>WOXC01009796.1:0-631139 GCA_011680675.1 Gymnobelideus leadbeateri
TTCCTTCCTTCCTTCCTTCCTTCCTTCCTTCCTTCCTTCCTTCCTTCCTTTCTTCCTTCCTCCTTCCCTCCTTTTCTCCTTCCTTCCTTCCTTGTTTTCTTCTTCCCTCCTTTCTTTTCTTTCTTCCTTTCTTTCCTCTTTCCTTCCTTCTTTTTTTCCTCCTTTCTTTCCTCCCTTCTTTCCTCCTTTCTTTCCTTCTTTCTTCCTTCCTTCCTTCCTTCCTTCCTTTCTTCCTTCCTTCCTTCTTTCCTTCCTTCCTTTCTTCCTCCCTTCCTTTCTTCTTTCTTTCTTTCTTCCTTTCTTCCTTCCTTCCTTCCTTCCTTTCTTCCTTCCTTCCTTCCTCCCTTCCTTCCTTCCTTCCTTCCTTCCTTCCTTCCTTCCTTCTTTCCTTCCTTCCTTTTCTTTCCTTCCTTCCTTTCTTCCTTCCTTCCTTCCTTCCTTCCTTCCTTCCTTTTCTTCCTTCCTTCCTTCCTTCCTTCCTTCCTTCCTTTCTTCCTTCCTTCCTTTCTCTTCCTTCCTTCCTTCCTTTCTTCCTTCCTTCCTTCCTTCCTTCCTTCCTTCCTTCCTTCCTTCCTTCCTTCCTTCCTTTTCTTCCTTCCTTCCTTCCTTCCTTCCTTCCTTCCTTCCTTCCTTCCTTCTTTCTTCCTTCCTTCCTTCCTTCCTTCCTTCCTTCCTCCCTCCCTCCCTCCCTTCCTCCCTCCCTCCCTTCTTTCTCCAGTGCCTCATAGTTCCTGCCATATAACACAGGGCCTATGACTAGGATTGTGCTTCCCTACATGTCAGAGTGCTTTGGAAACCTTAATGCACTTGATAAACGCCAGCCGTGATCCTGCTTCTTCCAGGCCGTCCACAGTGACTTGGCACATAGTAGGTCTTCATCCAAGTTTATTAAAAGGACCCAGTGCTTGTCGAGTGAGTACAGCAGTGAGTGGCCATGTGGTAAAAGGAGTGAGTGAGCTGGATTTGGGGGCCGTCTCTGGGAGTGACCTCGGGCCAGTAACTTCCGATCCCTGGGCCCAGTTTCCTTTTCTATTAAAGACCGCGGCCCCTTCCAGCTTCGGGAGCCCCTCGTGCCTCCGTTGTTGGCTGGGATGGGTGGCTCCGTGCACTCTGGCTTTCCATCTGGGGCCACCGGAGGGCGCCCCAGACCCACGAATGATTTAGACTCGCCCAGCTCGCTCCTTTCCGCAGCCCCTCTGTACAAAGGCATGAGTGCAGACTTGGCAGTCGCTGAAGCATCAGGACCAATGCTTTGACTTTGAGCGCAGGAGGCCGGGATGGAGGCGGAGCTGGCCTGGGAGCGTGCTCCAAGGCAGGGGACTGCTCGGATGCATGGGGCCGTGCTGAGGTGCCCTGTGAGCTGTGGGGGGAGAGCCGGGGTGAGACGAGGGAGCCGAGGCCGGCAGAGGGGCAGCGCAGGGAGCCCGTGCTTGGAGGCGGAGGCTCCGGCGCCCAGCGCTGCCTCTTACGGTGACTGCGTGGGACCCTCGCCTCCGGGGCCTCAGTTTCCTCTTCTGTAAAATGAGATGGCCTCTGGCGCCCCTTCCATCTCTGACTCTAGAATCTAGTGAAATTGGTGCTTGTATACAGACTTGGCGGCTGAATATTCATAATCTGCCGTTTATATTGAGCTTAATTTCTGCAAAACACTTTGAGTCTCTTATCTCATCGGATCCTCGTTTTAACCGCCTCCGGAGGTTGGAGCTTTTATTATCACCCCCATTTTTCAGATGGGGAAACGGAGGCAGAGAGTTTAAAATGACTTGTCCAGGGTCACATAGCTAGGAAGTATCAGAAGCAGGATTTGAATCCAGGTCTTTCTGACCACCAATCCAGCAGTGTTATCTACCTGGCCAAGGTCATGTAGCTAATCACAAGAATTCCATTGTATCTGGCCCCAAGGCCGCATCTTCTATGAGAGCAACCATCCCCAAATCCTTGTCTTTGAGGGGATTTTGGAGACTGCTGGTGGTTTTAGCATTCACTCAGTGGTTAAAGAGGGAATGAGGTACAACTTATCCCACCTTCCCCCAGGCTCTGGTAGAGGACCCCACAGTCTTGCTGAGCCTCCAAGTCAGCCCTTCCCATAACCTCTCCCCCCTCCCCCAGTCCTCCCCTTATTTCTCTGCTCCTGTCCCTCCTTTCACAGCGCCAGAGGCAAGCACTGATTCCCCCTTCTAGGGGCATCTCACTAATGCGTCAATGCCCATTACTGTAATAATAGCTCACTTTTATTGGGGCTGGAGCCCTGTGCACAGGTAAGGCACTGCCCCTTTGTCTGTTGGCCTTTTAGGCTCTGAAAGGAGCTCAAAGAGAACCCTTTGGGGAGAAAATCTGCTTGGGACAGTTCTGAGGCCTGAGAAAAGCTGCCCTTCTGGTAAAACAGGCTGAGAAGGCAGCTCCAGGGACCAGGACAGGGGTTGCAGGATGTGTTCTGCCCCTCTGGACAAGTGGCTATGTTCAAGGTTTTGAAGGATGTAACAGAAAATAGAAACCACCGAGCTATTTGTGGATGAGAGAAAATGCTTGTTATTTCTGTCTTCTGTGATTGAAGTGTGGATTTGGGTTTTTTGTTTGAATTTGGGTTAGAGATAGCTACCATTTATCCAGGCCCTCATCTGAGGTTTGTGTTTCTCAGTTGTGTCTGACTCCTCCTGTCCTCATTTGGGTTTGTTTGTTTGTTTGTTTGTTTTTTGGCAAGGATACTAGAGTGTTTGCCATTTCCTCCTCCAGCTCATTTTACAGATGAGGAAACTGAGGCAGACAGGGTTAAGTAACTTGCCCAGCCCATAAGTGTCTACTGTGCACCAGGTAACAGACAGTCCCTGCCCTTAAGGGGCTAACAATCTAATGATGAACTAAGTTTCTGGGGCAGGATTTGAATTTGGGTCTCTGGAGTCCAAGTCAAGCATCCTATATACTATATCACCTAGCTTCTTAAATGGTCAGAAGATGAGAAAAGATAGTGACCTGGAGAGAGAAGCTGACAATAGAAACTGCCTTCTGCTGCTTGGACAGGCCAGAGGATGATCAGAAGATAAGAGAAGGTACTGTGGGCTGAATTGGTTGAGAACATGACTGAATCTAGTCAGGGCCTTCAGCTCCTGCCCTCCTGAAGCTGCTGGAAGTGATTGGTGAAAATAGAATTCTCCCGATTCAGAGCTTCACTGTGTTGTCAGCATTGCTCTCTGGTGCTGTCTGTCCCCCAGGAGGGATGGCCCCCCAGAGGCTCTTCTTTATTGACCCCTACTCCCATTTTTCTCTTTCGAGGGAGAAACTCCCCAGATCCCTTGAAAGCACATCAGAGGAACTTTGCAGCCCTGTATCTTAGGTTGCCCTGTCCACTGGGATCCTCTGATTCCTCAGAGAATCATAGGATTTAGAGAGGGAGAAGTGACTCATCCAAAGCCACACACCTTCTAAGTACCAGAATAGAGATTCAAACTTGGGTCATTGAGAATTACAGGATTATTGATTTAGAGTGGCAGTAAACATCAGAAACAGGCATATCACCAAGTGTCATTCTTTCATGTTACAGATAAGGAAACCGAGGCCCCAATGGGAACGTAGCAGAATTTGGATACTTGTAGCGTACTGTAGAAAACCAGAGTTTCAACTGAATGTTCCAAAACACTGAAGGGAAAATAAGGTAAGGGCAGGGTTACCCCACAGCAGCAGAAGGCAGGTACAGGATAAGAGCTGGAGAAAGTCCAGGTGTTAGGATTCTTTGCTCAGAACATCTGAGTCCCGGACATTAAGGAGTTGAAAGCTTGTAGGGAGAATTAGCTCCCTTTTCTCACCTCATTTCCTGACTTGCTGTTACCCACCCAAGAAACAGGCATGTAGAAATGTGGGAGTGGGCATTCTTCTCCTAACATGCTCACATGGGGGAAGAAAGCCCCAGGCTGGAAGTTTCCAGATGAATGAAGGCAGTCATTAAGTGGTCACTGTGCACTGAACACTCTATGGCTAGAGGCAAGGGTCATGGTATCCTCTGAGCTGTGACAATGGCCTAAGAGCTTCCTCCCGACTTCAGGTTTGACCCTGGGGCCCCCTCAGCCCCTTATCTTGACTGCTCTATTCTCCTGAAATTCTTCTCTTGGATCCTCAGGGACCCCCTGGTCGCCAGCTCCAATAGCATCTCCTTTGATCCTCTGCTTTGACTGCTGAGTTGTATCTGATACTCAAAACCATGACCGTCATTTTTTGTAGACTCAGGTCCCACCTGAGGTGGGGTCTGCATGTGTTAAGGATTAGGAAAGCCCCAAACAGGGAAAAAGTGTTGATTACCTGGGCCACAGGAGGTCCAGGGGAGAGGGGGAGTAAGTGTCTTTCCAAAAGCTAGTTGGTATTAGTGTTTGTATAGTGCTAAAATACACAGGCCTAGGGGCGGCTAGGTGATGCAGTGAGTACGAGTGCTGCCCCAGAGGCAAGAGGACCCACAAGCGGTTCCGGCCTCCGTTACTCAGCACCCACACATAAATAACTGGCTGTGTGATGAGCAAGTTACGTAACCCCAACTGCTTAAAAAAAAGTACACAGGACTGACATGAGCAGGGAAGTTAGTGGCTAGACCAAGGAATCCATCAATGAATCAATAAGTGTTCACTCTATGTCTAATGTGCGCCAGACACTATGCTGGGGACTCAGAATGCAAAGACTAAAGAGAAAAGCCCTGCCCTTAAGGCATTTACAGTTTATCCAAGGGAACAATGTGTACATGTATAGGAATATACAAAATATATCAAGAATTGATACATCGTGCTTTTCAGAGGAAGGAAGGAGCAGCTTTGAAGGGTTGTGGTCAGGAAAGGCTTCAGGACCGAAGTGGAGGTTCTGTGGAACCTTGAAGGAAACTAGGCATTCTAACAGGTGGAAGTGAGGAAGGATGGGACTCCTGGAGTGGGGGACAGCCATTGCAAAAACATGGAGACTGGAAATGGATTGTTCTCTGTGAGGAACAGCAAGAAGTCTGTTTTGTTTTTTTCTATTAAAGTGAATTTTTTGTTATTGTATAATTAACAAACTTAATCTAGTACAGAACAATAAAAGAGGATTGTACATGATTACCAATCTCTTATAGGCAGATTGGATTTTTAAAAGAATATGATAAATTCAACACATTAATTTCAAAGCTGTCCTACTTGTCTATGTCTCCTTTTGAACAGTTTTGTGATTCTAAAAATGCTACATTTTTTCTTTCTTTTTTTTGTTTCTATCATTCCTATCTTAGTCTCTCCTTCCTTCCTTCCTTCCTTCCTTCCTTCCTTCCTTCCTTCCTTCCTTCCTTCTTTCCTTCCTTCCTTCCTTCCTTCCTTCCTTCCTTCCTTCCTTCCTTCCTTCCTTCCATTCTCTGTCATATGATGGGTAACATCCTTCATTACTGGTCCTCTATAATAGAACTTGGATATTGTACAAATCAGTTCTTTCAAAGCTATTTTTCTTCACAATGCAGTGATTGTTGTATACATTGCCCTCCTGGTTCTGCTGGTTTCACTTTAAAGGTCGGTTTATTTGGACCATAATATGTGTGGAGGCAACTTAGTGTTGCAAGTTAGGAAAAAGTCATTACTGGCTGGTCAGCCTTCTCATGCTCCTCTCTTAACTTAGTCTGTCAATCAGCAAGCATTTATTAAGGACCTACTGTGTGCCAGGCACTGTGCTGAGCCCTGGGGGGCACAAAGAGAGGCAAAGGCCAGTCACTACCCTCAGGGATCTTATATTAGAACTAGGGAATCAACATTTACTCGCACAAACATCTCTATATGCACATACGTGTGGGGGAAATATATACGTACGTATGTGATTTTGTATGTAGCCCATGTTCTAGATCACTCCCCATTGGACAGCTCCTGTGCCTCCCTTTGGCTCCAGGGTGATCTTCAAGGGCCTGGTGTAGTGCCTCCCCCACCATAATCAGCCAATACCAGTCAGCTAGACTTCATTTGTTGTTGATGTCATTTTTGTTCAGTTGTGTCTGACTCTATGATTTCATTTGGGTTTTATTTGGGGGCAGAAATGCTAGTTATTTGCCATTTCCTTCTCCAGCTCATTTTAGAGGTGAAGAAACTGAGGCAAACAGAGTTATGTGACTTGCCCAGGATCACACACCAATGAGTGTCTGAGGCCAGATTTGAACTCAGGAAGAGGAGTCTTTCTAACTCCAGGCCTGGTGGTCTGTGCACTCTGGTGCCACCGTTAACTGCTCCATACTTAATTAGCTCTTAGGAAAGAGGTCTTTACTACAATGGAATAGTTGGTACAAACATTCCCTTAAAGTCTGTAACCTGCCTTCCTGCATGTGCCCAGAGAGTCCATGGGAAAGTGGGCTTGGGCTTGGGCACATGTAGCCAACAGATAACTCATAGTCCTTGGGGGCTAAGAATTCTCTTCTCTGCTTTGTGGGGTCCTCAGAAAGCTCTTATGGATGGCATAGCTTTTCTGCCGGCTTCTTGTGGTGACTTCAGACTGCCCTTCCTTACTGAGTGCTTCTGTCCTTGGCTTAGGATGCAGGCCTGCTCTCAGCTGTTGCTGTCCAGAGGGTGCTGCTAGGTTACCAATGAAAGGACCCAATTCCCTGACTTTGGCACTTCTCTGGCCAAGTGGAGGGGGAAGGAGGCCACAAAGCCCACAGCTAAGGTCATGACTGTTCTTCCCCCTCCCACACCCAAGACTCTGGGTGGGGGTGAGGTGGGAGAGGATTGCCTTTTATGCACCCAGCTGCCCAATGTCCTCCCCAATCTGAACAGAATTTGTACCACCTGGTTAAATGGAGATGAAGCCACATCTAGCATCACTTGTGCTATACAGAGCAGAGTAACTGATTGACTGGGCCCATGGAGCCTCACCTTTACATGTGCAAAATGAATGCAAGGTAATTTGGGGAGAGGGAGGGGGACCCCAGCAGGTCCTAGCAGGGAAGGCTTCATGTCCCAGATGGCCCTCGAGTTGAGTCTTGATGGAAGCTGGGGGATCTGAGAGGAAGAGATGGGGAGGGGTAAAGATAGAGGCAGGAGACAGAGTGAGTGCTAGGCCTGTACAGATGGATTGTAGCCTGGGAAGAGAAAAGTGAAATATAAGGAAACTGGAAAGGCAGGAAGGGGCCAGATGGTGAGGTCATGGCCCCTGCTCAAGTCAAAGATTTAAAAGATAATGAGATCTAAAAAGCTGACCATTTTTCTTAATCTACTTTTTTCAAGTTTTGGTCTTTTTATGTCAGCTGATTTCCTGCCCCTACCTGGCCATCAAATACTGCTATATGGCCACCAAGCCTCCTCCTGACTCAACAGCCTCATAGACCAACCCTCCATCCAAATATTTCCTGGCCCTTGAGGCTGTGGCTTTGTTGATGGTGTTGATAGAAACTTTTCACTAATCTGGGGGATATCCATTATGCACTGGCTCCCATGTTCTTCCCCTTTCCTGCCACTCAACTGGGTACTAAATGTGGCTGCAATATGCATCAGAGTCAAAGACACTATATATAATGTGTTCTTCCTACTTAATGTAAGGAAAAATGAAGATGAGCTCAGAGGCTATGGTTTGGGGAGGAGGCAAGATCAACATAGCAAAGATCATGAGAGTGGGTGTGGAGTGAGGGATAAGTGTGGGCCACTGGACTTATTGCAGGAGGGATGGTTAGGGGACCTGCAAACCTGGTTTCTAGGAAGATTACAGAAAAATACCTAGGCTGGTGCCCTCTTCTCAAGGGCTTTCCAGGGATGTGATGGAGGCCAGCCTACTGTTTGTCTACCATTCTAACTGCTGGTATGGAATACACATTAGCCTGGATGATACCCAATTCTCCTAGCTAGTCACTGACAACAGAGATAGCAGAGTGCGGGATGCATATGGGGGGGGGGGGAACACATGAAGCTATAGGGTTAGATGTGTGTGTCCGAGTTATGACACAATTTGTCACTGGACCTTGGGGTGACCCATCACTTTAATAGGAGGAGGAGGAATGTGGGCAATATTTCAGGTTATGGTCTGTGTGCTGTTGGCCCCTTGGACTGGGGGAGATTTGTTATTGATGGTCAGCCTCCACTGCCCACAAAACTTCCTTGGCAATAATTCAGTTCAACAGGTGTTGAGCTAGAGGCCAGGGATCCAAAAATAAAATGAAATTGCCTGCCTTCAAGGTGCTTGTATTCTGCTGGGCATAAACAACACATACCTAAATGAGTTAATACAAGAAGTTTTGGTTTGACTTTGGTAAGAGGTGGGTCAAGGAGGGAGAGCATTCCAAGCTTGGGGTGGGGGATGTTAGCCTTTCCTACAGACTTCGTGGGGGCGGGGACTGAGAGAGTGACAGAAAATCAGATGAAAGGGTTTTTGTGATCAGATGTTGGCCACAAGAACAGATACATCAGGGCATCTAAAATTTAGGCTGCTTCATCTGCCCTCCCACTATTGATCATGCTTGGCAAGGGAATTGGAATCCCTGTTTTCTTTCTTAACATTTGTTTTTAAAACTTTGAATTCCAGATTCTTTCCTGTCCTGTCCTTGTTACCCACCCCTACTGGGAAGACAAGCAATTCAATATAGGTTGTATATGTGTAGCTATGCAAAACATTTCCGTAGTGGATATATTGTAAAAGACTGACTATATTTCCCCCCATCCTATCCTGCTCCCCACTTGTTCTATTTTCTACTTTGACCCTGTCCCTTTTCAAAAGTGTGTGCTTCCAACTTCCTTCCCCCCTAACCTGCCCTCCCTGCCACCATCTTCCCTCTCATCCCTTTCCCCCTACTGTCCTGTAGTGTGAGATACCATATTTATTGTGTATGTCATTCCCTCCCTAAGCCAAATACAATGAGAGTAAGGTTGATCCATTCCCTTTTGCCTTCCTGTTCTTCCCCTCCATTATAACAGTTTTCCTTTGCCTCTTCTATATGAGATAATTTACCCTATTCTGTCTCTCCCCATCTCCTCTCATTATATTCCTCTCTCACCTCTCAATTTCACCTTTTAAGTATCATCCCTTCATATTCAATTGGTCCTGTGCCCTCTTGTCTATGCATGCCTATACACATATATACACCCACTCACATATGTATTCATATGCCCATATACCCTCCTACATAGACATGTATGTGTGTATACATATGTATATATACACACACCTACATTTATATTCCCTTTAATCTCATACTGAGAAAAGTTTCAGAAGTTACAATTATTGTTTTTCCATGTAGGAATATAAGTAGTTCAACTTTGATAAGTTCCTTATGATTTCTTTTCCCTGTTTACCTTCTCATGCTTCTCTTGCTTCTTGTATCTGAATGTCAAATTTTCTATTCAACTCTGGTTTTTTTTCATCAAGAATGCTTGAAAGTCCTCTATTTCATTGAATGACTGTATTTTCCCCTGAAACATGATACTCAGCTTTGCTGGGTAGGTGATTCTTGGTTTTAATCCCAGCTCCTTTGACCTCCAGAATATCATATTCCAAGCCCTTCAATCCCTCAATGAAGAAGCTGCTAGATCCTGTGTTATCCTGATTGTGTTTCCACAATATTCAAATTGTTTCTTCTTGGCTGCTTATAAGATTTTCTATTTGACCTGGGAACTCTGAAATTTGGCTATAATATTCCTAGGAGTTTTCTTTTTGGGATCTTTTTCAGGAGGTGATCAGTGGGTTCTTTCAACCTCTATTTTGCAATCTGGTTCTAAAACATTACGGCAATTTTCCTTGAGAATTTCTTGAAGGATGATTTCTAGGTTCTTTTTTCAATCTGGCTTTCAGGTAGTCCAATAATTTTTAAATTATCTATTCTGTATCTTTTTTCCAGGTCAGTAGTTTTTCCCATGAGATATTTCGCATTGCCTTCTATTTTTTCATTTGTTTGTATCTGTTTAATGGTATCTTGATTTCTCATAAAGTCACTAGCTTCCATTTGCTCCAATCTAATTCTGAAGGAATGATTCTCTTCAGTGAGTTTTTGAGATTCTTTTCCCATCTGGCAAATTCAGATTTTTAAGGCATTCTTCTCCTCATTGGCTTTTTGGGCTTCTTTTGCCATTTGAGTTAGTCTATTTTTTTAAGGTGTTATTTTCTTCAGGCAGGTTGTTGACTCTCTTTTCGTGATTTTCTTGCATCATTCTCATTTCTCTTCCCAATTTTCCTCCACTTCTCTTATTTGGTTTTCAAAATCCTTCTTAAGTTCTTCTATGGCCTGTAACCAGTTCATATTTTTCTTGGAAGCTTTTGGTGCAGGAGTTCTGACTTTGCTGTCTTCCTCCTGTTCCATGTTTTGATCTTTTTTGTCTCCAAAAAAGGAATCCAAAGTCAGATTGCTGTGCTTGCTTTGCTTCCTTTGCTTGCTCATGTTGCCACTCAATTACTTGACTTTTGAGTCAATTACTTGACTTTGAGCAGAGTAGAACTCTGCTTCCAGAGAAGAGAGCTTTGTCCCAAATTGCTGGGGGTTTCTCAGCTGCAAGGTGCTACTAGTTGGGTGTCCTCTCTGAAGCCTCCACTGGCTCTGGCACCTGGTCACCCACCCCAGGACCTCCACCATAAACAGCAATCCAAATCCAAGTAGGTTAAAGCAAGAGCAGTTACCCCTCAGATTGGTAGCTTGGTCCCCCTACAATCTGCAGGCCAGGAGCTCTGAAGCAGCCACATGGAGGTGGCCACCATGCTTCAGCTGCTTCTCCCTCTGGGGGCAGAGGAGAGATCACACTCCCAGACCCTGTGTTCCCAAAGTTCACTGACCCCTCACTTTGTCTTTGGCATTTATGGGTTGATAATTCTGAAAACCACCACAGCTGCTGCTGATCCACTCTCTCAAAGTCCCTCCATCCAGGGCTAGTCATGGCTGCCCTGAGGCTTAAACTGTGGGTTAATGTGGGGCTGGGCTCTACTCCCAGAATGCTGTGATGAACCTTTTCTGTCTGCCTGCTGGGCTGTCTTCAGCAGGAGGTTTGTTTTTTTCTGTCACTTTGTGGGTTCTGTAGCCCTAAAGTTTGCTTAGAGTCGTTTTTTATAGGTATTTGAGGTGGTTATGGTGGGGGCATATGGAGTTTTCCTGCTTCTATGCTGCCATCATGGCTCCTCCCCTGCTTTCTTTCAAAGCTCAGCTGAAATACCATTTACTATACCTTTTCTTGTTCTTGCCCCTACGTCCCCCAGCAGCTAGTTCCTCACTTCCAAATATTGACCTTTAATTTATTTTGTATATTATGTATATACTTATATGTGTCTATGACATCTCCAGTAGAATGTAAACTTCCTGAAAGCAGGGACTATTTTTACCTTTGTGTATCTTTAGTACCTAATCCAGTGCCTGAAACATAATGCACAGTAAATGCTTGTTGATTGGTCAGACAGCATACCACAAAGGCCACTTTAGTGTAGACCTTGGAGAAATGCCAGGGATGGAGAGCCATAAATAATTTGCAAAGGTTCAGGAGGACTGAGGGGTCTTTCATTTCCCCAGTGAGCAGATCTGGGGTCTCCAGGGGCCAGCACTATGTGAGGCTGGGCTACTATTTGCCAGCAGTGTCTAATCAGGTGCTTGCTGCCTACAGAATCACAAGCATGCCTTGAAGCATTGCTAAGGTCCCAGGGAAGTCAGAAACACCTGCTGCCACAGCTCTGTGATCTTAGGGACCTTCTTCCCCAGCTCATCAATGCTAGTTGCAGGCAGTCTATGGGGAGTTAAGTATTCCTGAGGCAGGGCCAGCTGGCCAGGGATTAAGAAGATCCCCTTACCTTCCAAGGATCATCTTTGCCTAAGGCAGAAGGTCCAAATGGGAAGAAGAGCAAGCATAGACCATATATGAATGAGGATCTATTTTATGCCCGAGAATCAAAATATTTTGGCCCATGAGAGAGACCATAGAAATGATAGGATTATAAATTTATTTATTTAAAATTTTTTCTTTTTATTATTATGAACTTGATAGTGGCAAACATGAACATTTCCCTATATAAAGAACATGAAAGAGGATTGAGTAAACGTCACTAGCACAGAGTAGGGTTTTTATTAATTGCATATTTCTAATTTCACATAGTTATTTCAATACTGCCCTGCCGGTCTGTGTCCTCTTTGGAACAGTTCTAATCTCTCTCTCTCTCTCTCTCTCTCTCTTGATTTATTGACACTATTTTCTTTTTTCCCTTTTCCGTATCACTGTTACTCCTCCTTTAACATCCCCCCCAATAAAATAAAACTCTTATTTATGACAGATAAGTAGAGCCTTACAAAACAAATCCATACATTGGCTGTGTCTGAAATGTGTAAACAGCTGTGGTGCATTCTGCTGCTGCCTGGGGCATGGATGGACTTGGGCCCACAATTGGGCTTTCTGAAGACTTCTCTGTCTGTTCTAGCTGAAGGGAGCTGATCAAAGGGCTACAGAATCTCAGAACTCAAAGGGACCTCAGAAGTCACTTTGCCCAGCAGCTTCCTCCTCCCCAATCCCCTGCCCCATCACAGGATAAAGGGTTGTCATAGAAAAAGGGCATTCAATGGATCTTGTTTGAACCCAAAGGGCTCAACTAGGAGCAGTCTCTGGGAGTTGGAAAGGGATAAATTTTGGCTCAACTTAAGGAAATGTCTTACAATTAGGTCAGTCCCAAAGTGGAATGGACTCTAGAGGCAGGGTGGTCTCTCAGCAGAAGTCTCATCAAAGGCTGGGTGGCCTTTGGTCATCCAGGGGTTCTTTGTCAGGGATGGTTGGACTAGAAGGCATCTGAGGTCCCCTCTTCTAACTCCAAAATTCTGTTATCCCCCCGAAATGAGGGGATTTCCTCACACCCCATTACCAGTGCCTCCCCTCTGACATTACCTTTCCTTTACACTGCGTATCTATCTATCCATCCATCCATCCATCCTTCTATCTATCCATCATCTAGCTGTTTATCTGTTTATTTATGTATCTATCATCTGTCTGTTTACTTATCCATCTACCAGTATATCTATCTTTCTGCTATCTTTATCATCTCTCTCTAGTTTCCCTCTCTATCACAAGCATCTATTTATGTACCTATAATCTATCTGTCTATCTATCTATCTATCTATCTATCTATCTATCTATCTATCTATCTACCCATCATTTCTCTATATCTCTTCTGTGTTCATATTGTTTGCATGTTGTGTCCCATTAGAATATAAGCTCTTTGAGGGGAGGGACTGTTTTGCCCTTTTTTTTTTGCCTCCCACTAGCTTAGCACAAGGTCTGGCCCACAGTGAGTTCTTAATGAAGTTTATTGATTGGTTGACTCTCCATTCTAAGGCCGGTTGTACATCTCATGACACTTAGCATGAGCTATCCTCTACTCTAGGGATTTGTATGTATTGTATATATGTCACTGAGGCAGCAGGCTTGGCTAGGAGTCAGGAAGACCTAAGTTTGAATCCTGCCTCAGACACTAACTAGCTGTGTGAATCTGGGCAAGTCACAACCTCTTTGTATGTCATTTTCTACAACTGTAAAAACGGAGAAGATAACAATTGCACCTCCTTGTCAGGGCTATTGTGAGGATCAAGTGAAATAATGTGTGTAGAGTGCTGTCCATACCTTAAAGCACTTTATAAATGCTGTTATTATTATTATCACACTTAAGAATGATTTGTATACTTCGAGCCTCCCCTGGCGGCATGTTTGTCCTTTGGGGGGTTGGATCATTCCAGAATTGCAGAAACTTTGTGTTGGACGGGACCCCAGAAGCCCTCCTACCAACCATTTCCTGAACAGGAATCTCCCCCTGTGATATACTATACAATGGGTCATGGAGTCCAGGCTTAAAGACTTGCATTGTGCGGCAACCTGCTCCCTGAGGCTGTCTGTTACGTTTTGAATGGTCCTAGTTGTAGGGACTTTTCTCTGACTGAGTCAAAATCAACTGGTTTGCTTGGCTTTCCTTAGCCTTTCAAATGTCTCTTAGCTCTTTCCAAGTCCAAGGTTTACTTTGTTATAGTCCATTCAGTTCTTGTGTGCCTCTCACATCCCTCAGCACAGTGTCTTGGGCAGAGTAGGCAGGTGGACACTCCATGACCATTTCTGGACTGACGGTCATCATTGGTGGGTTGGCCTTTCCTTGCTCTCATTCTGAAGTGGCAGACCTTTATGAGCCTAGGTTATTAGAGAGTTTCCATTGTATTCTCCTAGAAATAAAGAACACTGACTCTAGAATCAGAACCTGGGTTCAGATTCCACCTCTGATGCTTAAATCTGTGTAACCTTGGACCAATCATCTGTGGGCTTCCATTGTCTCATCTGTCCAACTAAGGGGCTGGACTAGAGGTGCCTTCCAGTTATAGGTCTGTGATTCTCTGATCACATCTGCCCTGTCTGTCTCAGACTTAGCCTGATTAGGAGCTGGAGCCCCAGAGAGACCAGGAGAGGAAGGGTTCATAACTCTGCCATCATGAAATTGATTAGACCTCCGATTGGTATGAAAGGTCCTTGTCTGAAGGGAGCCATCTTTAACTGGCCCATATGGACTAAATGTAATTTCTGTCATTGTGAAGGAGTACTGGCAACCTAGGAGAATTCATTATGCCAAATTGGGTTTGCTATGCTCAGCAGCAATGTTTCTGAAGATAAAGTTCAACCTTTGGGGGAGAGAGCTGAAACAGATGAGTTTCTTAATAGCTGTCCCACTTAGCGTGTGCGGCGTAGAGAGCCTAATGTTTTAATGCCTTTCCTTTTTTACCATACGTCACAGTCCATCTAGCATTGCAGTTTCTAGTAATATTTTTATATGGTGTGCAATCTTAGAGTGTCTGAAATTATGAGCCAGGCTTATTTTGGAGAATCATAGCTATCTGGTTTAGTTTGTACTGAGAGCCTAACTTGGCGCCAGACACATGAGGTTGCTCGTGATATGATTCTGAAGGGCCAGTCTCACTCAAACACAGCTCCTTGTGGGTAGGGGTTGGCATGTCACCAGCACCAAAAAAGACACTAGTAGCATGATACATCAGTCGGGAGGATCAACATTGGCTTAAGATAGAAAGGCAAAACTCTGCCAAAGTGTCCTTGTATCTGGAGTGGGATTTCTTTCTTTCATTCCTTTAAAAATATTTCTTTGTTGTTGTTTCAGATTTTATTTAAAAATAAAAATATTTCTTGATGTTTTTTGGTGTAATTCACTTCCAAATATATTCCTCTTTGCACTTGGTGAGCCATCCCTTGGACAAAGATTTAAAAAAGAGAAAAACAGCATTTCAGCAATCCCAAACGATATATCATCTGCCTCTGACATCGTGGGTCACTACTAATCCCCTTCTCCACTACAGTGAAGAGAAGGAAGTGTGTTATTGTCATGGGATTTGGGGGTCTTAGTCAAGAAACTGGTTTTCTCATAAACTACCAAGGACAGTTGCTGCACCATCGAGTTATGTCTCGATTCATGTGTAGAATCAATCATAGGATTTTAGGGATCAGCAAAATCTTAGAATCATCTGGTTCAATCTTTCCTTTTTTTTTTTTTTTAACTGGTGAGGAAAGTAAAGGCTAAAGAGCCTAAGTGACTCACCTACGGTCACACAACTAGTTAATGACTGAGCCAGGAGTAGACCCCAAGTAGGCTGGTTCCTAGGTCAGTGGTATTTCCATTACCCCTTACTGCAACCGGTAACCTTAGGAATGATCTTGGGTGGCAGTAATTTGACCTCTCTGTAAATGGACACCCCAGAGCCTGTGCAAATGCTAAGAAAAGCTTGATTTGAAATTTTATAAGTAGTGGAGTTGATTTAAAAATATATAATTTTATTGATGTCTTTTATTTAAATGTCATCCACATTTCCCAATATATCTGTACCCCTCCCCTCTTATAACATGAAATAAAAAGGGAAGGGAAAAAACAGTTCAGTAGAGCTAAGTAACACATCCCCCCAAATCTGACATATGTGTGTTATTCCACACTCTCATCCTCCATCTCTATAATGAAGTAGGAGGAAATGCTTCCACACTCCAGTCCCCCATCTCTGTAATGAAGTAGAAGGGGCTTTCTCATATCTCTTTGGTCATTACCATGTCACACGACTCAGTTTCAGCTGTTTAGTTGTGGTCATTCTCTCCATTTTCCACTTTTTGTCCCTGTGCATGCTATTTTCCTGGTTTTACTTAATGCTGCTCTGTATCTATTCATATAAGTCCTCTCACATTTCTTTGTATGTATCATATTCATTTCTTAAAGTCTGGTAATATCCCGTTATTATAATTTGCTTAGCTGTGCTCATTCCATGAGTATCTCCTTGTTTTCCTCTTTTTTTCCCTACTCCCCAAAGTCAAAGGCCCAGTGACTGGTCAAGTCACTGGGCCTTTCTGTGAAACTTTGTAGGATTGTGGGACAGTTGGGGCTTTGCATAGATTTTTTTCCCCCTGGGAATTCCGTATTTCAATGAAATGCTAGATACAGACTCTCCTTCCTCCTAACTAATTAATTAAATTGCCTCTGAACTCACACGTTTTCAACTTTAATTTTAAAAATTGGGATTGTTATCTTTTAAAGTTAGGAATCAGACTGTTTTCTGCACTTGGGCCAGCCCAGCCTGCCTGTTTGCAGATGGTGGCCGGCAGCTCCATAGGCTGTCCTTTTCTCTAAGGCCTCAACATTTGTACTTTTAGCTGTGTTGTTTCAAGGACTGAGCAACCCCTCTGATACCCATCCCTCTTTGCCCAGGAGAATTCAAGGAAATGTTTTGTGTCTGTTTTCTTTCTAATCTTGGCTTTACAGAGCAGTTAGAATCTAGCAAGCTAGATTTTGTTTCCCAAAGGATTATTTATCCTTCCCTTGAAAACCTTGACTCTTTTAGGCATTTCTTTCAAAGGCTCTTAAATATTGTATAAATATCCTCAATTTACTTTTACTATAGAAACATGCTCAGGTTCTTGGAACCTTGAAATGGAGGCCTCTTTTTAATTTCCATATGCTGCTGAGCCATGATGGGAATGTACATGTATGTATTTAAATAAATCATTAGTATAATTTCAATGATAGGATACCAATGGAGTAGTATGATAGTCTTGGAGTCACAAAGATCTGAGTTCAAATCCTATCTCAGACTTTTGTGAGCTGAGACCTTGGACATGTCCTTTCTCAATCACAGTTTCGTCATCTCTAAAAAAGGAATTACCCTCCTTATTACTATTTTAAGAGTGTGACAGAAATGCTAGCTGTCCAAACGGGCTGAGAACTTTAAACTAATTAAGGTATTATTTCTTAGAACCTCATAGACTTTTTGGACTAGATCTGTGATTTTATGGATAAAGGGAGATAGATATCTAGATAGATATAGAATATACAGATTTATTTATATCTTAATAGACATAACATATGCATCCATCCGCAATCCATCTAGAGATCTCTATCTCTACCCCTATACCAGTGTAGACTGGGATCTTCTTTGCAATGTAAAGTCTGAGCTCACTGACTAGGGCCCTGATTGGTGACCAGCAGGCAGCATATATGAGAAGTGGGTCTTCCCAACTCCAATGTCGGCTCTCTAGCCAAGCTCTTCACTGCATCTCCCTCTTGCGCTGTTTCTCTAGAGCTTTCAAGTCCTTCTCTTTAGCCTTGGGTTCATGTCAGTTTTCCTTCTTTCGAGCAGATTAAATCTCATAAATTTAGGAAACTTGGCTTTTATTCCGTTATTACTTGAGTTTTCAAATATTTGGTCTGCTCTTACCCCCCACCCTCCTTTCCCATATGTTAGAGAAATAAAGGGCTGTTTCAGCACTTGGGGAACATTCGTACATCACTAATCTTCGAGTGCTGAATGCCATTTTGTTCAAACCTTTGGTGGTGAGGGAATAAATCTGTTTCGTGAGATGTATTCCCTCACCCCCACCCTTTAACTCTTTATAAGTGTTTGGACCAGGAAGTCTCTTGGCTATCTCATTGACAAGACTAGCTATAAGGAAACACTAGGCCTCCAAGCTACCTCTTCCATTTTAAGAGTGACCTTTAAACTTGCTAGGCTACACAGGACAACTTGAACTTCAGAATGCCATTCCCAGATGGCCTTCCCAAAGCAGACTTGGTGAAGGGAGTGGCAGGGCAGGGGTGGCAGCAAGAGCCACAAGGGGGTACCTTATCCTTGGACTGGATCTGCTTCTGAGGGCTGAATCTGCTCCCTCTTTTCATTTGGCCCGACAAGCAGAGGCTGGCACCAGTGTGGTGTGTGTAACTGAACCCTGATCTGTGCACCACCCTCTAGAGCCCTCTCCACCCTAGGGGGAAAATGAGGCAGAACTCAGTGGGAGGCATTCGGCTGGGAGATCACAGAGGGCTGTTTGCAGAAGGGCCCTTTTCTGAGAAGTTTGGGGGCCCCAGAGAAAAATTTTTTTTTTAAACTTGTGCCCCTCCTTGCATCTCAAGTAGCTGTAGCAGCTGAGTTAGATCCATTTACTTCCAGGGCAAGTAAAGGAAAGGTTTAGCTCCTTTAACAATCTTCAGGGCTTGGGAGCTATCAGGGGACTGGATAGATATCTTTCTTCAGAATAGAAATAACCCCTGCCAACCCGAAGCAAGTGGAAGATAATATGTGATTTCAACTCAGATTTTCCTTACAAAGAGAAAAATGGAAGACGGTCCCCTCCCACTGTTGACTTTTCTAACAGCTCCTTACCATGACCAGAAACCGGGAACCAGTGGATTACGGAAGAAGACCTATTATTTTGAGACAAAGCCAAGCTACCTGGAGAATTTTATCCAAAGCATCTTCTTTTGCATAGATTTAAAAGACCGGCAGGGCTCCTCCATGGTGGTTGGTGGAGATGGGAGATACTTTAATACATCAGCCGTAGAAACAATAGTGCAGATGGCTGCTGCCAATGGGGTGGGTATCTTCAAGGATCCCTTGCTCTCTCGATAGATAATCTGTTCATTTTATAAATAGGAAAAAGGAGTAGTCTGGGCTCAGCATGCCCAGGTGTGGGAGTGTGTGTGGAAACGCGCACCAAGCCTTCTAATATAGAAGAGTTTTAATGTAACTTTGAAGGTTGCTTCTCATGGCAAGGGTTTTCGTTTTTGTCTTTGGATGTCCAGCATACAGCAGGCACTTAATCATTGCTTGCTGGATTGAATTGAATCGAATCATGTAAGTAGTCTTTAAATTGCTTTCTTTTAAGAAAAAGGGTGTGTGACTATTTGCTTTAGAAGGTAGAGTTACGCTGCTGTTTGTCTGTGGTGCTGACTCCTATAAAATCTCTGTATGTTATTTATTAATTTTTTTGATAAGGAAGAGAGAGAGAAAGGAAAGAGGGGTGGGAAGGGAAGGAAAGAAAAGTGAGAAAACAAAGACTGATGAAAGGAAAAAGAAAGAGGGAAGGATAAGGAAAAAAAGAGAAAAGAAGGAAATGTGAAAAAAGAGGAAGAACTAGAGAAAAGAGACAAGGAAATAAAAGAGAAAGACAGAAGAGTAAGGAAAGAGAGAAAAGAAGAAAGAAGAGAGAAAAATAAAGGCCAAAATGTGACAAGGAGAAAGAGAATAAAAAGAAAACTATAGAAAAGAGAAAATAGAACTAAAAAAGGAAAAGAAAGATAAAGACTAAAAAAGAGAAAAGAGGAAAAAAGGGAGAAAAGAGGTAGAAGAACAAAGATGGGAAAAGAGAAAAGAAAGGGAGAGAGAAATAAAGAAGGAAGAAAGAAAAGGAGAGAGAGAAAGAGAGAGAGAAACCACCCAAAATCTCACTGTAAACTGTCCCCTTAACTGTTTTCTCAGGGGCTTCCAGGAGGACTGTATCCTCTGTAGCTGGTGCTAATGAATGGGGGGGAGAGAAGGTTTTCTTTTCTTTCAATGGTCTCCTTGTTGTAGTTCAGCCACTTGTCAAAGAGGCAAACAAAACCCAGGACTAGCAGTTTCTTATGGATGGGGCTGTACTGCGGAGATCTTGGGAGGGAACTGGAAAATCTTCGGTGTAGGCTTTCCAAGTGGCCCTTGTGCCAGGGGACCTGCTCCTAATAACCTGGTACACAAAGAAGGCCTGTTTATAGTGAGTTTGTGCAGTGGGATAGAGATAATAACCCCTAAAGGGCCGGGGAGGAGGCTCAGCCACAGCTTTGTATCCTGGAAAAAAAATCATATTGGCTCGATGAACGGGCACCCGAGGACTCCAACTCTTGGCTTCTGTGATTCTTCAGAACAAAAAACCCTGCTCTTAATAAAGCAGTTGACACAGATGCCATGTCTGGTAATCCAGACATCACTGGCATATTCCTACATTGCCCTGCAAAATTCTAGTTGGATTAAAACATGCAGCTGTCTATTTTAAATAGGTGATGTATAGAAATGTCAGACAGACATTCACGTCCCTGCAGTACCATCTTTAATATTCACTACTTGGGGGAAAAAAGTCTGCCCTGGGAGCCAAAGACGGTGTGTGGGAGCCAAAGGAGCCTTGTATTCATCACTTTCAGGGGCACCCTGAGCAGGTGTGATCACAAAAGCCAGACTGAAACCAAACCAAACAAAAAACCCCAAACCCACCCCAACCAGCCCAGCAAGCCAAGCATCCAAGCTCTTCTGAAATTTCATTGTTTGTAACTGGGACCCATGGTGGCTGCTGCTAGGATGAGGTGCCCCACATGTGTCTTGGTGGGTGGAATGTTGCTGATAAGGTGCTCCAATATGAAATGATTAGGAGGCATCCACATTTTTAAGCTAAAATATGGTGTGCTGTAAATTTTATCTCTGAAGGGAAGCTGGGAAGGGAATGGCATTAAGATGCTTTTAATCTTTTGAGCAAGAGTCATTGGAACATTATTCTCTAGCAACCATCTCTCCCAGTGAGGGGGGCAGAGGATGCTGCCTGCTTTGGCCGTGATAGATCTGACTTCATTTCATCTCTGTGTGGAGCTAAAAAGGAGGGAGAGGCAGGGAGAATGTGTAATTCAGGCAGCGCCTATGAACTTGGCCTTATTTATGAGGCAGAGGTTTGCTAAATAATATATTTAAGTGATACTCAATGGCTAAGTGGCATATTAGGGCAGCTCGGCCTTGAGTCCAGCAGGAACAACCCCAGAGTTAGTTAGCCCTGCCTTTTTTCAAGGGCATGACTTATTAAAAGCAGCCTCTGTGATTTAAGGAGGCAAGGCTTGCCTGATAGGCTCTCAAATGAATTATTTAAAAGAGTTAATAAAGCTTTTGGAAGGCAGCATGTATTGGTAAGAGAGCTTGGCTGGTGAGAGCCAGGGAGAACTAGGTTCAGGCTCAGCCTCTGACACATGCTGCCTCTGTGACCCTGAACAAGTCACTTAACCTTGTAATACCCTCAACATCTCTCCAAGGCCCTGAGTTCTGAACTGAGTGACTGAACTACAATGGTGAAGGGGGTGTCCACTCTGGAAGTTCCCCACTGATATCACATCTGAACCAAAACAATGATGATAATAGCATTTATATGGCCTTAAATATATATGTGTTTTAAAGTTTACAAGGAGTTTTACATATATCTCATTTGGTGGTGGTAATAATAATTACAATAGTAATAATGCACTCATAGCTTACCTTGGTTTCCTCATCTATAACATATGAGCATCAGATGAGATGTGTAGAGTGCTGGGCTTGGAGTCAAGAAGCCCTGAATTAATATTCTGGCTCAGACACATACTAGTTGTGTAACCCTAGGCAAGTCACTTAGCCTCTCTTTGCCTTAATTTCTTTATCTGTGAAGTGGGGATAATAGCACCTGCCTCACAGGGTTGTTGTGATGCCCAAATGAGATGATATCTGTGAAGTGTTTTGGAAGCCTTAAAGCACTCGCTTTCATTTTATTATTTAATATTTCCCTTATTTAATATTTTATGATTGAATTTTTGAATCATAAATTTTATTTAATATTCTTATTATTACCTATAATATCTCAGATCTAAGTCTTTGATCTTATGATTTGATCGGACTCAACATGGTGTGTGTATGTGTATGTGTGTGTATGTGTGTCTGTGTGTGTGTGTGGTGTATGAGTGTGTATGTGTGTGTCTATGTGTGTGTGTCTCTGTGTATGTGTCTGTGTGTATATGTGTGTGTATGTGTGTATATGTGTGATGTGTGTGTCTGTATGTGTCTCTGTGTGTGTATGTATTTATGTGTGTGTGTGTAAAGGGGGCTTATTTTTGTTTGTTTAATATGCCCCCAGTTTTGTCCATTTTAACATTTTGAAGATGATAAGCCTTTGTACAACTATGACAGCTAAAAGACAAGGCATGGCAGGGGGCACCAAGGCTCATTCCCATAGACTATAGTAGGTGGACGGCCATCCCCTCCCGGCTCCACGATCCCAGAGATTATTAAATAAGGCAGTAAATTAGATGTCTATTTTCTTGTGTTCAGACTGCTCTCCCCTTCCCGTTCCCCCAATATTTTTAAATGAATTACAGAATATAATAGAAAATATAAGACTCATGAATGCCAAGTTTCCCTTGCGTTTTATATGAATTCATACTGTCTCCATATTCAGGAAATCATGATGCACAGAGTCAAAGATTGGCGAAGCCCATGTGGAATATTGATACCCCACCCTGTTCGCAGGGTAGTTAGTTTGATATGTTTCAACATGAGAAGAATACCACTGTGTGTAACCAGCAGGCCAAGGAAACCTGACGTTGGCTATACTGTGGGATTGGGGAGCAGTGAATGCAACCACCAATTAAATAGACGACTTCAGTGTTTCCCCCTGTCCTGCCATATTCTGCTCCCCAGTCCTTCCCTCCTGTGCCCTTGGCTCAGTCTCCCAGAGTGACATTGGCCTCACAGTCCCACTGGAGCTGGCCTCCGAGAACGTTAAGCTCAGTGTTCCAGCCTAGGTCAGCATTGGCCACTTCACACGTCAGTCCCAGAAGCTTAACTTGGAATAATTTTACTATGTCCTCCTATCCCCCTTTGTGGAGGTCAAGGAGTTCTTACCCTGGGCTCTATGAATTTGTTTTTATAATGTCTTGATAGGATTTAAATATAATCTATTTTCTTTGGGGTGCTGTGTATTTCTTTTTATGCATTACAAACACAATTCTGGGAAGGGGTCCCTTGGTGTCAGCAGGCTGCTGGAGTGGGCAGTGAGACGTGGAAAGGGTTAAGGAGCCCTGCTAGAGATACTGGAGTTTGTAGAATCCTAGAGATGGAGAGGCCTTCAAGGTCAGCCAGTTCCAGCCCCCTCCTCCTCCATTTGAAAGTTGAAGAATCCAAAGCCCATAGAGGTTCACTGACTTACCCAAAGTCACACTGATAGTAAGTGGCAGAACCAGAACTTGAACCCAAGTCCTCTGACTTTAAATCTAGTCTTCTTTCACTTCAGAAAACATTTATTGAAACTCTCCAATGTGCCAAGCAGAGTGCTAGGAGCTAGGGATACAAATGAAGCAGTTTTGGCCCCCAAAGACCTTGAAGTCTGACTGAGGAGAAACAGCATGGATGCTAGTAAGTGTATGTAAAATGTGCTCAGATTAAATTCGAAGGGTCCCTTCTGGGAGGGTGGTCCTCTAATACCTGAGGGGCTCAAGAATGAGCTCCTGAGTGGTCCACACGGCTCCAGAGAGTGTGTGAGCAGAAGGCAGGAATGGAGGGCAGAGATTTTTGTTTCTGAGGTGGCACAGTGGATAGAGTTCTGGGCCTGGAGTCAGGAAGACCTGAGTTCAAATCTGACCTCAGACACTTACTAGCTGTGTGACCCTGGGCAAGTCACTTAACCTCTGTTTGCCTTAATCCACTGGAGAAGAAAATGGCAAACCACTCCAATATCTTGGCCAAAAAATTTCTATAGACGATGTGGTCCCAGAGCTCAAGTGACTTGCCCAAGGTAATACCACTAGTGTATATCAGAAACAAAACTCGAACTCAGGTCTTCTAAACCACCTTCTGTTCCATCATCTTGCAGACTCCACTTAGAGCTGTTTAAAATTCTGTGTGGTGTGGATTTCTCTCGTAGATTGGAAGATTAGTGATTGGGCAGAATGGCATTCTCTCCACTCCAGCTGTGTCCTGCATCATTAGGAAAATCAAAGCCATTGGCGGGATCATCCTAACTGCTAGTCATAACCCCGGCGGCCCTAATGGAGACTTTGGGATCAAGTTCAACATCTCCAATGGAGGTGAGTTAGTTTATTTGTCAGTGAATGAGCCAACTGCCTGCACTGAAGGAGACCCAGATTCGAGGATAATGTTCTCAGTAAGGTTCTTGGCCTTTTGGTCCCTTTGCTTCCTTTTCTATGAAAACAAACAGGACCCTCATTCCTCCTTACTTGTTTGGAGGCAATAGGTTGCCTTATAAGGAAATTTGAGGGAAAAAAAGCTAATACAACAGGCATAAAATCCATCTAGTATTATGAGAACTCAAGGAAGGCCATCCAATATGTTGGGTGGGTTCACTTGGGTGGCTGGGTGGCTTGGTGCATAGAACTCCAGGCTGGAGGCAGGAAGACTTAATCTCTGTCTGCCTCAGTTTCCTCAAATGTAAAATAAAAAACCCTACCTCCCCAGGTTGTTGTGAGCATCAAATGGAATAATATTGCCAATGTGCTTGGCACATAGTAGTTGCTTAATAAATGCTTGTCCCCTTCTCTTCCCCATACCTCCAGATTCTGGGTACATGGCCAGACTTACCCTTCAGGAAAATCATTTTGGCACCTGTGTATAAGATTGATTGGAGAAGTGAGATTTGAGATTTCCCTTCTCTGGGTTAAACATCCCCATTACCTTGGTGGCCTTGTATAAATTACCTCATTCTCTGGGCCTCAGTTTCCTCATTTGTAAAATGAGGGAGACAGACTCCCAGTTTCCTTCTGACTCTAACTCCTAATAAATGGGAAAGTCCCAGGGATCCATTAATGTGTAGGAATTGCTCAGCTTTGTTTTCTGAATGCCTTGTTTCCTCCATGACCATCCTTTAGTAACCCAGGGTTTGCTGTTTAATTTCCAGGACCAGCTCCTGAAGCTATCACAGAGAAAATCTTCCAGATCAGTAAGACAATTGAAGAATATGCGATTTGCCCAGACTTGAAAGTCGACCTCGGTGTCCTTGGGAAACAGCAGTTTGACCTGGAGAACAAGTTTAAGCCATTTACAGGCATGTAGCCCTCCCTCAGCTCAGCCCTGGCATCCTTAGCCCCAGGTTTTCTCAGGAAACCTGGACTTTGCAGCTCTGGAAGACAGCCTGTCCCTTCAGATGCTTCACGTATCTTAATGAAATGGCCTGAACTCTTTTTATTTAAAAACTTATTGAAGCCTTTTGTTTTGATAGCACAAGCCCTCCTTTTGTGATCTCTAGTTTCCCATTGCTCCTGCCTTTGTAAGAAGGGAAAGTCCAGTGACATATGTCCCTACATAACATAGGAAACGTTCTGTACCTCCCACTGAGGAGGGAAGGGTGTGCTCTAGCATCAACCAAAACCTGTTTGTAGTGAAATGTTCACTGAGGTGGCTCCCTGACCTTGGACACTTCATCCCTGGGACTCAGTTCTGTCCCTTGTAAAATAAGGGACTTGAGCTACATCATCTTTTAGTGACATTAAATCAGACCCTCCAATAGGTAAGTGGTAGAAAGATATGAACAAATATTAGGGCTGCTAAGTGGTGCAGTGGACAGACTGTTGAACATGAAGCTAAGAATGCTTGAGTTTGAATCCTAACTCAGACACTAAACTAGCTGAGTGACCCAGAGAAAATCTCTTAACTTCTGACTGCCTCCATTTCCTCAGCTGTAAAAATGGGGATAATAATAGCACTTTCCTTATGGGGTTGTTGTGAGGAATAAATGAGATATAAAGGAGAAAGATGGGCACACTCATGCATGGTTAGTAGAGCTGTAAACTGGTGTAACCATTTTGGAAAACCATTTGGATTAAGTGATGAAAATGCCCCATACTCTTTGAGTCAGAGGTTGGGCATATATGCCAAACAGTAACAACCAGGAAAAAGATTTCCTATATGCCTACACATTCACAGTAGTGGCTTTGGGATAGTAGGCAATACCTAGAAACATCGCAGGTAGCAGTTGTTTAGGGAATGTCTGAAAGGGTTATAAAATAATAGATGTCATATATACATATATCATGTAATAGAATTTTAGTGTACTATAAGACATGACGACTGGAAGGAATTCAGAGTACGTAGGAAGAATTAATATGAACTGATGTAATGATGTAGGCAAGAGCAGAAAAACACTATACATAGTGATACAATGATGCTACCAGCAAAGACTAGAACAGAGCTGAACTCTGTGCCATTGGAATGCCCCATCTTGGTCCTGGGGGAGAGAAGAGGAAATGCACCTCCTCCTTCCCTTGGGAGGTGAAGTGCTGTGAGCATGAGACAGAGTCCGTGCCAGGAGGCACCACCTTTGTATTGGTTTGACGTAACTATTTTTCTTCTTTATAAGGGAAAGCTTGTGGTAGGGGAAGGGGCTACCTGAAAATGACCATGATATAAAAACAAAAGGCATTGATAAAATTTTTTAAAAATTAAAAAAAAAATAAAGTAAATCTTAGTCAAACTGTTCCCCCAAAGTCACATTAGATCAATAGATTTGTATTATCATATATTTAGAGCTACAAGGGACTTGAAAGATTGAGGTCAATGTGCCTGTTTTACAGATGGGGACATTAAGGTCCAGAAAAATAAGATGACCAAGGCCACACAGGCAGAGCTGGGATTTGAACTCAGGTCCTCTGACTTCAGTCACAGTGTTCATTCCCTTGTACCACATTACCCCCAATAAATTGGGACCAGATTGTTTACACTCTGATGTTGCCATAGCATATCTTTTACCTGCCTTAAACATTTCTTCTTGGAAACTCTTAGGGGTTAGGTACCATCTCTCATCCTCTACACTGATGAAGCCCTAGGTTTATAAAAGAAAAGGGAAAGTCAGTGTGGCAGGGGCTTGGGAACAGAGGGGTAGCGGCGGTGGTGAAGTAGACACATTTTCAGACCTCGAAGTAGTCTGGTAATGCACCAGATCCATCCTGGGCTTAGAATCAGGAAGATCTGTGTTCAAATTCTCCCTGAGACATTTCCTTGCTTGTATGGCCCTGGGAAAGTCACTGAATCTTTCTCAGGCTCAGTTTCCTAATCTTTAAACTGGGGAGGTTGGACTCAGTGGGCTCTGAGCCCTTTCTGGCTCTGAATCTATAATCCTGGTCCTCTCATCCTCTATGTTCCCTCCCTGCCAATACTTATTTGTGGCCCTGGGGGAGTAACCTTTCAGTGCCCAGGCAATTCTGTAAGGCTGGCAGGTGTCTACCTGCACTGGGAGTAGGAATTTCCTCACCTGGGAGTTCTCTATACTAATGAAATCCCTCTCTGTTTAAAATAAAGTTCATGGCTTAAAAAAAGAAATCCAGGGTCACATTTCTGTTTCAGGGTAAATTTAATTTTCCTGTCTTTCCATCTTGTTTTGTTTCTTTAGTGGAAATTGTGGATTCGGTGGAAGCTTATGCCACCATGTTGAGGAACATCTTTGACTTCAGTGCTCTAAAAGAGCTGCTCTCAGGCCCCAACCGGCTAAAGATCCGCATCGATGCCATGCACGGAGGTAGGAAATAGCAGTCGTGGTCACAGCGGCATGCTTGGGCAGGATTTGGACACCTGTGAACAATTTGGCCTTTTCATCTTCCTTTTGATTTTTATTTTTCAAGCTCATAGGATCATAAATTTAGAACCAAAGGCACCTGAGGGGCCATAGGGTCCAATCTCCTTATTTTACAGATGAGGAGACTGAGGCAGAGGTCCAGTGACTTACCCAGTGTCACACAGCTTATAAGTGCCTGAGGCAGGACTTAAATTCAGATCCTCCTGACTCCAAGTCCAGCACCATTGATTTGTTCCTTAAAAATTATATTCAGAATATTTTTACAGAGTTACTTTTGGACTGTTTATAGAGGTGTTCTGTTCCCACTAATGAAAATCATTCTCTTCGAAGCATGAAACTGGAGGCTGTGCCAATAACAGGCTTGTTCTCCATTTTGAATTTTCTCATTAAGAAGCAGGAACTAGGGGCAGCTAGGTGATACAGTGGTTAGAGCACCAGTCAGGAAGACCTGAGTTCAAATGCAGCCTTGGACACTGTGTGACCCTGGGCAAGTCACTTAACCCTGATTGCTTAGGAAAGGAAAGGAACAAAAAAAGAACCAGGAACTAGATTTTGAGTGAGATACAATGTTGTGAAACCTCTTATCCAGTCAAAAAATACAGTGCATTTTCTACACTGTTCTCCCTTTTTTCTTCAAGTGTCAGGCAGTTGCTAGAGATGGTAAATTTTATCTTAAGCCACAAAAATGTCCTTTTTCTTTGATAAAAGAAAGAGCAAATCGGTAATTGACCATAGGAAAATGAGAATGTAGTCCTCCTCTCCTCCTCTTCCTCCTCCTTTTCCTCTTCCTCCTTCTCCTCCTCCTCTTCTCCTCTTCCTCCTCCTCCTCTTCCTCCTTCTCTTTGGAGATATCTCCTCATTCTCCTGCAGTCTGCCTAACAGCAATGATGTTTTTGTTACTCAGAATAGTCAATTACTCAAAGCTCAAAGCATTCAACTGTCCCTCCTGGGTGAAGGGTCTTTGGCAGCTCTGTCATTCGGCTTCCCACCCAGTGCTGAGTCCCCGTCAATGGCATCCTTCTCTATAGCCATCCAAGCCCCTGCTTTGCACATACATTGTTTCTCATCTCCCTTCCACTGGAGCCTGAGACTCTTCCCTGGGACAGAAAGGCTCTGATGGGTGACCTTTGGGCTCATCTTGCTGGGACCCAGGTGTCTACCTCATTTCTCAACTCCACAGTGCTCCTGCATGCCTCAACTCTAACAACCTCTTTTGTAACAGTCTTTTCTGTGTGGTCTTCTCCCTTAGAGTGTCAGCTCCTTGAAGGCAGGGACTGTCTTGTATGCTTGTATTTATTTCCCAAGCACTTAGAGAGTAAGCACTTAGTAAATGTTTTATCTTTAATAAAGTGCTTTGTTTTGTGAGGAAGCCTGTTTCACTATTGGGCAACTCTGATTATTTGTAAGTTCTTAAATTTAAAGCTAAAATCAATCATTGGATCCATACAGAGGGAGCCTTATTCCATTTTTTTTAAACAAATGCTTTATTAACTTCTGTTTTACATCATTCATTTCCACCAGATTTTGAGTTACAATCATTTTCCCCCCATTATTCCCCTACCCAACCTCCCAGAATAGTAGTCCCACAAGATATCACTTCCTCCAATCTGCTCTCTCCCATACCTTCTCCCATACCCCCATCGACTTTTCCATTAGAGGAAGGTGAATCTTTGTGTCCCAGTGCCTGCACATCTTATCTCCCTATTACAAGCAAAAGAGTATTAATAATAGTATTTATATATATTTGAAACATTTAATGTTAAGACCTCGAATTTCAGATCCATTTCCTTCCTCCCTTGTCACCCATTCCCTCTGGGGAGATAAGTAATTCAGTATATGTTGTACATGTCTAGCTATGCAAAACATTATCATAGTAGATATATTGTACAAGGCTGCTTATAATTCCCTCCCACTCATCCCACCCCCCACCTGGTCCATTCCCTACATGATCCTGTCCCTCTTCTATAGTGGGTACTTCCAACCTCCCCTCACCCCAAGGATGCCCTCCCATCCATCATCTCTCCTCTCATCCCCCTTCCCCCTATCCTGCTGCAGGTTGAGATATCCCATTTACTATGTATGTCATTTTCTTCCTGAACCAAATTCAATGTGAATGTGGTTTTGCCTTTTTAGCCTTCCTTATTCTCCCCCTCCTTTGCAACCACTTCCCCTTGCTTCTTATACATGGGATAGTTTACCCTACCCTGTCTCTCCCCATCTCCTCTTGCCACTTTCCTCTCTCACCTCATAATTTCATCCCTTGAGTATTCTCCCTTCCCAACAAATTCAACCTATGCCCTCTATCCATATATAACTGTAACCATATACACATACATTCACATATGTATTCATGTGACCACACCCCCTTCTTCATTATTTTCATAGTGAGAAAGATATCATCAGTCACAGTTATTGCTTTCCATATAGGAATGTAAATAGTTCAACTTTGATAAGTTCCTTTTGATTTCTTTTCCCTGATTACCTTCTCAGGCATCTCTTCCTTCTTGTGTCTGGGTGTCAAATTTTCTATTCAATTCTGGATTTTTCCTCAAGAATGCTTGAAAGTCCTCTATTCCACTGAATGACCATATTTTCCCCTGAAACAAAATACTCAGTTTTGCTGGGTAGGTGACCCTTGGGTTCATTCCCAGTTCTTTTGCCCTCTGGAATATCATATTCCATGCCCTTCGATCCCTCAGTGTAGAAGCTGCCAGGTCCTGGGCTATTCTGATTGTGTTTCCACAATATTGAAATTGTTTCTTCCTGGCTGCTTGTAGTGTTTTCTCCTTGATCTGGGGATTCTGGAACCTGGCTATAATATTCCTGGGAGTTTTCTTTTTGGGATCTTTTTCAGGAGGTGATCGGTGGATTCTTTCAACCTCTATTTTGCCCTCTGGATCTAAAACATCAGGGCAGTTTTCCTTGAGAATTTCTTGAAGGGTGATTTCTAGGTTCTTTCCTTGATCCTGGCTTTCAGGTAGTCCAATAATTTTTAAATTGTCTCTCCTGGATCTGTTCTCCAGGTCAGTGGTTTTTCCCATGAGATATTTCACATTGCCTTCTAATCTTTCGTTTGTTTGGATCTGCTTAACAGCATCTTGATTTCTCATAAAGTCATTAGCTTCCATTTGCTCCAGTCTAACTCTGAAGGAATGAATCTCCTCAGTGAACTTTTGAGATTCTTTTTCCATCTGGCAAATTTGACTTTTAAGGCATTCTTCTCCTCATTGCCCTTTTGGGCCTCCTTTGCCATTTGAGTTAGTCTGTTTTTTAAGGTGTTGTTTTCCTCAGTCAGGCTGTTGACCCTCATTTCATACTTTTCCTGCATCCTTCTCATTTCTCTTTCTAATTTTTCCTCCACTTCTCTTGTTTGATTTTTAAAGTCCTTCTTAAGGTCCTCTATGGCCTGCAACCCGCTCATGTTTTCCCCTGGGGCTTTTGGAGCAGGACTTCTGACCTCACAGTCCTTTTCCCGCTCTATGCCCCCAAAATAGGAGTCTAGGGTTGCATTTTTCTGTTTCCTTTGCCCTGGCATGTTGCCACTTAATTGCTTGACTTTTGGGCTTGTTGCCACACTATGGCTTTAAGGCCAGCTAGAGGAATTTTCGTCCCGAATGTGTGGGGGGGCAACTTCTGTTTCTGGCAAGCTGTAAACCCACCCACAACTTCCACCCTAGATCACAATCCAGATCCAGGGAGGTTAAAGCAAGAGCGATTACCCCCCAAGACTGATCGCTGGATCTCCCCACTATTTGTAGGCTGGGAGCCAGAGCTGCCTCTGAAAACTCCAAAATGGCGTGTCTCCTCAGTGGCTTCTAGCCCCCAGGGGAGGGAGCTGACGCATTCCCCAAATACAGGTCCCAAAGTCCATAGGACACTAACCTCTTACTTTGTCCTAGGCATGTCTATGTTGATAATTCTGGAGTTGCCACAGCTCCTGGTGTTCTGGGGTTCCTCCAGCTGGCTGCTGGCCCTGCCACCCTGGGGCTAAAACCTCCGCTCACGCGGACCTGGGCTTGGCTCGGCTCGGCTCCTGCGCTCTGCGTTCTGCGCGCTGCCCGCTCCCAGACCGCTGCGCTGGTCCTTCCTGCAGGGCTGCTGGGCTGTCCTCAGCGGGAGGTTAGCTTCTCTGTGTCATTCTGTGGGTGCTGGGGCTCCAGAAGTTCTTCACAGTCCTTTTTTACATAGTTTGTGGGGAATCTGGGGGCAGAGAGGCTTGGAAGAGCTGTTTCTACTACGCCATCTTGGCTCCGCCTCACCTTATTCCATTTTTAAAGGCCAACCTTTCAGATATGGGTTGTGTGTGATACCAGAGCATTGGACTCAGAATCAGAAAGAGCTGGGTTCAGATTCTACATCAGACACTTACTAGCTTTTTGACCCTGGGCAAGTCATTTAATCAATTTGTGTTTTCTCATCTGTAAAATGATGGAATTGAGCTTGATGGCCTCCAAGGTTCCTCTCTACTGTAAAGCTATGAGCCTGTATTTGAAGACTGCTATCCATAATCAAGTGTTTATTAGCCACTTATTATGTGTTAGGCCCTGAGGAGACAAAGAAAAAGCAAAACACAAACCCCTGCCCTCAAGGAGATTACATTCTAATGGAGAAAACATGGCGTATAGAGTGAAGGAAGGCATCCTTCAAGGGGGAGGGTTTTCTGTCAAGTCAACAAGCATTTTCTTCTCTAGGTTAAACATCCTTCTCCATTCTCTCTACCATTTATCATCGCTCCCCAGGCCCTGTATGGTACTCAGAATTGACCAGAGTACATCACAGCTGGGCTGACCAGGAAAGAGTAGAGGGGGCCTGTGGCAGATGCTGGGCCTCTATCTCCTGAGCATTTTGGCTTACCCCACCCTCCTGTTGCCTTCTAGCGTGCTTGTAGCCTGCCAGGCCCCCTAGTCATGCATGCAGTGCGAGACAGAGTTCATATGTGACCTAACCAGTGAACACCAGGCCCGTTGTACCTGGGAGAGGAGAAGGATTGAACCTGTTTCTGCTTGGCTGAAGAAAATTTCTAGTGAGGACACTCTCTCTACCAATGAAGGTCAACAGCTTACCACCTTGGGGATTGCCTAGAATATTAAGAGGACAAGGATTTTGGACACACACACGCACACAATGTATCAGAAGCAGGACTCAAACCCAAGTCTTCCTGGATTTGAGGCCTGTTCTCTCTCTTCTATGCCATCACCTCTCCTAGGGTCTGGACACAGTCATCACAAATGGTCTCTACTATGAAGATAAAATCACTATCTGTAAAGTTCTTTTCAGATCTTAAGGCATTGTATAAACTTTTATTTTACAAGTGAATAGTATGGACAACTCCCAGAAATGTGCCTGGCAAAAAATAAGTATATAGAAAAAGCTTTTTGAATGATTGGTTGAAATCTCAGTGAGTCCAACTCCCATCAGGCCAAGAATTCTTTGAGACCACCAGTTTAAGAAGCACTGACAGGGTCTTGAGTGGAGGAAATTTGAGGAATCTGCTCTGGCCTCTGCTTGAGGACCTCTGGTAGGCAGGGACACGGGACCTCTTTCTCCATCTTGTGCAGCTTGGATACTTGGGGGCCGTTCATGCTTCTGATTCTCCCTCTGAGCCCTGTGGGAGCTGGACTGGCTCCATTTTGAACCTGAGCTGGTTTGTTCCTCCTCAGGCACCCCGCCAGCCTTCTCTTCCTGACAAATCACCATACTGATGCTGACTTTGCTTGAGCCCACTGCCGTTCAGAACTCCCAAGCTCAAGGAATCCTCCTGCCTCAGTCTCCCCAGGAGCATAAATGACAAGTGTGGGGGTCCTTGCTTAGTGGACCCACCACATGTTGAGGCAGGGAGCCCATTCCACTTCAGAGCAGCTCTCATGGTTAGGAATCTTTCCTGATCTCCATCTTGACTCAGTTTCCTCGACACTTCCCTGTGCTGCTCCTCCTTCTGCCTCAGAGGCCAAGCGGATCATGCCTGAACCCTCCTAGCACACGTGGTTAAAGGGGAAGGGGGTTGCTGTTTAAGCCCAACAGCCCAGGACCTCCCGCTCACATGACTGGCGCCATTGCCAGGAGACCCTTTGGAGGCCCTCCTTGTTTGGCCTGGTGCTGCTAGCCTCATTTCAGCAATTGGGGGGCTCCTTTTCAGTGACTCACACAAGAAAGTCAGGCTCATCACCCAGCAGCATCCTTCTGATTTTGGCTGTACTTCCCGGCTTGATCCCACATTTTATTTGCCAGACTTGACTCCAAAGCACTTTCAGTTGTGTCCAAAATCAAATCCACCCTCAAAGATGTCAACTTGCCTCCATTGTGGTATTCAGAAAGATGCGCCTCAGGGTCATGTTGGCAGCTGGGACTTCCTGCATGATTGCTGTGCACCTGCCATCCGGGATGCTGGGGTCTGGCTAAGGAGATTGTATCGGGCAGGAAAGTTTCTGCCCTGTCCTGCGATCCCTCAGGAGGCTTTGGAAGAGGGACTGGTGCCATGAAGGGTTGTTAAATAGCAGGGGCCAGGGAGCCACTGAGCAAGCAGCCAAGAATTCCAAAGAATGGAGCTAGGAAATCATCTGTCAAATGAATCACCAAATCCAGGGGTGAGGCAGGAAGAGGAGGCAGCAATGGTTTGAAAGCCAAGGTGATCTGCCCAGGGCAGGATCAGGCAAATGCATTAGGGCATCAAACCAGAGCTGTTGACTCCAGGCAAGGCTTAGTCTCCAAGGCAGCACCATTGTGTTATCCCTGTATGCTAGCCAATCATTTACACTGGATGCAGAGTTAGGAAGACTTGAGTTCAAATTTGGCCTCAGATACTGTATTGTTAATGTATTTTGCTTAATGGGAAGATCTTTACCATCCATTAATAGACCCATGTGACTTGCTTGAGTCACGTGGAAGCCTGAGTCACTTAACTCTGTGGTGGGAGGAGCTTGCCAAAGGGTGGAGGAGGAGGGGTGGAGCAGAGCTGAAGGGAAGTTGGTCAGAGCAGTTAGAGTTGAGGGAGAGAGAAGAAGCAGTAAACTAGCTGTGAGTGTTCGTTTGTGGGAAGGCCCTAGCAGGGGAAAGGCTTGGGGATGGCAGTGCCCTCTGCAGTATTATTGTGTATGGATTTCTTTGTTGCTATGATGGATTTGGCTTTCTGGTATTGAGATTCAGCTTTTTGGTGTTTGAATAAATGTTTTGGTTCTGTTATCAATTTGGAGAGTCTGTTATATTTTGCAATTCAGAATTATGCCAGCATTTTCATAGCTACCATATGCACTGTGGATATCATGTTGGTGCTACAGACACTTGCTAGCTGTGTGACCTGGGAAAATAACTTAACCTGTCTGCCTCTGTTTCCTTATCTGTATATGAGGATAATAATAGCACCTACCTCCCAGGATTGTCATGAGGATCAAATGAGATTATAACTGTAAAGCTTAACACAGTACTTGGCACATAGCATCTGCTATTGAAATGTTAGTTATTATTGTAATTATGTTCAGCTTGCTTTTCTATTAAAATGTATGATAAATTTCACATAGGACATTCACAGTTTTCCTGGCCTTTCTTCTGTTCTTGTTTTAGTTTTCAGGTTTTTATGGATGTAAGTAGAGCTGATAAATACTTTTTGGGCATAGGGTCCTTTCCTTCTTTCTTTGATCTTGCTGGGATACAGGCCTGGTGGTTGTGTCACCAGGTGAAGGGGCACTCACAGCTTAGTGACTTTTTCAGCGTAGTCTAAATTTCTTCCTAGAAAGACTGAAAAGGTGGAGAACCTGTGGCCTCAAGGCCACATGTGGCTCTCTAGATCCTCAAGTATGGCCCTTTGAGCAAACGTCCACACTTGAGGACCTAGAGGGTCACATGTGGCCCAGAGACCATAGGTTCCCCACCCCTGGACTTGACCAATTCACATAATTATCAAGAATACATTAATGTGCCCGCTTTTTTCCAGCTTCTCCAATAATTGTCACTTTCCTTTTTGGTCACCCTGTTCCATCCAGTATGTAGGCCATGGCACTTCTGAATTGCTTTCATTTACCTTTTTCTGATGATTAGTGATTTGGGCATTCTTCTATGTGGTTGTTGGATTTGTTTTTTTGAAAGCTACTCGTTTAAATCCTTTGTGAACAAATTAAGTTGACTAAGCACTTGTTACACCCCTACTATGTGCCAGACACTTTGCTACATGATGGGGATATGATGAAAGGAAATTTCCTGAGGGTAGAGACGCTTTGTTTTTGCCTTGGATCCCAGTAGTTGCGCCATGTCTGGCACACAGTATGTACTCAACAAAGGCTTATTGGATTGGATGGAATTGAACTGCGGGTTTGCTGATTGATATTCCACGTACACATCTCTTTTTTCTTCCTGCATTGGAAGCTTCTGTAGATAGGGTTAGAGCATAAAACTTCTTCCTGTTCCTGATAGCTCTGGTCAAGCCAGACGATAGCCAGTCAACGAGCACTTATTAAGTGCCTACTATGTACCATGTTGCTAGGCATTAAGAATGCAAAGCCATAAGTAAACAACCTCTGCCTTCAAGGAGCATGCAGAGCAAATAAAGCAAAGCCTAGGAGGAGAAGGCAGCAGGAGTTATGCACATAATAGATGACGAGTGTTTGTTGGAAATGACTGAGTGCTATAAGAAATGATGAGCTCAAGGGTCTTAGAAAAACATGGGAAGGCGGGCATGAAATAATGAATAGTGAGATGAGCAGAAACAAAAGACCATTGTATACAGTGAGAGCACTATTGTTTTAAAGCAACTTTGGGTGAATAAGTCATTTTGACTATTATAAATACCCAAATTAACTACAAAGGACATATGAAGGAAGATGCTATCACTGATAAATAGAAGTATATACAGAATATATATATATATATATATATATATATATATATATATATAAAGTCTAATATATATAATTAAATTAAAAAGCAATCCATTTAATAGAATTTGAATCCTTAATGTGCACACAATATATATGTTTGTGTGTGTGTGTGTGTGGGTGTGTATTTGTGTCTAATGGTAGCTATCTCTAGGGTGGGAGTGAGGGGAAAAATGGGAGAAAAAGAATTTATGTGATAACTTTATTATATATTTAAAAGGGATAGCAAGTTGTGCCTAATAGATTTGCAGTTTCGTGTGCAATTGTATTTTTTATTATACTCTTTTATGGAAATGCTTGTTTTATTCCACAAGTTAGAAATAAAGTAAGGAAGAGCTAAGGAAAAGAAAAGAAAGCGGATGAGTGGGTTTCGTTTAAAGATGTTATTTTTCATATTTGGCATATTATCCTTCTCAATCTGTCTAGTTGTGGGGCCGTATGTTAAAAAGATCCTGTGTGAAGAGCTTGGTGCCCCTGCAAATTCAGCTGTCAACTGTGTCCCTCTGGAAGACTTTGGGGGCCACCACCCTGACCCGAACTTGACCTATGCATCTGATCTGGTGGAAACCATGAAGAGTGGGGAACATGACTTTGGTGCTGCCTTTGATGGAGATGGGGTGAGTCAATTCAATTCAATTCAGTTCAAGCAGCATTTATCAAGTAACCTCCTATGAGCCAGGAACTGTGTTGGGTGCCATGGATTTGGGTTTTGTCCTGTAATGGATGCATGGCCAACCTACAGTGTAAGTCAGAGCTGGAGGAGATGCCTGAGGCTGTCTAGTTCCACCTGCGCCTACGTAAGAGATGGGCTCTGAGCCAGCTTGGTGTAGTGGATAAAGAAGTCTTTGGAGCCAGGTAGTCCTGGGTTAAAATCTAGCCTCAGACACATATTGGACTTGTGACCCTGGTCAAGTCACTTCCCATCTCAGTGTCTCAGGAAACTTTCTAAAGATTACAGATTGCTGAGCAGGTGTTGATTTGCCTTGTTAGAAGGAGTTTCCTCATCTGGGAGGTCTCTGCCCATGAAATCACAAGTTTGGACCAAAAAGAATTTCCACTCTAGTCTCATTACTCATTACTGTCTGGTGGTGACTTTGAATCCTTTCTTTGAATCCTGAATTCTTGAATTGAATTCAACAAGCATTTCTTGAGCACCTCCTCAGTGCTTAGCATGAAAAACCTGAGAGACAGTTTCTGAGTAATTAATAATCAGTTTATTAATTAGGCTAGCTGATAAGAAATTGGTGGTCAGTGGTTTCTCTTGGTAACCAAACACCCCTAATGGAGCCACTGAATGCCTTTCTATACTTTTATAAAAGGGGGTGCTCTGACAGGTGGAAATCAGCCCTGATTGATGGACAGTTAGTGAGGAGGTGGGCATATTAATGAGGAAGTGGGGAAAGAGTCTTCAGCCCCTCCTGCTGAGCTTGGGCAGGAGACCAGGCAGGAGAGCAATCCATCTCCCCAGATCTCTCCACTGGCTTTCTCCTTCAGGATCTGGGTTACTGAAAGCTTCAGTGGTAGGGTACAAGGGCATAGCTCAGTGCTTTGGGGCTGGGGTTCACCCAGATTAGATTCCGTTTACATTCTAAACAGAAGTTGGGTCTTCTAGTTGAGTGGGTCCTGTCCCAAGATGTTTCCAGAGGATTTGGGCAGTCTCATCTATCAGCCTTGTCCTTCAGAGCCTGGTTGACTGGCCTAGAGGGGCTGGCTCCTGAATAAGGAAATAAAAAACCAGGATGTTAATTAATAACAAGTTATTAATATAATAGAAAATAAATTCTTTCACCTGCCACACAGTAGAAGCTTAATAAAGGCTCATTGACTAAGCGTGTGCCAGGCACTGTGTGAGACAGTGAGTTTACAAAGATAGAAATTATCTAGCAAAACTCTACCCTCAAGGAGATGGCTGTAACCCCTGGGAGGTCCTGTCTACGTGGGGAAGGTTTTGAATAGGAGAATGCCTGCTGGCCAAGGACAATCCTGGCCAGCCCAGGGCAGGGGACTTCATCCTTAGAATATTGGCTGCTGCAGAGTAACCAAGATGGTTTACTGAGGAAGGGGTGGAGGGATCGATATCTGTCTCCATAAAGGGCCTGCTTACCCAAGGATGTCATAAAGCAATCACTCCATCAGAAAGCTAAGGTCTAGCTCGTAGAGGCAGGGTGTTCATTCATCTTTCCCCTTGGCCTCTTACACTGGATTTTGTATCAGGATGAGTGTGACAACAGACTTTCCCTAGGGCAAGGCCAGACTTTCTTGGTGTCATGGGCCCCTTTGTCAGTCTGGGGAAGCCTCTGAACCTCTTCTCAGAATCATGGTTTTAAATGCATGAAATCAAATACAGAGGATTACAAAGAAAACCAATTCTGTGGAAATAAAAATGTATTTTTTTCTCATCCAGCTTCACAGACAAGAAGCCCTCACCTCTAGAACCAGGAGAGCTCAGGGGGTTGAGAGCCAGAAAGTTCACATAATCTCTAGATTCTAGAGAGATCACAAGTTCCACCCACTCGTTTTATAGACTCAGAGGGCATGTGATTTACCCCATCACACAGGGAGTCAGGATTTGAACTCTGGTGCTGTACACTCCAAAGAAGTCTTACAAAGCAATCTGTTTAATAGAGTTTGAATCCTTGATGTGCATACAGTTTAAATCATTATTGTGCCACACCCCTGTGTGGCTATGTAATCACCTACCACCCAGTACCCTGGACAGCCCTCCCTTTTTCCAAAAGGCGCTTCCCTCCAAATTCTCTGTTCTCCTGTTAGAGTGTAAGCCCCATGGAGGCAGGGGCTGTCCCTTTTGTGTTTGTATCCACAGTGCTTAGTGTAGGATTTGGCACATTGTAAGGTTTTATTTTTTTTTATTTTTTTTTAAAGCAATTGGGGTTAAGTAACTTGCTCAAGGTTACACGGCTAGTCATTTGATTTATGCGTGGGGGCTCATTTTCTGAGGCCGGATCTGATCTCGGGTCATCCCAACTCCGAGGCCGGTGCTCTTACTCACAGCGCCACCTAGCCGCCCCTTTAGGGCAATTGGGGTTAAGTAACTTGCCCAAGGTTACACGGCTAGGTTTTTGTTTGTGTGGATTAAGTGTTGGAGGCCGGCTCCGAACTCAGGTCCTTCTGATTCCAGGGCCGGCGCTCTATTCACTGCGCCACCTAGCCGCCCCTGGTTTTATTTTTTTTAAATTATGCTTCTATTTTTTTCCAATTACATAGAAAAATAGTTTTTAACATTTGTTTTTTTTAAATTTTGAGCTCTAAATTCCCTCTCTCCCTTCCCCACTTCTTGAGAAAGCAAGCAATTTGATATAGATTATGCACATGCAGTCATGCAAAACATATTTCTATATTGGTCATGTTTTGAAAGAAAACACAGGACCCCCTCCCCCCTCCAAAAAAAAACTCCTCAAGAAAAATAAAGTAAAAACCAGTACACTTCTGTCGGCATTCGGACTCCAGCGGTTCTTTCCCTGGAGGTGGCTAGCAGCATCATACTTTTAATGTGGACTTTCACTAGTTCATTCTTTTCTATTGATTTAGCTGAGGACTTTATCCTTAAGTTTCCAGTTTGTCTGGTACCAAGATGAGTTTCTGGGCTTTGTTTTTTCCCTTAAAAACCTCATTGCTAAGCAAGATGTTTTAAGATCCAGATGGAAAGGACTTCTGAGTCATGGTGGCCTGTCCCCTTCATCTTACAGAAGAGGAAACTGATGTTCAGAGAGGTCAGGGACTTAGAGGTTCAGAACCTGAGGGGACCTCGAGGACCATCAAGTCCAGCGTCCTCATTTTGCACACGAGGAAGTTGAAGCCCTGAAAGAGTTAAATGACTGGCCAGAGGCTGCCCAGGGAGTGGCCGGAGTCCAGTTTGGAAGCCAGTGTCCTTTCTAGTATGTTGTGCTCCCCTCCTACTTCTGGGAGTGGATATGAAACTTAGCTTATCTTTCAAGAATAAATAAACAAAGCATTTTTAAGCACTTACTATATAAAAAGCCCTGGGCTCAGTCCTGGGGATACAAAGACAAGCCAGGCAGTTCCTGCTCTCAGGTGGCTCTCATTCATTCTCATGGAGAAGACCACACATATAGAAGATATCCGTTACTGGTCATAGTAAAAGGTCCCACGGTCCTTAAGGCTCAGCAGCAAAGCAGACGGATGCTCATAAAGCCTCTTTTTATGTTATTTCTACTGACCAAATAGGATCAGTTTCTGACACTGAACACTGGGCAGTGCCAAAGACTCGGTGACCAGACCTTCCTTTCTGGGTCGTTAGTAGCTATGGCTTTAGCCCATGTAGGTGGCATGTCCACAGAGCTGCTTCCCCGGATCATGACTGCTGACATTGGTCTGGAAGCACTGCTATTCCTAAGGCTCTTGGGTTCAGGGTCCTGATTGTCTCTATCTGGGTCTGAGTTAGGAAGATGGTGGTCAGGGTGCTGATGAGGGCTTGACTTGCCCGGTACATGCTGCCCTCTTCTCTTCCTGCTGCTTCAGCTCTGCTGTTCTGCTTGTCCTGTGTATGGTGGTTGGTTGGTGGTTATTGAGGTTTCCTGGAACCTTCTCTCCAGGAGTTGCTTCTATGGATGATGGCCATGAAGGTTGGGCTGGAAGCAGGACTCGGAGTATGGGAGATCCTGTCTCCCAGAGTTCCTTGTGCCCGTCTGACTGTTAGTCATAGTTGGTCAGTCATTGTTTCTGGTGTTGATGAGAAAAAGTTGGGCCCCCTCTCCACAAGGATTTCTGCCCTCAGTAATAACTCTGGGGGCTGGGCTAGAAGAGCTCAGGAGGTTTGGAGGTCACTTTTTCCCTTTGCCTCAGGAAGAGTCAGTCTTACATGATTCAGTATTTCAAGGATCTATCATTTCATCAGGATGACTTTCTTCTAGCTCTCAATCTGTGCCCCAAAGATTCTATGGGGACTTCTTCCATTAGTGTCGATGGTGACCCTTCTGGACCTTGTGAATCAGTCTTCATGAGGTTCTCTGGCATCCCAAATTAATTGCCTGCTGGGCAGTCTTCTGATGGTGAGTTACTCCAGACTTGGCTGGTCCTTCTGTGATGGACCCTCATTGCCATGGTCAGCAAAACTCAGACTCACCTCCTGATAATATCCCTCACAAATCAGACATTTCTTAAAATGAGTTATTTCTTTAAAAAAAATTCTCTCCTCACCAGCCTTTTTGGAAGTCCCTGAGGTTTCCAGCCAAGACCATTTTGTTTGAGACAGTGGGAAATTTATCAGGATCGTAGCTCTAGAGCTGGGAGGGGCATTGTGGGCCATCGGGTCCAACCCCTTCATCTTACAGGAGAGAAAACTGAGGCTCAAAGAGAGTGAGAGTTGTACAGGGTCACACAGGCAGAGAGCTTTTCATAGTGTTACATTGTATCTCTCTGAGACAGATAATTATTGCCATAATAATGACAACAGCTGAGCTTTGTAGAGAATTTCGAGCCAGGCCCTGTGCTAAGCCCTTTACAGATCTTATCTCCACTTATTTTTCATAAAGACCCTATGAGTCCTGATATGATTATTCCCATTTGACAGATGAGGAAACTGAGGCAGACAGAGGTTAGGGGTCACACAGCTAGTAAGTATCTGAGGCTGGATTTGAACTCAGGTCTTTCTGACTCCAAGCACAGTACTCTGTGCCCCTTAGCTGTCTCTGGACGATCCTGTGGGGATGCTTTGTCCTGAGCTATTAGACAGAGACCCCCTAAATATTGGCCTGGGGTCAGAGCCTTCTGCAAATAGAGATCTCATCTTTCAAGAAATCTGCCTTCCTCCCAGAAAGGGTGACTTGAGGGTCCATCAAACTGTGTAAACAGCTAGCATTGCCTTGATCGTAGTGGCCTCTCTTCTAAGCCAGAGGAATGATTAGTTTCTGAGATGGGAAAAGGTCTTTGGGGTTAAAGGTTAGCTGGTCCCTCGAGGCCGAGGGAAAGAAGGGAGCATTCAGCCCAAGCTGAGTTTGCTTCTGCTTTTTAATTGAAAACATTTTCTGAACTGTGCAGCATTGAGGGAAGGTTTGGCATGATGGGTGCTATAAAATCCTGGTGAAAAGCGAACGTCCAAGGGAGAAGGAATTTATCCATTTTTCATTTTAGAATTTTATTGCAAAAAAGTATTTTTGCCGAACCCGTCCCTTCTCCACCCCCCCTTTAAACTTTCATAGCAGTTTGATGAAAATGTCTTCCTTTCAATGCCCTTTCTCCCAAAGGATCGAAACATGATTCTGGGAAAACACGGCTTCTTCGTTAACCCTTCGGACTCTGTGGCCGTCATTGCTGCCAACATCTTCAGTATCCCTTACTTTCAGCAGACCGGGGTTCGGGGCTTTGCCCGCAGCATGCCCACCAGTGGGGCCCTGGACCGGTGAGTGGCTTCATTCACCTGCTGTCCCACTGCTCGTTCCTGAGCCTCCCCCAGGCCTTCCCTCCAGAAGGGAGTTTTTGTAGAGGACTTTGTTGGAGGGAGGGGAGTGAAGCAACCTGGAGATAGCCAAGGTCCAGCATTCCCCTTGTCCTTGCACTGAACCCAGAAAACAATTCTGTCAACTTCCTTTTAGCCAGAGTGGGAAGGACTGCTTAGCAATGACCCACTGGAGCTGTCACTGGGAGTCAGTGGAGTTGACTCCTTCTTACCTCCAGGATCAATCACTAAACCCTCTGGCTTTTATGGCCTTTTCCTACCTTTCTGGTTATCTCCATGTTAACTCTCCATGTACTGTAGGATCCAGCAACATTTGTCCCCTGGCTGCTCCCCCGCCATGGTGCGCCATCTCCCAACCCCATGTCTTTGCACTGGCCTCCGGCCCCCTCCCCCCAATGCCTGGAATGCTTTTCTTCCTCCCCTTATCAATGAGGAAAGGGATGTTCTGAGCAGTTGAGGGGCTGCCATTTTCTCATGTTTTAATCAGCATGTGATGGGGACCATCTATGTATGAAGCCCCACAGCCTTTAGAGCATTTCCAAAAATTTTAATTTGAAGCAAACAGAAAAATCATATTTATATAAATGGGTTTATAATATTATGGATTCACATAGCTCTTTGGTTTACAAAGCACTTTATAATATTGTTTTAACAACCCTGGGATATAAGTGCTATTATCATTCCCACTTTACACATGGGGAAACTGAGGCATAAAGAGATTAAGTGTATTGCCCAGGGTCAATCAATCAACCAATAAACATTTATTAAGCACCAACTATATGCCAGGCATTGTGCTAAACCCTGGGGATAGAAAAAGAGGCATAAGATGGTCCCTGCCCTCAGAGAACTTACAATCTAATATGTGAGATAACATGTAAGCAAATATATGTAAAGTAAGCTAAATAAGGAATAATTAACAGAAGGAAGGCCCTGGAATGAAGAGGGGTTGGGGAAACCCCCCTGTAGAAGGTGGGATTTTAAGGAAGACTTAGAGAAGCCCGGAAATCAGTAGGAGGAGTTGAGGAAGGATAGCGTTCTAGGCACGGGGAATGGCCAGGGAGAATTCCCAGAACCAAGAGTTGGACTGTCTGTTTGTGGGACAGCCAGGAGGCTGGTGTCACCAGATGGGAAGTAAGGGCTGAGAATACTGGTCATGTACCTGGGAATTGCACATAATCTTTCTCTGTCTCCAGACACTCCAGGCTCTGAAATAACGGTTCATTTTTCCTTGACCACCCCCTCCCACATTGCCCATAGTACAGACTGTGGTCCCTAGGGTCTCTCAGAGAAGTGGGTCCGCTCTTGTGTGACACTCAAGGGGGCCCTGGGCCAAAATGACCATGACTCTTTTCCCTCCTTCCCATGAATCCTCTTGCCATCCCACTGTGATGCAATTTTCCTGGACCTCTGCAGGGTGGCCAACGCTACAAAGATCACTTTGTATGAAACTCCAACGGGCTGGAAGTTTTTTGGGAATCTGATGGATGCAAACAAACTGTCCCTGTGTGGGGAGGAAAGCTTCGGGACGGGTAAGTCAACGTTTCAGGCTGTGCCTGTAAACACGGGGCTGGTGAAAGATGAGACCTACAGTGGCAGGACAGAAACAGCCACCCTGGGCTAGGTGCTCCCTCTGGAGAGCCCACGGATTTAGAGCAGCCCCGGCTGAAGCAGACACGTCTGAAAAGCGCCCCCCACGCTGATCGCCAAGAAGACGTGTTGGTCCTGTACGGCCCGATCACCCAGCGCAGGAAGCTTGGGGGCCCTCCTCCAGCCCCATCACCCAGCCCCTGGGGAGGAAGGAGGGATAAACATATTCTTCATCCCCCGGTGGTCAGGGAGACCTTTAGAAATGTTTTCATTTCTGGGAAGAAATATAGAGGCGGGCATAGGTTTCTCGTTTTTCTTTAAGGAGCGGTTTCAGCACAGCCTTAAATCTTCCTCTTTAATGGGCCTGAGTTTTCTCTAATAACAAAGTTATGATTTATTAACATTAAATGAAGGGAGGGTGTGAGGGTGGAGCTAAGTTGCTAGGCAACCGCCAAGTGAACCATAAGTCTTAGGCTGAGAGCTGGTGTGGTGGTTGGATTGGGATTTGGCCCTGGACCAGAGGACCCTCTCCTACCTGTAGTAACAGCATGGCTCACTTTCGTCAGCATTGTAAGGTTTGCAAAGCGTTTTCCAAATATTCTCCCATTTCACCCTCACAACTCACCCGAGAGCTAAATGCTGTTACTACCCCCATTTTACAGATAAGGAAACAGGTTATGTGACTTGACCAGGGTGAAATATCAGCTAGGAAGTGGATTTGAACTCAGGTCTTCCTGCCTCTAGGTTTATACCAGGTAGCTATGTGTGCCCTCCCTGTTTTTAACTGACCATCTAAATGCACCCACCCTTCCTGCAATGGAGTCTCCCTGACTCCATGAAGTCCCCTGATTGCCCTAATTATACACCAAGACTTCTTTCTCTGACTCTTGAACTTTTGATTATAGGCTCATAGAGAGAGCTGGAATTATTCAGTCTATCAAGAAACATTTATTAAGCACTACTCTGTGTCAGGCACAGGGCTGAGTGCCGTGGCTACAAATAAAGACAGAAACAGCCCCAGCCTCAAGGAGAGACAACATTCTAACAGGAGAGACAACAGGCAAACAGCTATATACGTACAAGATATACTCATACGTATGTGCATATAATATATGCATATATAACAAAAATATAAATCTATTTAAGTGATAGATTATATATAATATATACCATATATTATATTCATATGAATGTATATATATTTCTATATAAAACCATATGTTTAAGTAAAAAGCATATAAATGATATATAGTATTATATCCTTTATATGTAAGTATATATTATATATACAACACATAAACATATCTTGTATGTTTATGTGTTGTTTGTATGTTGTCTCTCCCTTTGGAATGTGAGTATATATACTTATACATAAACATATATATTCTATATAGCATATAACTCAAATAAATAGATTTAATATTTAGTTTATATTATATATAGCTTAAATATATTTATGTGTAAATAAATATACTCACATTCTAATGGGATGTATATACACATGAGCTATACATGCTTGTACACACATGTATGTGTATACATGTGTATGTGTGTATATCTACACATATAGATACACACATATATAAAATTCAAACCCTGGCCCTAAGCTCAGTGTTCCATCCACCATGTCCTGCTAACTCTTACAAGGGCTCACTGGCTTGCTGGCTTTGACTAATTAATAGTCTCTGACAGGTAAGCAGGGAAAAAAAGGGCAGTGTGGTACAGTGGAAAGAGCCCTGGATTTTGAGTCAAAGAAGCAGGGTTTGAATCCTAGCTTTGCATTGACCTTAATCAAATAACTTTAGCTCTCTTGTCTTCCTCATCTTTAAAATGGGGTGTTTGGCTTTCCAGCAAAGGGTTCTTACCTAAGATACACAAGGAACTGATTCAGATTTATAAGTATATAAACCATCTCAAAGGTAATTTGCAAAGAAAGAAATCCAAGCTATGCACAACTGTAAAGATACACGAAATGACTAATAATTGGAGAAATGCAAATTAAATCCACTCTTAGGTTCCACCTCACACCCTGCAGATTGGCAAAGCTGACAAAAAGGGAAAATGATGTCTTTTGGAAGAGCTGTGGGCTAACAGGCATACTTACTCCCTGTTGGTGTAGCTGTAAATCAGTCCAGTTATTCTCTAAAGGAATTTGTGACCCTGTCCCCAGAGCCACTGAACTGGGCATGACATTTCACTCAGGTATACCATGAGCAGCCCTGTATCACAGAGACATCAAAGAAAGGGGGCAAGTACCCGTATGTATAAAAATGTTCTTTTGTAGTAGAGAACAACTGGAACATAAAGGGGTACCCATTAATTGGGGGAGATGACCAAGTAAGTTTTGGCAGAGGAATGTAATGGAATAACACATGACTAAAGGAATAGTTTCAGAGAAACTTTGGAAGTCTTACAGGAACTGATGCAGAATGATGTGAGCAGAACCAGGTAAACAATCTATACAGTAATAACAGCTTTGTAAATGTAGATGGGAAAGAAGGGGCTCCACTGATAATCCTGTAAAAGTAATTACCTTTATTAGGTAACAGCACATTTTGATTGGATCAGTTATTTAGAACCTACTTGATTCAATAAAAGCCACTGCACAAAAAAATGGCAGCCAGTGAAAGGACAATGAGAATGTGGGATTGAGCGTTGGGTGGGGAAGGGAGCCCCATGATGAAGCCTGCTCCTCACCTCTTGACAGAGAAGCATTGGTCTCAAGATACTCAATGAGACACACGTTTTTGGACATGGCCAATGTGGCAATTTGTTTTGCTTGGCTCTGCGTGTTGGTTTGAAGGGCTTTGGTTTCTTCCTTTTTCATTCAATTTGGTATGAATAGGAGAGAGATGGGGCTAGGGTTAGAATCATCAAAAGCAAAAAAAGAAAAGGAGGTCAATAAAACATTATTTTTCAAATGCAAAGAAGAACAAACTACTCTTAGTGTTAGTAATACTTAGTAATATCCATTAATAAAAGGATTTGTTCTGTGAAGTTTATATTCAGTGAAAGGGCTGTGCTTGAGGACCTAGAGGGCCACATGTGGCCTTGAGGCCTCAGGTTCCCCACCTCTAGTAGATAAAAGGTGAGAAAGAATCGCAGACAGGCAGGATAGCTTTAAAAGTTACATGCTGAAGATATATAGGCACTGGGGTATAGAAACCCATCTTGCCCTACTAGAAAGTTAGGGAGGTGAAGGGGGAGGATATAAGAGAGAACAGATTGGGGGAAGGAGTATTCAGTAGGCTTGCTATTTTGGGGTGGGGGTAGGGGAAAGATGGGGAGAGAAAAAATTGTAACTCAAAATCTTGTGGAAATGAATGTTGAAAAGTAAAAATAAATAAATTAAAAATAAAGTCAGGAGATAATTATAAAAAAAGAAAGTTACATGCTAAATTAATTACATATTTAAAAACAAAAGGCATCTTTACAAAAGAGATATGCAGTTTTACATATGACATCTTTTTCTGTTGTACCATGTATATGGAAATGCCTATCTTATTTAGTGTTCATTAAGTTCAGAATTATTTTTAAATAAGAGGGTTGGAGTCCATGACTACTGAAGTCTTGTCCAGCTCTTGACCCATAATCTGTGGGTCTAAGGTTGGTTTCATTGTTCTCACTACAAGGCCAGAGTAAGTGTGCAAATGGCTATGCTTCTTTACAAGGGAATGTGCTACTGGGCATCTTGGAGAGGGCTGTGTATTCACCTGCCTTGGAGGTCTTTATATACCTCCCCCTTAGTATGGAACATTTAGCAGGGATTGTTCTGGAAGCTTTCTCAATCATACCAGTAATGAATCAAATCAGAAAGTAAGTCTCTGGCTGGTAGGAACTGGAGCCTATTAAAAAGGAAAGATGAGACTCAGGACTGGATAATTTCCATTAAGCCAACTGGACAAATTCCACTGATACTGTATACCCTTAAACAGCATTTACAAGGACATGGCTTCTCCCTCCTTTCTCCTTCAAAGTGCTAGAAATGTAATATTGCTGCCAGGGCAGAGGACAAATGCCTGATTGACCTCCGTGGTCTTGTCTGCTGGGAGATGTCCAGTCTGATTCTATTTAGATGTCTTTAAGAAGAAACCTATGGATAACCAATATTTCTACTATTATTATTGAGCTTTCTACAGTGCCTAGCACTGTGCTGGTAAATGAGAGATATTGCTTTTGGATTGGTATCCACGTGGAAGGAGGCTGACCCCACTGCATTCCAGGGCTCTGACCTTATTTCTGTTTAACCTTTTCTAAATCAATGACTTGGATAAAGGCATAGAATCTTTGATAGATAACATGAAACAGAGAGGCAGATTCTATAATGGAATCAAGATCCTGGAAAATCTAATGAGGCTAGAACAATGAGCCAGCTCCAGCAAGCTCAAAATGAATGAGATCATTGTAAAGGGACATACTGTGTCCTGGGCAGGTCACTGGATTCTGATAATGAATTGTCTAAGGGATAAGCTATAGCACAAGACCTATGGATTTTAGTTGACTGTAAATATGTAAAGGATTTTGACTGTGTCACTTCAGGGAATCCCTGCTACTAACTCTGATGGCAGAGCTGAGGCATCAAGAAAGCAGGTGCCTTCCTCAGTGATCACAGCCAGTAAGTGTCAGGGGCAGGATTTGAATCCATGTCTCCCCTATTTCAGAGCCAATATTCTATTAACTATCCTATGTAACTCTTGGCATTCTACCTTAAACTCCAAATATTTTCATATAACTTTTCTTTTTTAACATTAGCAATCATGAACATTTCAACATACAACGGTAAACAGAAAAAAGAATTGTGTACTTGGTACAAGATAATAGTGTGGTATAGTAACCAATAGTAAGCCAGTTCAGCTGTTGATTGCATTAACTGAAGTCTAGTCTCACTGAAGATGCTCAAGAGCATCATGAAGAATAAATGACTGTCCTTGCAAAATGCAAATAGAAGAGGGGTCTTTATTGACAGACAATCCAATCAATCAATCAATAAACTTTTATTAAATGCCTACTATGCTCCCATTTGCAGATGACAATTGTTGATCCCTTCAATCCCTGGAACCCTACAGGGCTTTCTCAGTGGGATTCTGGGCCATGCAAAAGGGATCCACCTAACAATCCACACAGTGAAACCAAAATGGATGAAGAGTCCTTATTGCTCAGGTTGAGTTTTAACTTACTGAATACAGCTGAATTGGAAGGAGGAAGAGAGTGAGCTGGATTGCTTTGGAGACAAACGTGGCCATGAAGGAAGGAGTGGCAAGACAGGAGATAAAAGGAATCCCAAAGTGGGGAGACAAGTCATTGATGGTGGTAGCCGTAGTGTTTTGTTCAGAAGCTTCTGGCTGACAGATAAAATTCTGACTGTTAACAATAGAAATAGAAAGGTAGCATAGGAGGTCATCTCTAAAGGTTGCCAAAGGTCAGGCCAGAGGCACAGCATGTGGGCAGCAGGGTACAGGCACCACACCTGCTTTGCTGTTGATAGTGGCTGATTCATTCAATGGGGAGATTGCATTAGACCCTCCTAGGGTTTCAGTTTAGCAAATGGAACTTAAATGAAATTTGCTTCAATTCCAATGGGAGCTTGGAGGCTAATCGGGAACAGTTGTTTGGCACAGGAGGGGTTGAGAAGGTGGGGGTGGTTTCAAGTTGCCTGTTGTGGGATGTTGATGAGTTTTATAAATTAAGTTGAATTTCACACCTTCTAAAAACTAGAATTTACAATAAAAAAAATAAAAATAACTAGGTTAAGATTGCTGATAAACATATAAAGACAAAAATAAAACAATTTCTGGCCCTCAAAGAACTTACTTTTGTTCTATTGAAGGGGTGGAGCATGTAAATAGATAAAAATATACATGATAATTTGAGAAAGGAGACAGTGCTGTAGAGAGATTAGGAAAAAGGCTTCCAGCAGGAGGTGGCAATGGAGTCTTGAAGGAAGCTAAGGATGTGAAGAGGCAGAGTTGAGGAGGGAGGGCATGCAAGGTGTGGACAATGTCTCTTTCAAGGGCACAGGGGTAGGAGAATAGCAAGGAGGACAGTTTGGATGGAACATAGATTACATGAAGGGAAGAAATGTACCATAAGCCTAGAAGGACTTCTAGAGCTGGGTCTGGAGAGACTTTAAATGCCCAACAACGGCATTTGTATTGGTGCCATTGAGGGTTGTTCCACTAGCATGAGATGATATGGTCATGCTTGTGCTTTAGAGAGATTATTTTGGTGTCTATTGGGAGGTTAAAATGAGGAGGGAAAGGCTGGAATCTGGGAATCCAGTTAAGATGGCATTGCAATGTCAGGCTGGATAAGGGGATGATGTCCTACACCAGGCACCCAGCCACGTGAGAACAGAGAAGGGAATGGTTGTGAGCTTGTTTGTGGGGGTAGAATTCATAAGACTTTGGCCAGAGACTAAGAGTGTCAAGGATGACCTACAGGTCACACATCCAGGTGACTGGAAGGCTTCAAGGGCTCCTTCAATAGACAGAAGTAGAAAGTTTGGGCAAGAAGTGGCTTTGGGGAGGAAAAGGATGAATTCTGTTCTGGCCCCACTGAGTGTGGGATGTCTGCAGGACAGCCAGCTGAAGGTGTCCAGCTGGGGATGCACGGCTAGGTCAGACTAGAGACTTCGGCTCAGATGGACACATCGAAGAGATGCCTATGGCAAGTGATGTCCAGATACAAAGCATAGTGCCTCACAAACCATGGGTGCTTAATAGATGCTCGTTTCCTGTGCCCTACAAGATACCTTAGAGCCTGTCCACTGTAGCTTTCTATCTCTAGGACATCCCTGACTAAATTTGGGTTTATCCAAATTCTGCTTAAAAGTTTCTAGGGGTGGGGACCTCACTGCTTCACAAAGCAGCCCATTCTGAATGTTAGATAATAATTCCTTATAGTTTGTAGTGAATACACTTTCTTGTTTGAAAATTGCTATGGATGCCTTTCATCTGTTATCTTGGTTTCTGAATGTATCCCCATGAGCTGTCTCTCATGACAAAGGTCACATAGCTGGTAAGTGGTGGAACTGGTACTTCCTTCATTCCCTCCCTCCATCCCTTCCCCCTTCCTTCGTTCCTTCCTTTTCTTTATTTCTTCTCTCCCCTCTTTTTATTTTCCTGTCTCTATCTCTTGTTTTCTTTGTCTTTGTCTTTCTTTGACTCTCTATCTTTGACTGTCTTTCTTCCTCCTTTTCTCTTCATTGTCCATCTGTCTCCATCTCCCTCTCTCTGTTCTCTCTGCCTTTCTGTCTCTGACTTTGTCTCTCAGTCTCTCTCTGCTTCCTTTCCTCCTCCCTCTCCTTGAAACTGTTGGTTTTCAGTCCTTTGAGGTTAATTATTTTTTTAAAAGCAAGTTGCATGGCTCCATCCCTGAAGTTTTCTGGGATGAGTGCAGCTGTACATATTTGACTGAACTTTTGATCCCCTTATTTATAGCTGATTTCATTTCCACCCCACAATTTGCATGTCAGGAGGCTCTCTGTGGATCATCCCCACGAAGGATGAGGAGCTGGCCCGAAAGCTTTAGGGAGCTGAATGCTGTAGCCTGCTTGGAGTAAAGCATGATTGATTTTGTTAATTTTCTAGTCCCTGGTGTAGCTGCTTTATATATACTACCTATTAATTTAGGGACCTTTCAAAATGAGACTGTTGAACTCCAGTGGGCAAGTAGAGACTCAGAGAAAATGTCCTTGCTGCAGAATGCTGCCCTTGGAGGGATCAGAGCTTGCTCACCCGGGCAGCTGTGGCTCAGCTCTCTGACTGACCTTTTGGGGAGGAGGGGTCATTCTTCATTACTGAAGATCCTGGAGAGCACCTGTGGGGAAAAAAGGCCAGTACAATAGCCTTCATTGGGAGCCAGGCTACTAACCAGCTGTGTACTGTTCAGCAGACTCAGATTCATCTGTGACATGACAGGATTGGACAAGATCGTTGGGTGATGGATTTAGAATGGCAAGGGGCCTGGAGGTCTTCAATTCTGATGGTCTCATTTTACATGTAGTGAGTTGCTCTGGCCTCACTTCTCCAAAGTGAGACTGATTGTGTCTCCTCCCTTAGTTCTCAGGGTACCCGAGTCGGGGTGTAGTATTTGAGATCTATAGGCTTGAGCTCCCCCCTCCAGTTGGTGTATCTCTCTCCACTTTAGTTGTCAGTGACTAGCTTCCCAGATCTATTTAAGCAATTAGTTTTTAGAAAGGGATATTTAGCAAGAACAGAAGTACAAACCTTTTCCTCATCCCCAGCACCAGGGGAGCACCCTCTCCCCTGTACCACCTCAATCTCAGGGAAGATTGGGTTCAGGCTTCATGCATTTTCTTCCTAACATTAGGGTCCCACCAAGTTTACTTCCTAATGTGGCATCAATGCTAGGTGAGCCCTTGTCTTAGCTGATGTTGGGCTGGGTCCCTTGGGCTCTCAAAGATCAGCCAACTGACTGCAAACCCCAGCAGGGATTCTACTTCCAAACCTCCTGGTGCTTACTTAATCTCCTGATCTTCCAGAATGCATAGGCCATTGCCTCTAATCTCTTTCACCTAAGTTGAAAGAACAAAATGTTGAGGTGGCCATATAATATATATTAAATTAATATAACAATATTAGATATTATATTATATAATTTAATATTATATAAATTAAATAATTAATTATATTAATATCCACATATAAATGGAGCCTCATATCGGGAGGGCCTGGGGGCCTTACATTCACTCTCTTTTCTCATGGAAAGTCATCAGGAAGGAAGGAGTCAAACCACAAAGAAGAAAAAGGTTTGGGTTGACTAGGGACTTCAGAAGGTACCCCCAGTTCTAGCTGGATAGATCGAATCTTCTATATGACAACCTTTCAGATAGTTGAACACAGCTAATGCCTTTAACGCAACTTGCCAACACACCCTCATATGGCCTGGCCTCAAGACCCTCAGTTTTCTGGGTCGCTCTCCTCTAGACAACATTTCAATAAAATGCAGTGCCAATAGCCGAACCCATGATGCCAGATGAGTTCTAATGAGAGCAGAGGAGAGTGGGACCATCAAGAAAAAGACCTCCCATCATGGAAGTTATGCCTCTCTTAATGCAACCCAAGACGCCATTGGAGTCTGGTTGGCACATCCATCACACTGCTGACTTGCATTGAATTTACAATTCACTAAATGTCCCAGATCTTCTTCAGACAATTCGCCATCTGGTCATGCCTCCCCCATCTTGTACTCGTGTGGTTGACTTTATGAACCCAAGTGCAAGACTTTACATTGTTGTGTTGAATTTTGTCTTATTCGCTTCATCTCTAGAGGGTTAAGGCCTTTGGCAGCCTGACTCTTGCCCTTTGTGTTTGTTTTGTGGCACATGAGCATGCTAGCCCTTCATTCAAGCCCTAGTCTGAGTGTCTTGGCCCCGCCCAAGTCTTCTCACCCTGGTTTAAGCATCCAACTAGACCATCAGATGATGTGGACTCTGTCCTTTGCCTTCTTTGGTGCTTTCCTGCTCTAGGGCTTCTCAGGATCCTTCCTAAACGTGTAGCCCAGAGCTGAACCCAGAGCTCCCAGCCTGCTCAGACCAGGGCAGAATCTGAGAGGCCTGTCCTCCTTGGTTCCAGGTGCTTGCTCTCTCAGTACAGCTCAGCTCTCTGAAGAGTTCCTGGCCTTAGGATCCCACTGCTGGCCCCAAATGAGCTCACAGTCGGCTCAACCCCCCAGTACATTTTCAGAGGAGCTGCTTTGAAGAGTAAGCCTTTTATAGATACTTGGTGGATGGTGCCTTCGCTTGCTCTGTGACCCCTGCCTTGCCTCAGTTCTGTGAATTGAGGGCAGCAGCCTAGCTGACCTTGAAGGGCCCTGTGGCTGGGGTCCTGCATGGCCGTGCCTTCCCGGATTGAATCTGGGAGATTGCAGGCTAGTTAGATGGCAGCAGAACTTTCTGAGTCTGTGCAGGATTTCAGAGAGGGGAAAACTCAGAGAGCTGGGGGGCCCTTTGGGAGCAGGGAGGTTCTCATGTTCCCTCTCTCAGGGAGAGATTGTGCTTCTCTGGAGAAGGCAAGCAATTCTCTTTAGACAGAGCACCCCTTTACAGGCTGTCACCCTGGGAGGGAGCAGGCCTCCTTTTAATTTTGTTGGGACCCAGAGCTGGCTCTGGGGGGGCAGGGAGGCCCCCTTTCCCCAAATGCCACATTCATGAGTGCTTTACAATTTGGGAACTGTCAGGGCTTGGCTCCCTGGGCCAGAGTCGATATTTCTCTTGGCCAGGGACCAGGGTCTGCCTGGACTCAGCCAATGCTGTCCTGGTCACAAGGAGCTGATTAGGCAGAAGCCAGGGGACAGGTGCTTGGAGGTGCTGATTGGATGTTATTTCCATCAGGGGTGGTCAGGGTCTGTCAAGGGAGAGCTCACTCCTGGAGGGCAGGGCTCTGGAGGGTGGCGGTGGGGTGGGATAATTGCTTATCCACATCACCTCCCCTTCGGGGGAAGCAGAGCAAAGCCCGGTGTTACATGTACTCTGGTGGCAGCTGCAGCCAGGCACAGGCTTTCCCATGGCTTAGTGAGATCAGTAGAAAAGGTCTGTGAAGAGCCACAAACAGAATTGAATTGATGTGCTTTGGGGGGTCTGCTATGCTTAGGGCATTGAGACATACAAAGATCAGTAGGACTGCCTGCTCTCAAGAAGCTTCCAGTCCTGTAGTAGAGAGAGGACAGAGACCTTGGAAGCCATTGACTGGAAACCCGCCCCTTTCCTTATAGGTGAGGAAACTGAGGCCCAGGGTGGTACAGTGACTTGTCAGTCCCAGAGGTAGTGAGTACCTCCATGTACCCCCCTGTTTGAATCATAAAAGGCTTGATCCTGAGCCAGAAAAGGCCAAGGGTCCCTTGGCCCAACCTCTTCACTTTGTGGGGGAGGAAACAAATCAGGCTCCTCCCCCAAGCTTTCCCTGGACAGGCTCTCCTCCCACCAAACTCCTGGTGACCTTCCCTCCTAGATCAGGGGCCTTAGAGGCCACCGAGTCTAACTTGCTTGTTTTACAGATGAGGAGACTGAGGCAAGGTGGTTTAGTGACTTGCCCAGACGAAGAGGCAGCGAGAGAGTGAAGGGCTCTGGCTACAGGCCGAGGGCCCTTCTCACTGTCCTGCACTTAGCCTGGATCTCTCTGAGCCCTTGTCACACCTGGTGCCCCTGGAGCCTGTGTGACCTAAGCTCCTTGAGGGCAGGGGCAGCCTTGTCTTCTGTCTTTGTGTCCTCAGTATCTGCCACTAGGTCCTTTGTAGGAGTTTGTTGAATGAAATGAAATTAAGATAGAACAGACCAGGCAGTGAAGGGTTAGTAGCTGCCATTGTGATAGTGCTTTCAGGTGTGCAAAGCCCTTTAACATACATTATTACACTTGAGCCTGTGCCACTGGTTCTGTAATTGTCCCCATTTTACAGACGTGGAGAGTGGGGCAGTGACCTACCCAGGACCACACAGCTACTAAATGTCTGAGGGGAGGTGGGAACCTAAGTTTTCTAGGCTCCCAGACAGCACTCTGCACCCACTCTGTATCAGGCTTAATGAAGTGACTAAAACGAGTTTATTAAACACAAACTCTTTGTTAGGCACTGGCTTTGGCAGTGAGGTGGAGCCATGATGACAGGTCCTAGGGAGCCAGGGACAGTATAGGAATAGACACCTCTCCAGGCTGGAGTCAGGAAGACTCTCACCTTCCTGAGTTCAAATCCAGCCTCAGACACTTCCTAGCTGTGTGACCCTGGGCAAGTCACTTAGCTCTGCTTACCTCAGTTTCCTCATCTGTAAATGAGCTGGAGAAGGAAATGGCAAACCACTCCAGTGGGGTCATGGAGAGTCAGGCACAACTGAAACCTCTGAACAACAATGACAGTCAGTGCTAGGTATTAGAGAAATAAAGCTGTAAATGGAAATTTGTTTTTTTTTCTTTTTGAAGGGCAATTGGGGTTAAGTAACTTGCCCAAGGTCACATGGCTAGGTTTTTGTTTGTGTGTGCATTAAGTGTTTGAGGCTGGATCCGAACTCAGGTCCTTCTGACTCCAGGGCCCATGCTCTACTCACTGTGCCACCTAGCCGTCCCGTTGTAAATGGAAGTTTCTGCCCTCAGTGGGCTTATATTCTACCAGGAGAAAAACCCCAATACAGTAAATGAAAGTAATTAAGAGAAGGAGGAATGACACCAAGGGAGGCTCCTGGGGAAGGTCTCATGGAGAAGGTGGCTTTTGAGCTGAGCTTTGAAGGGAGCCAGGGCTTCCAAGGGGGTGAGTGTCATGGAAGATCGTGGTAGTCAGTCTACTGACATTTATTAGGTTCATACTACATGCCAGGCACTGTGCTAAATACTGGGCATGCCAGGAAAGGACTGAAGAACAGAGGAGCACACAGTCTAAGGGGGAGACACCATGCAGACAATGAGGAAGGAACACGGTTATCCTTAGGATAGAGGCCAGAGGCCAGGCGTTAGCATTGCAAGTGCCAGGGCTTCAAAGGTCATCTAGTCTATGAGGAAACTGAGGTCCAGATGGGGAAGTGACTTAGGGAATGGAGCTGAAGACTGCTGACATAGGAGGCTTTTGGGGCTCAGCAAAGGAAAGGAGAGAAGATTTAGTACTGAGCGACTTCCTCAGGGAGGACAGACCTAGCTAGGTATGGTGCCATGATGACAGGTCCTAGGAAGCCAGGGGTAGTATAGGAATAGACACCTGGACCTAGAGGCTGAAGGGGGATGATGAGTTGGTGTTGACAGTGGGGTTGAAATGACTCTTCACCAAATCCTAATGAGGACTCTGACGAGGTCTGAGAGACCTTGGGCAAGTCTCTTAACCTGCCTTGTTTTCTTCATTTTAGAATAAGGAAGTTGGATCAGGTGACCTCAAATAGCCCTAAGCAATCTCAGTGAGCTAAGATAGAAGGCAAACTCTGTGAAAAGTATAAAGGTCTGTACAAAGTATGTCAAAATTGTAAAGCAAGGGTAGGGATGAAGGGAGCTGGCAGAAAGGGGTGGCCAGAGACTATTTTGTTCTTGGGTCCTGTCTGACTTTTTAGCATCCCATTTGGGGTTTTTTTGGCAGAGATACTGGAGGGATTTGCCATTTCCTCCTCTGGCTCATTTTACAGATGAGGAAACTGAGGTACATGGGGTGAAGTGACTTGCCCAGGGTCACCCAGCTAGTGTCTGAGGTCAGATTTGAACTCAGGTTATCCTGAGTCCTGGCTGGCACTCTGTGCATCATGGTGCCTTTTAGCTACCCCAGTTAGTTAGCTCCTATCTGGTAGTCTAGTGTTCTTTCCATGGCAGCACAGTTGGTGGTTTTACCCAGGGCTGATCTGGCTGAGGACCTGCCTTCAGTGAGGGCAGATACTCTTTGTAAGACCACGTTCACACTGGTTTTAACTTCCCTCCACTTCTCTCCCCAGGCTCTGACCACATCCGTGAGAAAGATGGACTGTGGGCTGTCCTGGCTTGGCTCTCCATCATTGCCAACCGCAAGCAGAGTGTGGAGGATATCCTGAAAGATCACTGGCAAAAGTTTGGGCGGAACTTTTTTACCAGGTGAGCCCCCCTTCAGGTGACTCAGCTTGGCCTCTCCACAAGCCCCTGAATAACCACATTTATCCAGCTCCCACCCATGAGGAATTCCTGAGGGCCGTGGGCTGCAATGAAGTCTCCCTTTGAATTATCCACGAATGGGAGCTGAAGTCAGTCCAGCTAAATTGACATCGACTGGTTGTTTTGACTGAAAAGCCTTGGAAAGAGGCGAGGTGTAGGCACAGGTCCCTAAAGTGACCTGAAGTGGTTATTTGCACTTGCAGATTCGCTATGGAGAGTGAAGCCAGCTCTTCCCTCTGTAGCAAATGAGGGAAATAGGAGTTACCTGGGAAAGAGAAGAGCCAGGAGCAGTGGCCCTTCAAAGCCTTACCCAGCTGCTCTGTGCTAGGTGGGGTGCTGGTGACGTGCTGGTCTCATCTGCCTGGCCCTAGAGGGCAGAACAGGATTCCACAAGCATTTATGTGCCAGGTGCTGGGAGATACAGAGACAAAACCAACGGCCCCTGCCCTCTGGGAATGGGCACATGCAGTGATGTCAGGCTGGAGGGCCACCAACTACTGGGGAGAGGCAGCGTGGGATGTCAGAAAGAGTCCTGGCCTTGGAGAGTGAGGAGTCCCTAGTTTGAATCCTATTTCTGTCACTATTACCTGTGTGACCTTTGACAAGGCACTCCCCTTCTGGGCCTCAGTTTCCCTCCTTGGTCTCTGAGAATCCCCCCTAAGTCAATGATCCTGGGATTTGTGAGCACAGGAAAGGCCTTGAGCTGAGCCTTGCAGGAAGCTAAGGACTCCATGAGCAGTGAAGAGAAGTCCAGGATGGCAAGCCTTCGGGCACGGGGGCTGAGTAAGAGCTCCCTAGCACTCATACAGTCAGTCTGACCCTTCATGACCCCATTTGAGTTTTCTTGACAGAGATACCGGAGTGGCTCACCATTTCCTTGAAGAAACTGAAACAGCAGGGTGAAATGACTTGCCCAGGGCCACACAGCTAGTCAGTGTCTGAGGCTAGATTTGAACTCAGGAAGATAAGTCTCCCTGACTCCAGGCCCAACACTCTGTGCACTATGGAGCCTCCTAACCACCAGGGCTGTTACAAAATGGCAGTGGGATGCTTCTGCAAGTAGTGGGCTCCCTCCAGATGGATAGGCTGGACAGCCTTCAGGCGAAGGCTGCTGACTACCTCCTGAGCATGTGGATGCTTCTGGGGAGGGGAAGCCCTGATAACTTTTGCCTTCCTTTCCTGATGCAGAAATCTCTGCCCTGGCCTCCCCTGTTTGCCCTCTGGGTGGAATCTTGTTGACATTATTGACTGCAGAAGCAGCTGTTTTCTTTGTAGGTAAACTTTAGCTAGGCCCTGATCACAATCCCTCTATCACACGTCTGAGAGGGCGCCAGTTACCCCAACAACACACCCTCCTGAAAGCCCCAGACAGGGGCATGCATCCAAGAACAAAGGTGTGGGCAGAGCCCCATACTCCTTCGAGCTGAAGCTGGAGGCCTTGGGGAGTTGGAGATGAAGGGCATCACTTGGTCCCCAACCAGCATCCCAGCCCTGAGATGCCGGACTTTGGTTCATGTCACCATATTGCCGGGATACTCCCCATTGGCTTGGCTCTTGACTCATTGGCCTTTACCACATGGTACTTACTATGACTAAGATATCTGAGCAGATTACTTAGCGGTTTCATAGTAATAAATAACCCAGGAAAAATATCACAACTTGGGTATTTCCAAAAGGATTTTAGGTCTAAAAGGGACCTCAGAAACCGTGCAGTCAGGTCCCTGCTTCCGTGCCCAGATCATGCAGCCAGTGGGTGGGAAGTTTGGAAAGGGGCCCCATCATGAGGCTCACCTAAGGGTCTGTCAGCTGTCCCACAGGGACCACAGAATCTTGGGCTCCCAGGAAACCAAACAAATCCGCCTGGCTTTAGTGTCCTTGCCCCATTCTTGCTGGCTTTGTTGGCCCCACCCAGATGAGCCCAGGACTGCTGGCCCCCAAAGCTGATCCCCAAGAACAATCTTGCTGACAAAGCAGGGATCCCACCTCAGTCCTCCACAGCCATCCCCAGTGCCCACTTTGGCTAAGAATTCACCCTGGACAGTATGTCCCTTGGTGGGAGACTGACCCGACTATCAGAGGAGAGTCCAGGGTCTGAACAGCTGTTGGCCAGTGAGCCTAAGCTTGTGCTCTTTCCTCTCTCTGTTGGGTAATTAATAATAATAACAACAATAATAATAAAGGAGGGACAAATGCTACAAGTTGTTTCATGGGAGCAGAGCATAGAAAGGGACCCTAGAAGCCCCTGAGTCCAACCCCTTTGTTTTACAGAGGAAGCAGGCCCAGAGAGGTAAGTGACTTGCCCAGGGTCACACAGCTAGTGAATATCTGAGGCAGGATTTGGACTCAGGTCTTCCTGCCTCTAGGCCCAGTGCTGTGTCCATTTACATCACCCACCTGCCAACTCTACCCTTGTATTTCTTTACATTAACTTCTCTGGATCATAGTAATAAACAGAATAATACTTTACAGTATCTGATGCTTACAACAGCACTAAAACTGTATTACCATAATATACTATATATATATATAAATTATGTATAAAAATATACAGTGCATATATATATATATATATATATATATATGTATACATGTGAGAAACATTATGATGTCCATTTTATAGATGAGGAAATAGAGGCTCAGAGAGGTTCTGACTTGTCCAAGGCAAGCTAGGGTGCGCCATGGTGCACAGAGTGCTGGGCCTGCAGGCAGGAAGGCCTGAGTTCAAATCCTACCTCAGACACATACTAGCTGTGTGACCCTGGGCAAGTCACTTAACCCTGTTTGCCTCAGTTTACTTAACTGTAAAATGGGTATGATAACATTCACTTCCCAGGATTGCCCTGAAGGTCAGCTATCTGTAAGTGCTTAGCACAAGGCCTGGCCCACAGCAGACAGCTGATGAATGCCCTTGTCTTACTTCCTATGACTAAGATGTTTGAGTAGATTTCTTGACTCCCCGTTGGCACTGTATTCGCTCTGTCGCATCCTTCTTGGTCCCTTATCTGTAACCCCACGTGGGTAGGAGTTTGTGCTTTAAATCCCGAGAGCTGCAGAATCTCTGCCCTCAACCAGGCCTGCTGTTCCAGTGATTCAGTGCAGTCAGCTGAACAGGCCTTCGATAAGAGCCTACTGTGTGCCAGGGTGAGGCTAGAGAGGGGAAGGACAGGCAGGAGCCGCTCTGCTCTGCATGACTCGGCTGCCCCACTAACAAATTTCTTCTGGAGGAGTTCAGTGCTCCCGAATGATGAAGACGGAAGGTGCTGATAAACTTAGGATTCTCTTGATATCAGGAACTCCCCAGTGAGGGAGCTCCCTCTCCCTATGCAGGTGTATACCTTCTGCACAGCACAGAGTGTTAGTGGTGACCTTTAAAGTGTATTCACACAGTTTGCTTTGAGAGGATAGTCATCTATCAACAAACGCCCTAAACAAACCCACTTACACAGTCTATCCCCCCAAGGAAATAGCCCAGACATTTTGTTTATTGATTCACAGGAAGGAAGGAAGGGTGTGCTCTGTGGTGGGCACAGTGAGAGGCTGGCACTGATCCTTTAGTTGACCTGAGTGCTGCTGACTTTATCTCCATTGCTGACGTCTTACACATATTGGTTTGGGGCAGAGCTTTCTTCACTCGGTATCAGCTCAAACGGTTCTCCCCACCTGCCAAGAGACAGGTTGGCCTTGCTGGCCCCTGAGGCCCTGGGTCTGGGTCTCGGAGAGATTTGGGGCTCACTGAGCACCTTTGGGAAGCTCCCGGAGCAGATGGGATGATGGGCATTTCTTCTACTTGGTCTCTGTACCTTGAGAGCTTCTCATTCAGCCAGCTTGGAGGTGATGTGTTTGTGATTCCTTCCAGGTACGATTATGAAGAGGTAGACTCGGAGGGTGCCAGCAAGATGATGAAGGACCTGGAGGCCCTCATGTTCGATCGCTCCTTTGTGGGCAGGAAGTTTACTGAGGGGGACAAGGTTTACACCGTGGAGAAAGCCGACAACTTTGAGTACAGCGACCCAGTGGATGGAAGCATTTCAAGGAACCAGGTGGGAACAAGGTGTGTGTGTGTGTGTGTGTGTGTGTGTGTGTGTGTGTGTGTGTGTGTGTGTGTGAGAGAGAGAGAGAGAGAGAGAGAGAGAGAGAGAGAGACACAGAGAAAGAGACAGAGACAGAGAGAGAGACAGAGAGAGATATGGAGCTAGACACAGGGATAAAAAAAAATTCCTTCCATTGTCAGGGGGTGAGATGTGAAGGTGCTGACTTTTTCTTCCTGTTATTTCACTGGAGGGAGATCCTGGTGAACACCTCTTTGCTAGTGAAGATTGGCCCCTATTTTATAACTCAGAGTCTGAGAGAGTTACCCAGGTAACTGAGAAATGAAGTGTCTTGTTCAGAAGTCACAGAGCCAGAACATGCGGAGGGGAGACTTTAACTCAGGTCTTCCTGGCTCTGAAGCCAACTTTCTAGCAGCTCTATATATCACCCATCACCAGGGTCACCCAGGTAGTCAGCAGAAGAGTCAGGATTTGAACTCAGATCCTGTGCACATTTCACTGTACCACAAGCTAGAAAGGCTTCCAAGACAGCCTCAGGGATGACCTCCAAGGACCACCCTTGGGAAGCCCAGCACTGAGCTGACCACGAGGGGATGGATCTTTTGGCCTCAGGATGTCTTGAAGGCCATTTACTGAGTCATAGAGAAGGGTAAAGCCTGAAAAGGCAAGATAGATGCTTCACTGCCCTAAAATAAGATTTCTGGGTACAAAGGACGGTGCAGAAAGAGTGGGAGGAGGAGGGCATGATCATTTGGGAATAGAAGCTCAGCACATGGGTCTTTTCTCTTCCAAGACCTTAGGGGAGAGGCTGTCATCTCTCCTCCCACAGGTCATGCCAAAACCTTCCCCTTCTTTCATTGAAGCCCATTTGGTCCCTGTGCCCATCGAGCATCATCCCATTGTGGTGCACTCACCCGTCAAAGAAGCTGGTGTCTGATTGGGGGATGGAGCCGGTACCTCGGGAGGCAGGTGCAGGGCTCATGCAAGGTCCTTCCCCCAGTCAGGGGCCCACATGACCTTCATTTTAGATTGGTGATTGTGACTGGCTGGGGCTTTTGCCTCTGCAATTTTGACACCCGGAGGCCTTTGATGGAGGCACAGGGCATTCCCCAGCCCCTCTTTGGATGTGGCTAGAGATTCATGGAGGAGAGGACGCAGATCCAGGAGGCTCAGGGGCCACCATCTAGCAAGGAAATCCTCCTCCTCCTGCCCAAGTGTGAATGAAATTCAGACTCTGCTGAGTCCCCTGCCCTGCTTCCAAGCTCCCCTTTCCTTCCCAGCATGTGGGGAATCATGGCGTTCTTGTGTGTTCCAGGGCTTACGGATCATTTTTGCTGATGGTTCTCGTATCATTTTCCGATTAAGTGGGACAGGCAGTGCCGGGGCCACAATCCGACTGTACATTGATAGCTATGAGAAGGAAGCGTCCAAGATCTACCAGGACCCCCAGGTAATTTCCCAGTCATTTTGGGTGACGAGTCCATTGAGCTCATCAACAAGCCTTTATGAAATACTTACTGTGTGTAAGAAGCATTTCTTAAACACTTATTGTGTGTAATAAGCATTTATTAAACACTTACTGTGTGTTAGGGACTGGGGATACAAAGAAAGATGAAAATACTATCCCTACTTTCAAGGGGCCTACATTCTAATGGGACACACAACATGTAAATAAGAAAAACCATACAAGATATACTCAGACATTTTAAATGGAAGGTAATCTCAGAGGGGAGGCTTGGGGCCACCAGGACAAGGCTCCTCTATTCTAAAGGAGATACCATATAGTGGCCCAGGAAGCCAGGGATGCTGTCCCAGAACCTCAGTGGTTCATTCAGACATTCAATAAATATTTTACTGTGCTAGGGATTCAAAGGCAAAATATGAAGCCACCCCTGCCCTCATGGAGTTTACATTCTCTTGAAGGCAAACAGGTGTGCCTCAACAGTCAAATACCACATAGATAGAAATTAACTTGTAGGGGAAGGGGGGGTGAGGTGAAGTGAGATGAAGGCTTTCTGTAAGAGGTGGCACATTAGAGAGAGGGGAGGCAGGAGGGCATTCCAGGCATGGCACACAGCTTGTGCAGATACAGAGTCAGGATATGGAATAGAGTCAGCAGAGACCAGCCCCCAGGAGCATGTGGACTGCATGGTGGAGGGCAATGTGCCATCACCTGGAAAGATTGGCTGGGACCAGATCTTCTAGATAGTGGGGCTTTCAAACCTTCTGTGCTTTTGGAAACAGAATCCTTAACCAGGGGCCTCACCTGCCTGGGTTACATAGCCTATTAATGTGGATTTAGGCTGAGTTTGGAGAGGGTCTGGGGACCCTTAACAAAACCAAAGAACCTCCTTCTTGGGGTCGGCCAGCCTTTTAAATGCTGTTGAATCTCTTAGAATCTCAGCTTTGGAAGGGATCTTGGTCATCACTTATTCCAGACCTAAGCTGAAGCCTACATCCCTCATCCTGTCTCGGAGAGTGTCCAGAGACAGAGAACCCACTCTCTCCCAGAACTACCCCCTCGATTATCTGTCAGCATTTATGAAGTACCTACTATGTGCCAAGCACTGGGGATAGATACAAAGAAGGGCAAAAGACAGTCCCTGGTTTCAAGGAGCTCCCAAGGAGCTCTCTAATGGAGAGTTGTTGGACAGCTCCTCCTTGGGTCAAACTGAAATATGCCTCTCGTTGACTTCCTCCACTGGTCCTAGTTCTGCCTCCCCTCAGGCAAAACTGACTAATCTGTCTTCTGTACATCAGCCTGTCCAATCTCTCGTACAGATTCAATGAACTTTGCTCACCAGAGGACTCACTTTTATATCACCAGGGACTGGAACATAATAGGCACTTAATGAATACTTGCTGATGGATTGTTTGATATACAGTAGAAAGAGCATGGATCCTGGAGTCAGGAAGACGGGGGTTCAAATCTGACTTCAGACATTCACTAGCCGTGTGACCCTAGGCAAGTCACTTAACCCTAGTTACCTCCAATGTAAAATGGGCATAGTAATAGCAACCACCTCCCAGCACTGTCCTGAGGATAAAATGAGATGATAATTGTAAAGTGCCTGGTACATAGTAGGTGCTATATCAAAATGATCACTACTAGCTATTATTATACCTTCCTTCCCTCAACAGAATGTAAGCTTCTCGAAAGCAGGAATTGTCTTCTTTGGTCTTTGAATCCCCAGAGCTTAATACAGAGCCTGGCACATGGTAGGGGCTTAATAGATGCCTGTTGCTTCACTGATTGATACCATTGGCTCCAGGCTTCTGCAGAAGTTTACCTCCTTAGTCTTTTCCCGTTCCATCTAATCTTTAGTCTCTCTCTCTCCACTAGTTCTTTTCCTGATTGCCTACAAAAGCACCCAAGTCTACACCTTGAAAAAGTGTATTTATACCCTACTGTCTCCTCAATGTATTGTTTGATGTCTTTCTTTCCTTTCTCAGAAAAACTCCTTGAAAAAGCTGTCTGTCTTGCTCTCTTCTCTCTCTCCCATCTGGTCTCTTCCTTCAGTAGGCAGTGGTCTCCTATTTTGCCAAATCCAGTGGCTTTTCCTCGGTCCTCATTCTTCTTCTTTTAAACAGTATTTATATTACCCCCAGTTACATGCCAAGTAAATTTTTAGCAGTCATTTTAAAAGATTTTGTGTTCCAAATTTTTCTCCCTCCCCTTTCCTCTTCTGAAAATGGGGGGCAGTTGGATACAAGTTCATAAGTGTGTTATCATGTGAAAAATTCCCATATTAGTCATAGTTGTGAAAAAAGAAACTGATTAAAAGGGAAAAAACATGAGAAAGAATAAAGTGAAAATATATGCTTCAATCTGCATTCAGAGTGCATTATTTCTTTATCTGCATATGGATAGCATTTTCCTTTGTGGGTCCTTTGTACTTGTCTTGGATCATTGTGTTGCTGAGAAGATCTTGCTCCTCACTCTTCTTGACCTCTCTGTCAGCTTTGACTCTGGCTCACTATCTCCTCTTTGTTTTTCCATGGCCATAATGCCTCCTGACTTTTCTGCTACCCAGACAACTCCTCCTCCATCTCTTTTGCTCAATCATTATCCACTGTCATGAACAGTAATTCTGCTTGTCTCCCAAAGCTCTGTCCTGGCCCCTCTCCTTTTTCACTCTATATTCTCTCTCTCATGGACTCCTCTCCCTCCCATGGATCTCTCCCCAGATCCACATAGCCAGCCCTGGTTTCTTTTCTGTCCTTCAGTCCTGCATCCCAACTGAATGTCCCCAAGACATCTCAAACTCAACACACCCAAAGTAGAACTCATTGTTTTTCTGCCAAGGTCTATCCCTTGTCTGAACTTCCCTTTCTTTGTTGAGGGCATCACTGTCCTTCTTGTCTTCTAGGTTCAAAACCTTGGCATTATCCTCCACCTTTCACTCTTCATCACCCAGTTGTCAAATTGACCACATCTTTCCCCACAACATCTCTAGCTTCTGTCCCCTTCTCCTTCCTCAGAGTCATTACCCCAATTCAGGTCATCGCCAACTAGACCACTCATTGCCATGGCTTCTTTGTTGGTCTCCCTGCCTCAAGACTCTCCCTGTCCAGTCCGTCTCCCACATAGCTGCCCAAGTGATCTTCCTTAAGCACAAGAACATAGACTGTATATTTCATAACTAAATAACTCTCCTTTACTCAGCAAACTCCAGGGGCTCCCTGTTACCAATGGGGCAAAACATACACCAACATTCAGCTTGTATGGCCCTTCCCACCGTCTCAGCCCCATTGAACACTCTTCCCCCTCCCTCTCCCCAAAATGGCTTTCTTGCTGTTCTCAGACATGACATAATGTCCCCTCCTTGTTCCCTTTGTCCAAGTTGCCCCTGCTGTGCCTTTTTCCTTTTCTGCCCAGTGAAATGTAAGGACCCTGCTAGGTGGCACAGTGAATAGAGCACCAGCCCTGGATTCAGGAGGACCTGAGTTCAAATCTGACCTCAGACATTTAACACGTACTAGCCATGTGACCTTGGGCAAGTCACTTAACCCCCAATTGGGCAAGTCACTTAACCCCTGCTCTCTCTCTCCTACAAAAAAGCAAAAAAAAAAAAAAAAAAAGAAAGAAAGAAAGAAAGAAAGAAAGAAAGAAAGAAAGAAAGAGAAAGAAGGAAAGAAAAAGAAATGTAAGGACCCTGGAGGCAGGGACTACTTCGGGTTTGCCTTATATGCTTGGTATGTAGCACATGGCACATGAAGAATAATTAATATATATGTGCTAATTGACTAATTGATTTTTGTACCAGCAACCTTCATACCTGGATTGCACTCCCTCCTTCCTGTCTTCTCTTGGAATTCCTAGCTCCCTTCAAAGGTCTCCTACATGCAGCCTTTCTGGATTTCCCCAGCATAGTTCTGCCCCCCCCCCCCAGAAATGCAACACACACACACACACACACACACACACACACTAGAATGTAAACTCCTTGATGGCAGGGATTATTTTTCTTTGTGTTTTCACCTAATAAAAAGGCACTTAAATGCTTATTGAATTGAATTTATCAATCAGGCCCTTATTAAGTACCTGCTAAGTGTGATGGGGAAGGGAATAAAAATATGAAGAGATACAGTCCCTGCTCAGGCTGGTGGATGGCGAGTGGCCCAGCCCCAAGTGGAATGTCAGTGCCAGGGCAGCTGAGACCTGGGGGGGATGGGGGGCGGTCCTTGGACTGACGCCCATCCCACATGCAGGTAGAGCTGGCTGGTACACATTGAGATGTGACACTCACAATTTCTCCTGCTTGTGTTTCCATCTCTCCCTCCTCCAGGTCATGTTAGCCCCCCTCATTTCCATCGCCCTGAAGGTCTCCCAGCTCCAGGAAAGAACCGGCCGCTCTGCACCCACTGTCATTACATAAGCTCTCGTCTCAGGATGCATGGCCTGCCACACCAAGGCCTGCTTGCCACGTGGTTTTAAGAACAAGAAAAAATTATGTTTTTACTCCGGCTTTTTCTTATCAATGTTTCCCCCCAACATATTCATGTATATTGACAAGGTACTAGAAACAGAGAAGAATGGAAGACATGGTACTGTGGGAGTGAGCTCTTTCATTGTCCCGTCCCTTTTTATGTCCTGCAAATGAAGCAGGGGGGTGCATTAGTTAGAGCTCTGAGTGTGAATCCTGCTTCTGATTTTTATTAACTGTGTGACCCTGGACAAGTCCTTTCCTCTCTCAGAATCTCAAATACCTCCCCGGTCTTGATTTGCAAAGTCCTAGGGTTGTGATTTCCCTTGGTGAAGGGACTTTACACACCAGAGAGGTCCTGCATGAGGAAACTGAGTTGAGGGAGAGCAGGCCACGGCCCGAGTTACACAGGGCTGAGCCTCAGAGGTGGCGTCTCACTCCAGCCTGACTGATGCTCACCTGCCCTTTGCTGTAGGACAAGACTGGGCTGAACTCTCCGTCCCACACGGCCTTCCTTTCACTGTCAGAACTCCCAGTGAGACAATCATGTGGCCATTGGTGTATGTTCCCAAATATGGGGAAAATCACACGATTTTCATGTCTGGAATGTATCACATGGACACCATCATTTCAGGTGCCTTCTCTTCAATCAGTGTCGATTGATTTCCACCGTGTTTCCCATCATTTGCTCATAAAAGCATGGCCATATATTAAAGAGAATTCGGTCACATTGCCTCATGTGCTGTCTTTGTCCTTCCACCTTGCCTTTCATGCTGGGATACTTTCTCCCTTGTGGGGGGTGGAGGGGGTGTGGAACTCCAGAAAATAAAAAACTTTGGGGAGTTAGGTTTCATTTTGATCTCCCAGCCAGAGGGAGAGATGGATTCCACCCCACCTTCAAAGACTTGGGCTTTTTGGAACCAAAGTTTCAAATCCTAGTGAGCTAAGTGAGCCTTTCAGGCTTCCAACATAGACCAACTAAGCTTGACTGACTTTACTAGGAGGCAGGGGAAGGGCAGAAACTTTCCAGATAAGCTCTGAAATTGCAGGGCCCTGATGCCAAGGTCCTGGGTGCCATTGGGGTGGAGAGGGGTGGAAGCTCAGGGTCCTTGGCCAAATGTATTGGTATTTGGCTGAAAGCCCTGGAGTGAGGGCAGGGTTTGGGGCAGGTAAGGCTATTCATCCTGGAAAAGGTGGAGACAGACAGAGATAGAGACACAGAGACACAGAGAGGGGGGGGGGGGAGAGAGAGAGAGAGAGAGAGAGAGAGAGAGAGAGAGAGAGAGAGAGAGAGAGAGATTCATTAAGACATAATGCTAAAAATATGGCCTTTCTTCCTGAAACCACTGTGAACCAGCCTGGGTACAGGGGCACTGGACAACTTGGCTACTTGGAAGAAAGGCAGTAAGCATTTTTAGAAGTGTCTCCTGTGACAGACCCTTTGGAAACACTTTACAAACATCTCATTTGATCTTCACAGCTCTGTGAGATAAGTGCTGTTATCTCTATTTTTACAGCTGAAGAAAATGAGGCAAATGGAGGTTCTATGATTTGGTAGTAAGTGTCCGAGGCTGGATTTGAACTTGGGTCTTGCTGATTCCGGGCCCAGCTCTCTGCCCACTTTGCCACCTGGCTGCCTCGTGTTGGAGGGTCTTCCAAGCAGACGCTCCCATCATAAGGGGACAGAGTTGGCCAAATCTTGTTCTACTGCCATGGCATCTCTCAACTTTGTTGATCCAATCAGCAAGCATTTATTATTCACCTTATTCTATGTACTCACAGGTCACTCTGATTCAGACCCTTGTCCCCTCTCCCTGGACTTCTCAAGCCTTCTCCTAAGCAGTGAGAAAAAACTGGTGGAAAGAAGGACCCCGGCATCCATGATGAGGTCCAGTGTTTGATTCAATGAGCTTTGCTTACACTTCTTTGATGGGCTAGGCACAGTCCTAGGTGGTGGGGATCTAAAGATGAAAATACTTATTTACATCCCCTTTTAAAATTTCTTCTGCTTCTCTTCTGCTCATTGTTTTAATGTATCTTGACATTTTTTCCTTTTTTCCTCCTTTTTGGGCATTTTGTTGGTGTTTTCTTTGGTAGAACAATGTCTTCAGCTCTGTGCCAGAGTTGTTGGGTACCTACTATGTGCTGGGTGCTGTAAAGGGGCAGAGAATGTCACCTGGAGCTGACCGTCTGGTGTGGGAGATAGAAACATGCACACCATTCATTGGGAAATGAGGACATATGGCTGGTGCCATAAGTGAGGCAGACTCAGCATTTCAGACCTAGAAGGAACCTTAGTTGGGTGACGCAGTGGATAGAGCCCTGGACCTGGAGTCCCAAAGATCTGTGTTCAGATCAGACCTCGGCCACTGAATAGCTGGGTGACCTCTCAGCCTCAGTTTCCCCATTTGTAAAATAGGGACAATACGAGTACCTACCCCTGGGTGTTTGTGGGATAAAATGAGATAATATTTATAAAGGGTTTTGCAAACCTTAAAACATTATAAAAATGTTAGTTATTATTGAGTCTCAACTAATCACTTTACACTCCAGAGTATGTGTTGACTTCAAGAGGTTCTTTTTGAATATGCATGTGTATATCTGTATAATATGACATACATACACATGCAGACATGTACATGTGCATATAATATAGAATGTGTATACATGTATGCACGCATGTATATACTAGATGGCCCCCAAGGCCCCTGCTGGCTCTAGATGCCTGAGCCTAGGACTATTAGGTTATTGGGTCCATGTGGGATGGGTCCATCCATGCATACTTTTACATCCCTAATGCAAACTAGACACTCAAGAAATTTCTGGTGAATTGAAATTATTTTAATTGGGTGGGTGGGGGGGCGGGCAAGGAAACATGGAGTTACAGAGAGGAAGCCATTTTCCGGAACTCCTGTGAACCTGAAGGGAATGTAGAACCATCATATTACATGTTGCCTCATCTCCCAATTTGATTCATTTCAGTTCACTAGGTATTTCTCAAGCATCTATTTTTGTGTTAGAGATGCAAAGAGGTGCTTGTCCAGCCCCATCCCTTGGGAACCTACTAGTTCTAGGCTCAGGCATCTAGAGCCAGCAAGGGTCTTGGGACCATCTGCTCCAACCCCCTTATTTTTCAGATGAGGATCCTGAGGCTGGAGAGATGAAATAACTTGTCTACAATGTCACAAATGGCAAGCAAAGCAGGAATTCAAACCCAACTCTTCTTATTCCGACTCTAAAATATATTTCAGTGGGCCACCCTGCCTCTTGTAGGGAGATGAGATCAGCACAGAGGAGGGGTGACCGTCAGGACAGCTAACATTTCTAGGAGGTTTGCCAAGTGCATTTTTATCTTATTTCATTTGGTCCTCACAATAGGCTCTGGGAGGTGGGTGCTGTTATGATGTCCATTTTACAGATGAAGAAACTGAGGCAGAACGAGGTTATTCAACTGGCCCAGCTAGTGAGTGACTGAGGTAGGACGCTTGATTCCAGGTCAGTACTTTATTTATTGTGCTGCCTAGTTGCCTTAAACAGAAATGGGGTGTGGGAGAGAGAAGAGGAAGGAGGAAAGGAGGAAGAAAGAGAAGAAGAGGAAGGAGGAAGAAAAGAAGGAGGAGGAGGAGGAAAAGGAGGAAGAAGAAGAGGAGGAGGAGGGAGAGGAGGAAGAAGAAATGATTTACTTCTGGCTTCTTGGTTAGGAAATCAAGAAATATTTCATACCTTTAGCTTCAGGAACTACAAGAAGACAGAAGGACCAAGAAAAGGGTATGTGTGTGTGTGGGGAGGATATTACCAGTAATTCTGGGAAGGATAAGGGGAGATAGCCCAGTTCAGTAACCCAGATGACGAAGAGCAGGTGGAGTGCTTTGCAGACCTTGCCGTCGAGTCTTAGCTCTTTTTTGTGTCCAGAGTCCCCTGGCCAGTCTGATGAATTGAATCTTCTCCAAATCCTGTTTTTAATTACATAAACTACCTAGGGTTACAAAGGAGGTGAATTATATTGGAATACAGATCTCCAAGTATTTAAAAAACCTCCACCCCAAACCCAAATTCACCATTTTCCCGGCCACCATCATCAGTATGAGTATGCTGACCCCTGGACACTTAAGCCTGCCCTGTCCCAGGCCCAGTGCCCAGAGATGGGAGTGGGGGGTGGCAATGTGTGGGGTCAGCTCCAGCCAAGCTTGGCTTGATGTGGTTTATGAACAGCCCTAGTTTTCTGTAGGGTGTGGTGGGGATTACAGGGAAAAGATTATGCTGCAATTGCTTTGGGACCAGTCTAGAATTCTTTATTTTATGCCCTGCCCCTGCCCCCCTGTCCCCCTATGCAGCTGTTATTTCAGACCAAAGGTTGCTGGCTGTGGATGTCCCCCAGGGGCAGAAAATGGCCAGGCTTCCAGGTGGTGGATGCCAGCCTAGCAGGAAGACAGACAATGACGCAGGGGCTTTTCTTCTCAGAGACCAAGTAAAAGAACCAACTCTGATTTTGGGGCTTTGGATTCCTGTTGTATTCCAAAGGCATCTTGGGCCTGTGTTCTCACAACCCTATTCAGGCAAGAAGCTTTTGTTAAGCATTTACTGTCCCTGCCCTCAAGGAGCTGAAATGGGGAAAGTGGGAGCTTAAAAGAGTGGGGAAGGAAGATCCGCAGTGCCAGAAACACAGCTAAGAGGGGCAGGGTGGCCAACTTGAATCTGTCAGCTTAGGGGTAATGACAAAGACCCTAAAGTCAGAAGGGCAGCCAGTGGGGGGTTGGGGGGGCTTCCCATTCTTTAGTAAGAGTGGTAACAGAGGAGAAAGCCCATTGGGTCTGGGTCGGAGACTGTATTGTTGTTGGGTCATTTCATTCATGTCTGACTCTGTGACCTAATTTGGGTTTTGTTGACAAAGATACTGGAGCAGTTTGCCATTTCTGTCTCCAGCTCATTTTATAGATGAATGGCTGTCCCCTCAATGATAATCCAGACAAAGTGATTTTCTAGCCTTTAGCTGAACACCTCCAGTGACAGGGAACTCACTACCTTATAAAGCAGCCTAACCCACTTTTAGACAACTTTGATCATTTGGAAGTTTTCCCTTCGTCCCAGCCAACTCTGACTCTCAGCAGCTTCTCTGCTGGCTCTGCCCTCTGGGGCCAACTCAAACAAGCTAATCCCTCTGCTAAATGTCAGCCCTTCAAAGACAGCTGCCTGTTCCCTGTGAGTCCTCTCTTCCCCAAGACCAGCACGTCTGGTTCCTTCAGCTCATTCTCACCTGGCGTGGTGTTCTGTCCCCTCCATTGCCATCCCAGCTGCCCCTGTCTGGGCCCACACTGTGCTGGCAATACCATTCCCGAGCATTAATCAAGCTGGTCTTCTGTGCTGGATGCTGGGTGCTGGGCAGACAGCTTGTGCACAGGGACTCCAATTAGAAATACATTCACAGCAATTTTGGGAAAGAAGAGAGACCATGGGCAATCAGGAGGAATCAGGAAGAAGTTCAGCAGAGTGTTGGACTTGGGAGTCAGGAAGAGCCAGTTTGAATCCTGCCTCAGGCATTTTCCAGTTGTAGGCTCCTCAGTAAGTCACTTCACTGCTGCCTGCCTGACTTTGTCCAGTCTAAAACAGGGATAACAATAGCACCTACCCCTCAGGGTTGTTGTGAGGCTCCAATTAGATAATATTTGTACAGCACCGTGCCTGGAACATAGCAAGTGCTACGGAAATGGTGATGGTGGTGGTAGTAATAGTGGTAGTACTAGTTGTTATATAGTATTTTGCAGACCTGTAAAGTGCTCTGTGGGGCTGCTGGAGGCACAGAGCACGGGCTTGGAGTTAGGAAGGCTAATCTTCAAAAGTTCAAATCCAGCTTCAGACATTTACTAGCTGTGGGACCCTGGGCAAGTCACTTCACCCTGTTTGTCTCAGTTTCCTCATCTGTAAAATGAGCCAGAGAAGGAAATGGCAAACTGCTCCAGTAACTTTGTCAAGAAAAACTTAAAAGGTGCCACAAAGAGCTGGACATGACTGAACAGCCATGGGTGTGTAATTGTGAGCTATTAGGAGGTGGTCCTTAATAATAACAATAATAGCTCAATGCTATTCTGTGTGAGGTAAGTGACCATGAAGCCAGGCCTTCAACTGCCAGCAGACCAAGGCCCTAAGAGATGGCCGGCAGCTAGAGGACTGAGCCCCCAGGGCTGGTTCAGCACCTTCCTCTTGGACAGGTGCTGGGGATGGGCAGAGGGAAGAAGCCCGTGACTGGCCCGGCTGTCACGTCAGGTGACCCTCAGCAGTTTGACGTGACAAGATTCATCTTTTTTGGCATAGATTTTTCCTGTTGCTAACTTTATGTCATGGTTTCTAAAGAATCACGGCAGTGGAAGAACCAAAGAGTGTCGGAGGAGCATGGGATGGTCACAGTGGGGTGACTGTTAGCTCTGGAACCTGAAGATCTTAGTTCAAATTCTGGTTCTGTAATTCACCACCTGGAATACCTTGGGCAAGATAATTTCTCTGAGCCTCAGTTTCCCTGTCTGTAAAATGAAGGCATTGGACCAGGTGGCCTCTAAGGCCTTTCCCATCTTTAGATCCTGAGTAAGAATTCTTAGCCTTAAGAGCCCACAGATCCCCAAGGGGTTTGTGGATAGGCTTAAGCGAGTTCATGATCTTAGATAAAAAAGTACATCTTTGTTTCAATATAATTTGTTTCCTTTGCAATTCCATATAGGTTTTTCATGCATTTAAAAACACTGTTTTGAGAAAGGACCCATAGTCTTCATCAAACTGTGAAAGGGATCAGGATAGACAAAAAGGGTAAGAATCCCTGTTCTAGAGTCATTATTACCAATGAACAAATGAATTAAAAAGTATTTAGTAAGATCCTACTGTATGCCAAGCTCTAGGATAGATGCCCAGGATCCAAATAGAAAAGCTAAGTGAACTCTGCTCTCAGGGAGCTCATACGCCAGCTGGGAGAAAAAGCACATAGAAGGAGGGCAGAGGGCGGATGATGAACCCTGATGGTCCTCTGGGCACATCCAAAGGGTCCATGGGAGGTGCTAGGGGACTGGAAGGAGTAAGAGCAAGGTGGATAGTGAGGCCAAGAGGCTCTTAGGATGCTGTGGCAGGGCAGATGGTAAGGCCTAGAGGTCGTCCATCATCCTGGAGGACTCTGCTTATACATACATACACATGTATGCATATAGGCAGCTAAGTGGTACAGAGGATAGAAGAATATTGGACCTGGAGTCAGGAGGTTCTGAGTTCCAATCTGGCCTCAGATATTTACTAGCAGTGTGACCCTAGTCAAGCCACTTACCCTGTTTTCCTCAGTTTCCTCATCTGTCAAATTAGCCACGGAAGGAAATGGTGAGCCACTCCAGTGTCTTTGCCAAGTAAACCCCAAATGGGTCACAGAGTGTTGGGCAATGTTAGTATGAAAAAAGTACCAGTGACTTGGACAGCTACAATCCTGCCCTCTCCTGTTACCAAGGAGAAAACAGAGGCTGGAGGGAAAGAGAATCTCTCAGTCCCGCAGGCTGGAGGGCCAGAATGCAGATTCAAAGGCAAGCCAGGGTGGACTGAGGGTGGATTCTTTCTTTTCTTTACTAATTATCTTAAAGTTTCATTTCCTTTTGTGATCCCTCCTGTACCAGCTGAAGGCTTAGCTAGCTGGGCGTGCTCCAAGCCTTGTCTCGCTAATGGTCTAGTCCTTGGCGTTCTTCCTGTGTATAAGGTGAGGGCACAGCTCCCAAGAAGGGATGCATTTCCACCTCTCTTTCCTCTCCAGAATCTTATATGGATGAAGACCAAGTTCTAGAGAACTGAAGTGAGTAGGTGTGACCTTGGGCAAGTGACTTCCCTTCTATGGGCCTCAGTTTTCCCACCTGTAAACTAAGGGAGTTGGACTAGATGGCCCTGAGATTTCATCTGCTATCTGAATCCCAGAACCTGTGATCCTATGTGTGACCTTGGACAAGTCCCCTGGGGCTCTGAGCTTTCTTCTAGCTCTAGGTCTGTGATTCTAGGACAAGAATGATCCATTAACAGGCAACTCCCTCCCCACACCTACCTTCAAAGGAATGAAAGGCCTGATCCTACCCAGGGTATTACCATCCAACTAAGATAAAGAGGCCCAGGTCCCTGGACCTCACCCAGGGTGGTTTTCAAAGTTGCTCCCTGCTGTGGGCCTACTAGCTGCCACGCCTTACCGCAAAGTGCCAGGATCTCCTGGGAAACGGGAAATTCTTGCTTTCTCCGGGCTGTTGGATCCACTTCAGTCCGGTAACTTCTTTATTTTGCACAGAGTGGGTGCTGGCACTGGGGGCCTGTTGGCTCTGCTGTTGGGGCCCTTCTCTCCCTGGGGTGTGGGGGCGCTGTGCTAAGCATCAGTGAACATCAAAGAGGGAGCTATGCAGGAGTCTGAAGATGAGACAGGCTGAATGGCAAGGCAGGCCAGATGGAGGTAGTCGTGAGGGCCCGTGTTATCTCAGGGGTGTCCCCCTTTTACTGTGAGGACTCAGCCAAAGAGCCTGGAGGCAGCCGGGAGAGCAAGGATAACCATAGCCTTGAAGCCCAGGTTTCTTTCCCAGCCTTCTTCCCTTCTCTCTGTCTGTCTCACTCACTCTCCCTCTGTCTCCTCTCTTTCTAACTGCTCTTTGGATGCCCCAAATTTGGAGGTTCCATCGGTATCTCAACCCCAGCATGTCCCAAAGTGAACTCACTCCCTTTCCTCCCAAGCCCTTCTTTCTTCTAAACACCCTTATTTCTGTTGAGAGGCCCCCATCCCAGTTACCCAGAGCCCACCTCTTCATCTCCATAGCACTTCCCTTCCCTCCCCATCCAAGCCATGCTCAGCCCCATCAGGTCCATCTGTCCCCACAATATATCTTGTGTTCTCTTATTCTCCCATTCTCACAGCCAGCTCCACAGTGAAGGCCCCCTTACCTCTCCCCTGAATTTTGGTATGATCTTCTTGTTGTCAGCAGCCAGTGTCTTCCCTCTCCAGCCCACCATCCACATGGCTGCCAAATGGAAATTCTCAAAGCTCAAGTCACATCATGTTATTTCTCTGCTCAGGAAGCTTCAGGAGCTCCCTCTTACCTCTAGGATAAAATACAGACCCCTTTGTTTGCCTCATAGTCTGTGGACATGACCTGGATGAGAGCCCAGCAAGCATTCTGAGTGGTCAGTCAGTCAAAGTCAAAAAGTCAAGAAGACGGTGATCGATGGCATCAATGGCTCCAAAAAGATTGAGAAGAGACAAATTCACTGATAACCATGGGGAGAATAGTTCCAGCTTTGCTCAGTAGGATGGGAGAAGGAGCTAGGCCCTGGGACTATGGTAATCCTACAAGGTTGAGTCCTAGCAGGGCAAGATTGTCCACAGGTTACAAGTCCAAGGGACGCCTCTCAGAATGGTTTACAGGTGAATTGGTTCCCCGGCAAGGGGTAAGATGGAGAAGGGAGAAGAGCAGGGCCAGTGAGGGGGTGATGCTCTGGGAAGGAGCTGGGAGGGTCTGATTGTTCTTAAGTTTGCTCCTGCCCCAATTTGTCTGCTACACAGCTTCCAAAGGGATTGGCATGCAGCATCATTTTACTATATAATTCCCCTTCCTAATAAACTCCAATGGCTCTTTATTACTTCTTTGCTGAGTAATTTTTTTCAGTCATGTATGACTCTTTGTGACCCCATTTGAGGGTTTCTTGGCAGAGATATTGAAGTGATTTGCCATTTCCTTCTCTATTTCATTTTACAGATGAGGAAACTGAGGCAAACAGGGTTGTGACTTGCCCGGGGTCACACAGCTAGTAAGTATTTGAGGCTGGATTAGAACTCAGGGAGATGGATCTTTCTGGCTCCAGGCCCAGTGTGTTGATAGCTGCATTCTAGGATCAATTAAAAGTCCTCTGTCATTTAAAACTCTCCATGACCTGGACCTTCCCTATCCCTTCAGTCTTATTCCACATTACTCCCCTTCACAATCTTGACAGTTCAGTCATAATGGCCTCCTCTCTCTTCACACATGGTGTTCCATCTTCCATCCCTAGCCTTGGTGGTGCCATGTCTAGAACACTCCCTCCTCATCTCAACCTCTGGGGATTCCTGGCTTCCTTCAGGACTTACCATCAAATGCACCCTTCAGTGGAGGTTTCTGCCAATGGCCCAGCTGTTCTTTCCAGCCAAGGATCTTATTAGGCAAGATAACATGTCCACATAGAAAGAAGTCTATACTGAGTACATGCAGAGAACATGAAGTACCCTTGTATGTAGCTGTGTATGTACATGTGGTCTCTTCCATGAGGATAAATTCTTTGAGGATGGGCTGGTTCACATTTGTCTTTGAGTAGCTTAGCTCAGTGCCTGGCAGTGCCCCCCTTCCCACCAAATACCAGTTCCATACATAGCAAATGGCAAAGAGAGCCAGTTATCCAAGTCGATAGCAAAATGGAAATCAGAGAAAACACACATTGGAATATATATGTACATATATGCACACACACAGTACATATTCCATATCTATGCATGTATATATTCCTATGTGTGTATATTATACATGACATGTGTGTGTATTAAATTTAATATGTGTATATATTTAATATATCTATATGTAATATGTATGTATGCATCTCAGATGATGCAGAGGAAAGGAGCTCTCCCAGTGGGCTCTGGGGGCGGGTCACATGCTTTTGATTCTTCTTCTCATTCTTTACTCATCTGCTTATGTAGGGTTCTAGATCTAGGGCTGGAACAGAGCTCAGAGGTCTTCTAGTCCAATCCTCTTATAGTTGAGGGACCTGAAGCCCCAAATGTGACTGGCCCAAGATCACTCAAGCAGCAGGAGACAGGATGGGAATTCAGATTTGTTTTATTCCCAATCCAGAGTTCTTTCCACCCTACAGTCACCCAGCAAGCTGTAAGCAAGCTCCTCGTGATGGGGAGCGCTTCATTCTTTGTGCCCACAGCACCTTGGCTCAGCACCTTGGATACCGCAGGTACTTTAGCAATGTTCTCTGCATTGGTTTTAATGCTCCATGAATCAAAGACCAATTCCCAGGACTCTTCAAGTGCCCCCTCTCTGGCTGCTATTCTCACACATGTGTTGCTTTCCTCTATTAAAAACCAAGTTCCTTGAGTCCAGGGCGACCTTGCTTTTGTATTTATATTGTGACTGCCTAGCGCAGGAAGTGGCACATGGTTAAATGCTTAATGAGTGCTTTTCCAGTCCTTTTTAGAGCAGCAGAGTGGAGTGGAGAGCAGGACCATCCTATTTATTTCTACATCTAGAGAGTCGTTGTTTAGATGTTTCCCCCAATAAAAATGGTCTTGTTCTGGGAAGCCCTATCAAAGAAGTAGTGATTTTTCTGTAACTTGTCTTTGTTTTAACCCTGAGCCCCAAGCCAGAGACAGTGCTCTGACAAAACACCTCAGTGTCCTGTCTTTCTTTCTTCCCTGGGGGACCCCCCTTACCAGTTGCCTCCTTCCAATTGCACTTCCAGAAAATACATCCAAACTAGCAAATACCTGTGGTTAACACTGTTTATAAAGACAAAGTAAATGTTTAAAACAAAGAAAGGTAAACAGATTTTCCTTGGGTCTAGAGGAAAAGGCTTAAGGCTTATATAAGGGAGCCCAAGGGAAGAAAGGACATACAGAGTGCCTTGGGCTCTGAAGTCTGGGGGAAGAGGTTTCAGCAATGCCTCTGTACTGATTGCCTAATTGGTCCAAACAGTCTTCCTGCTGGCCTCCCTATCCCTCCCAAGTCACTTCTCACAGACTCCCCTTCCTCAGCTTCAAGCTTCTTTTATGGGTCTTGGCAAGAGCTGATCTCCTCCACAAGGCTCAGGATCCTTTGACTTTCTGAACTGACTTTGAAGGGTCACCTGGGAGTGTGGCAGATCGTTGCTCATTCTATGGCAAGACTTCCTTTCTAAGGCACCAGAAGGACTTTTTCTACTCTCTAGATGGATTATTTCAATGGCTGCCAATTTTACAGCTTGTTTAATACCTTGTTATCATCCCCTTTGTTTTACATGGTCCTCCCCTGCCTTGGGCTACATGGTGACCTTCCTAAGGGTCCCACGCATTTCCTAGAGTTGCTCTTTCCACTCTCATGCCCATACCTGCTGCCTCCCCTGTCCTTTTCTTGTGGATTTGGCATCATCATCACATGCTCTGGGAACTGAGATAAATTCTCAGAGGGGATTCACTAACATCTGTTGACAACATTGTGCTCACGTACACCAACTGACTTTGTCCCATAAGTCAGAATTCCTGGTTCCAAATCTGAAGACAGGGTGATAGAATCATAGTAAAGCCAAACCAGGCTAATCTCTCCATTTTATAGTCAAAGGTAAAGGAGAGGTTCCTCCCTGACACCAGCTTGGTTGACATAATCATAAGATGTTGATGTATTACTAATATGTTAACACTTTAGGAAGGAAGAAGACCTTAGCTGAATTAGAGGAGGAGATAAAGAACCCAGCTCCCTGGAAGGAAATAAATCTTGAGAGAGAGTTTCTCTTACTTCCTTCCTACCATCTGCCAGCCATGGTATTAGCAGGAGAGCTACTTACTTAGAGAGAGAGAGGGAGAGAGAGAGAGAGAGATGGAGGCAGAGATAGAGACAGAGACAAAGAAAGGTAGACAGGGAGAGATGGAGAGAACTCATTAGCAGATAGTTTATTGATTTGGGAGTTCAAGGCTCAGCTGATAGAATAGAGACATGTAGTTTGGATAGATATGGATATAAAGAGGCAACCACTCAAGAAAAGAAACAGCTTCAAAGGTGACTTTTGGCAGCAAAAAAGAGAGTCAGCTATGGACTCAAGAGAAAGATAGTCCTAGAAATATCAAGTTGAGCCTCAAGGCAGATTCTATAAAGAGAAAAAAGTTCACTCAGGTGAACTATGATACCTGAGTGCCGCAGACTCATTGTGTGTGCCTCTCTCCCTCTATACTCTAAGTTTCTGCTGACTCTTCCCATGAATATTGTTTGTGATTGGAGCAAGAGTGTATCCCAGGCTTGGGGGAGGGGATAATATTTTATAGCTATACTTTTTAGTATACTATCTTAGTAAATGTCTTTCCTAAAAGCTGTTGGTGGTTGATCATTAATGGGAAGCGCACTTATGGGGGCTCATGAGCTATAAGTAGAAGAATGGGACCTACAGGTTTTCCCTTGAACCTTGAGAGCAGCAACCATCCTTTGGGATGCAACCCATGAATGTGAACGCAAGTTGGAGGAGGCACTGGGAAGTTAACTGACTGAGGTTCACACCTGCATTATGTATCAGAAGAAGGACTTGAACCCAGGTTGTCTCACTTCAGAGACTCCTCTTTCTCTGCTGTGCCACATTGTCAGATTCCTACTTTCAGGGGACAGTTTGATTGTGACTGTTCAGTGTTGCCTCTTTTACTAATTATCAGTGTCACCTTGGACCAGTGACTTCCCCTTTCCAGGTGTAAGCTTCCTCATCTGTGATGCTGATTACATGATTTCCAACTTCTGCTACAGCTCTAACAGTCTGTGATTCTACAGTCATAGTCGGGGAGCCCTTGTGTGGCTGCCTTGAAGCAGGGGCATGTATTAAATGGCCCCTACCGTTGGTCCATGGCCCCATGGTTCTGTGTGGCATCTTCTTTAGCATCACACTGCCCCCTGGAGGCCACGTTGACAGCAGTGTTCACTGGACACAAATCAAGACAGGATGTTCTAATTCACCGTTGCAGTGATTAAATCTCTAAACACTAAGCGCATTCAGATTTCAAAATGGCTTCTTCCCTGAAGTTCTCTGAGTAAGTACTCTACTGTTAAGTTATCTCTTGGGTTTTAGAGGCAAAACTTTTTGTGACTTTGTTTTGCAGCTTGTCCATGTTTATTTAGAAACTGAAACCAAGCCTGCTTTCATTAAGCTTGTTTTTACATCAGCTAAAATGAATGAGAAAGTAAAAAGAAAGCCTTATAACTCATCTGAAGGCTCTTGGCCCCACTGAGGCCCCAAAGAGATTGACCCTGCTTTGGGAAATGGGGTTGGCAATGTTTCCACTCCCTGCTAAAAAAATAAGAAAAGGAAGACAGGGTTTTGGCGGGATATCACTAACCTTCAAGGCAGATGTATGGGGCATTAACCGCACCCTCCCAGAACATATCTCTTGGTGCCCTTGTTGGAATATGGAGTTCAACTTAAAAAACAACTACTACCTAAGAATGAGCTACTCCAAAGTGAAAAGGGCTGCTACCATAAGAAGTTGTGTGCTTTCTCCATCACTGGAGCCTTAAGTGGAGCCCTGTTGACCATTTATCACAGAATTATAGAATTTTGGAGTTGGCAGAAACCTCAGAGTTCATCTATACCAATTCCTATGTAAGCAAGAATCCCTCCTCAGTCTACTTGACAAATGGTCATCCAGTTTTTGCTTGAAAATGTCTGAGGATGGAGAACCCGTTACATTTTAGCTTCATGGGCCTTCTCCACAAAGTGCTCCCAAACTTTCACATCTCCAAACTCCAAACTTACCCATTTAAAATCCTATTTTTGCTTGTTCAATGTGGCTGCCTACTTTAATTCCCTCAGAGGTTTCACTGCATATGGCTGAAATGAACACCTTGTTACTGTGAAAAAATTCTGTTATCTGATCCAAATCCAGAATAGGAAGAGAAATGCAAATTGAAACCACCTTATACATAACAAATTGGCAAAATGATAAAAGATGGGAATAGTTAATGTTAGAGAAGTTGTAGAAAGATCAGCACACTAGTGCATTGCTGGTGGAGTTGAGAGTCAGTACAACCATTTAGGAAGGTAATTTGGAATTGTTGCGAATAAAATGACCAAAATAACCCTTGACTTAAAGATTCTTCTGATAGGCTTTTATATGAGGAGGGTCAGGGAGAAGAAAGTCCTCCTATATACTAAAATATTTTTAATAGTACTTTTTATAGTAACAAAGAAGTAGAAAAAAAGTTGATGACCATTGATTGGATGACTAAACAAATTATAGTACATTAGTGTAAAGAAATACTACTGTGCTGTAAGAAATGTTGACTGTGATGAAATCAGAAAAGCATGGAAAGGCTTATATGACCTGATGCAGAGTGGAGTAAGCAGAGCCAAGGAAACAACATATGCAATGACAACAACCTAATTGGGAAGAACAACCACAAAAAGTTAATTTTGAAAAATTACAAAGAATAAGCATGCCTCCCCTGCCAAAAAGACATAAGAAGACACCTGACCCGACTCTGTAGAAGCAGAAGGTCCTCAGGAGTGGAACATTAACTATAATATTAGATTTTTTTGATGTAATGATTAATTTCACCAATTTTCCTTCTCTACTTGCCTTTTTTACTTTAAAAATAATCTGTGTTAGATAAGATAGCTCTTTAAGAGGGATTCTGAGGAAAATTTTGGTGACATAATAACAAAAGATATCAACATAAATTTATTTTAAAATCTTAAAGAGACTTTGGGAAGATAGGCACACTGGCATAGTATCTGTGGTACAATCTGTGAACAAGTCTAACCTTTCAGAAAAATAATTTGGTATTTTATAAAATCCTGATAGGCAGCAGGAGGTAAAAAACAGAAAGAAATATCCCATATATACTAAAATATTTGTAGTAGCCTTTTTGTGGTTGCAAAGAACTGAAAATAGAGATGCCCACAAATTCAATCAATTTATCAATCAACAAACATTTCTAAAAGGCCTACTATGTTCTAGGCACTATATTTGGTGCTGGGGTTACAACTACCTTGCCTCAAGAAACTTGTATTCTATTAGGAGAATAGAATAGAATAGAATAATCAAATAAGCTAATACAGGACATACACAAAATCAATGTAAGGCTGTTGGCTGAGGACATGGGCACTAACAACTTGGAGAGTCAAGAAGAAACCTTGGAAGGAGATGTGGACTGACTTAGCAAATTGGAGGATATGGATATAAAGGAGTAAACTACTCTGGAGGAAGCAATGTATTGGAGGAATTCAAAGAATATGGGGAGAATTATATGAACTGATGCAGAGAAGTTAGCAACGAAGAAAGCCAAATGCAAAATGACCATGACAATGTAAAGAGAAAAAAAACTCAATAAAATGAAACTGAATTTATTTGTAAATAAATTTGTAAAAAAAACAAACCAACAAACACAAAACTAATTATTTTGACAAAATTTGGTCCTGGAATACAATTGAGGAGAAAGAACCTTGATTTGGGCTGAAGGGGTATTAAAGGTGCAGAATGTTGCATATGATGACAGATGGGTAGGTGTGACATTTGGATTTACTAAATTTTTTTTTTCATCTTTGTTATAAGACTGGAAGGGTAGGAAGGAGAGAGGAATATTTTCACAAGTGAATGTGATGCAAAAATAGAAGACATCAATGAAATTTTAAAAGAAAAACCTCTCATTTGCACAATTTATGTGAGCATATAGGTGTCAATATGTGTGTATGTATATATACATTATATACATGCATGCATACATTACACACACACACACACACACACACACACACACACATTTGACGAGATCTGTGATCTCAGTGGTGTGGACTTAGACTTAGGGAGTTTGCCAGAATACAGAAATGTCAAGTCATCCGGGGTGACACTACCAGTTTGTGTCAGAAGATCTATAGTAGCTTTTTGAGCTCATGTCTTCCTGATAACAAAACTGGCTGTTTAGCCACTGTGACATGCTGACCTTGGCTAAGTAAAACCCTTTCTGGGATTCTCCCCCTTCCAATTCCGCTCAAAGTTTGTGGTCACCGGAAGGCAATTCCTCCTTGGGGTTTTAGAAGTGATTCTATGGGACTGGTATTCATAGTACTGTCGCTTAGGAGCCCCAATTTGTGTGCTTCACATTAACACTCTGCCAGCTAGACTTTATTAGCTTGCTGAAAAAGTATTTAAAAAGGTGATATAAAGGGCTAAAGTCAAGATGGTGGCTTAGAGGCAGCACATAGTTGAATTTTCTCAGTGTTCTCCTCCAAATAACTTCTAAAATAACACCTCAAATCAAATATTAGAGGAGAGCCAACAAAAGGTCAGGGAGAGATATTTTCCCAGCCTAACACAATTTAGGAGGTCATCAGGAGAGGTCTTCGACACCAGGTTGGGGCCAAGCCAGAGCATACACAGTAGCAGCACCAATGGTGGACCTTAGAGGTGGCTGTTATGGTGGCAGCAGCAGCAGCTTTGGGAGCTGTCAGCTCAGAAGTGGCAAGAGTGTTGGACAACTGGTCAGGAAGAGATAACAGGTGACCCTTTGCTAGCACTAGATGCAACTGGCACTGGTTAACAACTCTATTGCTCATATGTGGTTCTGAATCTTAGTTCCAGGGTGGAGAAGAGTACTTTATGGTTGGTCACAAGGGAGCAGGGGCCCCAACTTCACTTCCAAGGCAGAGAAGAGAGTTAGTGTTTGTGACTGCAAAAGAATGGGGACCCTGGTCACAGTTCCAGGGCCAAGAGGAGCACCAGTACTTGTAGCTGCAGGGGAGCAAGACCCTTTCCTGGATTAGGATCAAAGTGTGGAGGGCAGTGACCACACCTCTCCCAGGATCACACCACCTTGGAAGCACCAAAAACTTGCTAACCCTAAGAACTACCTCTGAAAATAGTAGCACAAAAAAGCCTGAAACTTGGGACAGTGCTTCCCCAACCCAAGGGGAGAAAAGTCCAACTTTAACACAAAGTTCAAAGGCAAGAAGAAAATCTGGGAAAAAAATGAACAAATGATAAAAAAAGATCTTGACCATAAAAAGCTACTATGGTGGCAGGGAAGACCAAGGCATAAGCTCAGAAGATAGCAATGTGAAAACAGCTACAAACAATGCCTCAAATAAAAACTTGAATTGGACCCAAGCCCAAAAAGCATTCCTGGAAGAATTCAAGAAAGAGATGAGTACTAGAGGGAAAATTGTATAAGAAATGAGAGTGGAATGAGAAAATTATGAAAAGAGAACAGACTGATAAAAGAGGCACACATGAAACAGAAAAATACAATTAAAATCAAGAGTTGGAGCAGAATCTATTGTACTTTAGCTGAAGTAAAAAAGACAGTAACAATTATGATCTCAGACAAAGCAAAAGCAAGCATAGAACTAATTAAAAGAGATAATCAAGGAAACAACAGTTTTCTAAAAGGTACAACAGATAATGAAGTAATATAAAAATTTTTATAGTTAAGTTTCTATAATAAAACCTCATTTCTCACATGTATAGGGAAATGAGGCAAACATGTAAAAATAAGAGCCATTCCCCAATTGATAAATTGTTATAGGATATGAACCAGAAGTTTTCAGCAGAAATCAATGCTACCTATAGTCATATAAAAAAGTGTTCTAAATCACTATCAATTAGAGAAATGCAATTTAAAACAATTCTGAGGTACTTTCTTACACCTATCAGAAATGACAGATGCTGGCAGGAATGAGGTACACTAATAAACTGTTGGTGGTGTTGTCAACTGGGCTAACCATTCTGGAGAACAATCTGGATCTATGAGCAAAGGACTATGTAACTGCATGGCCTTTGACCCCAGCAATGCCACTACTAAGTAGTGGCCACCACATCCCTAAAGAGATCCAAGAAAGAGGAAAAGGACCTATTTGTACAAAAAATCTATAGTAGCTTTTTGTGTGGTGGCAAAAAAATTGGAAATTGAGGGGATGCTCATTAATTGGGCAATGTTTGAACAAGCTGTGGTGTACAATTGTGATGGACTGTAAGAAAGGATGAGGGGAGTACTTTCAGAAAAAAGAGGGCAAGACCTGTATGGAATGATGTGAAATGAAGAGAGAGGGACTGGGAGACTGTTGTACAGAGTGAAAACAATATTCTAATGATGATTAACTGTGAAAGCCTTGACCTCTCTGATCAATACGATGATTGGAAACAATTCGGAAAGACTCAGGATGAAAAAATGCTGTCCATCTCCAAAGAGAGAGTTGTTGAACTCTGAGTGCAAATTGAAGCATGATTTTCTGGCCTTCTTTATTTTTCATGCTTTTTGTGATATGGCTAATATGGAAATATGTTTTTGTGATTTCACAATTGATATAATTTTTCTTGCCTTCTCTGTGGGTGGGGGAGGTGGTGGGAGGGAAGGAAAAAATTTGGAACTCAAAATTTAAAAAGAAAAGAATGTTAAACATAAATAAATAATACATTTTTAAAAAAAGGTGACATAGTAAGAGCAGTTGGCATAAAAATATAAGTCTAGCACCCATTGGGAGAGTGGGTACCAACTTGGGGTACAATGGGGATGGAGCCCACGTGCAGGACACACACAAAGCAAAGGACTGACTTGTAAGTCCTACTTCCCTGAAGCCCATTTTTAAATCTCTGGCCAGCACATCCCCTGGTTCAAGGGTCACGACCCTTGAAACTTGGTCCTTCAGTCACCATCTTCCCATATCAGTCTGTATCCATAATTTTCCAGTGTGCTCCCAGATGGATGCATGGTCTCCTGCTGGTCCAGTCTCTCTGAAAACATGGCCAAATGGGGGAAGGGAGGAGAAGGAGAGGAAGAATGCCCCCCCCCCCCTCCAAAAAGGACTCTTCGTCAGAGGCTTGGAACCAACTCCCAAAATGGAATTCTCCAGGCTGGCTGCCTCCCTTCTTGTCCATGAACACAATAGGCCTGACTGAGAGTCTCCCATTGGTTTCTTTCCTAGAGATGTTTACCTCTCATATAGACATCACAGGGTCTTAACCACTGTATTATATATTCCAATGCTCTATCACAAGTCCTTCCACTGATGACATTGCAGTAATTGAGGTAAGAGCAGGGAGCCTTCTCCCTTTTCACAGATAAACATGAGTGTATGCATGCATGTGCACCCATACACACATACAGAAATACATACAGAGAAAATCCCCACTTCTGTGTTGCTTTTCCCAGATGGTTTGGCAGTATTACTATTATAATGCTGGGGCTGGATGAGGGATGGCAGAGTCAGAAAAATGTCTGAAGTCCTGGACAGATGCCCATCATAGTCTGGCACCTGGTCTTGGAGCTAGAAGATGGTCCTTGTTGGTGGGAGGGATGTGGTGAATGCTAGACCTCTGAGTGCAGGGGGTTGCTCCATCCCCTTTGTGGAGGCAGAAAGGCCAGTCTGGCAGTGAAATGGGGAAGGAGAATACAAGAGGATTTCATTTTAAGCCTTCCTGGGAAACTGATGTTTCTCTTAGTTGGGCTTGGCGGAGCAGCTGCAAGGCCCCCCTTCCCCCCTAGGTTTTGGTTAGAAGCCCAGCACCCCACTTCATGACCTAAACTGAACCAATGGCCCCAGCTACTGGCCAACCCCATTGTGACCACACCTCCCACTTTCAGATGGGTTCTGTAATTAATGTACCTTTTGTCTCTCCTCTGGCATGAGGTTGTTGGATAGGCAGGCAGTAGTATTGCCAGATCATTACTAGTTCAGTTGAGTGCCTGACAAACTTGACCTGAAGACTGTGTGGCTCTTGTGGGAATGATAGAGGGCTCCTGTCCAGGACCACTGGGGTGGCCTGAGTCAGAGAAGAGAAACAGCCAGCCATGTGCCCTCGCCAGGAAGAGCAGGGTTGCCAGATCATTTGCCTGGGGTCTTTTTCTTTTTTCTTTCATTTTTTTTTCATTTTCCCCTCGTTTGTGGCCACACTAAAGGGGCTACAAAACAGGACAAAAAAGGCAAACTCCCTTTTGCCCAGGCCACTGGAAAAGAGAAAGCATCAGGCTCTCTATAATTATGGAGACCCTCAAGGAAGAAGGTGAAAAGTACAGGCAGACAGAGAGCCCCCTTATTTTTGAGGCTCAGGGAAATGCTTGAGTGAATATAATTCTAAACCATTCCAGCCTTTTAATTCTGCTCACCCATATTAGAATGTGAAACAAAGAAAGCAGCAAAGGAAGGAAGAGGTAAGGAAGGGAAGAAAAACAGGGAAAACAAGAAATAAAGAAAGAAGAAAAAGGAAGGAGAGAAAGAAAATGGAATGAAGGACAAAAGGAAAGGAGGGAAGGAAAGAAGAAAGGGAGGGAGGGAAGGATGAAGGATGAAGCAGAGGGAGGAAGGGAGACAAAGAAAGGAAGAAAAGATAGGAATGGAGGGAAGAAACAAAGGAATGAAAAAAAAGAAAGAAAGGAAAGAAGAGGAAAAGGTGATTAAAAAGAAAGGGAGAAGAAACCTTTTAAATGAAGGGAAGGAAGGAAGATTAAAAAGACAGGACAGAAGTAAAACAAGGAAACGAAGGAGATGAAACATAAAGAAATGAAGAAAGAAGGAAGAGGAAAGGGTAGACAGAAAGGAAGACAAGAAGGAAAGGAAAAAGGAAAGGCGGAGGGGTGGCTAAGTGGCCCAGTGAGTAGAGTGTCGGCCCTGGAGTCAAAAGGACCTGAGTTCAGATCCGACCTCAGACACTTAATGCACACACAAACAAAAAAACCTAGCTGTGTGACCTTGGGCAAGTTACTTAACCCCAATTGCCCTCCAAAAAAAAAAAAAAAAGAAGGAAGGAAAAAAGACAAGAAGCAATTGAGGAAGGAAAGATAGAGGAAAAGATAGGAAGATAAGAGAAAAAGAGCAAAGAAGGAAGAAAGGAAGCATAAAGGAGAAAAAGAATGAAGGGGCAAAAGAAAGAATGAGAGAGAGAAAAAGGGAGAGAAAAAAGTTATGTTCTATTAGAAATGGACAAAGGCTTCCCATACCTTATTGATGACTGAAAGGTTTTTGCTTTTGTTTTTAAGCCAAATTTGTTTCCTTTCAGCCCATTGTGATACTGAAAAGGCTTTTGCCTCTGGGATGTTTAAATCACAGTTGGAGGAATTTATGTTGAGAACCCAATGTGCCCAGCACCAGAGCCAGCAGAATGCCTTTAAGGTAAGAATGGGTGAGCTGGGATCTTGTAAAGAAGGAAATCCAGTGTCATCTTTTAATAGACCAGTGACTCTCCACCAGGAGGTGGCGACAGCATGATGGATTTGAAGCTGACCCATGGGAAAAGAAGCCTTCATTAGCCAGCACATTGTAGGGGAGAGAAAGCTGGTCTTAGAGTGGGGACAACCTACATTTAAGTTCCAGTCCTGACCTACAGACTAACTCTGTGACCCTGGGCAAGTCATTTAACCTTTGAGCTACTGATCTTCATCAGAGCAGGGAATCTTCACACTGAGAGTTATCACACATATGAAATCACACGTCCACTTCACGCCCCCTCCCCCAACCAGACAGCCTTCTTGTCTCCAGTTAGCAAAAGCAAAACCCAATAAAACCAGCCAGAAAAATACACTTGTGGGGCAAAATAGATATGAAGAGGCAACATGGTACAGTGAATGGAGATGACAGGAAGACCTGGTCCTTTTACAATATGTCCCTCAGTGTCTTCACCTGTAAGATGAGGAGGTTGGACTCTATGGACTCTAAAAACCCTCCTCAATTTAAACCTACAATCCTGGGAAAAGTCTTCTACACTCTCAGTGCCCCTGGTTCTTCTCAAAGAGCATAAACTGCAGATTGGCATTGGTAAAGGGAGTTTCCATACCTGAAGTTCCCAACATTAATAAAATCCCATATGTGGATATATTTTAAAGAAAATTACAATATCTGAAATTGCAATTTTAATTTAAGAAAATCTTATATCACTTAGTAATGGAGGAACATGGTATACAATCGTTTCATTTCAACTCAATAAGGTTCTACTGTAGGCAGAATCCTATGTTAGGCACTGAGGGAGATAGAGAGTGTAGATAAGATGGTGACCTTGGCCAAGCTAGAGTGTAGTGGCAACATTGCTGGCATCCCCAGGATGGCGGCTGGCACAGGCTCTTGTATCTGTGTCACTAGGAAGGATTGCCGCTCAAGGGGCCAACAGTCTTTTAAAATTATATTCACCAGTTCAGGGGAGAAGTCAGAACCCTGAACTTCAGAGAAAATACAAGTACAGAAATAAAGACCAACGGACAGGGCTCTGACTGCCTGAATCAGCTATATACTTTACATATACCCCTGGATGGAGAGAGCCTTTACACCTGAGCAGTTGGGGAGGTCTGAACCTATGGCCACTCAGAATCTCGACCAGGGAAGAACAACCCTCCTGACTCAGTGATTAGAAATTAGCAAAAGGTGTGAAGGCCTTCCTACAAGCCAGCCTCCTCAAGCAAGCTTCCCTTAATGGACTCCAGGTGAGGCCTATTAATGGGCGGGGAAGATCTTAAATCCCATTAACATTATAGGGACTCCCTGTAACAAAGAGGGAAGTACAATCACACACACACACACACACACACACACACACACACACACACACACACACACACACACACACACACACACACACACACAATAATACAGGATTATTGTAGAATCTCAGAGTTGAAAGAGCTTCAGAAACCATTTAATGACAGCTATCATTAATATAATGCTTTAAGTTTTGCAAACCATTTACATGTCTTATTGTATCTGGTCCTTAGAATAGCCCTGGGAGATAAGTCCCTTTTCAATCCCCATTTTATCAGACAAGGAGACACTGGACCACACTTTGAGATCACTCAAGTCAATGGATTGACCACTGAACCTGGATTCAAATCCTGCCTCTGACAACAATTATGTGACCAAGGTAATATTCTTTAACCTTTCAGCCTTAGTTTCCTCACCTGCAAAATAAGGATGATACTTGTGCCTTCCTCTCAGGGCTGTGAGGATCATTTGAGATCATGTATTTAAAGTGCTTTGAGAATTTTAAAGCACAAAAATATGGGAATTACTATTATTATTATGCTTACTCCTGGCAATTTTGCCCTCTGGAGTTACACAGAACAGACCAGCTCCTTTGTCTACATGCCAAGCTCCTTCCAGTCTCTTGTCTTGGCCCTTCAGTGGGGCATCGTATCCTGGGGTTTCTGGCCCCTCATCATTCTCTTAAGCCTTTTTGGGAGATATTGCAGCTTGTCAATCTCCTTCCTACAGTGTGGCACTCAGAGGCAGACACAAGACTCCAAGTCTGACCAAGGCAGAGGACAGTGGGTCTAGATGGCCAGGCGTTGTATTCCATCAGTCATCTTGGATAAATTGTTCAAAGGTGCCTGAGATATCTTCCAACTCATTTTGATGTTTCTGAGCTTAAAAAAATCAATCTCAATGTTTATGTGGGCACTAGGTTGCATTCACTTTTTGGGTGTGGATGTTACCATGTCACATGGATGACTCATGTTGTTTTGGGAGACTTTTCTCTAAAACCCCCGAGTACTTTTCTTAAAAATTGTCTTCTAGCCCCTTTCTTAGGTTTGCATAATTGAGTTTTTGAACTTCTTGTAGGACTTCATTCTTATTACTAGCCCAGATCTTTGATTTTTTTCTGGTAAGGAAACTTCCTCTTCCGATGAAGATAGGCACCTGCTCTGTAATGTACAGACTGAGAGATGCCTGGAACGCTGAGAGCTGATGTGACTTGCTCAGGGTCAGAGACAGAGGCAGGAACCTGGGTATTGAACCTGAGTCTTCCTGACTCTTTTTTTTTTTTTTGATCTTTATTAATTTGTTCATTTACTTTGAGTTAACAAGATTCAGTTCCCCAGTTCTTTGAATTTCAAATTTTCTCCACCTCCTTCCCCTCCCTCCCCTTCTCTCCCCCACCCACGGGGCATATAATCAGGTATAGGATCTGCAGATACTTTCACGTTAGATATTGGTCAGGTTATAAAGAAGGATTGTATTGAATGGAATGAACAATGGGAAAGAGGACACCAAACCAAACAAGAAAAAGAAAGAGAGCAGGGAGTTTGCTTTGCTACACATTACGATGTATGTGTAATTGTGTACAAATTTTTTTTGTTCTGCTCTTCTCAAACAGCATCAGTTCGTATGAGCCTCTCCAGGTAGATATGAAGTCCATCTGCTCTTTGTTTCTTATGGTGCAAGAGTATTCCATTACATTCATATACCACAACTTGTTCAGCCATTCCCCAGTTGATGTGCACCCCCTTAACTTCCAATTCTTTGCCACCACAAAAGAGCTGCTATGAATATTTTTGTACATATGGGTCTTCCTCCCACTTCTATGATCTCTTTGGGATACGACCCTAGGAGTGGTATTGTTGGGTCAAAGGATATGGAATTACTTATAGCCCTTTGGATATAGTTCCAGATTGCTCTCCAGAATGGTTGGATCAGTTCACAACTCCACCAGCAATGTATTAGTGTTCCAATTTTTCCACATCCTCTCTAGCATTTATCATTTTCCTGTTTTGTCTTCTTAGCCAATATGACTGGTGAGATGTGGTACCTTAGAGTTGTTTTGATTTGCATTTCTCTAATCAATAGTGATTTAGACCATTTTTTTCATATACTTATAGCTATCTTTAATTTCTTCCTCTGAGAACTGCCTGTTCATATCCTTTGACCATTTATCAATTGGGGACTGACTTGTATTCTTTTTTTTTTTTATATATATATTTGAAACATTTAATGTTACGACCTTGAATTTCAGATCCATTTCCTTCCTCCCTTGTCACCCATTCCTTCTTGGGAGATAAGTAATTCAGTATATGTTGTACATGTCTAGCTATGCAAAACATTATCATAGTAGATATATTGTACAAGGCTGCTTATAATTCCCTCCCACTCATCCCACCCCCACCTGGTCCATTCCCTACATGATCCTGTCCCTCTTCTATAGTGGGTACTTCCAACCTCCCCTCACCCCAAGGATGCCCTCCCATCCATCATCCCTCCTCTCATCCCCCTTCCCCTATCCTGCTGCAGGTTGAGATATCCCATTTAGTATGTATGTCATTTTCTCCCTGAACCAAATTCAATGTGAATGTGGTTTTGCCTTTTTAGCCTTCCTTATTCTCCCCCTCCTTTGCACCCACTTCCCCTACATGAGATAGTTTACCCTACCATGTCTCTCCCCATCTCCTCTTGCCACTTTCCTCTCTCACCTCATAATTTCATCCCTTGAGTACTCTCCCTTCCCAACAAAATCAACCTATGCCCTCTATCCATATATAACTGTAGCCATATACACACACATTCACATATGTATTCGTATGACCACACCCCCTTCTTCCATTATTTTCATAGTGAGAAAGATATCATCAGTCACAGATATTGCTTTTCCATATAGGAATGTAAATAGTTCAACTTTGATAAGTTCCTTTTGATTTCTTTTCCTGATTACCTTCTCAGGCATCTCTTGCTTCTTGTGTCTGGATGTCAAATTTTCTATTCAATTCTGGTTTTTTCCTCAAGAATGCTTGAAAGTCCTCTATTCCACTGAATGACCATATTTTCCCCTGAAACAAAATACTCAGTTTTGCTGGGTAGGTGACCCTTGGGTTCATTCCCAGTTCTTTTGCCCTCTGGAATATCATATTCCATGCCCTTCGATCCCTCAGTGTAGAAGCTGCCAGGTCCTGGGCTATTCTGATTGTGTTTCCACAATATTGAAATTGTTTCTTCCTGGCTGCTTGTAGTATTTTCTCCTTGATCTGGGGATTCTGGAACCTGGCTATAATATTCCTGGGAGTTTTCTTTTTGGGATCTTTTTCAGGAGGTGATCTGTGGATTCTTTCAACCTCTATTTTGCCCTCTGGATCTAAAACATCAGGGCAGTTTTCCTTGAGAATTTCTTGAAGAGTGATTTCTAGGTTCTTTCTTTGATCATGGCTTTCAGGTAGTCCAATAATTTTTAAATTGTCTCTCCTGGATCTATTTTCCAGGTCAGTGGTTTTTCCCATGAGATATTTCACATTGCCTTCTAATCTTTCATTTGTTTGGATCTGCTTAACAGCATCTTGATTTCTCATAAAGTCATTAGCTTCCATTTGCTCCAGTCTAACTCTGAAGGAATGAATCTCCTCAGTGAACTTTTGAGATTCTTTTTCCATCTGCAAATTCGACTTTTTAAGGCATTCTTCTCCTCATTGCCCTTTTGGGCCTCCTTTGCCATTTGAGTTAGTCTATTTTTTAAGGTGTTGTTTTCCTCAGTCAGGCTGTTGACCCTCATTTCATACTTTTCCTGCATCCTTCTCATTTCTCTTTCCAATTTTTCCTCCACTTCTCTTATTTGATTTTTAAAGTCCTTCTTAAGGTCCTCTATGGCCTGCAACCCGCTCATGTTTTCCCCTGGGGCTTTTGGAGCAGGACTTCTGACCTCACAGTCCTTTTCCCGCTCTATGCCCCCAAAATAGGAGTCTAGGGTTGCATTTTTCTGTTTCCTTTGCCTTGGCATGTTGCCACTTAATTGCTTGACTTTTGGGCTTGTTGCCACACTATGGCTTTAAGGCCAGATAGAGGAATTTTCGTCCCGAACGTGTGGGGGCAACTTCCGTTTCTGGCAAGCTGTAAACCCACCCACAACTTCCACCCTAGATCACAATCCAGATCCAGGGAGGTTAAAGCAAGAGCGATTACCCCCCAAGACTGATCGCTGGATCTCCCCACGATTTGTAGGCTGGGAGCCGGAAATGCCTCTGAAAACTACAACATGGCGTGTCTCCTCAGCAGCTTCTAGCCCCCAGGGGAGGGAGCTGACGCATTCCCCAAATACAGGTCCCAAAGTCCATAGGACACTAACCTCTTACTTTGTCCTAGGCAAGTCTATGTTGATAATTCTGGAGTCTCCACAGTTCCTGGTGTTCTGGGGTTCCTCCAGCCGGCTGCTGGCCCTGCCGCCCTGGGGCTAAAACCTCGGCTCAGTGGACCTGGGCTCGGCTCCTGCGCCTGCGGCTGCCGGCTCCCAGACCGCTGCGCTGGTCCTTCCTGCAGGGTGCTGGGCTGTCCTCAGCGGGAGGTTAGCTTCTCTGTGTCGCTCTGTGGGTGCTGGGGCTCCAGAAGTTTTTCAGAGTCCTTTTTTACATAGTTTGTGGAGAATCTGGGGGCAGAGAGGCTTGGATGAGCTGTTTCTACTCTGCCATCTTGGCTCCGCCCCCCCCCCCACTTGTATTCTTATAGATTTGACTCAATTCTCTGTATATTTTTAAAATGAGGCCTTTATCAGAGATATTGGTTGTAAAAATTCTTAATTTCCCACTTCCTTCTTAGTCTTGGTTACATTGGCTTTGTTTGTATAGAAGCTTTTCAGTTTTACATAATCAAAGTGATCCATTTTGCATTTTATAATGCTCTCTAGTTCTTGTTTGGTCATGAAATCTTCCCCTCTCTATAAATCTGACAGGTAAACTATTCCTTGCTATCCAAGATTGCTTACAGTGTCATCCTTTATACCTAGATCATGCACCCATTTTAAACTTAATTTTGGTATACGGTGTTAGATAATGGTCTATGCCCAACCAGTTTTCCCAGCAATTTTTGTCAAATAGTGAGTTCTTATCCCCAAAACTGGGGTATTTGGGTTTATCAAAGAGTAGATTATTATAGTCACTGACTGCTGAGTCTCATGTACCCAATCTATTCCATTGATCCACTACTCTATTCCTTAGCCAGTACCAAGGAGTTTTGATGACTGCTGCTGTATAATACAGATAAAAATTTGGTATGTCTAGGCCACCTACCCTAGCATTTCTTTTCATTAATTCCCTTGATATTCTGGACCTTTTGTTCATCCAAATGAATTTTGTTACTATTTTTTCTAGTTCTATAATGTAATTTTTTTGGTAAATTGATTGGTATGGCACTAAATATGTAATTTAATTTAGTTAAAATTGTCATTTTTATTATATTAGCTTGACCCAAATATGAGCAATTGATGTTTTTCCAATTAGTTAGATCTGACTTTATTTGTGTGAAAAGTGTTTTGTAGTTGTGTTCATATAGGTCCTGGGTTTGTTTTGGCAGGTAGATCCCCAAATATTTTATAATGTCTACAGTAACTTTAAATGGGATTTCTCTTCCTATCTCTTGCTGTTGGATTTCATTAGAAATATACAGGATTGCCAAGGATTTATGTGGGTTTATTTTATATCTTGCAACTTTGCCAAATTTATTTATTGTCTCAAGTAGTTTTTTACTTGGTTCTCTAGGATTCTCTAAGTATATCATCATATCATACACAAAGAGTGATAACTTTGTTTCTTCTTTGCTTAATTTGATTCCTTTGATTTCTTTTTCTTCTCTGATTGCTACTGCTAACATTTCTAGTACCAGAGTGAATAAGAGGGGTAATAGTGGACATCCTTGTTTCACCCCAATCTTATTGGAAATGCTTCTAGCTTATCCCCATTACATATAATACTTGCTGATGGCCTTAAATAGGTGCTACTTATTATTTTCAGGAAGGCTCTATTTATTCCTATACTTCCTAGTGTTTTTAATAGGAATGGATGTTGTACTTTGTCAAAAGCCTTTTCTGCATCTATCGAGATAATCATGTGGTTTCTGATAGTTTTATTGTTAATATGATCAATTATACTGATGGTTTTCCTAATATTAGACCATCCTTGCATTCCTAGAATAAATCCTACCTGATCAAAGTGTATTATTCTCGTGATAAGTTGCTGTAGTCTTTTTGCTAATATTTTATTTAAAATTTTTGCATATATTCATGAGGGAAATTGGTCTGCAATTTTCTTTCTCCATTTTATCTCTTCCTGATTTAGGTATCAGCACCATATTTGTGTCATAAAAAGAATTTGGTAGGACTCCTTCACTAATTTTCCAAAAGAGTTTGTAGAGTATTAGAATCAATTGTTCTTTAAAAGTTTGATAGAATTTGCTAGAAAATCTGTCTGGCCCTGGAGGTTTTTTCCTAGGGAGTTCACTGATGGCTCATTCAATTTCTTTTTCTGAGATGAGGTTATTTAAGTAATTTACTTCCTCTTCAGTTAATCTGGGCAGCTTATATTTTTGTAAATATTCATCCATTTCACTAAGATTGTCAAATTATGTGCATATAATTTAGCAAAATATTTCTTAATTATTGTTTTAATTTCCTCTTCATTGGAGGTAGATTCACCATTTTCATTTTTGATACTCATAATTTGGTTTTCTTTCTTTTTTTTATCATATTGGCTAAGGGTCTATCAATTTTATTGTTTTTTTTTCATAAAACCAACTCTCAGTTTTATTTATTAATTCAATAATTTTCTTAATTTCAATTTTATTAATCTCTCCTTTGGTTTTCATTATTTCTAATTTAGTATTTAATTGCAGATTTTCAATTTGTTCTTTTTCTAGCTTTTTCAATTGCAAGCCCAATTCATCGACATCCCTTTTCTCTAATTTATCCATGTATGCACTCAGGGATATAAAACTTCTCCTAAGAACCACCTTTGCTGCATCCCACAAATTTTGGTATGTTGTCTCATTCTTGTCATTTTCTTGAATGAAGTTACTGATTGTTTCTGTTTTCTTGTTTGACCCCCTCATTCTTTAGGATTAAATTGTTTAGTTTCCAATTAGTTTTTAGTCTGTCTTTCCCTGGCACTTTATTGCATATGATTTTTATTGCATCATGATATGAGAATGATGCATTTAATATTTCTTCCTTTCTGCACTGAATTGTGAGGTTTTTATGTCCTAGTACATGGTCAATTTTTGTGTAAGTGCCCTATACTGCTGAGAATATGGTATATTCCTTTTTATCCCTGTTCAATTTTCTCCAGAAATCTCTCATACCTACCATCTCTAGAATTCTATTCACCTCCTTAACTTCTTTCTTGTTTATTTTGAGGTTGGATTTATCAAGTTCAGAGAGGGGAAGATTAAGATCCCCCATGAGTATAATTTGCTATCTTTTTTTGCCTCTAATTCTCTTACATTCTCCTCTAGGAATTTGGATGCTATACCACTTGGTGCATATATGTTAAGTAATGATATTGCTTCATTCTTGATGGTCCGTTTTAGCAGGATGTAGTTTCCATCCTTGTCTCTTTTAATTAGATCAATTTTTTGCTTTATCTGAAATAAGGATTTCTACCCCTGCTTTTTTTACTTTAGCTGAGGCATGATATATTTTACTCCAGCCTTTTATGTTTATCCTGTGTGTATCCCTCTGTTTCAGATGTGTTTCTCGTAAACAGCATATTGTAGAATTATGGTTTTTAATCCATTCTGCTATCTGCCTCTGTTTTATGAGAGAGTTCATCCCATTCACATTCACAATCATGATTATTATCTGTCTCTTTCCCTCCATCCTATTCCTTCCCATGTTTATGCTTTTATTTTTCTCCCCTTCTCCCTTCCCCTTTGTGTTTTCCTTTTGACCACCGCCTCCCTCAGTATTACCTTCTTATCAGCCCTCCCTTTTCCTTTCTTTCCCCTTACTTCTTCCCTCCCTTCTAACCACCCCCCCCTTCATAGCCCCTTCCCCCTCCTACTGCTTGTAGGATATTTTTATACTTAATGTAGTATATTATTTCTTCTTCACACCAAGAGTGACAGGAACAGATCTCGTGCAAAGCTCTTCTCCCTCCCCTCTTTCCCTCTATTATGATTCATTTTGTGTCTCTTCTTGATAAAGTCCTATGCTTAGCTGGTTGTGTTATTCCCTCCTTGTACCAGAGCCAATGAGGGAAAAGCTCATATAATACTCATCTCCCTCCCTTCTTTCCCTCTGCTATGTTGTTTTTATGCCTCTTTGTGTGGCATAATTTACCCTTTTCCACTTCATTCTTTCCTCTTCTTCCATTGCAGTCCATTTGTAGCCCTTAATAAGATTTTTATAATCATCATTTTGTGTAATTTATACTCATACCCTCTACTTGTCTATAAGCAGTTTGCTCTTATTAAATTAACAGGGTGTGTGTGTTTTCCTTGTTTACCTTTCTATGTCTCTCTTGCGTCTCATAATTAGAGGTTGAATTTTCCATTGAGCTCTGGCTTTTTCATCAGGAAGGTCTGGAAATCTATTATATCGTTGAATGACCATCTCCTCGCCTGGAAGAATATGTTCAGTTTCACTGAGTAGGTGATCCTTAGTTGTAACACAAACTCTTTTGCCCTGTGAAAAATTGTATTCCACTACCTCCGATCTTTCAGTGTAGAGGCTGCCAGATCCTGTGTGATCCTCACTGTAGTTCCACAATATTTGAATTGTTTCTTTCTGGCTGCTTACAAGGCCAAAAGAAATACTACATTATTTTCTCCTTTACCTGGTAGTTCTGGAGTTTGGCCACAAAATTTCACAGACTTTTCAATTTGGGCTTTCTTTCAGAAGGTGTCCTGTGGATTCTCTTGATTTCTGTTTTACCCTCTGGTTCTAGGATCTCAGGGCAGTTTTCCTTGATGAGCTCTTGGAAGATGTTGTCCAGGCTCATTTTTTCATCATGATTTTCTGGTAGGCCTATGATTCTCAGATTATCTCTCCTGGATATGTTTTCCAGGTCAGTTATTTTTCCATTAAGATATTTTACCTCTTTTTCTAATTTTTCATTCTTGATATTTTGTTTGATTAATTCTTGGTTCCTCATAGAGTTATTAGCTTCAATTTGGTTGATTCTAGGTTTTAGCGAATTATTTTCCTCGGTTAGTTTTTGGAGCTCCTTTTCCATATCACACATTTTTCTTTTTAAGGAGCTGTTTTCTTCATTGCAATGTTTTTCTAATTTTGCAATTTTGAATTTTAAAGAATTATTCATTTGATCTTCTATCTCTCTAATTTGGTTTTCAAAGTTCCTTTTGAGCTTGTCTAAGAATGTTTTCTGTGCTTGAGACCAGTTCCCTGTTGAGGCTTCAGCTGTGGGTGTGGAGTCAACACTCTCTCCCTCAGAATTTGGTCCCTCCCTCTCAGGATAGTAGGACTCCAGAGTCTTTGTCTTTGCAGTCTGCTTTCTACCCATTTTGAAGCAGGGCCCTAGCCATGCCCTTCCTCCAGGGTTTCCAAGCCTTTACTATTTAAGGTTTTGCCCTGGGGCAATAATTACTATGTTTTCAGGGTTGGGGGGGGATTGGAGCAGCCAGGGTTCACTCTGCCATCCTGGTCTCTGAAGGTCCAGATAGGGGCTTTTTAAATTTCTAGGCTGTGGATTGGTAGTCCCAGGAGTAGCTGCTACCCCTGCCAGGGGCCCTGCATTTGATTCTTACCCTGCTCCATCCAGTCCCAGCCCTTCATTAATAGGCCTTGTAGTAGCCCTTATGGTTGGTGGGTCAACTTGCTGCCACTTTTATCAAGCCATGTCCAGGCCTCTGCACACCATGGTGTCCAGATCTCTTGTGTGCTGAGGGGTCATCTTCTGGACCTCTGCCTCTTCCTGATTCTTAATCCAGATCCTCCATTCACTAATCATGCTTCTCCAACTTAGGTATTTACATTTTGTGTTGTTGCTAATTAGATGGATGTGAGAAGAAACCTCAGGATTATTTTGATTTTTGTTTCTTCTTATTATTAGTGATTGGAGCAATTTTTCATATGGTTGTTAATAGTTTGTGATTCTTTTGAGAATTATTTGTTCAGATCCCTTTGATTATTTATTGATTGGGAAACAACTCTTAGTGTGATGTATCTACATTCTGTATGTATTTTGGATGTCAGGTCTTTATCATAGATAATTGATTACAGTTTTTCCCCCCAAATTAACAACTTCTATTCTTATCTTAGTTGCATTGATTTTGTTCATGCAAAAGTTTTTTGGTTTCATGTAATAAAAATTATCTACTTATTTTTTGCAATCACCTCTATCCCTTATTTGGTCAAGATTTCTCCCTTCCCTCCCCCCCCCCCCCCGCCCATAAGCCATGCCTGTAAAAGATACTTGATATGGTTCTCAGCTACATTTGTTAAGGATGCAACTTATTTTTCAAGTTGCATACCCATTTTAGTCTTATTGTGACATATAGTATAAGATGTTGGGGAAAACCTAATCTCTGTCAAACTTCTTTACAATGGTACCAGCATTTCTTCTCAAATCAGGTATTCATTCAAAAGTAATTTATATTTCTGGGCTCATTGAACACTGAATTATTGAGTTAATTCATTTGTGATTCTTCCTCATCTAATCTGTTCTACTGTTCTACTTTCTTGCTTTCTAACCACTACCAAATACTTTGGACAGTCACTGCTTTAGAGTATAATTTGAGATCTGGAAGTGTTTGTTCCCCTTCATTGCTACTTTTATCCATTATTTCCTTTAAGACTGTAAACCTTATATTGTAAATTTATCTCTCCAAATTAATTTTATCATTTAGTTTATTGCTACAAAGTATCCCCTTGATAGTCTGATTGGGATAGCACTAAATCTGCAAATTAATTTAGAAAGTATTGTCATTTTAATGACATTGGAACAATCCAGCCACAAGCACTTACCATCTTGTTTATAATTCTTTATTTCTTTGAAAAGTGTCTTGTAATTGGATCTATACAAGATGTGCAGTATCCCCACATTTAAGGATTGGAAAGAGGAAACCAAATCTTTTTTTTTTTAATTGAAAACCAGACTTCTCAGGAAATGTGCCAGGAAAAGAAAGAAGAAACATTGGATGGGTACTTCGAGGAGGAAAGTAGAACAATATTTCAATGTGGTCCAGGTCCAAGATGGGTAGGATTGAGCTCAGACATCCTAACAAGGCAGGAGTGGAACACTCTGAATACCCAAGGAGCAATCTCAGGGCACTTGAAACGATGGGGAAAAGCAAGAGGGCACTGAAAGAAAGCTTAAGGTCACCAAGCCCAAAAGTTTACTGCTAAGGTATGTCCTCAGTATTGACCTTCAATTAGGGAACAATAATCCAATTAATATTATTCTTGCTATTGGACAGTGTCCTTCCCTATGGATATGACTGCCTTGACTAAAACTCCATTCATTGGTCACTGAACCCCAATATATGATTTATTTTCCCCAAACAGTGTAAGGGGCAAGGACTGTCTCACTTTTGTCTTTGTATTTCTAGAGTCTACTACAATGCCTGGCACATAGTGGGTGCTTTTTAAATGCTCATTGATTCATTAATCATAATTAGCATAAAAATGACAAGGTTTCTAAAGCACTTTATCTACATGATCTCATTTGAGCTGGTGTGATGGGTGTTATAGGCATTATCATCTCCATTTTACAGATGAAAAAATTGAGGTCCAGAAAGGACAAGCAGCTTTGCCATCACCACATAACTAGCAAGTGTCAATAGTAGGATATTAAACCAGATCTTTTTTGACTGTAAGGCTATTTGTTCTTCTACATTATCAAACGAGGTAATCCTTGTAAAGCACTGAGCACACACAGTGTCTGGTATACAGTAGGTGCTTGATAAATGCTTTTTTCTCCCTCCTTTCCCATCATGATGGCTATCTAAATTAAGTTGGCCTTTTGTTTTCATTTGGCTCATGCCTACTACTATAATAACCATACAGAATACCTTCTCATTTTTCTGTTTTCAGAACTTTGTTCTTTGTTCTTATAAACATAGTTGTTTCCAGTTAGATTTCTTCCTCCACCCCAGCATAAAAGCCATGTATGCAGTGTGCTGTGGTGCAGAGGGTCAGAGGATCTCAGTCTGTGTCCCAGTTTGGCTACTTGCTACCCATGGGATTTCTTTCATGCTTCTCAGTTTCTTCATTGTAAAAAGGAGGAGGCTGGACTAGAATACCTCTAAGCTTCCTTCCAGCTCCTGCCAATATAAAGGGGAGCACATAGAAGACCCAGACTCTATGTCAATTACCTCAAAGTAAACTCGGTGTTAATAGCCCTTAATTTAACATTTGAAAGGACCTTGGGTGCTTTGGGTGTGGGATAAAGACACATGATGCCATACAGGAAGAATCTTGTGATCAGTTGAAGAATATGAAATTGTGTCTCTTGGGCTACTTTTAAAATAGCCACCTAGGAGGAGGCAGAGCCAGGATGGAGGAGTAGAGACAGACATTTTCACGGACTCTCCCAAATTCCCCGCTAAACAACTTTAAAATAATGCCTCAAATTCTGGAGTATCAGGGCCTACAAAAGTTTGGGGTGAAACAGTTTTCCAGCTCAAGACAGCTAGGAGTTTGGCAAGAAAGGTCTGTCCCACCAGGGTGGTGGCTGGGCCTGGAGTACAGTGCTAAGGTATGAGCATCAAGTCTTGGAGTTGGCTTCATCAGTGACAGCAGCACCTTCTGTAGCTCCCAGTTCAGAGGTGATAAGGGGCAGGGGTCAGACATTTGATCAGAAAGAGATTACAGGAGACCCTTTGTTGGTGTTTACTTCAGGAACCTATTGACTATACACAGTTCTGGGCTGAAGTCCCAAGGCAAAAAGGAGTGCCCATAGGGGAGCAGGGACCCTGGTCATAGTTCCAGGGCAGAGAAGAATGCTTGTGGTTACTTACAAAGGAGGAGGGGCCTGGGTCTCAGTTCTAAGACAAAAAGGAAAACTAGCAATTGTGGCTGCAAGAAAGTAGGGGACCTGGTCACTGTCCTAGGGCCCAAAGAAGTACAAACACTTGTGGTTACAGGTGTAAAAGGTCACTTCCTAGGTAAAAATCAGAGCACAGTCCAGGAAAACAGTGACCACAAAATCTCCTTCGATCATACCAACTTGGAAGGACTGAAAACTTACAATCCCCCCAGAAATAGCTATGAAAACAGCAGCATGAAAAACCTGAAGTTTGGGACAGTGCCCCCCTCTGCCCCAGCAACAGAGACCAACTTTAAAATAAAGTTAAAAGACAATAAATAGGTTGGAAAAAATGAGAAAACAACAGCCACAAAATAGCCTGACTATAAAAAGTTACTGTGCTACCAGGAAAGATCAAGTAAAGCATTCAGAAGAAAATAATAATGTCAAAACACTATAAGCTTTGCTACAAGCAAGCTTCAAAGAAAAGATGTGGATAGAATACATGCCCAATAATAATTCCTGAAAGATCCCCATAAGGATTTTAAAAATAAAATAAGAGAGGTAGAGCCCAAATTGGGAAAAAGTAATTTAGTAGTCTTGAAAGGATTCAGCAAGCCCTTATACCAGAGGTGATAGTTTTCCTTGAACACCTCAATATTGTACTAGAAATGCTAGCTGTAGCAATAAGAGAAGGAAAAGAAATGGAAGGAATTAGAATAGTCAACAAGGAAACAAAACTATCACTCTTTGAAGACAATTTGATGGTATGCTTAGAGAATCCTAGAGAATCAACTAAAAAGCTAGTTGAAATAATTAGCAACTTCAGCAAAACTACAAGTCATAAAAATAAACCCATGTAAGACATCAGCATTTCTATATATTAGCAATAAAGTTCAACAGGAGGAGATAGAAAGTCAAATTCAATTTAAAATAACTATGAACAATATGAAATACTTCACAGACTACCTGTCAGGATAGTCTACATATAAATACATTACAAAACACTTTTTATTCAAATAAAGTCAGACCTAGACAATTAAAGAAAAAAATAATTGTTTATGTGTAGGTTGAGTCAATGTAATAAAAAGATAATTCTTTCTGAATTTATTTGCTTATTTGGTGCCATACCAATCAAACTATCAAAAATTATTTCATAGAACTAGAAAAAATAGTAACAAAATTCATCTGGAAGAACAAAAGGTCAAAGATAGCAAAGGAATCAATGGAAAAAAATGTGAAGGAAGGTCTAACAGTACCACATCTGAAACTGTATTACATAAAGGTAATGATCAAAACAATCCTGTATTGGCTAAGAAATAGGGTGGTAGATCAATGGAATGTATGCTATGTATACAATATGTACTAGTAAATGACCATAGTAATCTAGTATTTGGTAAACTTAAAGATTCAGGCTTTTGGAACAAGGACATACTATTTGACAAAAATTACTGGGGAAATGGGAAAGCAGTTTGGCAGAAACTAGGTATAGACCAACAATTCACATCGTATATAAAGATAAGGTCAAAATGGGTAGATGATTTGCACATAAAGGGTGATATCATAAGCAAATTAAGGGAACGTGGGAAATTTTGCCTGTCAGATCTATGGATAAGAAAACCTCTATGACCCAATAAGAGATAGAAAGTATTATGAGATTTAAAAACATTAAATTAAAAAGGTTTTGCACAAACAAAACCAATGAAACAAAGATTCGAAAGAAAAAAAGGAAACTGGGCGAGGAAAACTTTTTATAGCAAGTTTCTCTGATAAGGGCCTCATTTCTCAAATATATAGAAAACTGAGTCAAATTGATATGAATATGAATCTTTCCCCAACTGAGAAAGGGTCAAAGGATATGAACAGGCAGCTTTCAAAAAAAAAAAATCAAAGCTATCTGTGGTTATATGAAAAAAATGCTCTAAATTGCTATTGATTAGAGAAATGCAAAATTAAAACAACTCTGAGGTACCACCTCACACCTATCAGATTTGTTAATACCAAGGGGATAAAAAGGAAAATGGCAAAAGCTGGGAGGGGATTTGGAAAATTTGGAACACTAGTGCATTGTTGATAGAATTATGAATTGGTCCAACCATTCTGGAGCACAATTTGGAACTATGCCCCAAGGGTTTTAAAATTGTGCCTAGAACCCAGCAATTACATTAATAGGTCTGTATCCCAAGGAGATCAAAAGAAAAGGGAAAGGATTTATATATACAAAAATGCTTGTAGCAGTAATTTTTGTGGTGGCAAAGAATTAGAAATTGAGGGGATGCCCATCAATTGGGAAATAGGTAAACAATTTGTTGTATATGATCGTGATGGAATTCTACTGCGCTATAAGAATGACAATGGGGATGATTTTAGGAAAATCTGGGAAGGTTTGTATGTACTGATGTAGAGTGAAGTGTGCAGAACCGGGAGAACATCGTGCACAGTAACAGCAACATTGTATGATCATCAGATTTGAATGGTTTAGCTATTTGGAGCAATACAATGATCCAAGACAATTCCAAAGGACTTAACATGAAAAATGCTATACACCTCTGGAGAGAGAACTGAAGGACTCTGAATGCAGATTGAAGCAGGCTTTTAAAACTTTGTTTTTCTTTTCTTTCTTTTTTTTTTTTTTTGCAACATGGCTAATATAGAAATATGTTTTGAATGACTTCACATGTATAATTTATATCAAATTGCTTGCTTTCTCAAGGAGTGAGAGAATTTGGAACTCAAAATTTTCAGAAATAAATATTAAAATTTTTTACATGTAATTGAGAAAAAAATAAAATAAGAAAAAAACGAAGCAGCCTAGCGTGGGGCCAATCATTCTAGAAGGAGAGGACTGTGAAATTAGGAGGTGGGGATTCCAGGCCACTTAGAGAGGATCACTTCTTTCTCCTCCCTGCTAGACAAGTAGGAGACAAGACATCTACCTGAGAGTGGGGGAAATAGAAAGTCCTGGAAAAAGGCCACTGAGGTCAAACTGGCCAGATTTTAACCTTATGAACTTTGGAAGGTCAGAAGCCTGTGGATGCTCTCACTGTCAGTAACATTGTCCTCCAGAGCTGCCTCTCCATCCCCAGAGCCTCGATGACTGACTTCAGTATCTGCTTTGGGAGCTGAGAGACACACCAAGAACTGGACCCAGGAGGGAAAGGTAGCTGCTATCCTCTGTGAGACTACAGATCCTGGGAGCCCAGCAAGGGAGGTATCATGTGGGTTCCATGCAGAGGGGACTTCTAGTGGCCAGCAGCTACGTGTTATCCCTTTGCTGAAAGATTTCCCTGTAGTGTGCCTCATTGATATTTTACTATACATTTGAATCTGGTCTTCCTAGAGACTCTGTGTGTGTGTGTGTGTGTGTTTGTGTGTACAGTGTGTATGTGTGTGTGTGTGTGTGTGTGTATGAATGTATATGTGTGTAAGAGAAAAGTACACTCCTGGTTTGCAGGGACTGTTTCTATAATAACTGTCCTCGTCACAGCAACTCAATAAATACACTTTCTAAAAACTAAGTCTGGGTGATAATCAGTGGGAAGAAAACCAGTGGGGGCCCATGAACAACAGTATTAGCAATTCCATGAATCATAAAGGTAACTCATAGGAACAGCATAGTCATCAGCTCTCTTGTCTTGCTTTTATATTTGTAGCTCCAAAGGTTAGCATTGAGTGTGGCACATAATTAGTATTTAGTAATTTCATTCATTCATTCATTCATTCATTCATTCATTCATTCATTCATTCATTCACAGTGTCTACTTGGGGGCGAGGAGGGGAAGACAGAGGAATGGATTTTAATGTGATTCTTTTTTCAGTAAATAATAAAAAAGGGAAGAACTCTAGTACAGCGAGTGAGTAACCAAAGGAAGATACAAGAAAGGGCATTTTCTCAGGCTGGTGAAAGCTCAGGAGCTAAGTGGAATGAGGAGCCATGCCAGTCTGGGGCACTCCAGGATTATTCTTATAAACATCTCAGAAGACATATCAACAACACGGCGCCTGGGCTGAGATTTCCATATTTGCAGAATGCTCTTGAAGATCATGAATGCTGGGAAGGAGAGTGCATCCCAACACAGCCAAGAAGGAAGACAGAAGGCAAGATGAAAGGCTTGCCAGGCCAGCCAATGTTAATGGCTCCAGGGGATGGCTGTGCCAGGGCTGAAATTTTAGGTTCCTCAGGCTCAGCCCTGGCTCTCTTTTGTGATCCACTTAAGCCCTGAAAGCACTTCTTTCTGCCTTCCTTGTACGAGGCAGGCACTATGCTGGGCACTATGGGGTACAAAGACCAAAGGAGAACCAGGCCTTGCCCATCAGGAGCTTACCTTCTACTTGGGGCATACATAAGATCCCAGAGAAGTAAATCCAACCTAATTTGAGGAGGGCAGGAGCACTAGACTCAGCTCAAGTCCCACCTCCTTAGGAGTCCTTTCCTGGTGCCCTCTACCACTGGTACCTTCCCTCTGAGATTAGCTCCCATTATTCCTGTCTCTATCTTGGTTGCACATAATTGTTTGTATTTGGTCTCCCCCACTAGAGATAGCTCCTTAAATTGAGGAACTATCTTTAGCCTTTCTTTGGATATCCCAAGCACTTAGCAGAATGACTGGAACATAGAAGGTGCATAATAAATGTTTGTAGACTGACTAACAGCTGGGGGGGGCATTAAAAAGCTGAGGCTGAGGGAGGGTAAGTGGGTCTTTGCCCAGCTGGTAAACTCCAGGTCCAGTGTTAGGCCCCCCAGGTGCTGGGCGATTGACATTCTGCAGCATTGAGGGGGTGCTGATATTGCTGAGATCACAGACCTGGGAAATCCCTCAGTGGAATGTTCCCAAATCCAAGAGCAGCACTTCCCCCCTCCATGCCTCATTCTTGACCATTTTCCCTGGGATGGGGACCCTTCTCAGTACAAACCTCAGGAAGCTTTCCTGCCCACTCAACCCCTCCTGCCTGATTTTTCTGTTTATTTCTGGGTCTAATGCAGAAAATACGTGCACTAAAAACCAAATTAAAATGAAGGATAAGTGAGTCAGAAAATGCCTGGGGCCATCAGAAACATATCCACCATGCTGTGTGGGTTTTAAGTAAATATTTGCTTGGCAAGCCAAGAAGACAGACATATTGACTGTGGCAGGCTCTACTTGGAAAGAGATGTGTGCAGCTTCAGGGCCATGCCATTCTCCCCCCAAGTAAGTACCTGCAGAATTAGGGTGGGAAAGGTCTGTTGGCTAGGGCTGGATCATGGAGGGCCTTGAATGCCAGGCTTAGGGAAAGGTTGGTCAACTAGGGCTGAATTATGGAGGGCTTTGAATGCCAGGCTAAGGAATGGGGACTTTTTTTTTTGGCAGAGAGTGGGAATCCATACCCTCCCCCCTCTCCACAGAGCTCTATGATGTGAATTTCCTTTTGGGAAAATGGGAGATCTGCTGGGTGTCTTCAGAACTGAATTTCAAAGTCCCAGGGATAAGTGATTGACCTCCCTTTGAGACTCTGAGAGAGGTTCCATACCTGGGAGGGCAACGCCAGTAGTACCCTCCCTCAGGTCAGTTGAGTGAGAGGGGAGGACAGAGAGGCTGCGTCTGCTGGAGGCAGTGCTCATCTGGAAGCTTCCTGCTTGGACTATCTCTAGGAGTTTAGCTCTGTTGTTTCTGCATGTCTGCAGCTCTGTGAATGATTTCATACCCTTCACATTCTGCTGGATGGGCATCTCCTTTAGGGGAAGAGCTGCCTCATCTAGTCAACATGATTTAGGGGGGAAGGGGTGGAGAATGAAAGAAACTCTCTCTTCCCCTTGCAAGGTTCACACTCCATGGAGGCAGAGCCTGGGCTTCTGAAACTCTCCAGCTGAGTCGTGATGGCTCAGCCAACCAAAGGCCAGACGATTGTCTTGCTCCTTTTGGCTCAATCAGGGCTTGCTGAGTTTAAAGCCTACCGTATTCCTCCTTACCCATAAATCAGCTGTGAAGATGGAGCTGCTCTCACAGAACTGACCTGGAAGGACCCTCAGATGGCAGGGGTCAGAGCCTGGACTTCGGAATCTTAAGAGCCTTGAGAACTATCTACATGAAAGCCTCTTTACCTGAGGATGGTAAACTTATTTTTCCAGGGGTGGCTAGGTGGTGCAGTGAATAAAGCATCTGCCCTGGAGTCAGGAGGACCTGAGTTCAAATCCAGCCTCAGACACTTAATGCATACTACCTGTGTGACTTTGGGCAAGTCACTTAACCCCAATTGCCTTGCCAAAACCCCTCCCAAAAAACCAACCAAATAACTTATTTTTCTACAATCTGGATAACGTTCTTTCAAAAATAATTTTAACTGATATAATTCAATAGGAGGTTTCCTTTGTAATACAATCTTTTCTTAAGCCTGGCATTCAAGGCCCTCCACAATCCAGCCCTAGCCAACAAGAAAGGTTAAGACAGAAAATTGGATCTGGAATCAGGAAGCCTGAGTTCAGATATAACCTCAGACATTTAATCATTGTGTGAGCCCTAGGCAAGTCACTTACCTGCTATCTGCCTCAGATGTTTTGAAAATCTTAAAACACAATGCAAATGCTAACCTCCATCATCACTATCACCACCACCACCACCACCACCACCACCACCACCACCACCACCACCATCATCATCATCATCATCATCATCATCATCATCATCATCATCACCACCACCATCACCACCATCATCATCATCCCATATTTGCCATTTCAAAGGTAAGAACACTGGAGGCCAGAGAGGAAAAATAGAGTGTCCAAGGTCACCCAGCAAATTAGCATCAGCACCAGGACCAGCCCCTAGGTTTCCTGAGCTTTTTCTCTTCCAGCCACTCAAACTCTTGGCATGATTTTAGTGAATCCCTTGGGTTTGTTTGTCACATTGGAACAGATGCTCCTGTAGCCCCCACAAAGATCTCGGTTCATATTTTCTTTTTTAAACATGGAAGACTTTGCCATAAGCAGTTGGACGCCCAGTCTCAGCTTGTCCTCGTTGCATGGGGCATGATTATTTTCAGGCCATGTTTCAACTCAATGCAAGGTCAATTGCTATTTATTTGTGTTTGCAAAGGGCTGATTAGACCTCTTAGGACTATGCAGAGCAGACCAAGTCCTCTTCCTCATGTTAGGGATTTCAGATGCTCTGCAAAGTCCCCAGCCTGTTCGCTCTTTGCCTTCATCTGAGAATGTAACTTGCATGATGCTGCATTCTCTTCCATCCGTATTCCTATAAACTCCTTTATAAAAAGCAGCTTCAGAATCTAGTAAGTTTTCAGTCTCTGATGGAGGGTGAAAATATATTTGGAAACCCACCAAGAAAGAACTATTAGAATAGAGAAATATTTCTTTCTTTTGCTTCCTCCCTCTGTTCTTCCCTCCCTCCCTCTCTCCCTTCTTCCCTCCCTCCCTTCTTTCCTTCCTTTCTTCCTTTCTCTTTCTTTTCTTTTCCTCTCCTTTTTCTTTCTCTTTCCTTCTCTCTCTTTCCTCTTTTCTTCTTTTGCCTTTCTCTTTCCCTTTTTCTTTCTTCTTTCTCTCTTTGCTTCTTTCTTTCTTTCTCTCCTCTCTTTCTCTTCCTCCCTCCCTTCCTTTTTTTCCTTCTTTCCTTCCTTGTTCCTTTCTTTCTGTCTGTCTCTTCCTCTCTAGCCTATGCTGAGAAGAAAAATAGCTCACAATTACATGGCATTTTAGTTCTTACAATTCATGCTTCTTACAACAGTTCTGTGAAGTTGCCACTGTAAATGACTTGTTTTACATCTAATGGAACACTTGATGATCTCCAGAGGGAGGCCATGTTCTCCTCCACAGCCCCAAGGAAAATATTCCTACTGGAATCTCTGCTCAAAGCTCTATTACTATACCCATCATACAGATAAAGGAGATCAAGGCACAGAATAGTTAAGCTTTATTTGGGGTCATTCTGCTAGTAAGCAGCAGAGTTAGACTCTAGCCCAGGCCTCTGACTCTGAGACCAGTGCTGACTTCACGATATCCCTAAATAAAGTACAGAGCATAGACATTCACCCCTCCATCCATCTACTTTCACATTCAATCACAGCAATTAAAGCTTGTCTAGCCATTGAGTACAGTGAGGATGGAAACGGTGCACCATGGATGGTGATGTCTAACAATGGAAGAACCAGTGGATCTGAGGACAGAAGAACTGAGTCCAAACACTGTGCAACTACTAGCTATGTGATGTCAGGCAAGTCACTTAATCTGTGAGCCTCAGTTTCCTCCTTTATAAAATGGGGAGAATAGCACCTGTGGCATCTTCCTCAAGGATTCGGTTGGTGATCAGAGGGTGTCTGCAGAGCGCATCTTCAGACCCCGGGGCTGTCTAGATGTCAAGTCTAATTAGTTGCTCATTCTATCACTGGGCACTGATCTAAGTGAGAGGCAAAGTATGAGTGCAACAAAGCCCAATGCTTTTCCTCAAGCAGCTTATGGTCTAGGGTGAGAGAGAATAACAACAACATTTATATAGGTCTGTAGAGTTGTTGAAGTCATTGATTTTCATGCTTTTGCTTGAGCCTTACAATAGCCTATTGAGACAGCCACTAAGGGGATGATTATGTCCATCTCACAGATGAAGAAATGAGGTGACAGAGGTTAAGTATCTGTAGTCACCCAGCTTGCAGGCGTAGGGATTTGAGCCCAGGTGTTCCAGACACTAGAGTCTTACCCTGGATACTCTGACACATTGCTTTTGGATGTAAGCTAGGGACTTGAACCCAGGACCTCCTGCCACTAGGTCCAGGGCTCTTCCTTCTGGCCTTCCCTGGCCACTGGAAATAGGGGATAAGAGGAGAAAGACCCCAGAGAATCAGGACATGTTAGGATTGTCCCTGAGGTATAGGGCTCAGGGCGCCCAAAGGGTGCCCAAAGGAGCTGCAGGGGCAACTGGCAGAAAGTCCCCTTTCCTTTTTACTGAAGTTTTCCCTGGTCTTTCCCCTCTCCCTTCCCTTGTTCCTTCATGTAGCACTTAGTGCATATTAGCCATGTCTGGGCTTGTCATTTAGAAAATGAGATCAAGGAAATGATGACTCTTTCTGGACCTGCTCCCTCCACACACACTCACTCTTGGTGGGGTCTTCTAGAAGTGAGCAGTCTATTCCCAAGGTTCTTGGGGCAACTCCCCTCTATGGAACTATACTTCTAACATCGTAGCCTCTAAGCCCAACCTGAGTACTTCCATTGACACTCAGCCAGTAGATCCCATTAGATTTTAGCAAGGCTAGAAGTAGTATAACAATGATTGGTTCAAATGTTTCCCCCACAAAGTCTGAGCCACACTCTTTCACAGATACACATGGCATCCACGGGGAGGGTGGGTATAAGTAATACTGAGTCCTACATAACAGGTATGTGTGTGTGTGTGTGTGTGTGTGAAATCCTCTTCTCTCTCCATCCCCTAAAGAGTGATTCCGTCTCAAGAGTTTTCTCTCACTTAAGGCTCCAACTTTTGAATCGGCTAACTGCTGAGATTGCCCAGCTTTCTAAAGCCCGCTGAAGTGTGACCAGCAGGCAATCATACCCCACTCCCTTCTTGAGCCAAGCAAGGGGGTTGGCATCTAATTAAGGGATGCCAGGATGTAGACGTGCATCTTGTTTACACGTGAACACCTTCTCCTGTGCAGGACCCCTTCCCACACAGCACCTCGTGACTACATCCTGGCTCTTCTATGAGAACATTCATTGAAGTGTGAGAAGGGGAGAACTGCCCTCCAATAGCTGTTGTGAAGCTGTAAGATGACAGCTTATTATGTGCTTTGAAACACATGAATGGCTGTGCAAATGTCAGTGGTCACTCTTATCACCCAGGACCAGTAGGATTGTTACATGGTCATCATTAAGAAGAGAGGATAAAGGGGGCGGCTAGGTGGCGCAGTGAATAGAGCGCCGGCCCTGGAATCAGAAGGACCTGAGTTCGGAGCCGGCCTCCGACACCTAATCCGCACAAACAAAAACCTAGCCGTGTAACCTTGGGCAAGTTACTTAACCCCAATTGCCCTAAAAGGGCGGCTAGGTGGCGCAGTGAGTAAGAGCGCCGGCCTCGGAGTTTGGATGACCCGAGATCAGATCCGGCCTCAGAAAATGAGCACCCACGCATAAATCAAATGACTAGCTGTGTAACCTTGAGCAAGTTACTTAACCCCAATTGCTTTAAAAAAAAAAAAAAGAAGAGAGGATAAAGCTGTAACCGATAGATTTCATGGTGATACAATAATCATTTCACGCTCAGAGCATCTTGCCTTTGGTTTGAATGGGCTTGGCTGGGGTGGTAGGTAACTGTTCCAAAAGCAAACATTTTTATTTTGGGGAAGATCTTTGAATAGAGATATAAGTAGGACTATTTTCACTTGGGTCAAAAAATAGTTTGGGGTGGGAAGGAGATCAGTATTCCCTCTGGATAGTAGTTCAGTATAATTATACAGGAAAGAAGGCAAGTCTAACCTTCACCACCTCCTCCTGGCCCCCACTCCTCACATCACTCCTCATAGGTTGGAAGGAACCACTCCAACAGGACCTTGGGCGTCATTGACTCCTTGGGTAGTTGTACTGTATTGATGCACAGGACATTAGCAGACTTCAGGGTGATATGTGGGGATGGCAGTCATCACGTGGAGGAAGGCTGCACTCCTCCTCCCTATCCTGGTATATTGGTGCCTTGAACCAAAGCTCTGTTGTCCCTCAGCTAGTTATCACTAGATTGGAGGAGTACTCTCTTAATTAGAGGCTGTCATAAGGCTTATAACTGGCTGGATTCACTCCATAACAACTGCTCTGTGGTTGCTATGATACATGTTCAACATAGAGGAACCATCGGTGGGGTTTGATTTTCTTTCGCCGAGCTTCTCCAATGACAGTTGCATTTCTTCCCCTCCCAACATTCTGGCCACAGATCAAAATAGTCTTCATGCTTTGAAGTTAGAAAGTGATGGAAACTCTTAGAGGTCAGTTACATCCCACAAGACCTCCTTTCTTCTGGCTAAGCAGCCAATAGGGGATGTTTCTCCATCACTGTGCAATTCATTCCCCCCACCCCCTGATTTCCACCTGTTTGATTGGACAAAGGCAGAGAATATTCGAGCTCTGAGACAGCTCAGCAGCAGAGGGGCTAGACTGCTGAACCTGGGGCTTATAAAGAACTGCATTCAAATCCAGCCTCAGGCACTTGCTGACTGTGTGACACTGGACAAGTCACTTAACTTCTGCCTCAGTTTTTTCATCTGCAAAATGGGGATAATAACGGTGCCTCCATCCTTAAAAACCTTTCATTAGATCCTGACATCTCCTCAAGTTATCATCCCATAGCGATTCTCTCTTTCTTAGCCAAACTCCTAGAAAAAAGCTTCCTACGTGCCTTACCTGCACCTGTTCTCCCCTCACTCACTTCTCAGCCCTTTGTACCTTAACTTTTAACCTCATTGTCCAACTGAAACAACTGTCTCTGGAGTTTGCCAAAGATCTAATTGCCAAATCTGATGGTCTTTTCTTAGTACTCATTCTTCTCCACCTCTCTGCTATGTTTGACAGCGCTGAAAACCTTCTCCTGAAATACTCTCCTGATTCTTCTATCTGTGTGATCAGTTCTTCTCAGTTTACATGGCTGGCTCATCGTCTGCATTATGCCTCCTAACTATGGATGTTGTAGGCTTTCTTCTCTCCCCTCCCCTCCCCTCCTCTCCACTCTCTTCTCTTCTCCTTTCCCCTTCTCCTTTCTTTCCTCTTCCTCCTCATCCTCCTTGTCCTCCTCTTCCTCCTCCTCCTTCCTCTCCTCTTCATTTCCCTTTTTCTCCTTCCTCTTCTCCTTTTTTCTTTTTTTCCTTCTCCTCCTTCTTCTTTCCTCTGTCTCTCAGTAACTTCTTTTCTCTTGGGTTTAATTATCATTCTGTGAAGATGACCTGTAGATCTTTATATCCAGCCCTAGTCTTTCCTCTGAACCTAATTACTGACCACTAACTCACTAATTAGTTTAAACTGAAGACAACCTAAACTCAACATTTTCAAAACAGGTCTTGCTGTCCCTTCTCCCCCAGACTTTCCTATCATTTTCCAGTGCTTCAGATTTGCAGCCTTGGTGCTTGCCTCTCCATAACCCCACACATCCACCCAGTTGCCAAGTTTTGCCCTTTCTTCTTCCACATCTCTCTCTCCATGATGCCCCCCCAAATGACCACTATAGAATTTTGACTGATGCCCTTGCCTCAAGTCCATCCTCCACACAGCTGCCAAGTAGATTTTCCTTGAGCACAGCTCTGATCGTGTCTCTGCTCTACTCAATAAACGCCAGTGATTCCCCTTTGTGTCCAGGATAAGATGCAGTTTCCTCTGATGAGCTTTAGAAGTCATCCATAGGCTGACCCCAGTCTCTTTCCAGCCTCATTGTAAATTTCTCCCCCTCCCATGTTTTCTGATCCAGTCAAATTGCTCTAGTCTTTCTTCACACACTATGCTCTTCCAGGAGTCACAGTGGATGGAGAGTTCGATCTGCATGCAGGGAGACCTGAGCTCAGATTCTGCTTCCGACACTTGCTAGCTGTGGGTTAATGTGAGGATCAAAGGAGATATAGGCAAGGCTTTTGATAGACATTAAGCCCTGCATAAGTGTATGCTATTATTAATCTCTTGTCTTCGTGCCTGTTCAGTGACCAGCCCCAGGCTTTTAATGCTTTTTCTTTTCATCTCCACCTCATAGAAATCCTCTCTGCTTTCAGGCAAGACCTTCTATAGGAAGCCTTCCTGATCCCCCAAATGCTAGTGCCTTTCTTCTTTCATTGCTTTACAGTTAATGGCTTTGCATTGTTTTCATTCATTCTTATATTTATTCTGTATATATACATATACATACATACATATGTGTATGTGTATATACATATACTAGATTATATCATGTCATGTTATGTTATGTTATATTGTATCATATCATATAGACAGTATAACATTGGTTTATGAATTTAATTTGTTCTGAGATTCTGTTTGTCATATGAATTATTTGTATTGCAAAGTAAACTTTCCCATAGGAAATAATGTGAAGTTGGAAGTTCAGTACCACATCCCCCCAAAAATTCATACACAAATAATTATTTATAATTTTAAGATTTTGTCCCTAATGCACCTGAAATACAATAGCAACTATTAGTGCACAACATAAACCCCAAATAAAGCCAATTAACCTACGCTTTCCCTTTGAGAAAAGTCAGGACTGGTGTGAGGGAGATGAGAGGGAGGAGGAGGGAGAATCTCCTTCCACGAGACCATCAGGAACCTCAACATCGGCAGTGCCCTCTCTAATGCCACTTTCACTAAAAGTGAGACTAACACTACCCCATTTTTTGCTTTTTTAGAGTCACTTCCACGTTTTGACCCACTGATTTTTTTCTTTCCCTTGGCTTCTGACTAGGAATCTATCTAAAGACACTTGTTTTTAACATTTTTTTTGCTTTTTTGGAGGGCAGTTGGGGTTAAGTAACTTGCCCAAGGTCACAGGCTAGGTTTTTGATTGTGTGTGTTAAGTGTCTGAGGCCAGATCCGAACTCAGGTCCTTCTGACTCCCGGGCCAGCGCTCTACTCACTGAGCCACCTAGCCGCCCCGTTTTTGACATTTTTTCAGAAAGTTGTGGAAACGTGACATTACATTATCATTAAAAATAGAGGTTTTTTAAAAAAAAAAAATCTCGCACTTTCTCCCACATCTGACAAACCTCCCTCGTCTCACAGGATGTGAGGGATTCCTCCGGCCTCCCAGCCTCCTCCTCAGATGAGATCCCCTTCACAGCCTCTTTGCCCCTCATGCCCATCTGTCAGTTTGTCTGTGGTCAGTTCCTGACTTTGTTCCTCCATTGTTACAAATATTATTGTAGATCACAATCACTACCATACACTTTTACGCAAAGTACTAGTGTGTGTACGCAAACACATGTGAACACACTTGTAATGTTGTTAAGAGCCAACGATGAAGAGTCAATGCCAAATGAGGCCTATCAGGCACTACATCGACCTGGGGTTCCTTTGACATACAAAAGTAAAAACAACAACAGCAACAAAACCTTGCCCTAGCTGAGAGTCATACCTTTGTAGCAAGCCCTTCATGTCCAAACAAGATGTCCATACTGCAAATTTTGGCCTGTCCTGCAAGACAAATTTTGTGAAATATCTTTCCCTTTCCGGCGAGGTTCTGCTATATTCGCCATTCAAAGGAAAGCTCTGGCTGGTAGAGATTTTTCATTCTTTGTCTTGGCATCCCTACCCTCCCTCCCCCCACCCTCCGGGTCTGGCATGCAGTAAGGGCTGAATTAATGCTTGCCTCTTTCTCCTTCGATGGCTTTCTAGCACTGAGCACCCCAATCTGAGGCAGCTGGTCTGAAAAGGGCCTAGGATTCTTCTCCTTTCCTCTGAGATACGGCTTTTCTTGCTGAGGCCTTCTTAGAAAAAGGCATCGTCTGCTAACATGTGACAAGTGCTGCTGGGATTGCTCATAACATTTCACTCAGTCATTCCACTTCTGGGAATCTGCTGCAATGAAGTAACTTAGGAGAAAAAAACAACAACAAACAACTTGAATAATGATATTTATACTGGTCTTGTTGATAATAGTGAAAAGTTTGGAGCTGGCCAACTACCCCAGAGTAGGAGAATGACGAAGCACATTGTGCAGAGCTGACAGGATGGGATGGTTTGTAGCTGTTAAAATGATGAGTGTGTGAACGATGGGATGGGATCTCTGTCCATGGGGGAGGACTGCCCAAGCTGAGGTCTCTCTGGAGCTGTGTCCCCTGGATGGCAGCCCTTCTCCAGCACTGTGCTTTAGGCAAGGGAGGGCTCATGTGGTTTCCAGCATAAGAACATCTTTTCAGTTCTGGAGTTCCTGGCATAACCAATCCATGGATAGGATGCTAGAACTCAGAAGAGAGCTCCCATTTCCCCCATCTTTCTCTGGCTAACCCTAGCCTTCTTCACTCTGAAATATCTCTTCCCAGCACTGTTTAAGCAGCTTTTTATGGAAACCCAGGAGTAGAAGCTCAGGCTGCAGATTCATACGAGTTCTCATGGGGGATGTAGTTCCAAAGAGGACATACTACTTTAAGTTTCTGTGACTTCATTGTTCCAACACAGATCGCCATTTCTCTGCCTCCATAGAGAGCTTTTGAGAGTTTTAAGGACCGAACAATCCATGATCCTGTGACCCTCCTGGGAATGAAGTCCTCCAAACTTAGTGTACCTTCAGGAAATAGCTATTTAGTGTCATTGGGCTCCATTCCTCATATCTGACTTGCTCTCCAATACTGCTCATGGCTTTTGCTTGGCTGGCAGAGCGTTCCAGGGGCACCCTGTCCCCCAAACAAGGATGAGGCATCAAAGGAGGACTTTAGTTACACAAAACACTGCAAGTCAAAAAAGGAGAGGCCAGTGAGGTCTGCCACCAAAAAGCAGGGAGTTGTGTTGTATATATCCTTGTGGAAATAGAGGGACAGTCAGATAAGAGGTGTGCAGACAGTTGAGGGCTGGATTGATGAATAGATAGGTGGATGATAAGATTGGTGGATGGGCAGGGGACTAGATCAATAGATGAATAGGTAGAGAACTTACTAAGTACTTGCTGCATACCAAGCACTGGATTAAACACTTAAGATACATATAAAAGTGAATGAAGGGCCTTAATGTTATGCTGTTTAAGAGGGGAAAGGAATAAATTTTTCTACGGTGCCTACTATGTGTCAGGCACTGTTTTAAGTACTTTTTACAAATACCATTTCATTTGACCCTCACAACAACCTTGGGAAGTAGGTGTTATTATCCCAACTTTACAGTTGAGGGAACTGAGGCAAACTTGCCCAGGGTCAAACAACTGGTAAGTTTCTGAGACTGGATTTGAACTCAATTCCTCCTGATTCCAGCTCCAACTCTCTGTTCTCTTGTCCTCCTAGTTCCTCTAGGGAGGGAGTTGCAAGCAGGTCACTTTACATCAGGACAAGCTTCCTACCATTGATGCTATCTCCAAGTGGAATGGGCTGCTTTGATAGGCTGTGAACTCCTTCTCCTTCAGAGAAAACTCATAGAATTTTTCAGTCTTTTTTAATCAATGCTCAGGCTCTGTCTGGAGGACCACTTTCTGGATTCACTTCAGAGAAGGTTCTTGGTCACATACTGTTTTCACAAGTTGGTCTTTGAGGTGAGATTCTGGAAAGGCCATCACTTTGTTACTGACAGTTGGAATTTCCATGAGTCGGTCCAACCCTCATGTCTCTTCTTAGCCTCCCCAGGCCTGGGCTAGAGGTGGACAACAAGGGAAGGGAGTATTTTGAGAGGGGAGTGCCCTGGTGATCAGAGGTTCATCAGAGTCATTGAAGGTCCCCCCTGCAACCAGTGTCTATAGAAGGAGATGCCAGAGTGGTAGCAGCCAATGACAGAGGAAATGCCTGCAGACTAAGGTGGAAAGAGTCCACAGAGGACAACAATAGCTTCAGAGATTGTAATTTCTGGTTACAGAGAGAAGTGCTCTCTGTGGACTCTAGAAAGGCACACATCCTTGAAGTTCAGTAAGGGTTACACCAAAAGGAAACTTCCTGAGTACTCCATGAAGAGAGGAAAAGACTCCCAAGGCCAATGGTCTTGAGATCTCCCTTGGCTTTATATATGTTCTCTACAACCTTTGAATTTGAGCTCACCCTAACCTGGACCTAGACTGTATGAAAGAAGAAAGGATGCCCCAGCTTAGGAGGGTTATTTTACAACAACTGTTCTTGCTATACCCTCTCAGTAAATCCTTTTTCTAAAAAGCCACTAGACCTCAACTAGTTGATTGATAATGAGGAGCACACTGGATGGGGGCTGGTGAAGGATAATACTAGAAACTCCAATGCCTCAGAGTTACCCCTCCAGCCCTGAAGGGAAAAGTATTCACTGGTCTCTGGGGACCCAAACTATGAATCTGAGAGTCCCATTGAGGAAGTGAACCTGTAGGGAGTGATATAATATAATTGTTTCTTACACTGCCTTCATTTCCAGAGGTAACAAAATATAAATACTTTGGCAGGTCTCAAGATTCAGGCATTAGGGCTGATTGGAACATCTCCTATGCATCTAAGTAGGTTTAACTCTGTTGGGATAAACATGTTTTGATCCCTTGTCAAAGGATATTTTCAGATCCTTAGGAAGTGCTCCAATTTCTATAGTACTTAAACATAAATGTATTGTCTTCCTTGATAGAAGGTAAGCCCCTTGAGGACAAGAATGATTTTCTGCCTTTGTCTTTGCATCTCCAACATTTATCGCAATGTTGGGCACAAACTAGATTCTTAATAAATATCTGTTGATTGATCAATCTATGTATATGTCACATACCCCCCGCCCCTGACTATAAGCTTTCTGCTTTCTGAGATCAGGGAAGCTCTCTCATCTAAACTTTGCACATACTTCAGTACCGGTCACTAGATTCTGTGCAGAGTCAGAACTTGCTTGTTAAATTGAACTGAATTTACTTGAACCTCAGGAATCAGAATGAATGAGCACAGGCATGTCAGATACTGTCAGGTAGTACAGTCTTGACTTGAATTTCAGAGTTCCATCTGGAGCCCAAGGACTGGGGCTGAGGGGAAAAGTCTAGCCAGTCTAGAGCTGTGCATGTCAAGCCATGCCAGGGCAAATTCCATGACTAAGCTGAGTACCTGCAATTTGCCTGAAGGCATATAGGTGGTACCCATCCTCTCCCTACCCCCAACGCAAACTTTTCTTCCATATGGCGGAGAGCAGCAACTTGGATGCTTCAAGCAGGGGCAGGAGGACAGGGCAGGAGGACAGAGCAGGAGCGTGGCTGTGGGCCCAAGGAGGGGAAATGAACACAAGGACCATTACATCTGAGGGTGTCCTGGGAGGCTTGGCTTCCCTGACTCATGTGGCACACTGCTTTTCAGTTTTATATATTCAGAAATAGTCCCTTTGGCAAAGCAAGAGATTGCCACAGTTTGCTGAGTCTTAACCCTTTCAATGCATTATTTCCTTTCTTTCTTTTTTTAAGTAAATGTTTATTGATTGATTTCTTCTTTTTCTTTTTTTTTTGTTTGTTTGTTTTGGAGGGCAATTGGGGTTAAGTAACTTGCCCAAGGCCACAGGGCTAGGTTTTTTTGTGTGTGTGTTAAGTGTCTGAGGCCAGATCCGAACTCAGGTCCTTCTGACTCCAGGGTGATGCTCTATTCACTGTACCACCTAGCTGCCCCCCCCCATTACTTCCTTTCTAACAATTTATTTAATGCATTTGATTTAAAAGTTGGGTTTTTTTGCCTCTTTCAGGGGGAGCAATTGGGGTTAAGTGACTTGCCCAAGGTCACATGGCTGGTTTTTGTGTTAAGTGTCTGAGGCCAGATTTGAACTCAGGTCCTCCTAACTCCAGGGCAGGTGCTCTATTCACTGTGCCACCTAGCCGCCCCAATTTAAAAGTTTTAATTGGCTCTCTCTCTTGGTCTCAGTTTCCCAATCTAAAGAATTGGCATAGTAATACTAGGAATACCTACACTGCTGAGTTCTCATGAGAAAAGAACATGGCACATTATAAAGCCTTATGTTTCCTTTAGCTCTTCTTGAGTTGAACTGCATTTTGTTTGTGTTTATATTGCAGTCTGTGAAGCACTTTCATAGACACATTTGATCCTTGGGATGTTTTATTACCCCCATTTCACAGCTGCAAAAACTGAGACTCAAAGAAGGTAGTAGTTAGAAAGATGGAGTTCAAATCTAGCTTCAGATACCAAAGATTGGTGTGAGCTTCGCTCAGCCACTTAACCTGTGGATGCCTCAGTTTCCTCATCTGTAAAATGGAGATAAAATTGCACCTACCTCCTAAGGTTGTTGTGAGGATCTAATGAGATCATATTTATACAGGGCTTCGCAAACTTTAAAGTTATACATAAGTGTGAGTGATTATTGTTCTTGACATTGACATTATTATATCCCATAGCTAGTAAGTAACAGAGCAGGGGTGACATCATACCCTAGAAGGTCCAACTGAGGCATGAAAATGAACATATTCTGATTCTAAAAGTGAGGCTCTATTGCCCAAATCATGCTGCCATCTGTAAAACAGAAGCGTATAGCCACAGCCCCTGCTTAGTGGCTACAAAGCAAGTCTCAGAGCAGAGGATCCTGAGATGGGGCAGATCCACTTGGAATTGAAATTCATAGTTGTACACATACACACACACATTAAATATAGCATATACATATAGATATAACTTGTATCTATCTGTATCTCATTTGTACATAATTGTTTATTGCCTATATCATTGTACATAGCATCTATCTAATTTACTCATCTGTCTACCTATCATTCTTTCTTTCTATCTATCTGTCTGTCTGTCTAGAATTAAGGGGAAGGGGAAAGATTCCTGATAGATGAAGTTTTAGCTGGGACTTGAAGAAAGCCTGAGAAGCCAGGAGGAGAAGACTTCCAGGAATGGGAGCCAGTCTGAGATGCACACAGTGGGTCAGCAAGCATTTATTAAGTAGTTACCATGTTCCAGGCATTGTGCTAAGGGCCAGGGATGTAAAGAAAGGCAAAACCCATCCCTGCCCTCAAACGACTTACCAGAGTTCATGCTTGTCACCTAACATTATGTCTCTAAATATGATGTCCCTCTAGAACCTATCTCAAATAACAATTTAATTTAATACAATCTAATACATTTTAATCTTACTACATTTTTTAAGGCTTCTACTATGGAACAGGCACTATTCCAGTGCCAGACATACAGAAACAAAACTGAAGACAATCTCTATGTTCACAGCTTAATGAAGGTTACCAGGAGGGGATGCTTTCATGTAAACAGGTAAGTGCATCCAGGATAATTTGTGGAGGAGAGCACCCTAATAACACTTATTCTGAGGTCGAAGGACCTGAGTTTGAATCCTAACTCTGATGGTCACTACCTGTGTGACAATCAGGTGTCATTCACTTCTCAGTTTTCTTGTCTCTGAAATGAGGGGTTTATACTATCTGGTCTCTGGGGGTCCCTGCCAGCTTTACCTCAGTAATCCCCCAATCCTTGGCAGTTTAGGAAAGCCAGCTCTTTGGAAGTAACCTTGAGAGAAGCTGGAAGTCTAAAAAGTGGAGTTGATAGAAGAATGCCTTCCTGATGTGGGACTGAGCTCTCCCTGATTGCCCCCCACCTCCCAGGTCAATACTGACCTTCCCTTTAGATGACAGAGTTTTTGATTTTGTACCACTCAATCACCCTTAGCATGAATTATTCTATGCTTACTGACTTGTATATTGGCTCCATGCTAAACTGTGCAAAGGTAAAGACAGGGGAGGTGCAATGTCAATTTGGGGGAACAGCAAGTGGTCCATTTGGCTGACAGATGTAGGCAGTAAAAGTATTTGAAATATTTAGCAGCAAACCTTCTTTTTATGCATTTATGATATCCCCACTCCCAGAGTCGGGATCGTGGTATTGGAGCTCGAAAAGAATTTCGAAGCGGCCTCTGCAGACGTCCTCATGTTAGAGATAAGGAAGCGGGACGAAGTGGGGCCAGTGAGCTCCGAGGAGTTGCCGGGGACCCGGGAGCCAGCTTCTGGCGTCACAGCCAGCCTTCTTGCCAGGGTACCACAGGGAAGAATTCTCCAACACAGAAGTGAAAACTCTGGACGTGCCAAAGGGACCTCAGGATTTGGGTTCGTCAGATGCTAAAGCTTTACAAGTGGAAACTTCATAAAAGTTTTTGACGGGAAAATTTTAGTTTTGTTTTATTTTGGTGGAATTGCAATGTTAAAGTGCGAACTATTTCCTTGCTGGAGTCTGCTGCAATGCTGGTCGGCTCGGCCCAGATCGCTGTCCGGATCCCAGCTGGACACTGTGTCAATGCCACCTTTGTTTCAAGTTTCCACCGAGCTGTGGCCTCGATGACAGCCTCTGTGCTCTGGGGAGGGCCAGGGGGCAGCGTGCTCCACAGAGGGTTGTCTCCTTGAGTGGAGACAGGAAAGCCATGCCTGGGGTGCTGCACTTCCTGCGAATGATCCAGCCCCCAGGGGATCCTCAGGTGCCCCTGACCTTCCTCTGAGATGGCCGCCAGTGTGTCCTGGACCGGCCTGCTTGTGCTGAGTTGGCCGCTCATTGTCTCCTCCTTAGACTGACAGCTCTCTGCCGTGCAGGCTGGTTTGGCTTTTCAGTGGTATCGTCAGGGCTTAGCACAGGCCTGGGCACACATTGTAGGCACTTCATATATATGTGTGTATGTGTGTGTGTGTGTGTGTGTGTGTGTATGTGTGTATTTGAATTGTATTACTCCAACCAAACTTGTGCTCCTTAAGGACAGACACCTTTTTCATCCTTGTCAGGAGCCTACCAGTGTCTGAACCATGGCAGGTGCTAAAAAATGTTTGTTGAGTGAATACATTGATTCCCACTTTACAGATGAGCAAGCAAAGGCTCCGAGATCTGGGCCTGGAGTGCAGGGCTCTCACCCAAGCATCTCTCTGCCACTGTCTGACTCCAGAAGCAGTAAGACCCATCCCTGACCTTCCAACTTTACTGGGTTCCTGTGAAGATGAAATCAGAGGATGGGCCAATCAGTCAGTCAAGCACACCTACTATGTGCTAGGCGCTGGCAATATAAAGATATAAATGAAATGGTCCCTACCCTCAAGGAGCTTAAGTCCTAACAGGGAATACAAGTATGTATGTGCGGAATACTTAGGTAGAGAATAAATACAAATGTAGCTCCATGCAAGGTAGTCTGGGAGAACTAGCTTCCTACTCTGAGCAGGGCCTGGTGCTAAGCACTGGTATAGAAGGCATGGAAGAAACGATACCCAGCTACAAGGAGTTTGTATTTTAGCAGCCAGACACAGCCTGCATACAGAGAATTCCAAAGAACATAGCATATAACATCACAACACAACATAACATATAGTATAGCATAAAATAATACCATATATACTATACTATTATAACATAACACAGTATAATACTGTACTAAAATAATATGACATGATGTGCTATAATATTAATACAACAAAACAATCCAAAATAAAGCAGGTGTTTAATAGGAACCTGTGCAGGGTGTTTTGTTGGATATAGAACAAGGCCTCAGAACATAGTGGAAGGAGCTGGAATTAAGGCAGAAGGCCTGGGTTTGAGTCCTCCCTGATTGTCCTTGGACCATCCATTTAATCTGGTTGAGCTGTAAAGGCAAGGGCTGAACTAGCTGAACTAGCCTCTGAGGCCCCTCCCTGGCTTCTGAGGAAGGGGAAGTTTCCACAGTTTCATTCCCTGCAACAGTAGGAGAGATGTGCATGAAGCCAGGACTGTCTCTAGGAAGTTTTCTGGATTAATTGATGCCAGTCTGCTCTGGGCAAGGCTCTGAGGGGGTCAAGCCATTGCTGTTCCATCCGCCATGCTGGCACAGTCCTGTTTGCCAGCCTCCCTTCTCAGGGGTGGACCTGCCTACCTGACTTAGGTGATTCAGAGCAATAGTGACCCCCCCCCCCCCAACACTTGGCCTGCTCCCAGCTGGTTGCTGGTTCAGTTGGTCCCCACCTACTTCTGTGCTCTCATGAAGTCTGGGATAGGTTTCTCAGAGCTGAGGTGGGCACACTTCTTGTGGTTTCTAGCTGGGCCCGGAGCCTTTCCCTAGGCAGACCTATACTGATAGTCATTTTGGCAACCATAATACACTTTCAAATACACCTCCCAACTGCACTGCCCAAATGGTCTTCCAGATACATTTACCTGTTCATGCCAACAGAAGCCAGTGGTCCTCCAGGGCCCATGTTACATAGGATAGCAGAACACAAGGATGCCTGGCCATCTCTTACAGAATGACAAGACTTTAGACTGGAAAGGGTCCCCAAAGGTCCTCTTGCAAAAAGGGATTCTCACTACAAGCTGCCTAGCAGTGGGCCATGTAATCGGTGCTGTCTCTGTCTGTGGGCTTCACTTGCTCCCACCCTGGGGCCTGTGCTGATTATTGGTGCACATCTCCAGAGCTAGCTGGACCTCCCTCACCCCCAAATCCTATATCCTCCCCATTGCTTCTCAGCCATCTTTAGGCTGTGCTATCTCCCATGTTCCCTCCATATCCCTGTCCATCTCTGGCTCTGGGGGCAAGAATCAAATCCACACTAACATTCCTGGAAGATATGTGCCAATCATTTTTGCCCTGTGATTTCAATTGCCACCCCTGTGACTTCCCAGACCAAAGCACCCCTCCCTGGCCACCAGTCTCTTTTCTATGTGGCCTTCCTTTAGATTCGATTGGAATGTAAGATCTTTCAGGGCAAACACTTCTTTTTGTTACTGGCATCCTTAGCATATGGCAGCTAGGTGGCACAGTGTATAGAGTGCTGGAACTGGAAGATCTGAGTTTAAATCTGGCTTCAGATGTCTACTAACTGTCTGCCTTGGTTTCCTCATCTGTAAAATGATCTGGAGAAGGAAATGGCAAACCACTCCAGTATCTGCCTTAGACACTTACTAGCTATGTGACTCTGGCAAATTATTTGACCTCTGTCTGCCTCAATTTCTTCCTCTATAAAATGGGGATAGTAACAGCGCCCATCTCCCAGAGTTGTAATGAGGAGAAAAATGAGAAGATGTTTGTAAAGTGCAATGTAAATGCTCGCTATTTTATTATTGGTCTCTGATGGAAAGAGTGAGTTAGAGAGCCTGGTCTCAAAGCCCAGCTTTTCTGCTTCCTTTGTGACTGTGGGGAAATCTTGTAAACTCTGTAGGTTTTACTTTCATCATTTGTGAGAGAGAACTTTACATTAGATGACCTCTGAGGTCCCTCCTAGCTTTGAATTTGTGACCCTTCGACGGTAACTACTGGTTATATTCTCAAGGTACAGGTATGGCCATGTTACTTCCCTGTTCCATAAATTCCAACAGTTCTGATCGCCTCCAGAATCCAGTGCCCATTTTTCTCTTTGGCACTTACAATTCTCTAACTCTGTCTCCCATTTCCTTTTCTGGACTTATTCTACCTTACTCCCCTTCATACCTTCTCCAGGCCGGCCGATGAGGCTTTTTCATTGTCCTTCACACTCAGCATTCCACCAGTCATCTCTTTGCCCTTGCATGCACCATCTTCCATGCCTTCTCACTCCCATCTCCTAGAATCTGAGTTTTTTCCCAAGGCTTAGCTCAAGCACCATTTCCTATATTGGACTTTTCCTAATTCCCAGTTGCTGAAGTCTTCCCCTTGTCCCCATTCTTTTGCATTTATTTTAAATGTATTTTGCATGCATTTATATATGTCTAGCCTCTGACACATACTGGCTGTGTGACCCTGGGCAAGTCCCTTAACTTGTCCATATTTGAGGGAAACTCTCTAATACTAAAAGGTTCAGAGAAAATGCCAACTCATAATGATTGGTCAAATAAACAAACATCTTTAAAGTGCTGACTATGTGTCAAGCACAGTGCTCCATGCTTGGAATATAAATACAGGCAGAAAGAAAGAGACTTCCTGCCTCCCAGAGCTTAACATTCTAATGGAGGAAAGATAAGGTACAAAAGGGAGTGGAAAAGGTGGGCAGGAGGGTAGAGATGGAGGTATCTGGAAGCCATGGTAAAGAAAGTCTGGAGAGTCAGGGGAGTAACCTGCCAAGGAATGAAGACATGGCCAGCCTGGGAGTCTTCCTTCATATGAAAGCTTTGGGAGGAACCAGCCAATCAGAGGGAGAGGCTATGGATGGAGAGGCTTCCAGTAAGTGAAGTCCAGGGCTAGAATGAGCTTGGGGGGAAGAGGTCACTAAATCATGGTAGAGGAAGTCTGGAAGAGTTAAGCCTAGAGAGGGATGAAGGCAATTGGTACAGGGGGATTCCTCATCCAGGAGTTCCCTGTACCAATGAAATCATAGATCGAATCTCTCCCTCTCAAGAATATTTCCTGCTCAAGAATGTAAACTCCTTGAAGGCAGGGATTGTTTCATTTGTGTCTTTGTGTCCCTAATGCCTGGCACAGGCCTAGCACACAGTAGGTGCTTAATAGTAGCAGGTGGGTGAAGGCATGGAGAGAGTACTGGTCTTGGGATCAGAAAGTCGTCAGTTAAAATCCTGGTTCACCCAGAATCCCAGGATTTCAGGAGTGGAGAGGACCTCAGTGGGAGCAAGGAATCCCTTCTCCATGTACCTGAAACCCAGTCATCCTTGGCTTCTGAGCTTCTGGGGCAAAGGGGATGGGGAAGGGAGAAGAAAAGATGACTCATCCTGGTCACATGGCCAGCAAGATGGCGGATGAGTCACTGTCTCCAAAGGACTTCAGCTTTCCAGTCCCACAAAGAAACAAAGGATGCACGAGCCAGATGTCGAATAATTGCAGCTAAATCCACAGGAGGATGAAGACAGGGCATTGACAAGGGAAAGTCCTCATGAAAGACAGTGAGGTTATGATTGGGGCTCATTCTGCCCCAGTGGGGTAGACCCTGGGCTGGACTCCTCCAGTGAAGCCTTCCTCCTCTGGCTTGTCAAGCTGGGGAGCAGCATAAGCTCCAGCAGGTCCTACCAGGTTGAGGAGGCTTCAAGTCTGGGCCTGGCAGACAGGCAAACACTGGCTGTCGTCAGAGGACCAGCCTGGCTCAGGGCCAGAAGACTCATCACCGGCCCCAGCAATGCAGGACACCCATTTACAAGGGCTTTGAGAGACTGTGCTTGGACTCATCCCTTCCAACTGCTTCACTTTACAGATGGGGAAACTGAGGCCTGAAGCATTTAAATGACTTCCTGGAGGTTACATGGATAGTAATCCACAGATAACATTTAGGACATGCTTGCTCTTCTTGGAAGACGATAAAATCTGACACATATGTGGTACTTTAAAATAGTCAAAGCTCTTTGTGTAAGTTATCAGTACAGTGGATAAAGTGTTAGGTTTTGAATTAGGAAAACCTGAGTTTGAATCCTGCCTCAGACACTTAACTAGCTGAGTGACCCTCTTTGCCTCAGTTTCCTCATCTGTAAAATTTGCTAAGAGAGGAAATGGCAAACCACTCTGGTATCTCTGCCAAGAAAACCCCATATGGGGCCACAAAGAATCAGATGTGACTGAAACCACTCAACAACAACAGAGACAATCTAGTCTGCTCTCTCACTTAACAGGTGGGAAAAGTGAGATGTGAGTGATCTGTCCAAGTGATTTGTCCTTCCCTCTGTTAATTATTTCCAGTTTTTCTGAAGTTTGGATTGCTTTGGACATATTTGTTTGCATGGTGTCTCTGCCATTAGACTGTAAGTTTCTTGAGGGACTGAGGACTGTCTTTTCCCTTTTTTTGTATCCCCAGACCTTAGCACAGTGTTTGACACATGGTAGGTGTTTAATAAATGTTTATTGAATTGAACTAAGTAGTAATTGGCAGTGGCAGGCTTTGGGCTTAGGTTGTCTGACTTCAGAGAGAGGATTCTACCCAGTGAGCCATACTGCCTTCTTGGAGCAGACAGAGAGCCTTGCTGAATTTGGATTGTTGGATAATGAAGGTTGGTTGCCTCTCCCTCACTGCCCATAATTCAAGTTTCCCATCATTATTTTGTTCTCTAGAGTGGAGGCTGCTTGTTGAGATAAGAATTAGGATCTAAATCTGGGGCCATGACCCCCATCCCCATGGCTTCACTATGGCATAGTAGAGAGAGTACTGGATGAATATACTTGGTTTGCAGAGAAAAGATGAGAAAATGTGCCTCTTTCCTTCTGTTGAAGAGGTGGGGGACGATGGCTGCAGAATGTGACATACACCATTGGATGCAGCTGGTTTTGTCGAACTGTTACTTTTAAAAAAAAATTTCTGTTACAAGAGAAGGCTCAATGGGTGGGGGAGTAATATATTCAGAAATGAATGTGTGTGAAAACAAAGGGCATGAATAAAACTTCGAAAAATATTAAAATCCTTCCGATGGAATCCTGGCTCTGCTGCTTATGGCTTTGGGATGGTCATACTCTCTGGGCCTCAGTTCCCTCATCTGTAAATAGGGGGGAATTTGGACTAGAGAGCCTCAAAATCTTTTCCAGCTATAAATCTATGATCCTGTGACCTCTTTGGGCCTCAGTTTCCTCATCCATAAAATTTGGAAGTTGGACCAAAAAGCCTTCTAGGCTGCCTTCAGGTTTTAAAATGGTTGCCAAGAAATGCATCCTCTTGGAAATTCAAAAAGTCAATAAGTGCATTATTCCCAGGACAGCAAGTTCACCCTTGAGGGACAAACCCAACTTATTTTGGAGAAACATTTTCATTATTCATTGTTTTTCCAGCACAGCCCCTGAGTGAAGTCACTGGGATGTGTGTCATGGGCCCCGGCTTAGCCTCCAGTTCTTATATCAATAAGCAGCCTCCACTCTGGGGAACGAAATAATGACGGGAAACTTGAGTTATGGGCAGTGAGGGAGAGGCTCCCAACTTTCATTATCTGGCAATCCGAATTCATCAAGGCTCCTGCTATAATGGGGAAGCCATGTGGATTCTCTGCAGCCTGTTACTCTCATCCGAGGTCTCCTCTTGGAGCTTTGCTCGTGTGGGGGAGGGAGGGTAGTGCTGTCAGTGATTTATGTATGAGGATAGAAACTCTGTCTCTCCAGTGGGGTTGGGGCTGGAAAGCAGAGGGGAGAATAACTCTGGCTATAGGGCAGACATGGGGAGGAGAGATCAAGATCCCAGAATGCCTGTGGTGGAAGGACTCAGTGGCCACCAAGTCCAGCTCATACTCCTCAAAGAATCCCCATGGCAATATGGTGAACAGGTCCCAGCTTTTTTAAAAAATGGACAACACTGTTAGAAAGTTGTTCCCCCCATAGATCATCAAGCCTAAATGTGTTGTACCTTCTTCCCCTTGCTCCTACCTCCACCCTCCCGGATAAAACAAAAATAACCCACGACTGCCTTGCAGATCTTTGACCCCAGCTTTTCTCCACCTTCTCCCAGGGCTTCTCTTTTTTCCCCAAGCATCCTTGATTAATTCAGCTGATCCCCATGTGTCACGAGTGCTATGTTCTCACCTCCTGTTGGTGTTCACACCCTCCCATTGTCCATTGACCAGACCTCCATCTGCTGCCTCCTTATTCCTAGAAGTTATTAGGGGACAGAATTTGCTTCCTTTTCTGTAAGAACACACTGTTGACTCATACTGAGTTTGCAGTCTGCAGTTAAGCTGCCATATCTTTTTCAGACACAGTATGGTCTATCCTTCTCTCCCCGATCTTGTACTTGATTTTTTGAACTCAAGTCTCAGACTTTCTATTTCTCCCTATTAAATTCCTTCTTATTGGATTGGGCTATTGAGCTCTCTTTGGATCCAAACTCTGACATCCAGGGGGTTAGCTCTTCCCCTCAGCTTGGTGTCCAAATTGATCAGCTTGGAGAAGATTTGCTGGCTGTGTGTTTACATTCCAGCGCCAGTAAAGGCCTCAGAGAAGGACGTGGGCAGAGGCCACACTACAGAGGGGCTGTCACAGAAAGGGAGACTGGCAATCTGCTGGCTGGGCTTTATCTCTCTCTGTCCATCAGCCCTGTTGGTCAGCTCAGCCTCCTTTATCTAGAAAGGTTGTGTTCCTTCTATTGGGTTATGGTGTGTCTGAACAATCCCTACAGCATGCACCACAGGTCACTCTTGATAAGATTGGATTCCTGGAGGCTGAGGTTCTAAAGGGTTGTTGTATCAAAGTTTAAACATTTCCCACCCCCCATCAAGTGGCCCTGGGCAGCTGGGAGCCTTGTGGCTGCCTCTGAGATAAGGGACTGTCCTTTCCAGGCAACCTAGTTAGCTGCCCCCTGCAGCAGCCATGTAGTGAATCAAAATAAGATCAAGAATTGCCATCCAGCCTTATTATTGGTGCATGTGAGGACCAGAGAAGATAGGTGACATGTCAGCTCAGGCCTTAATGAGGAATTTGGAATGGTCTACTTTTCTTTTGTTTTCCAAATATTTGACAAGGCACTTGAGGATTGGGAGCTGTTTCCACTTGGGACAGGGGCCTGGCTGGAGCATCAAGGGAGCCCCAGATGAACAGAGGGGTCAGGGAAGATGCATTTTTATGCTGTGATTTTTCAAAAGACGCCATCACTGTTTATGGAAAGATCTTCAAGTGAAACAGTCTCTCCAATTCCTGGGTATAGCTCTGGAAAGGAGCACTGGACTTGGATCCAGAGGTCCTGAGTTTGAATCTTAAATCTGCTACTTCCTAACCATGAGACCTTGAACAAATACCTCCATCTCTTCAGGGCTGCAAATTATGGTAGCTGGAATGGATCCTCTGTGGTCCTTTCTTCCTTCTTTCCTCCCTCCCTCTCTCCCTTCCTCTTTCCTTCTTTCCTTCCTTCCTTCCTTCCTTCCTTCCTTCCTTCCTTCCTTCCTTCCTTCCTATTACCTGTCATCTCTCCATTCGTCATTTATCTCTGTCAATCTTTTATCCATTCATCATCCTTCAATCATCTATTAATCTATCATCTGTCTATCCGTCTTCTATCCATACCTCTTTATCTATACCATCCATACCTCTTTATCTATCTATCATAACAGTATCTGCAAGTCTGGTACATGGAGTTTCCAGAGCAAAAAATGGAAGGGCCTGCCCCCATCTCTACTACATTTCTCCCTTTACCGTGTCAGTTGTGGCCAGATCCTACCCAGCCCTGTTGCCCACCATGATTCATAGGCTCCTAGATTTATAACTATGGTCTAATTTATCTAGTCTAATCCCCTAATTTTATAGAGCAGGAAACTGAAGTCCAGATTGGTTAAGTGACCTGGGCCAGGCTAAACAGAAATAATTATCACAGGTAAGTTTGGAACTTGAACCTTTTGACTCCAGAATTGGTGCTCTCTGTGTGGCACCACATACATGAGAACTGTCAACATTAGTTCTGAGATCTGGCCCAGATTCTAGAGAGACAAAGTTGAAAAGGGACAATTGAACACAAAGGAATCCAGAAAATATTCCTAGGGCAGGAAATTTAGACGATCCCCTCTTCCAGCCCCTTCCTTTTATAGGTAAGGAAACAGAGGCCCATAGGAGGAAAATAATTTCTTCAAGCTCTGGAGCTATTCAAGGGCAGGGCCCAAATCTGAACCAGGGCCCTCCAGCCTCCAGTCAAGGGCACATTTCCATTTCTGCTATTTCCTTTTATGTAATGCAAGCTTTTTGAAGATAAGGTTCTCATTAATTTTTACCCTTGACATCCTTCCTAGCACACCATAGGGGCTTGGTGTTGTATAAGGTCCTTGAAGGCAGGAACTTTTCCACTTTGTATCCTCAGTAGTCAGCACATAGTAGGTTTTGCTAATATGTGAGCAAAATTAGACTATTAGCCAAGTGTCTGAGAATCCTAATAGTACAGAAGGGTCCTGGCTCAGTTTCAATTTTTAATCAAGAATAGCTTTCTGTTGACCATGACACAGATGGGACAAGGGTCCTGTATTTCTGTCCCCTATTTCCTCCTGACTTGTATGAACTGACTGAAGAAATCCCACTGATCTAGCAGGGTCAGACAGGCTTGAGAAAAATCTGACTTGGGGCCTTCCAAGGGATTTTATGAGGAGCTGGACCCCAAATATTTATACATTGTCTTTTAGGGCCTTAATCCTCCTGGTAAAAATGAGCCACACAGAAGCAACGCTACTTATTTGGGGATTAAGCTGGAGCGTCTCAGCTCCTGGCTATCAGTCCCCAACCCTGATATAGAGACAAGAGAGCATCATGGTGCCTGCTCCAGGGGAAGCTATAATTGCAGGGCTGCTTCCCTGACCAAAACATTTATGGCAAGACAGAGGCATTTAAAACAAAATGCACACACAGACACATACACACATTCTCTCCCTTCTTTTCCTCTCTCCCTCCCTCCCTCTACTTTTTTCTCTCTCTCCCTTTTTTCTTTTCTCTTTCCCCTTCCTTCCTTCTCTTCTTCTATTGTCTTCCTTGCTTCGTTTGCTTCTTTCTCTGTGTCTCTGTCTCTCTTTAGTATGGCCACTTCCCAAATGATAGAGACCTGTTATGTTTCCAATTTTTTGCTACCGGAAAGTATACTGCTATTGGCAATTTGGCAAATAAAAGACTGTTTCCTTTCTTTGACCTCCTTATATCCAATTGTGTTGCTGTGTTTGTCCTTCGTTCTCGAAGAGGACCATGACATCAGGGAAATGATGAGATGACTTGTAGTTGACTTTGATTTGAGTGAGGGAGGGCTGTGCAAGGTCACCAGCCTCACTGTCTCCTCCAGAACCATCTGGGTCCAGTGGCCAGATATTCGTGAGGATGATTGGAGATGGCCCAGGATGCAATGGGGGATCCTGGCCCTTTTAGACTAAGGCCTTTTCACGCACTCACTTAGAGCGAGAGAATGCCTATTCAGTGATAATATTTGTAAAGCCCTTTGTACAGTACCTGGCACATAGTAGGCACTTAAGAAATACTTCTTCTTCCTTCCCCTTCTACTCCTTTGAGGCCTATAGCCAGTAGTGATATCACTGAGTTTATACACATTTCAGTGACTTTTCTTGCATAATTCTGAAGTTTTCCAGAAAGACTGGACCCCTGACAGCTCCACCCACAAGGCATTAGCAAGCCTGCCTTCCCACACCAGGGAAATATCACCTGGTGACATTTTTGATCATCTTTGCCCTTTTGCTGGCACCATCTTTATGGATACAAGGTGAAACATCAGAGGATTTTAACTGGCTTTTCTGTGAGTTAGAAAGAAATCACAGATATGTTTATCCCCATTTTAAAGATGAGGGAATGTGACTTGTCCAAGGTCATGTAATGATAAGATAATTAATAACAGCAACAGCAGCAGCAGCAGCAATGAAATCATCAGAGGTCTGCTTCAGACTCTGCTTCCACAGCCAGGCCCCAGGGGAGCATCTGGCCTCCTCCACAAATAGTCCGTCTTGGTTGTGACCATTCACTGACACTCCAGTTTTTGCTGACAGAAATGATGTCACCCCAAGGGGAAACACGAACTTGAAGAATAATAAGGCCCCGTGACTTTTCATTGATGCCCGGTGACTCATCTCCCCATTTGCTGGGGAGCTGGAGCCTCTTCCTGGTGGGCTGGCGCTGGGCAGCCAGGGAGCCGCACCCCGGCATTGAGAGACATGATGGCGGCTGCCTCTTTCTGCTCCTTCTTTGTTTTAAAATAGCCTCAGACTGTCCCCCAGCTGGGTCACCGCATCAGGCTTTTGTTGTGGGATCTGGGTTGTCTTTGCTCCCTGGTTCTGCTCCCCACTGGGAGTTTAGCTGAGGTCATTGTGCTACCCATCCTCAAAGACTGAACCCTGTGGAACTTTTTTCTGAATGTGTAGATTTCTGCTTGGCCCAGGCAGGCTGGTGGCTCTTAGCTGAGCTCAGCTTTCAAATCTTGGAATAGTTTTTTCCCCTGCTTTGTTTTCTGCAGGTAGTCTTGGTGATGCACATAAATAGGTAATAAAACATATTTTTTAAAACCTGTAATAAATGTGGCACAGCTGCAAATCATTGCTATGTCCCCTCTGGCAAAAACTAGATTCTGGCTGGTGTGTCTAGCAGAAGGATCCCTGGCCCCTTCACAGGCTTCATGCTCCCCTTCCACTCAGGTCCAAGGCCCTTTAAGTCCTCCCACTGCTAAAGTCAAGGGGTGTGTGCGTGTGGTGGTAGGGGGAGGCTGAGCTGGGTATAGAATTGGCAGAGGGGCATTTCAGCTCAGTGTGAGGAAAATTTTGTTCCCCAAAACAATTGCTGTCCAAATCAACAGCCAATTGTTAATGAATATCTATTAAACTCTATGCTAAGCTCTGGAGATAAACAGAGGAAGCAAAAACAGTCCCTAACCTCAAGAAGCATATATTAGGGGGTGGGGGAGAGAGAACATGTATGGCTATGTATAGGTACATACAAAATGCATATAGAGCAGGTAGAAAGTAACCTTTGAGTTGATGTGAAAAGTACCTGGGAGGACTGGGGAAGGCCTCCTCTAGCATGGGACACTTGAGCCAAAGGTATCCAATCCAATCCAACATTCCTTCCTTCCTTCCTTCCTTCCTTCCTTCCTTCCTTCCTTCCTTCCTTTCTCTTTCTTTCTTTCTTTCTTTCTTTCTTTCTTTCTTTCTTTCTTTCTTTCTTTCTTTCTTTCTTTCTCTCCCTTTCTCCTTCTCTCCCTTCCTTCCTTGTTTCCCTTCCTTCCTTTCTTTCTCATGAGTACTTTCTTTTTAAAAAAATTACTTTTTAGTTTTCAACATTCACTTTTACCAATCCAATATTTATTAAGCACCTACTATACATGAGGCTTTATGCTTAAGCACTGAGGATACAATTAATAAAGGGAAAGATAGTCTTTGCCCTCAGGAACCTTACAATCTAAAGGTGGAAACAGCACACAAAAGAAGGCAGGAAGGGGGTGGGGCAATCAACAGGACACATTTTGTTCTGTGGAGTTGAAACCAGGAAGGGTGGCAGATGCAAAGTGGAGTGGGTTGAGAGTCCAGGCTCTACCCTGTACAAAGAAAGGCATTAGGAGGAGCTGGGGCCTCTACCCTCCAGCTCTCTAATGGGGAGACAGGAGGCTGAGGGTGGGGGTGTCAGTCTAGGCTGGAGTCAGCAGCATGGTGGTGAATCCAGAGGTGAATTCATAAGCATCTTTTAGTCGTGGAGTCATGTAGTTAAAGCCAGGCAGGGCAGCAGATGCAAAGTGGAGTGAGCCAAGGATTGTGGCAGGGGGAGGTGAGCAAGGAAAGCATTCCAGGTGTGGGGTCAGTCAATAAAGTCATGTGTGAGGAGCCATGCAAATCCTCAAATTCCAAGTGGAAGGCCCTTTCCCCTGCTTCGAAGCCCTGGTTCTCCCTTCCAGCATGCCTAGAAACTCTTGTTGGCCTTGAAACCTAGTTATTTAATTTTTAAGGGATTTTCAGAAAGACCTGTCCAGGGATCCTGGGACTTCAGCCACAACCTAGGAATGGACTCAGCAGAGTTTGATGATAGAAAAGCCAAAATCCCGCCCGGCATTCTTCAGCATTAACAACAGGGTGGAAACATTTATAAAAAAACCCACCCTCCTAATTGAACATCTGTTTTCTGAGACTCGTTCAAATTCCCGTTCCATGTATGGCTGAGTAGGGTTGGCGCATACAGCCAGTTTCAATGCACTTCTGAATTGAACCTTATCAATGACAGAAATTGCAAGGATGATGTCACCTGGCAGGCTAGACTTGGGCATCCTTATGGACACAGGATGGTTATGGATCAGCCTCTTCTCTGCCCAGGGAGAGAGACCAGTGAGCTTTCCCATCTAGCACCATCGAGAAACAGAGTGAGAAAAGAATCCAGGGACAGCTCAGGTTGGAGAAGAAAAATGTGGATGGCAAAGGACACCATAAAGCTAATTGTGCCATGGTCCAGTGGCAAGAACACTGATTGTCCCCACACTTACTACCTGCCTGAGCCTCCTTTTCTCTTACTTTTCTCAACTGTCAAGTGAGGGAGCTGGTCTGCTTGGCCTCTGAGACCCTTCCTCAGTCAAGATGTAGGATTCTATGTGTTCTCCCAGTGGCAAGAATCATGGATTTAAAGCTGGGAAGGACTTCAGACATCATGGTGGTCCAAACTTCTTATTTGACATGTAAAGGTAGGGGCCAAATCCCACGTAATCACTAGGACACAGACATTTCCACCAATCAATCAATCAGTCAATCAATGGAGAGTAAATAAGGTGTGAATAAATCACAAATCTACTTGAATAACTCATCAAGGTGTTGAGTCATTGGATAGCATGTAAGCCGTGCAGGAAATAGCTTACAATGGGTTGAAGGGAATGATTCACGTCCTTTGGGGTGATGAGACAGCTGGCTATGGACTCTAGAAAATGCTTGGACCCCAGCAGAAAGTGAGGACACCACCAAAGGCAAGAAAAACATCGAATAAGCCTTCACTATCATTTTTGCCACCACTTGTCTATCTCAAGAACTTTGGAATTGATTGTGTGACATGGGAGACACTGGCATAGGACCACTCAGAATGGTGTGCCCACGTCAGAGAAGGGGCTGTGCTCTATGAGCAAAGCAGAATTGAAACAGCTCAAAGGAAATGCAGGATGAGTAAAGTGGAGAATCCACCCCAAATGTTCACCCAGACTATTTGTGCCTGCCCTGTGTTAGATCATTCTGATCAGCCACAGTCAGACACATTGAAACTTGACTTTAGCAGTCATGCCAGTTTGGTCCTCTTCGAGAATGAAGGACGACAACCAACTAACCAACCAGCTATCATTTTTGCTATCACTTGCTCTAGGGATATTGCATATGTACAAAAGGAAAGGGCACTTTCAGTTTGGGAGTTTTATAACAACTGACTTTTCTATAACTGTTTATTAATTATACTTTCTAAAAGTTAGTTTCTCTGCCTGATCATCTATGGGAAGCACACTGGTGGGGACTCATGAGTAATGGCATTAGAGAGCCTAGCCCCTCTATGCTTACGTGTTGTGTCCTGTGCTGGGTGGAATGTCAGGGATGGACATTTCTTTTGTCTTTGCATCTCCAGTCCCTAGCACGATGCCTGTTCTATAGCAAGGGATTAATAAATGTTGGTTGATAGATCAATTTGCCCTCAACACTTGCAAGTATCTTCTCTCCCTAAATTTTATTTAACTACTTTTTACTTATACTGTATATATATATTTATTCTATATACATGTAAACATATACATAAATGTATACTCTGTTCCACTAAAATGTAAGCTTCCTGAGGGTAGGGATTTTTTCATTCTTTGTATTTGTGTCTACAGAGTCTAAATGCTTGCCAATGGATTGAATGGAAGAGTGTTTCTGGCCCCTGACGATGGTGATACCTCTGATATATATAGTCTCCTCACTTTATCCTTGTCTGAGATTACCTCCCTCCCTCCATCCCAGGTCAAGAGGTTGCTTGAGACAAATCATCCTCTTACTCCCTTTTACTGGGTTCCTCAGCTTTGAGCTCCTTCCTGGTTAGCTCAGGGACTCTGACTTGATGGGGCCTCGAGTCCTCTTCACCCTTTCCACTTGTACTATGGATGCCCTCTTCTTTATCCAAGAGCGTTTTCTTTTTGTATTATCTATTGTTTCCTGGTCAAGATCTAAGGTCGATAGTAGAGGAGGTCAGAGTGAGGCAGTGTTGGGTAGTGGCTAGGGAACTGACCCCTGCCTCAGACACTGTATGACCCTGGCCTTTCTCACCTCAGTTTTCGTTTCCCAGTGTAGGAGCAGTGCAGCCACACCTGGGCTTGAGAAAGAACGATCTCCTGCTCCAGCTTTAGAGAAAAGACATGTCAGCCTCACCATGGAGGAGCCCCCCACTGGGTATATCCATTTCCCCCAATTCCAGCCTTCAAATGAAACGCCTCCGATTGTTTTTGCATGAGGCAAACTCAGCCCCTGCCTCTGAGCCACTGCAGCTCCCCTCAATTCCCATCCACTTCAGAGACTGCTCCCAGCTCTCACATTTCAGGCAGTGACCCCACTCCTTTGCACTTCTCCCCCCACGCTCCCTCCCTCACTCGTCTGGAGACCTGAACGATGGAATTTAGACAACACTGGCTGACTTCCCCTGACAGAGCTGAGGGCTGAGGCCCAAGATGTGGCCTTCCCAACATCTTTGAATGGGGAGAGAATGCAGTGACCTCAGTGCTTTTTATCAGATCAGAGACACTTAGCTTTGTATTCGAGGAAAGAGAGTTAGTGCCTGATTCATGTGGGGGGAACAATACATGTGATTATTAAACAAGCTGTCCTGAAGGAAAAATAAAAACTGGTCTGTTTATAAACATACTCACAGAGCCTTGGCGTGAGGCTGGGTTCTGACACTCTGCATCAGACTAGAGGCCATTTAATCTAACCCCATCAGGGAACTGACACCCAGAAAGGGGAAGTGACTTGCCCAGGGTCACTTCTTGAGAGAGTTGACCTTGAATCTAGGAAGACCTGTATTAAAGTCTCACTTCTGAAATAGCTTGTGTGGCCCTGGACAAGTCTTTTAACTTCTCAGGGCTCTAGGCCTCTCTCTAGGACTATAGGTTTCTGAGAAGATTCTAAGCAGCATTGGTGGAGGAAGCTTCCTCATCTGGGAAGTCCCTCTATGAGGGGAAATCACATCTGGCCCCTATCCTGTCACTTGGTAAGCAATAGACACAGCCTTCAAACTCAGGTCATAGAACTGTAAATCTAGACATACAGAGGACCTCATCAGTAAACACCTACTATGTGCTGAGCTTTTGGGGGTACAAAAAAGGCAAAAGAGAATGCTTGCTCTCAGGGAGCTCACAGAGTAATGGGGGAGATGGCTTGCAAGCAAATATGTACAAACACGTCCTATTTTGTAAAGACGGTGCTTAAGCCCAGTGTCCAGCATGCAGCAGGCACTTAATCAATGCTTGTTTCCTTCTTTTCTTCCTGGTTATATAAAGAGAAGATTGAAATAGCTGCTGGCCTCTAGGGAAGCTGTATTCCACTGGGTTTAGGATTGGGCAGAAACTAGTGGGATGTCATGTGGCTGAAGCCTAGACTGCCTGTGAAGGGAGAATTATCAAGACTTGGTAACTTATTGGATTTGGGCCTCAGTTTCCCCATTTATAAAACAGGGTTGAATGAGATGGCACCATTCTGTGGTCCCTTCTACCATGACTGACCTATTGCATTGACCTTGGACAAATCCCTTATTACATTCTGTGAAAGGAGGGTAGACCATATGGCTTTTAAGGCCCTTTCCAGTCTGGAACTTTGGTCATATGAGGCCCTGTTACTGTTAGATCTCTATTCTGGGTAACCAGGACGATGGTAATGTCATCCTTACCAATGGGGAAAGCAATGAGCAGAAGCAGGGCTAGAAGGGGAGCTGAGGAGCCTGAGTTTGGAGTTGCAGGGGCAGCATTCGGCTAGAGGTCAGGAGAGAGACTGGAACTGCAGAGAGGCTTGGGAGTCATCGGCACCAGGGCGATAATTGAGCCCGTAGGAGCAGATGAGATCACCAAGGGCCAGAGAGGGGGAGATTTTATCTCAGCCTAGGTTCTGAGTCAGTGTCAACTAGAGTTTCATCCTTCAGCACGGGCCAAAGCTATTCCATTCACGCACTCTGAAAATGGAGAGATGTTTATTTGAAATGTACATTTCCCAGCCTGTCAAAGGTTAGGGAGATTGGCTCGTGGATTCCATAACACAGCTGTGTTGGGTAGGCCCTCCGAGCTGAAAAGTATGTATTCTGAGTAACAGGCAGAAAATGAGGCAGTGGACCAAAGGGGGCCAAAGACGAGCCGCATGGCGCCCTCGGCTGAAGTTTCCACACTCAAGATTTAGTGCATCCCAGTGGTTATAACTCTACGTGGTGCCTGACATCATCTCTCCTTGGGGTCTCTTCTCTGGAGCAGCATGCCAGGGTGGGAGGATGGGGAGGGGGAAGCATTCTTATGCTATCCAAGGGATTGGCCCACGCTCCAGAAGGAGGCCTAGAAGATATGCACCAAAGAGCATGCTGGGAATCTATAAATCATAGGATCACAGCTCCAAAGCTGAAAGAAACCTCTGAGGCCATGCAGTCTAGCCCTCATCTGATGGATGGTGGGCCCAAGGTCATGCAGGTAGTAAGCAAAGCCCTTTACCTCTAGAAAGGATCACCTTTCCACAATGTCTTTGATTCAGCAGTCAACCAGTCAACAGGCATTTATAAAATACCTACTATGTGCCAGGAACTGATACAAAGAAAGGCCAAAATAAAGGTCCCTGGACTCTCTGGGCTTTGTCATCTGCTCTCATTGTTAATCCCAGCTCTTCTGCTAATCCACTAACAAATTCTGCAACCTGGAGCAACCCATTTCTGAGTCTGTAAAATGGGAATCTTCAATGAAGCAGTAACAATAACTCCTGCTTCTAAAGCATTTTCCTACCGACACTATGTGGTCAAACTGTACAATCATCATTATCCTCTTTATTCTAGAGAAAGGAAATTTGCTCAGCAAAGTTAAATGACTTGCTTAGGGTCTCACAATTAGTTGTCAAAACCGGGATTCAGACCCCAACTCTCTTGATTCTGGACACAGCATACTTTCTTTGCTACATCTCTCTCATTTCACGGTGACTTCCCTGACTCCCTAGTCCATCTTTCTACAAAATAGTGCTGCTGACCAGTACTTTGGCCTTATCTGGCGATGTACGCTCCATTCTACACCCACAGTCCACCAACTCTTGGTCTACAGTCTGGAGGCATGTTTAGTCATCAGCCCTCTGAAGTCACCACTGGCCATTCCATCAGATTTCTGAAGCTTTCCAGTGTGTTTTCCTGTATATCGTTGTGGTCCCTGGTTAATTGTTTTCCTGGTTCTGTTTATTTCAACTCTTCATCAATTCACCAAAGTCTTCCCAAGTTTCTCTGAATTCTTCACATTCTCTATTTCTTCTGGTACATTACTAAATGCTCCAGTATGTTCACACATTTTCCATTCATTCCCCAAACTGTGGGCACCCGATGTCCCTTCCACTTCTCTGTTACTACAAATAGTGCTGCTTGAAATATTTGTGTAGAAATGAAACCTTTGCCTCCATTTTGGACCTCCGTGGGGTACGTGCCCAGCAATAGTATCCTCCAACATTCTTTCCATTACCCCATGTAAACGTTATGGCTAAAGGCCTTTCCAGTTCTAACATACTGTGACTCTGAGATATTCAGGGGTGGGGGGAGCACCAGCCCTGTGGCCAGGAGGATAAACATCACCAGCCTGATGAACAGCACTGCAGAAAACTCCACGGGAAGCTAGAGAACCCAAATGCATCTGAATTGGCTTCCCACTGACTTGACTTACCGTCTGTTCCACTGAAGAGCTTGCCTTTTAGAACTTTTGAGCTCCTCTCACCCCCCAGTCTCTCCTGAAGTTGCCAAGTTTAAGTCTCCAAGTTAATGAAGGAGAGTTTGGATAAGTCAGACTCACAATAAACAAAAACATCCTTTGGGCCAAGGGTGCCAATCCCCTCCTCTCCCTCGCTGAGTTTGCCAAGACAGCTGCTAATAAGTACTGGACTTGACAGATTTGCATTTCATCCCTTTCCTTTAGCGTGCTCATTCTGGGAAAAGGTACAAGGTGGACCCGAGGAGAGAAGAGGATATGGGAGCATGACTGGAGCCTGGAAGGGTGAAACCCAATCCAACCCAAGATGGCGGTGATGTGACTGTAAATACCTCCACCAGAAAATTCATGGGAATAGGAATTTGAAGCTGGAAGGGGTCTGAGGATGAGGGCCCCCGATCCAATGCCCTATTTTTTTTAAAAATTAATTTATTAGTTTAGTTTCAGTTAACAAGAATCAATTCCATAGTTCCTTGATTTTCAAATTTCCTTTACTTCCCTCCCCCCTCCCCCCACGACAGCATATAGTCCAGTATAGGATCTGCAAATACATTCATATTAGACATTATTCCAATTACAAAGGTGTATTGTACTAGGTGGGATGAAAGATGGTAGAGAAGAAATAAAACCAAACAATGAGAAGAACAAGGTCATTTAGTTTGCTTCCATCAGGATTCAGGCTCAGTTCTTTCTAGTCATATCTCTGGATGGTGCATTTCTCTCTTTCTTGAGTCTTTCAGGATTGACTTCTATCACTGCATTGCTCTAATTTTTACAGAGGAAGAAACTAAGACATAGAGTGGTTAAGTGACTTGCCCAAGTGCCCACTACTCCTGAGTGTCTGAGGCAGGATTCGAATCCAGATCTTCCTTGGGCCCCCTGCTATCTCTACTACATCAATGCTGGCTTCAAACTCCTCTCCCCTTCCATGGAACCCCATTGCCTTTGTTATATATACCATTATAATGTATAGCTTTGTTAGCATAGAGACGATGCTCAGTTCAAGCTTATGGATTGCTAGCTTAGTTCTTAGGTTCTCAAAGCACCTGCCCACACAGTGCAAGTCCTGGGATGCCCTTCCAAGGGCAAAAGGCTCTGAATCCTGGCCAGGACAGAGAGACTCATCACCAGGTCAGGCTCAGAATAATTTCTCAGTGACAACAAGTCCAGGCAATCTGGTTCCTGACCTTGGAATCTTCAATTCTTTCCTTGTCCTCTGATTCCCTAGGATCATGACCAGGTCCTGTTGGCTCCAACCACCGTCTTTGACATACACAACCTCTCTGCTCTCATTGCCACTGCCTGGGCGCAGGCCCTCATTGCCTCTCACCTGGACTAGCACATTGGATTCCTAACTAGTCTCCCTGATTCCAGGCTCTCCCACTTCCAGTCCACCCTGCTACTCAGCCACCAGAGGGGCTTCTCTATACTTCCTTACAGGTCTGATGAAGTCACTCCCAGGTGCAGGATGACCCCTCTTGTCTCTAGAACCAAATAGAAACTCCTTAGCACAGCACGTAGGGTCCTTACACTCTGACCCCAGCTTTTCTTCCTTTTCATGCTCTGTACATACCAAACAGGTCCATCTGCTGGGGGACACATAAACCATCTCATCTCCATTCTCCATACCTTTGCACAGGCTATGCTCCATTCCTAGAATGTTCTCTCTCCCAATTCCTGCCTCTTAAAATCCCAAACTTCCTCCAAGGCTCAGATCAAGGGCTGCTTCTCACAGGAGCCTTTTCCTGATTCCTTTCCAGTCATTAGTCAGTCAGCAAACATGTATTAAGCACCTACTATGTGCCAGGCATGGTGCCAAACAATTCCTATGCATATATTTTATGTTATTTGTGTACATGTTGGTTCCCTTCCAGGAGAAAGCAAAGTCCTTGAGGATAGGGATGGTTTCACTTTAAACTTTGCATTTCCAGAGCCTGGCACATAGTAGGTGCTTAATACTTGATTGTGAATGAATGAATGCAGCCTCTACTAAGCCATGGAGGGCTTACTCTCTGCATTAGTGGAAGCAGAAGGTGCTGTGGGAAAGCCAGGGATCCTTGAAGTGGTGACATTTAGCAGGAATTTGTGTGCCAGGAGGCCAGTCACTGGGTGTTGTGGGCATCCCTGCCCCCCAGGGGGCATAGAGACTCTTCCATTCAGAGGAGGTCTTTTCCTCCTGTGATGGGAGCCAGCGGCCCTCTGGATGGTAGCCTTGTTCATCCAGTCTCCACCTTGAGGTCTGCAGGGATGGGGAACACATGACTTCCTCCCAAGCTAGCTTGTTCATGAGGACTCTTCTCCAGCACCAAGCTGAGGTCTGCCTCCCAGGTCCCTGCAGTTCTCTCCACCAGGGCAAGTTACATCCTCTGAGGCCCAGCAGAACAGAAATGGAAACCTCCTTAAAGGGGACTATCTTTTCCCTCAGCAGCCAAGGAGAGGTAGCAGCCAAGGGCAGTGGTGGAGGTAGGAGGTGGTGAAGGTAGGAGGTGCAGTGTCCTCCATGTTTAACACAGAAACAAAGGGGAGCCCTGCTAAGGCAGAAAGAAGAGAAACAGAGACCACTGGCTCAGTGGGATGGGAAGTGGATTATGGGCTTAGAACTCAAAGTGCCTTAAAAGTCTAAGGAAGCCCCCTCCTTGGAGTTAAGTCAACAAGCATTAATTAAGTGCTTGCTGTATGTAAGGCACCGTGCTAAGTTCTGGGGACATAAAAAAGGCCAAGTCCCCTCCCCCTCAAATACCCCCCCGACAGTCCCTGCTCTCAAGAAGCCCACAAGGTAATGGGGAGACACCCTGCAAATGAGTGGGGCCAATTAGCTAGGGAAGGACCAACTAGTGATAATCAACAGGGAGGGCCCTGGCCTTAAAGGGAGAGAAAGGCCTCTTGTTGAAGGTGGTGTTTCAGCTGGGACCTGCAGGAAGTCAGGGAAGGCAGGAGATGGAGATGAGCAGGCACAGGGGACCCAGATGGGGAGATAGAGGCTCAGGGTCACCCAGCTGGAGGTGGTAGGGCCAAAACTGCAGTTCAAGTCCCATGACTCCAAGTTCAAAATTCTTTTCCCTTCTGAACCTCAGTTACTCATCTGTAAAATGGGATTGACAGTCCTGGCAGGGCCTGCCTCACAAGGTTGTGGTGAGGAAAGTATTTAGTAAACTTTGTCATGCCTTAGAAATGTGAGGAATTTTATTTTCCATTCCTGTGTTTAAGTCAGCAGCAATCCTTGGGGTCTCTTTTCATAGGATTTGGGGCTGGGGGGTGGGGTGGAGTGGTGGTTCTTTATATTTGGGCAGCCAAGTGTGTGGTGGGTAGTTTACCAGACCCAGAGTTGGGAAGACCCAAGTTCAAATCCTGTCTCAGATACTTATGACCTGGACAAATCATAATCTCTGTCTCAGTTTCCTCCTCTATGAAATGGGGATAAGCACTTAACTCCCAAGTTGTGGAGATCTTTAATGGTGTTCAGTTCTTTGTGACCCCGTTTGAAATTTCTTGGCAAAGACACTGGAGTAGTTTACCATTTCCTTCTCCAGCTCATTTACTGATGTGGAAACTGAGGCAAACAGGGTTAAGTGACTTGCCCAACGTCACACAACTAGTAAGTGTCTGAGGCCAGATTTGAACTCAGGTAGATGAGACTCCAAGCCCAGCACTCTATGCACCATGGTGCCACTTTGCTGCCCTAATATGGGCTAGATTTGGGCTTAGAAGAATGACGAAATGTTCTAAACAATGAGATCTGTTCAGTATGGAAATGGAAGCCTTGAGAGGTAGAAAGTTGCCCATCACTGGAAGTGTTCAAGAAACAGGGAGATGACCATGGTCAACAACGGTGTTGAAAGGGTTCCTGCATCAGATGGGGAGTTGAAGAGATGGATGACCTTTCCAGCCACATCCAGCTTGAAGACTACAACTCCGTGGAATCTAGACTGGGAGTCAGGACCTTGATTGGTGGCCCAGCACCATCACTAACACTAGTAGTCTTGAGTAGGTCTACACCCAAGCTCTCCTGGCTGTAGTTTCCTGATCTGTAACATGAGAGGCATTGAAATTAGCCCCTATGGCCCCTTCTCACTATGAGACTGTGATTCTGTGTCACTGGGACGTGGTCTTGGGACCATTCCAGGATTGGCCAAAAGAACTGGAGTAGGAGTAGAGACAACTCACAGGGACACGCTAGCTATCTTCAGATACCTGGAGGGCAGGCATGTGGAGGAGGGATTGGGATTTTCATTCAAATTCAATGAGTTAATTCAATAAGCATTTAGTAAGCACTTACTGTAAACAAGGGCCTATGTTAGGCACTGAGGCTATGATGGTGAAACAAAACACAGCCCCTACCCTCAGGTAGCTTACATCTATTAGAGAGAACTATACAATGATATACAGACATCTTCCTCATCTGTAAAATAATAGCAGTCACTTCTCAGAGTTATAGTGAGGATCAAATGGGATAATAATTGTAAAGTTCTTTGGTGTGTCCTGGCACATAGTAGGCATTATTTGCTGTTTTTCAGTCATTCCCAACTCTTTGTGGCCCCATTTAGGTTTTCTTGGCAGAGATACTAGAGGGGTTTGCCATTTCCTTCTCCATAAATACTAGCTATCATTGCTATTAATTAGGTGGCAGCTAGGTGGCACAGTGGCTAGAGGGCCAGGCCTAGAGTCAGGAATACTCAGGAGTTCAAATCTGGCCTCAGCACTTACCAGCTGTGTGACCTTGAGCAAGTCACTTCACCCTGTCTGCCTCAGTTTCCTCACCCACAAAATGAGCTGGAGAAGGAAATGACAAACCACTCCAGTGTTGTTGCCAAGAAAACCCCAAATGGGGTCACAGAGAGTTGAACATGAAACTGAATAACAATAATTATTGTTATGTTTATTCTGATGTTGAGAAATTAGATGATAGCAAGCTCTGTGGGAAGCTCCAGATTCTGCGGAGGAAGGCTCACCATGAAGGGATCGTGGATTGGAAAAATTACTTTTCTTTCCAGGGTTGGTGGAGAGGAGGCGCTGTCCCAGAATCCTCCAGGGCTGCAAGGCCCAATCTGCAAGACTCAGGGGTCTGCTCTCATTCTAAGCTTCCAAACAAAACAGGCCATGGCTCTCATGGCTGAGACACAGGATCTCACCAAAAACAACAAAAGTCTTGAATGTGACAAATAGAGCAAAAGAATCCTTAGGCCTAGAAAGCTGCTTTCTCCCCCTCCTCTCCTGGTACCCTGAGCCCCAAGGACTGAGCTGCTCATATAGACCCTGGTAGCATCTCTGTGGGAAACCTGTGACCATCAGGCACTCCAGCCTCTAACAAAAATCCAGATCGTTTTCTCCAGCTCCGAGATTCTGTGAGCTAATGTCTGTCAAGTATCAGGGAAGAAGAAACCCCTGGAAATGATTCGTCCCTAACCCAGGAGGAAGAATCTGGGAGAAAATCAAATAAAACCTGGCCACCTGAAAGAGTGTTTAAAATCAAAATACATTTCCTCCTCATGGACTGTTTGGGTTTTTGTTTGTTTACAAAAAATTATATCAGACAATGACCCTGTGTGACTGGTAGAACAAATATGAAAACTGCCATTTTAGGGAGTAGGGAGCCAGGTTAAAAGACGTCAGAGGACTTCGAACTGAAAGGGGGCTTAGAAACATTCTGAGGCTTGAGAAAAAACAAATGTTACAAATTGTTTTTACATATATTTAAGGAAAACAAAACATTATTAAAATGATTTTAAAAAGTAAATATTCTGGTCACTGAAAAACAAATGTTAAAAATTATTTTTATGTGTAATTAAGGAAAAAATAAAATGTTACAATTATTTTTTAAAAAGAAATGCTCTGGTCACTTAGGAAAACAACAAATGTTAATTATCTTTATGTGTAATTAAAGAAAAAAATATTATAATTATTTTTTTAAAGAAATGATCTAGTCACTTAGAAAAACAACAAATGTTAACATTTTAATGTGTAATTAAGGAAAAAATAAAATATTAAAATTAATTTTTAAAAGAAATGTTCTGGTCACGTAAGGAACAAATGTTAAAAATTGTTTTTATGTGTAATTGGGGGAAAATAAAATGTTATTAAAATTATTTTAAAAAGAAATGTTCTAGTCATTTAAAAAACCAACAAATGTTAAAAATTGCTTCTACAAGTAATTGGGGCAAAATAAATTTAAAATATAAAATATATTTTAAAAAAATAAAGATTTTTTAGAAAAAGAAATACCCCTGTTTTACAGGTGAGGAAGCTGAGGTTCGGAAAGGCCCAGTAATATAATATTCCAGAGTGACACCCCTTGAGTAGCCCTCCTTCCATCATCCTGACTCCTCTACTAAGATCAGAGAAAACATGAAGTAACTCCAAACTGTGGCTCAGGCCACCTCTTCTCTGTGCAGATCTTGGAGTACTTTGCCCTGTGGAATCCTCCTGGAGCCTCCAGCCAGGACTCTCTGGACTTCCTTATCCACAAAGCCCAAATCCTTATCCAAAACCTCCACGATTTTTGGACTTTTTGTGTTGTCTTTTCCTATTAAAATGTAAGTGAACTGAGGTTTCTAGCATAGGACCTAGGATAGAGTAAGCACTTAACCAATGCTCAGTCTCTACTTGGTCTTAGGGGATGCACGGATGAGTTAAAACAGGCCCTGCCCTCAGGTAGCTTCCAGGCTAGTGGAAGGAGCCCTGGTCTTGGGGACATGAGCCCCGGGGGCAGTTTCAGCTTGAATACCTACCAGATGTGTGACCTTGGATAAATCACATGACTGGCCAATGGGGATGATAACACTGGTACTTTATACTTCCTCAGCGTTTTGTAAATTATAAAGTATCAACTATTATGAACCACAGAGCTAAGATGTGAGGCCTCCCCCTCAAAAAATTAAGTTATATTTTGTTCATATGTATATGGATTATATATTACATACATATGGAGAGAAGAGTGGGAGTGAGAAGGAAAAGTGAGAAGAGACAGAGACAGGAGAGAGAGAGAGAGAGAGAGAGAGAGAGAGAGAGAGAGAGAGAGAGAGAGAGAGAGAGAGAGAAAGAGAGAGAGAGAGAGAGAGAGAGAGAGAGAATGGTATAGAGGATAGACAGCTAGCCTCTGAAGAACTAAGTTCAAGATCCACCTCTTATCTGGAGCTCCTGGTAAGGAATGTCCTCTGCCAGTGAATACTGTCACCTTCCCCTCCCCCCCAACTAAGGGTCTTTGAGAGTTTCTTGGGTCGCTGAGAGGTGACATGTCCAGTGTCACACAGCCAATACGTGTCAGAAACAGGATTTGAACTTAGATCTTCTTAGGTCCAAGGCCAGCTCTCCTCCCTTAGGCCAGGCCAGTCCCACATTCCCCATCTGTGGACACATTCTGCCATTAGAATCTAAACTAAGAACAGGGATTGCTTTCGTGTTTCCCTCCCCAGTGCCTGGCAGATGGTTCTGGAGGAGAAAGTGAGGAGGCTGGTGACCTTGCACAGCCCTCCCTCACTTAGATCCAATTCACTGTAAGTCATGGCATCCCCTCCCTGATGTCATGGTCCTCTTTGAGAATGGACAAACAACAGCCTAGGGCAGTGCCTGCTCTTTAGTGGGCATTTCTTAGATGTTTATTGATTGACTAACAATGTTACTATTAAGAAGATTCTTGGCCCAGAGAAGACAACACTCCTTCCCAAAGTAGGAGATGCCTCGGGATAGACCTAGGGACTGCCTGGGGGCTCTGGGGTGGGGGTGGGGGAGGTGGGGAGGTAAGGAAGGTGTTCCCAGAGGACCATCTTAAGCACTGCAGGTCAGGGGTGGGGAGATGACGAGTTTTTTGCCATAGCAAATCTTGAAGACCCTCAATAAGGGGACAATGGATTTCAAGCTAGGAGAGTCCCAGGGGCTCTCTGGTCATAGAGGGACCTTAGAGGTCATTGAGCCCAGTGTCTTTTTACACATGAAAAGAGATGAAATGATCTAAGGATCCACAGGGGATGTGTGGGAGATTCAGGTCCATCTCACTCCAAATTTAGGGCTCTTTCCATCAGGCCATTGAGAAGAAAATCAGTTTCAAAGCTTCAGAGTCAGACAGGATATTAGTGGTCATCTTGTCCACTCTTCCAAAAATATCTCCTCCTCCTCCCCCCAGCAGGAAGCTGACAAGTGGTCCTCCAGCCTCTACTTGAAGCAACTGGGGTCAGAAAGATTCCAGTTCAAATCCTGCCTCGGGTATTTACCAGGCATGTAACCCTGGGCAGGCCACTTAATTTCTCTGTTCCTCAGTTTCCTCACATGTTAAATGAACGGGTCGGATTCTGTGGCCTCCAAGGCCCATGGCATTTCTGAATCTATGATCCTCATGATTCTTTGCCCTCTGGTGGGGAGCATGCACCGAGCCAGCCCACCCCTCTTTTGGACAGCTCTCATTATTAGGATGTAAAGTCAAGCTTGGTTTCTTGCTGCTTCAACTTTTGATCCTGATTCTGCTGACAGGGGCCCAGAACTGGTCTCACTCCCATCCCCTGAATCTTCTCTTCTCCAGGATAAGCAGTCCCCATTCCTTCAATTCTTCCTACTCCATGAACTTAACCTCTTTTCTAGCTGCCCTCCAGCTTTATCAACGTCCTTGCTAGTGTGCAGGGCTGAGAAATGGACACAGCTGGTCTGCGGTGGTCTGAGCAGGGCAGACTGCAGAGCCACCTGGACCTCCCTATTCAATCAATAAAATGAAGTAAAGACAGTTCTGCCCTCAAGGAGCTTTTACTCGAATGGGGAGACAACACGCAAACAAAGATACAAGGCCAGATCCATACAACATAAATAGGAAATAATTACCAGAGGGAAAGCACTGGCATTAAGAAAGGTTGGGGAAGGCTTCCTACAGGCAGAGACATTTTTAGGGACTTAAAGGAGGCCGGTAGTGGAAGCAGAAGAGGGAGAGCATAGAGAATGCCCCCATTAATGCAGTCCAAGATCAATAATGCAACTGCATCTCTTTGGAAGCTTTGGGAGAAAAGATTCACATCAATTGCCTGGGAAGTCCAACCCTCAGAGGAAAAGAACCATCACAATCAGGAAATGATTCTCCTCTAAGACCAGGCCAGATGCAGGTCTGGATCATATGACTGTTTTTCATAAACAAGACCAAGGAGAGGCTGGGAAAATGATCACTGGGGTTCCCCCTCCCCAAGTGGGGTGGGAGATAAGGGCCCCTTCAGAATGGAAGTGTGCATTCCTGACTCCTCTCTGCAGAAGGAGATGAGATGTGTCAATAAAATCTGGTATTTATTAGTGAGATAAGGAAGTGGGGGGAGGGGTCTGGTGTTCTCAGGGTAAGACAAGAAAAGAAAGCCAGGACCACTGCTGCTTTCCTCCAGATACCCTGCTCTGTCTGGAGCTGGGTAACCTGGCATTTGGTACTTTTCCTGTATGTGGGCAAGAATCTGGCCCCTGATGATGCTGGTTTGGGCGGGATTTCTTTGTACAGCTTTGTTGTACTAACAAATCATTCCCAGACACGGGCTTCTTAGCTATCTTTTAAAAATAATAATAATAAAATGGTTTGTGTGTAACACAATTTCTTTGGGGAAATTAATTCCAAAAAAGATACTAACCACAGGCATCTTGCTATTTTGGGGAGGGAAAAACATGGATTCAAGCAAAAGTCAGTTGATTCCACTCTCTCAGGCAGATTTATTGAAGACTGAATGAGCAAACTTCGGTGAAAAGGAATCTGTCCATGATACCCATGGCCTGAGATTTTTTGTCAATATGCAGTTAGGATGTGAGTGTGTGTGTGTGTGTGTGTGTGTGTGTGTGTGTGTGTGTGAGAGAGAGAGAGAGAGAGAGAGAGAGAGAGAGAGAGAGAGAGAGAGATACAAATATCTACAGAAAAGACAGACTCAGAGAAAGAGGGAGACAGAGTCAATCAGAGAGGCAGAGAGAGGTGGAGAAGAAGGAAGAGAGAAGGTCAAGGGAGACAGGAGGTAGAGAAGAGAGACCAGAGGAGGAGAAAGGCAGAAGAGAGAGGAGAGTTGGGAGAGAGGGATGGAGGACAAAAAGGGGGAAAGAGAGAGGAAAGGGGAAGAAAGAGAGGAAAGTCAGGCAGAAAGGAGAGAAGAGAGATTGAGAAATAGGGAAGGGAGACAAGAGAGGTAGATATATATGAGAGGCAGGTGGGGAGAGAGAGAAGGAGAAGAGAAAGAAAGATGAAAGGGGAAGGAAAGAGGGAAGGAGGGAAGGAAGAAAAAGGAAGATGAAACAGGAGCCAATGGACAGTAGGAAGGGAGACCTAGACCCGCGGGTTGCTCTCGTTTCTGGTTGCCCAACGACTTGCAGGCTGCCCTTCCAAAGCCCACCCTGGCCTTCCTCACTGTAGCTAAAGGAGAAAAAAGGAGTGCCTTGTGTTTTAGCTGCAGAACCCAGGGAGCAGATCAGGAGCAGCTGTGTGCCCTCTGGACTCTTCAGGCCTGTGTTTCTGTTTGATGTGTGGCTGTCTCTGAGCCAAGGAGGGATGTGGAGGCACTAATTGCGGAGAGTTTGGAAGTTTTTGCAACTAAAAATAATGTTTTCATGTTTTATCTCCGTTAGTGGCTTCTCTTTTCACATCCTGAAGTCATTTTGTGCATTGGCTTCATGGCCTCCCTTTCTGACACTGTCTCTGGGGGCCAGGCTTTCTTAGGTCTTCTTCTTGCTTTCCTAATTAAAAAGGTTAACATGGTGTAGGTAGGTGATGGAATGAGGCCACATCTACGAAGCACCAGAAAAGTGGCAAATGTCAGAGCAAAAGTGCAATGTAGTAGCAAGGGATCCCGAGGTCCTGCCTCTGCTAATGACTCCCTGGGTCACCCTGGGCAAGATCCTCAACCTCTCAGCCTCCATTTCCAATCTCCAAAATGATAATACTATCTCCCCAGGACTATCTATAGGAGTACTGTACTAATGGAGTCTTGCAGACAGCAATGTGAACATGGAAAGGTGTGAATAGTAGTAGCTCTTCTAACTGGGGCCAAGGAAGCCCAAAGGTCCTACTGCCATTGGAGCCTTGGTAAGCCCTGCAGTAAGAAGGATAGGCAGACCTGGAGTCTGGAGACATGGGTCCAAATCCTGCCTTGGAGGTTTTCTGGATGTGTCATCATGGACCAGTATGTAATGTGATTTCCAAATCTAAAAGTACTACATAAATGCTACTGTTATCATTGTTGTTATTAATATTGTTATTATTACATATCATTCACTTCTCTGAATCTCAGTTTCCTTGTCTGTAAAATGGGGATAATGATCTTTGCTACCTCACCAGAATGTTTTGAAAAAGCTCTATGGAAATGCTCTTCCTATTGCAAAACTCTAATAGTCAGTTAGGTACACAATATTTATTAGGCATCTACTGTGTGCTAAACTCGGGGGTCATCAAGAAAGGCAAAAGTCAGTGTCTGCCCTCAAGGAGCTCACAGTCTTATGGGGGAGACAACATGCAAACAACTCTGAGCAAACAGGCCATATATAGGATAAAGCGAAGATAATCAGCAGAGAGAAAAAACCAGACTTAAGAAGGGTTGGGACAATCTTTCTGTAGAAGGCAGGATTCTAGCTGAGTCTTAAAGGAAGTCAGAAAGTGGGGATGAGGAGGGAACACTCCCTCCCTGTGGATCCATGGTTTCATGAACAGGCATCCTCCCTCTGACATGTTATAGTCCATGACTGTCCTGCCTTTTTGATGCCTGTCTCTGCCAATAACTCCCAAATGTCCTAGGGAGGGCCTTTCCTTGAAGCTGTTTTTACAAATGGATAACCCCAATGGAACAGGCAGGCTGTCTGCTTCTCTTGGGATGAGTCACGTGACCAATTCATCATATTTTTTTTGTTATTGTAATCATTCTTCATTTCATCAGTCACTTGGCTTTCTTGGCTTCCATCAAGACTGAATTCTAATCTGAGCTTCTGCCAAGGGGACATTCCCCAATATTTCAAGAACTGGTTCCTCAGTGGTCTCAGAACTGGGTTGCCTCCAATACAGTTTTCCTCTGTGTTTCCAGATGCTTTTCCCATCTTTGCTTCCTTTGTACTATTTATCTTCTATTTTCTACACAGCACATATGGGAGTGTTATGACAGATGTCAAACATGGTACCTCTACTGTCCTTGATGGTGAACAGAATCTGGTATAAAAATCTTTAGATCTTTCCCAATGTTGATCTGTTTGTTGTCGTCTTCCAAGTTTCATCCTGGAGTACTTTGGGGTTATCTGGCTTGAATGAGTCTCTTGCCAAGCCTCTGTAAACTTCACCATTTCTTATCATTTTATGAGATGATATTGGTCATGATGTTCCACTGTGGTCCCCTATAAGATTTTACAAGAGAGTTTCTCTTCTAAAACCATCCTGCCTTTGGTTGTCTTTCTTCCTTTGCTTGGCAAGGAGATCAAGTGTCTGCTGGTTTGTGGATTGTTTGGGATTGATTTACATCAGCTAAACTTCCTCAGGAAATGAGGATAGCTTGTATTGATGTCTGTTCTTTTATCCGTTTCCCATTTTTTGGCGTTAGTAGCTCATTTGATTATGTTAAATTGAAGCTGTTTCGTATTTTCCTATCTTCTCATTTTTATACTTTCTTCTAATTTGGTGTTGATTTTGATCCTCCCTCTAACAAGTTTTTGGTCTAATTCAATATAGAAAACTGATTCAGTGATGATTCCTTCATTGGCACACAATCATATCATGTCTAATAAGAGCTACTTTACATACTTTACATAAAACTAATAACAGCTAGCATTTATATAGCACTCCTGAATTTGTGAAGCACTTTGCAAACACGACTTGATTTAATCCTCACAACAACCCTGGGAGGTGGACCAGGTCTTCTGGATTTCAGGTTGAGCACTCTCTCTCCCATACTACCTAGCTGCCTGCATATACACACTTATGTAATACAAGATAATTTCAAGGGGAGGCGTTAGCATCTTGGGAAATCAGGAAAGGTCTCACAGAGGAGGTGGTACTTGAGTTAAGTTTCATATAGACAAATACAATAGAAATCTGAAAATTAATATAGAAGATGAGTTGTGGAAAGTTATGTAAGGGAGTAATAGTTCTGGCAGATCCCATAGGAGATACTTATTAACTGCTTGTTTCCTTCCTTTCTTTCTATCAAGCTGGCAATGCTTTGAATGTGATCCCAGGACAGCACTTATTCCCTGGGAAAGAGTCATTGGGATAGACATTTAGGACTCGGAGGATGGAGGACATGGCTGTAAAATAATCATCCTGTGCCATTCTCCGAGGACCTCTCAGCAATGTTTGAGAAGGTTCATTGTCTGAGGGCTAGGCTTCAAATGGTCAGGGTCTTTGACCAGAGCTACTCCTAATGGGTGGAAGGGTCTCAATTTACATCAGTGAACAAAGTGTCCACACTGCTAAAATCACACATTCTTTAAATATGAAGAGTACATGGAGGCAGTCTACTGTCCAGACAGGATTTCCTTCTCCCCCTATCTCTGCTTATAGCCTAAGCAGCTAGATGGTATGATAGATTGTTGAACCCTGTAGTGCCAATGCAATATTTGCAGTGTCCACAATCACAATAAACACCATAACTATAAGTATTGCACAGCATTTGATCACAAAATATACCAAACTCTCCATATAGAGAGGATAGAACTAAAGCATTTATTTAGACACCAGAAGACCAAATCCCAAAACCAGTAAGCCAATTCCATCATAGTACCAAAGATATTCAGAATCCATAATAACGCTGAGAGCCATGGCATCCTTTAGCCTTCCCATAAACCAATACAAGATCAATATTTACTCAGGAGCCTATCTGACTCCTTCCTTGAGGTCCTCCTCTTCCCCACCAGCTTGTTAGCTCTAACTACCAGCTTCCTGTGGGCTCTGCTTCCCTTCAGCAAACTCCTCCCACCACAGGCTCCGTGTGACTATATTTGGCCTATTAGGGGGCAGAGTTTACTTTCAAAGCAGGGGAGGTCTTCAGATTCTCCCCACTAGGTCTACTAAGGGGCAGGGAAGATCTTCAAATTCCCATTGCCATTACAACCCTGAGTCAAGAAGACCAGAGTCCAAAAATGACACTATATATTCATTAATTGTGTGACCTTGGACAACTCAGTCCACCTCTGTCTGCCTCTGTTTCCTTATCTGTAAAATGAAGCTAATAATATCACCTAGCTCCTAGGTTTGTTGTGAGAAAAAAATGAGTTAACATGTATAAAGAATTTTTCAAACCCTAAGGAGCTATAATTGTCAGTCAGTCATTTTTCATTTGTGTCTGACTCTTCGTGACTCCATTTGGGGTTTTCCTGGCAAAGATCCTGGAATAATTTGACATTTCCTTCTCCAACTCATTTTGTAGATGAAGAAATTAGGTAAACCGGGGTCAATGACTTGCCCAAGGTCACAATCTAGTAAGTGTCTGAGCCTGGATTTAAACTCATGAAAATAAGTCTTCCTGAAGATGGCGGAGTAGAAACAGTGTGTCCAAGGCACACTCTCCCCCCAGATCACCTCCAAACTATGTAAAAGGGAACTCTGAACAACTTCTGGAGCCCCAACACCCACAGAACGACAGAAAGAAGCTAACCTCCCGCTGAGGACAGCCCAGCAGTCCTGCAGGAAGGACCAGCACAGCACTCTGGGAGCCAGCAGTGCAGTGCACAGTGTGTGGAGAGCCGAACTCAGGTCCGCCTGAGCCGAGGTTTTAGCCCCAGGGCGGCTGGGCCAACAGCTGGCTGGAGGGACCCCAGAACATCAGTAGCTGTGGTGATTCCAGAAATATCAACTCAGATATGCCTAAGACAAAGTGAGAGGTTAGTGTCCTATGGACTTTGGGACCAGTATTTGGGGAACGCGTCGGCTTCCTCCCCTGGGGGCTAGAAGCCACTGAGGAGATACACCATTTTGGAGTTTTCAGTGGCAGCTCCAGCTCCTGGCCTGTGAACTGTAGGGAGATCCAGCAATCAGTCTTTGGAATTAATCGCTCTTGCTTTAACCTCCCTGGATCTGGATTGTTATCTGGGGGGGGAAGGGGAGGGTCTGGGGTGGGTATCCAGCTTGCCAGAAAGCTGTGAAGACCCCAACGTTCAGGATGAAAGCTCTCCTGTCTGGTGGCAGAGTCCTACTGTGGCAACAAGCCCAAAAGTCAAGTAATTAAGTGGCAACATGTCAAGGCAAAGGAAATAAAATAAACAGAAAAATGCAACCTTAGACTCCTATTTTGGGGGCAAAGAGGATCAAAGCATAGAACAGGAAGAGGATTGTGAGGTCAGAAATCCTCCTCCAAAAGCCCCAAAGGAAAATATGAGCGGGTTACAGGCCATAGAGGACCTTAAGAAGGACTTTAAAAATCAAATAAGAGAAGTGGGAGAAAAATTGGGAAGAGAAATGAGAAGGATGCAGGAAAAGTATGAAATGAGGGTCAACAGCCTGATTGAGGAAAACAACACCTTAAAAAATAGACTAACTCCAATGGCAAAGGAGGCCCAAAAGGGCAATGAGGAGAAGAATGCCTTAAAAAGCCGAATTTGCCAGATGGAAAAAGAATCTCAAAAGCTCACTGAGGAGATTCATTCCTTCAGAGTTAGGCTGGAGCAAATGGAAGCTAATGACTTTGTGAGAAATCAAGATGCTGTTAAACAGATCCAAACAAATGAAAGAATAGAAGGCAATGTGAAATATCTCATGGGAAAAACCACTGACCTGGGAAATAGATCCAGGAGAGATAATTTAAAAATCACTGGACTACCTGAAAGCCATGATCAAAGAAAGAACCTAGAAATCATCCTTCAAGAAATTCTCAAGGAAAATTGCCCTGATGTGTTAGACCCAGAAGGGGAAATAGAGGTTGAAAGAATCCACCAATCGCCTCCTGAAAAAGATCCCAAAAAGAAAACTCCTAAGAATATTATAGCCAGGTTCCAGAACTCCCAGATCAAGGAGAAAATACTACAAGCAGCCAGGAAGAAACAATTTCAATATTGTGGAAACACAATCAGAATAGCACAGGACCTGGCAGCTTCTACACTGAAGGATCAAAGGGCATGGAATATGATATTCCAGAGGGCAAAAGAGCTGAGATTGAAGCCAAGGGTCACCTACCCAGCAAAACTGAGTATCTTGTTTCAGGGGAAAATATGGTCATTCAGTGGAATAGAGGACTTTCAAGCATTCTTGAGGAAAAAAACAGAGTTGAATAGAAAATTTGACATTCAGACACAAGAAGCAAGAGATGCTTGAGAAGGTAATCAAGGAAAAGAAATCAAAAGGAACTTATCAAAGTTGAACTATGTACATTCCTACATGGAAAAAACAATAATTGTGTCTGATGAAACCTTTCTCATTACGAAAATAATTGAAGAAGGGTATATGGGCATATGTTTACAGGTATACATGGATAGAGGGCACAGGTTGAATTTTATGGGAAGGGATGATACTTAAGGGGTGAAATTATGAGGTGAGAGAGGAAAGTGGCAAGAGGAGATGGGGAGAGACAGGGTAGGGTAAACTATCTTATGTAGAAGAAGCAAGGGGAAGTGGCTGCAGGGGAGGGGAAGAATAGGAAGGCAAAAAGGCAAAATCACATTCTCATTGAATTTGGTTCAGGGAGAGAATGACATACATACTAAATGGGATATCTCAACCTGCAGCAGAATAGGGGGAAGGGGGATGAGAGGAGCGATGATGGAGGGGAAGGCATTCTTTGGGGGAGGGGAGGTTGGAAGTACCCACTATAGAAGAGGGTCAGGATCAAGTAGGGAATGGACCAGGTGGGGGGTGGGATGGGTGGGAGGGAATTATAAGCAGCCTTGTCCAATATATCTACTATGGTAAAATTTTGCATAGCTATACATGTACAATACATACTGAATTGCTTGTCTTCTCAGCGGGAGTGGGTGACAAGGGAGGAAGAGAATGGATCTGAAATTCGAGGTCTTAAAATTAAATGTTTCAAATATATATAAATACTATTATCAATACTCTTTTGCATGTAATTGGGAGATAAGATGTGCAGGCATTGGGGCACAGAGATTCACCTTGCTCTAATGGAAAAGTTGAAGGGGGTATGGGAGAAGATATCGGAGAGAGCAGAGTGGAGGAAGGGATATCTTGTGGGACCGCTATTCTGGGAGGGTGGGTAGGGGAAAAACAGGGAAAAAAATTGTAACTCGAAATCTGGCAGAAATGAATGATGTAAACCAGAAGTTAATAAAGCATTTGTTTAATTAAAAAAAAATAAGTCTTCCTGATTCCAAGCCTGGTGTTCTGTGCACTATGGCACCCCCTAACTGCTCAGGGAGCTATATAAATATTAACTATTGTTTTCAAAGTCTTCATTTGACTCTGCCAGATAATTGGCCCAGTCATTAGATCTGGAAGGAGGATGCACTTCACAGGGTTCAACAAGCAGAGAAAACGAGTGTCCCATTGCTCCCACGGGTCCAACTTGAGCATTGAGTGCGACCATTTCACAGTTACGTTCTTTAGACTGCCTAGCTGTATTTGAGAGCACGATGCTGCTCTCTGCGCCATCAAAGTGACTCTCGGTCCTTCACTTGCTTTTTTCTAACACTCTTTTCAAGACCATATACAAAGATGTTGGTGCTTCCAGCTGGCAGAGCTGGGGAGTTCAGTCTGGTCGTCTCTGATCTGATCCAACCTAACCCAACAAGCATTTAGTATGGTGGGCAGCATGGTGGGCTTAGAGTCCAGGACCGAAGTTCAAGTTCCATCTCTAGGGGCAAGTCATTTGACCTGCCCAAGCCCCAGTTTTCTTATCTGTAAAAGTGGGTTTTGGTTTTACTGACTGCTAGGGTCCTTTTACCTTTAAACCTATGATCCTAAAAGATCCTCTGACCTGCCAGGCGCTGTAGGATCAGATGGGACAGGAAAAACTTTTTTTTTCTTCACAGCATCAGGGGGAATTTGTTAGCACTTTGAAGTTGGAAAGGAAGGACTGGGCAATTGATGAATCCGGTTAAATTTCAGGGATCCTTGTTCTCAGCACTCCCTATGAACTATCCATGGGAGCAACAAAAAGTCTGTTCACGTCTGAAATTCCTATCCATCTACACCCTCTGTCCCCTTCACTCAGGCCTCCAACCCTCCACCCATTTGGAAAACTGGATTCTGTCCCTGGAACCCCTCTGGGCCACGAGAGGCCAACTTGGGCCTTGCCTTACTTGGATCCAGGCCTCCACAGCACTTCCTGGCTCTCATGGGCTCCTGGTCTTTGCCTTTCTTTTTTTTCTCCTGTGCTCAGCACGGTGCTTGGCCCATAGCAAGTACTTAATAAATGCTTGGTTGACTCTGAGCATACCCAGTCCCCCATCCCCTCCCAGTCTACTTCATATACTATCTTCCACTATTTAAATGTAAGCCCCCTGAGGGCAGAAATTGTATAGGTTGTATTTGTATCTCCAGTGCCTGACACAGGGTAAATGCTTAAAAAATGCTCTCTCCCTTCCTCTCTCCCTCCTTCCTTCTCCTTCTCCTCTATCTCTGTCTCTGTGTCTCTCTCTGTCTCTGTGTCTCTGTCTTTCTCTCTGTCTCTGTGTCTCTGTCTCTCTCTGTCTCTGTCTCTGTCTGTCTTGTCTATGTCCTTATCTCCCTCTCCTCTGTCTCTTTCTCTCTCTCTTTCAATAGGAAAAGATGCTCTTACATAGCAACAAGAAAGCCTAGAAATAAACGTACAGTTCACTATAGTTTATACGATGGTTCCCAATCATTCTGAGTATGAAACTACCTTTTTAAGACAGGAAAAAAGTTCTCATGATTGGAACTGTGCTATTAACTAACCAGAGGCAGGAAGTACAGTGGCTAGAATACTGGATCTGAAATCAGGAAGATCTGAGTTCAAATCTACTTTCAGATGTGGAATGATTATAGTTAGCATTCATACAGTCCTTTCTAAATATCATATTCAGTAAGTGGCTTAATCTTTTTTAGTCTCAGTTTTCTAATCTGTAAAATGAAGACTATTGTGAGGACAGCATGAGATGATACTTGTAAAGGGCTTAGCCAACCTTAAAGGACTCTATAAAGGCTATCTGCTATTAGCAACCATGGGATAAGAAAATACAGAACAGAAACTTTCATGAATTCAGTAATGTTTTAAAGTTATTTTGCATTTCACTAATCACATTAATATTATCATTATCAGTAATGACAGTAACTAACATAAAGCGCTTTAAAGTTTGTGAAATCCTTTACATATATTATCTCAGTTCTAAAATTATTAACAAACATATATATATATATATATATATATATATATAGCACCTACTATGCGCTAGGCTCTGTGGTAAGTTGTTTTTACTTTATCCTCACAACATCCCAGAAAGTAGGTGTTATTATTTCCCCATTTCTACAGTTAAAGAAAATGGAGGCAACCAGAGTTCCACAGGCAGTAAGTATCTGAAGTCAGATTTGAATTCAGGTCTTTCTGACTCCAACTCCAACACTATCCAATAAACCACCTAGCAGCTGGGGCTCATGATAGTCTTGTGAAATGGATATAAAAAGTATTCTTTCAATTTTATCCATGAAGAAAATAAATGACTTTCCCAAGGTCACACAGCTGCTAAGTGTCAGAGGCAGGATTCACACTCAGGTCTTCTTAACTCCACAGACCAATTCTGTATCCATTGTGCCAGACTGTATACATTTGAAGATCTGTAATACATATTTGCAAGACATTATTTGTTCAGTCTGCAGAACTTTTACATGAAGTCATTTAAGGAGATGGCTGGAGGTGTTTGGCTGAGTTCAGAGACTGGCTTGTGGCCTCCTTGCAGTAACCCTGTGGCCTCCCCAGGGTCCCCTGCATTCTACAGGCTAGGGGCTCCTGCTCCCACTGTTAGAAAGTTCTGCCACATATGGAGGTGAAACCTGCACAGACATTACCAGACTCAGTAGTGGCCAGGTGGCCCCTGCCAATGCTTCCTGCCTTGGTGGAAACCAGCTCCCTCCCCTCTGCCCTCCAGTCAAGTGGCCACCCCCCCCCCACCATCTCCCACCACCACTCTCTCCCCTTCCCCCCAATGCACTCTCTCTTCACTTCTATCTCATAGGATTCCTCAAGCACCTCTTCATGCAGGAAGCCTCCCCTGATTGCCCCAACTATTAGACCCTCCTCCCTCCCAGGTCACCTTCCTGTATTTAGATGCTTTGTATGATTCTCTTTATATTTATAGAAGTTTTTGCCATCTCCCCCATTAGAATGTAAGCTTCTTGAGGGCAGGCCCATTTCACTTTTATGTTTTGCAAGGTACCTGGTGAATGGTGGGCACTTAAGAGGTGCCTGTTGATTAACTAGCAGAGCCAGGTTTAGAGACATCTAGCTGGCACAGTGGATAGAGCAGTTCAAATTTGACCTCTGACATTTACTACCTGTGTGACTCTGGGCAAGTCACTTAATTCTTGTCTGCCTCAGTTTTCCCAACTGTAAAGTGAGCATCCTAATAGCCCCTTCCTCCCAGAACTAATGATTGTACAATGCTTAGCACATAATAGGTGGTATATAAATGCTTATTCACTGCTCTTCTCCCCACTTTCTCTGCCCCACCTCCCAGGTCTTCTGACTTCTAGTTCACTGTTCTCTCCACCATACCCAATCTATGCTATCTTCCCGGATTTTTTTTTAGCCACCCTATAAATAAGACTCTGGTGTTAGTGGGCTGACCCTTGAAAGGACCTTCCTTCGGTCTACTTAAATTCCTTGTTAATGAGCTAGGAAAGGCCATAAATAGCAAGGGAATGAAATCTTTGGGTGACACCAGATTGGGAGGTGTTAGAGACAAGCCCAAGGCTAGCTCTGAGATGGGAAGCCCAGGCAGGAAGTCCTGGAAAGAGCCTGGAGAAACAGGGAAGCCACGGCCAAGGCCAAGGGCAAGAGTCTCCACTGCTTTGATCTTCATCAGACCTTGTAGAAATGCCCCTGGGACACCCACTCTCACACTCATGCCCTCAGCCTGGCATGAGAGTCAGGAATAAGTGACTGGACCAGCCTTCAAGATTCCATGTGAATTCTGCCTCAGAGCCTCAGTCAAAGCAGAGCTCTCTGAGCCTCAGTTTCCTCATCTGTAAAATAGAGAATCTTTGCTTTAGAACTAGAAGGGCCCCCAGAGGCCAGCTAATCTAACCCTCTCATTTTGTGGAGAAATGAGGCCAGAGGCACCATGTTTTGCCTACGGTCACAGTAATAAACAGGACAGCTGGGATTTAAACCAGGCTTTCTGCCTATGCCATAGACCTGGATGCTTCAGATGAGAAGACCTCTAAAGCTCCTTCTTGTTTAAAAACCCCACAATCCTAGGACCCCTTCTTTCCAAGGTGACAGTTAATTAATCTGATAAATGCATCCTGTTAATTAATAGGTGGATAAGAAAAGACAGTTCTACCTCTTCAGAGGCCTGCCATGACAGATTTAAAGTCTTTTAGAAACTCCACATAATTAATATTTGGTTAGATTGCATTGATTCTTTCCTCTTTATTTGAGACTGGGTCTCCAGATCTGTCCAAGACTGGAAGGACAACTGCCACCTATGGTCTTGGTTCCACTAATGATCTGCACAGAAGCTCTAACCTGCTCTGTCTGGGGCAGCTGGTGGCCCTGCCCCTCATATCAGGGCTTTACCACATTGGTGCTGGATCAGCTCAGCTCTTTTCGGTTTAGAGCTGGGGAGTCAGAGGGCTCTATCAGCCTCAACTTCTCCAGAAGCAGGGATTCTAGTCTGGCATCATGGTGCCAGGCTCCATGGCATTTACTTTAATAAACAAAAGAGAGTGTAGAAGTGAGTTGGTATACATGAGAGATGTGCTGGCAAATGTTTAAAAAGAGCTCATTGGAAGAAACAACAGACTTTTCCCTCCCAGAACAAAACACTTTTAAATTGAATCTGCACCAACATTTTCTCCATCACTTTTAAAAGTCTGGACAATGAAGAAAACAATAAGTCAGACCCTGATTCTTTGTCAGCCCATTTCCCAGGTGTTAGTGCTCTTGCTGGAGGGCTCTGGAAGGCTGACTGTAACCAACCTTATGTCCATTCAGTGGCTCCTCATTACTTCTAGCATCAAATATATTCTGTATGATCTGGCATTTGGATCTCTGCATAACCTGGCCTCCTCCACCAACTCTAACACCCAGCCATAGTACACTAAATACTATTCCATCTCCCATCTCCTGGCCATTGCGCCATGCATGCCCCTAACCAAAACGCCTCCTTTCCTCACCCTTCCCTCTTCAGATCCCTGGAGTTTTTGAAGCCTCAGCTGAAGCCCCTCCTTTTGGAGGTTTCCCCCAGTCTTCTCTTGGGCTGTTTCCCACCTACTTTGTAGCCGTTTTGTATATAAGTTCCTTGAGGGCAGGGCCTATTTTTTCCTCTTTGTATCCCTAGCTAGTCTTAGCACAGTATTCGATACATAGTAATCAATGCCTGTCGAAACACACACGGGCTATCTACACAGGTTTGTGTATGATATAATGTTAATTACAAAAGTTATGATCTAATGATGTTACACAATGTGGTTCTTGTCTCTCAAAAGGTTCCTGACCCCAAGGACTATCTTTCAGGAGAGAACACTGGAATTGGACCTGGAGCCAAGATCCATCTTTCCATCCCAGCTAAAGGTTTCTAAAGTGCTTTCTTCAATCCCACGATGTTGATAAGGCAAAGCTTTTTTTTTAAATCAGCTTTTGGCAGTTGAGGAAACTGAGTCCCAGAGAAGCCAGCCAGGAGGGAGGTGTTGGGGGCAGCACCCAGCCCAGGCCTCTGCAGATGATTCCAAGTCCGCCTGCATCCATGCCAGCCGGCGGCTTAGAGCCTGTTTGAGTTCTAGTTCTCTCAGACACATTCTATCAGTGGCAAGGCCCTTAACCTCTCTGAGCCTGTTTCCTGGGGGAAACCTCAGGGTCACAGGGTTTTAAGAGCTGAAAGGGGCTTCAGAGCTCATCCCAGCAAGCCCCAGACTCAGAGAGAGAACCAGGGACTGTTGCCCACTTCACAGGTAAAGGTGACCGCACAGGTAAAGCGCTTTGCAGACGCCTGAAGAGCTGCTATCTAAGCCGAGGCTCTCAGTAGCCGGCTTTGCATTTTCCCCGCATCCCTGGAATATAAAGGGTGGTGTGTGTGCGTGCGTGCGTGCGTGTGTGTGTGTGTGTGTGTGTGTGTGTGTGTGTGTGTGTGTTGGGGGGGTGTCTGGGGGCGGGGTGGGCACCGAGCCTGGCTGCAGAGGTGGCCGCTCCCGGGAGCCGCCAGCGGAGGGCGCCGGCGGGCCGGCCACTCGGGCCATTGGTCAAGGCGCGCTCGGGCGCTTTGCTGAAGACTTGGAAAGTGACAAGTTGGGGAGGCTGAGAACGAGAGAGGCAGAGGAGGAGACGCGGGCTGGAAAGCCGCCCCCGCTGCAGCCGCCGCCGCCGCCGCCTGCCCTAGCCCCGGAGGGTAAGCGCCGCCGCCCGCCGTCCCCCGGCTCCGGCCCTGGGCCCCCCCCGGCCCCCGAGTGCCCGGGCTCCCGAGCTCCCGGGATCCCGGGATCCCGGGCTCCCGAGCTCCCGAGCCGAGCGGCGCCCGGGCTGCCAAGGCCAAGGGTGGGGGCGGCCCAGAGGGCCGGCCAGATCGCCCCGGGGCCAGCGGGGCCAGCGGGGCCAGCGGGAGAGGGGAAGGAAGGAGCCAGAGGAGCCCGAGGCAGGCGGGCAGGGAGGCGGAGGACGAGCAGGACAAAGGGAGCCGCGAGCCCCGGGGCGTGCGTGCGTGCGCCCGGGCGGCTGTGGAGAGCGAGCCCCCGAGAGGCGGCCGCCGGGACCTCGGGGCGAGCCTGGTGGACGTGCCGGGAGCGCCGCCCGAAGAGGAGAGGAGGAATGCACCGGGCCGGCTGCGGCCAGAGGCGCGGGGCGGCCGCCCGCTGGTCGCGGGTGCTCCCGTTGCTCGTCCTGCACGGCGCGATCCTGCTGGCCAGCGGAGGAGCAGCCCAAGGTAAGGGGCGGCCGCCGGCCGGACTGCGGGGGTGGGGGGGGGGGGGCAGGAGAATGGCCCGGGGTCAGGGCGGGCAAACCTGCTGCCTCCTCCGGGCAGACCGCCGGACGGACCCGTTCCCGGCTGGAGGCTGGGAGACTTGGGCCATTCTTTCCCTCCCTGGCTAGGCTGCCTTTCTCCCCACCCCCACCCCCACCCCACCTGGGAATGGCCCCTGAGTCTGCTGGGCTCGAGTAGTCCCAAAATGGGATCCCACTGAAGCTGAGGAAGGCACTGACTCGCTCCCGGGGACCCCCTACCCGAGCCCTGGCGGGCTGGGGTGGGAGCAGGGGTCTTGTTCTGGTTGAAATCAGCTGCTGTCATCAGTGACAGGAAACGTTGATGGGCTGGGGGGTGGCGGTTCTGTGTGTGTGTGTGTGTGTGTGTGTGTGTGTGTGTGTGTGTGTGTGTGAGAGAGAGAGAGAGACAGAGAGACAGACAGACAGACAGACAGAGAGAAAGACAGACAGACAGAGAGACAGACAGAGACAGAGAGACAGAGAGAGAGAGAGAGAGAGAGAGACAGAGACAGAGAGACAGACAGAGACAGAGACAGAGAGACAGACAGAGACACAGAGAGAGACAGAGACACACACACAGAGACAGAGTGAGAGAGACAGAGACAGACAGACAGAGAGAGAGAGAGAGAGAGAGAGAGAGAGAGAGAGAGAGAGACAGAAAGACAGAGAAAGAGATTTGAACCCGAGCCCCCTGACTCCACATTTTCCTGGCCTTTCCCACCCGGTCCCTGTAAGTGAAGTCCACTAGCTGTTCCGAGAAAACGCAGGGGGTGGGGTGGGGCTGGGAGGAGTGGGATTTTGTTTTGTCCGCTGTGACTTCGCGACTCCCCCAGCCCCAGCCCCAGCCCCAACCCCAACCTTAGGCCGTTCGAATTCCTCTTAGAGCTCCAGCCCGCCCCTTCCCTCCCCGGACTGAGCTCAGAGATAATCGTGTGTGTCTGTCCCTCGCTGCCTGGGCGCCCCCGATTCCCATCTCTCATCCCTCTTCCAACTCTTAATTCTACTTTTTTTTTTCTTGCTCCAAACAATTCGGCCGGAGCTGGCGCTGCTCCCTAGAGCCGGGAGAGCTTCCCCCCAAGTGTGGTGGCCTCGGGGTTAAGGGATTGAGAGAAAGGCAGCCAGTCATCTCTTGCATCCTTGATTTGGGTAATCTCGAAAGACAATCGCAACAGTTAGAGAAAAACTAATAAGAGGGGCCAGGCATATTACCTTCCCTGCGGGAGGCTTTCAATCCGTCCCGCTCTCTGTCTGTGCTGCGGACACAATAAGAGTGAGAGAGGGTAAAGATTTGGGCTTCTCCCGTGGATACAACCGATTCATTCTTTCGAGGTCTGAGGGGGAAAAGTTGATTAAAGGCTCCTGGGGTCTGGCGCTTCACTTTTAACATGCATTCAGCATAGGGAAGCCCTCTCCCCGCTCCTTTTCTTCTCTCTTTCTCTCTCTCTCTCTCTCTCTCTCTCTCTCTCTCTCTCTCTCTCTCTCTCTCTCTCTCTCTTTCTCGTCCTCCCTCCCTCCCCCTCCTCTTCCTCCTTCTCTTTCTCCTCCTCCGTGCCTTCCCTCCATCCCTCTCTGATTCTGTGTCTATCTCCCTCCCTCCCTCTCTCTCCCTCTCTCCTCAGTGGAGAAGCCCTTTATCATGCATCTTTCATTTCTCCATAGATAGTGAGGGCTTTGCTTTGGAGAAGGGCCGCCTGGGGTCCCAAGCAACTCTGTGTAGACCTATGAGGTTTGGGAAAAGAATTGGAATCCTGAATAATAAAGTGTGTCTCGCCTGGGAGTTTCTTATTAGGGGCTTTCTCAGAAATAGGCCTCCTGCCCATAGCCAGCCGAAGTCAGATATAAGGTGAAGATTGGTGTTTGAGACATATTTTGGTCTGTCCAGGTTTGAGTTTTTAGGGGATGATTTGGGGGAACTCCCCTCCTCCCTGGAAAATCATTTTCTCAAAACTGTAATTTAGGAATATGGGGATATGGGAGGGGGGGTAGATTTTTTTAAAAAAAGTATCATTCATCATCTGTCAAGTAAGGACACCACAAGACTGAGGCATGTGTGTCAAAATATCCTGGGTTCAAACCCTGTGTCTGTCATTCTGTGGATGATGCGCCATTCGATTCACCCTCTGGGCCTCTGGTTCCTCATCTGGACGATAAAGACACTGACCTCAAGGCCGAGCTCAAGGAAGAGGCTCCTGAATCTCCAGTTGGAAGAAACCTTAGAGGCTATCTAGGCCAACCCCCTCATTTTACAGATAAGGAAACTGAGGCATAGGGAAACTGTGACAAGGTAAGTAAATGACAGACAAGACCTGAAGCCAGGTCCTCTGATTCCAGATTAAGTCCTCTCCTCAGCCCCACACCCACTGCCTGGGCATATCTGGATATTTCAGGTGAACATGGGTTTGGCAAAGGGGGGAGGGAAACTCAATTAACCAGATAGTTGGTTTGAGTCATTTCTAGCCATTTCACTTTGCCTGAGTGTACATATAGGCACAATGCAGAGACTTAGAAAAGGCACATTTCACCCCCAGTTACGCCTGTGTCACCCCATTCCATTGGCCATGTCCTTCCAAAGAGTTGTGTGTTTAACAGGCCTGGGCCAGAGGGCCTCCATATTCTCAGCAGAGACTTAACCCTTCATTTTGTTCTTGTTGGTTTTTAAAGGAAAGTTGTCTGTCCCTCTTCCCTCCAGTACTGTTTGAACTGTTTGCTTTGTGCTTCTTCATTTCTGTGTATGTTCAAAGCTCTATCCTAGTTTTTTACGTCCTGTGTTTAAGTTTGGGTTCCTAAGGTAACCCAGCCAGTGACTCATGAAATCAGCTTAAGGCCATAGCTGCCCAATTTATATACATCTTTATATTTTAATACTCAGCATTTCTCAGATCCCCTTCCTTTTGTAAAATGGTGTCATCTGGAGACATTATACATGTTAACTTTACTTTTCTAGCTGTTTGGTTTTGAGCCCTAAACTCAGCCTTTCTGTGCTGCTGCTGAGATGGGGTTTACTGCATTTGTGTATTTACAGACAGATTCCTACCCTGCCCCCTCTCTTCCCCAGGTAGGTTGGCGCTCCCTACCTTCATAGGCCTTCTTCCGGCTTCTTAACTGGCAGCCTGGACTGCCTCCTATCAGATGACAAGCCCCCCTGAGGGTCTGGTCTTCCTGTATCTTGCCAGGATCCTGGATTTCTCCTTAATGCAGAAATTCCCTGCAGGGAGAAGGCTCTGAGGTGCCAGCCTCCTCCAGCCTTGTCTTGAATATTTTCAGTAAGCCAGCCTGGGGAGGATGCTTGGGGGCCAGCCAGGGGAAAAGCAGCTTCCAGGGGACATGGGCACTTCGAAAAGGGACTTGTGATATGGGGCCCCACTTTTGGTTGATTTGGGGCTGACCTCATAGGTGGTCTGCTTCTGCTAGGTTCTGGCCAGGTTTCCAGGGACCTGGTTGAGCAGCTGGCCATTGTGTGAACCTTTTAGGAGGACTATGTGGGGGTAGGAGACTAATTCCATGTAGTCAGAATTCCTGGAGGATTTGAATTATAATTCTTGGGAAAGGTTTTCCTTACTAGTTTGGTGAAAAGTGACTTCAAAAACAATACTTTTTTGAGTAGTGGTGGTGGGATGAAATGGGGGAAAATCTTACAACTTTCCTTCTGCCTTCACTTAGTGTTGCATAGACCCCCAGAAAAGAGGAAAAAGCATCATAATGGGAGTGTGGCCTAAACATGCAATCATAGCTTTCACTTTAAAAAATTCAAACAAATCAACAGCCTTTGGAGGCTGTCTGGTAGTCTATCCTACACAGTCTAGCAGACTCAAGAGTGTGTCCACAAACACATTCATCTCTGTCTCTGTCTCTGTTTGTCACTTTACATTCTATAGATCAGAGATTCTTAACCTTTTTTTGTGTCCTGGACACATTTGACAGAATGTGAATTTCCCCTTCTGGCTGCCTGTTTTGAGCTTTAAACTCAACTTTCTGAGGTATAAGAGCTTCTGCTGAGATGGGGTTTGCTGAAGCCTGTAGACCCCTTCTCAGGACTGACTGTGTTTTTAAATTAATAAAATACATAGGATGCACTCATCATAAAATTAAAAATAAGTTCACAGACCCCAGGTTAAGAATTCCCACTTTAGGGGGAGGCAAAATGTGATCGAATCCTAATGGGAGCGGGGATAAGGGAGAGAGGGACACAGGGAATTTAGGTGATGTTAAAAAACCAAAACATATCAATAAAATTTAAAAAAATAAATGAAAGATAAGGCTCAGATTGCCTATGTTTCACTGATAGAAGAAATTTCCTCTACCAAGGCAGTCTGGCACCTTAGAGAATTACCTGAGAGTTTGAGGGCTTTATCCAGGGTCGTAAGCCAGTTTTGTCTTGGTGGGAGGATTTATACCCAGGTTTTTCTGGCTTGTGGCTGGCTCTCTCACCAGTATGCCTGGCTGCTTCCCTGCTTCTTATAGATTATGAGACGTATACAAAGTTAGTACAAAGTGAGTATTTTGGGGTGGGGCTCGAGAGGCTTACTGTGGATATCAGGAAAAGCCTCACAAGCGATGCTTTTTGAGCTGAACCTTAAAGGGAATGCAGGATTGTAAGAGAGGGAGGGGAGCAGGGAGGGCAGTGCAACCTTGGAGGATGGTGTGAGAAATCACCAAAAGGCCAATCTGCCCAGACCCTACCTACAGTCACTCACCCCTGGGGATGCATGGCAAGTGTGTGGGAGACCGAGGCAGGATGGGACCTTCCCAGGCTGCTCCTCTCTATGCTGCCTCGCTTTTCTGACTGATCACCCAATCCTTAGGGTTCAATAGTAGAAGGTGAAAGGGGTTTTGATTACTGGAGGAGCTGTCCTTAGAGTAGCCTTGGTCATCAGAGTCGGAGCTAACCTCTTCTTCCATTTTCTGTTTCTTCTCCTTCTGGCAATCATTGTTTTGGGTGGGGGGAGGGGGAGGAGAAGCTGACGTGCTGCATCCTTATTTCTGAGCCGAGGATTCTAGCTGAAAATCACAGATTGAGAATTGTTATTGTTGGTGCTGGTGTTGTTGTGTTGTGTGTGTGTGACCGTGGAGCTCAGCCTCCCCCTTTTTACAGATGACAAAATTCAGGGCCTGCCACACATCCAATCCAGTTTTCCTTTCAAAGCCTGAGTGGGATACTCAGCATCACTGCTCCACACCTAAAAGCATCAGAAGTCCCGAGAGCCCCTGCGTGCTCTGGGCTGTCTCTTCCGCTGTGAGCCAGAGAGGGGTTTTTCTCTCCCCTTCCAGGGGCTGTGATGAACCCTTCCTTGCTGCTAGGTTGAACAAGACAGAGATCCCCAGCCCCACAGATGCTCCTGGGCTGGCCCTTGGGAGTTGCTGTCCAACAGTTGCCTCTATTTACACTAGCTCGAGGGCCTGGAGCACTTAGCATTTGTTTAGAATGCTTCGGGAACCCTTTCTAAAAAGGGATGAGGTCTCTGTGGATGACTGGCAGATCAATGGGGGTCTTGGGCCATGATCCAAGTTGTATGAGATGCAGAAGGGCTTGGTGAGTGGAGCTATGTGCTTGGGAGTCTTCACAACCTGGGTTCGAATTCTGCTTCCGACACACAGGAGAATGACTTAACCTCCCTTAGCATCAGCTTCCTTGTTGTCAAATGTCTATAGCAATAGCATCTACTTCCTAGGGCAGTTCTGAAGATCAAGTGAAATAATTCATATGAAAAGCTTTACAAACTGTAAAGTGCTTCATAAAGGTCCCTCCTTCTGGACCCAGAGCATCATGGGATCCTAGATGAAGAGCGGAAGGGTCTGTCTGATCCAACCCCCTCATTTGTGAAAATTAAATTTTATTTTTCTTTTTAAATATTTATTTCCTTTTAGTTGACAACGTTCACTTCCACAAACCCTTGAGTTCCCAGTTCTCTCCCCTTCACCCCCCTTCACCTCCCCCAGATGGCACGCAGTCCAATAGAGACCCTACATATACACTCATGAGTTCATTTTTCAATGAACAAAAATGGATTTTCTTTCCCTTTCCCTCCCTCCCACTCTTACAGTCAGGCTTAAAAAGCCACCTCCTTACAACAAATCTGCATAGTCAAGCAAAACAAACTCTGCCATTGGCCACATTGGCCTTGTGGGCCCCCTCTCTGTGTCATTCTGCACCCTGAGCCTGTCACTTAAGATCAGAGAGCATACTTCATCATTGGTCCCTGGAATCGTCATCATCCTTGTTTTGTATAGGTGAGCAAGCTACAGCCCAGGCTATGCCCCAGGCCACCTACATGGTAAGTATCAGAGGCTAGATTTGAACTCATGCCTTGGCCTCCAGGTCCAGCATAATTTCCCCTAGCCATTCTGTCTCATTTCCATCTTTTCTTACTATTCAGTAGAGATGATGACTTGATTTGGGTCCATACTTTGCTCAAACTAGCACTGTGTTTTTGCACATAGTCAATCAACATTTATTAAGTGCCTAATGTATGCTAGACACCAGGATAACATGGTAGGAAGTTAATAAATACTTGGATGGCAAACCAGACAGCAGCAAGGAAGCATTCGAGGCTGTGCCCTGTACAAACACTAAACTTTTCCAGAGGTGTGCCTGGAGCCACTGCTCTTTAGACGTATGTAGATAAATGAACAGTCTTCCCAGGCTCTGATTCTCAGGCCTGAGTTGAAGAAGATGAAGAAGAAGAAAAAGTTCTTAACTAAATGCAGCTGCTTGTGATCGAGCTAGCCTTGCATGCCAGGAATATCTAAAAAGCTAAGGAACACAACATCAAAACAAACAGCAGTGAGACTCCCTCTGTTACAGTAAGCTTACTTGGGGTCTCTGGTTTATTTAGGAATGGGCTAATTGGGGTACCCATTTATTTTCATAATGTAGGGAAATGTATCTGGATATTCTGTCCTTGTGATGCCTTTAACACCTGAGCTCCTTCCCTTCCCTGGCCCTCCCCCAGCATCCCCTGCACTCCCATGGTCATGACCTGCTGAGAAGAGAAGCAGGTAATTTAATGGACTGATTTTGGCAGACCCTATCCCCATGAATAGAGAGGCAAAGGGAGAATACCCGGGGCTTCCATGGGAAGGGGGCTCATATGCTTAATAAGTAACTATGAAACTTAAAAGTAGGCTTCTTCAGAGTTTCGGTCTGAAAACCATTACTCAGCTCTGATAAACTGAGTCCTTGTAATGCTTAGCATGACTGCATGCCCACCTATTTCTTTCCTTTCTCATTGAATAGTAGAATATTAGAGCTGGAAAGGATGACAGAGTATAAGTTATTAGAAGAGAAAGCACTGAATGTTGGAGCCAAAAGGGACCACGTTGAGATCACGGGATGCTGGAATGTAGCTAGAAAGACCCATTGAAAAACTCCTTGAGTCCAGCATCTTCATCTAAATTATTCTCACTTTCAGGGCGGCTAGGTAGTGCAGTGAATAGAGCACCGGCCCTGGAGTCAGGAGGACCTGAGTACAAATTTGGCCTCAGACACTTAAAACACACACACACAAAACTAGCCGTGTGACCTTGGGCAAGTCACTTAACCCCAAGTGCCCTCCAAAAAGCAAAAAAATACAAGTAAAAATAAAAAATAAATTATTGTCACTTTCAAATGTATTTGTCCGTGTAGATGTTTAAAATCTGGCATGTACAACACAGTCATGAAAGAGAGTCCATAGAACAGTTGTTGGAATAAAGACTTGGGTCCCACCCCCACCCCCTGCACACTGTGTTCATTGATAATCCCCAAGCCCAGCTGGAGGGGGCCCTTGCAGGAGGTTTCCATTCGGGCTGTCTCAGGACTCTTACCTCGGGGTACCCGGGAGGGACCATTCCAGACTCTGGAATGAAATCTTGGGCATCTAACAAACAAGGATTCTCCTCTTCTCTCTCCCTGATAGTGGGACCCAGGTCAGTAGAATTGGGACTGAGGATAGGGGATTCCAGGCTTAGGTTTGCAGAGTCTTCAAACAAAGGCTTTTTCAGAACTACGGACTGTTTGGTGAAGGGCGCTGCCGCCCCCCTCCTGGTGTAATTCCAGAATTCTCATTGGGGAATGTTACATTGCAAGGACCTCATTTGAAACCTGACCGTCTTAGTCCCAGTGTCCAAATAATCTTGCTGAGTACAACTTGAAAGGGAAAGGGTAACATCTGCAGGAAAGAATCGTGAGGTGCTTTGTTAGTCATTTAAAAATTCTGAGTAGGAAAAGCAAGGCTAAGGCCCCCACTAGCCCTTGGGTCTGCTTGGGTGTGTGGGTGGGATGGGGTGGGGGCAAGCTTGAACAGTCAGGCTGTGTCAATGGTAAGAACCAGTCCTGTTTGATTTGCTAAAGGGATTAAATTGTGGGCTCGTTAGAGTTTGGGTTGCAGAAAGGCCAGATGTTCTTTGGGCCTGTGTTAGGGGGCCAGGGTTTTCTACAGGGGAGAAAAGATGGAGCAAAAAGAGAATCAGACCATAGGTTTAGAGCTGGAGGGACCTTGGAGCCCATCAGCCCTGCCCTCTGGAGCACAGCTGACTCACCTAAACCTTGCCAGGTAGCAGGTAGCAGGTGACAGAGCTCATGTTGGAGCAGAAATTTCTTGCTGTTTGGATTGGACAAGATGGTGGCTGAGACCCCTTCTCCCTTCCAAGTTCTGGGATTTTGTGACTCCAGACCCAACCCTTTCGATTTTGTTGTGGAACTTTGAGCAGGTCATTCAGTGTGCTGGAGTCTCAGTTTCCCCATCTGTCAAATGAGGGTATTGAATGAGGTGACTTCAGAGGCTATTCTCAGCCCTAAATCAAGGATCTTAAGGCAACCCTGAAGGTGGGGTTTCTTAGAGGGGATTTTTCCCTAAGATTCTCAAACCTTTTTTATTTTTTTTAACATTCCAGTAACTATATTGCAGTATAATTGGTTTCCTTTTTATGTTTTATTGACAACATCATTCAGAGAGGAGGGTCACAGGCTTCACCAGACTGCCAAAGGGATTCATGATAGAAAAAAGCTAAGACAAAATCAATTTCCACTTTGACATCCTCCACTCCGCTATTTGAATGGTTTTCCTAAAGCATAGGTCCTACTCAATTAACTCCCATGGATCGCTATTGCCTCTGGGATCAAATAGAAAACCTTGAGTTTGGCATTCAATGCCTTTCATAACCTAAGCCCCTCCTACTTTTCTTGTCTTCTCACACCTGACATACCTAGCTTCCTCTACATCTCTTTCAATATCTAGAGCTTTCTATGTTCTTCAGTATTTCAGTGGGTCTGACCATGGCCCTCTTGAGAAGCTTCTGTGGTTGACCTCAGGATCAAATACTAAAACCTCAGTTAGCCATTTGTAGACTCATTACTGGAGGGGACCTTTTTCCAATCCTCTCATTTTATATTATGATCAAAATGAGGCTGAGATATTCAGAGATTTGGCCAAGGTCACAGACAAGATCTGAATTCAGGTCCTTGTACTACAAAGCCAGTGTTCATTCCATCATACCACACAGTCTTCTTCCAATGTTGAGTCTTTGTGCCCAGTTCTTTGCTGGGCACGGTGGGGGGATTCGAAAACAGACAAACAACATATGATCTCTTTCTAGTTTCTGAGAAAAGAATGGCATCAGAAAGTATTGGCCAGGAGCCTACCATGAGAAGCACAGACTCACTCTGCCAGGAGGCTGACTGGGCTGGGACCAGTGAGGGGAGGGGACAGTTCAGCAACATGTTTATGGATGCACCAGACTCCCTTGATGAAAGGTGGGCACACACACAGCTCCCACCACTGCGCTATCCAGTCATATTGACTCCTTTCCCACCTTGGGCAGGATGCCTGCCCCGGTCTGCCCTCCTCTTTTCCTCTCATATTGCCTTCATTTACCTATCTTATAGACACCTAGTTTTGTTTGGTTTCGTTTGTTTTTTTTATAGAATTTACCTTCTCCCTTTAGATTGTAAGCTTCTTGAGGTCAGGGACCTTGTCTTCGCACAGGAAGGAAACCACCTTGGGATTGGTAATAATGCAGTCACCCCGCTTCCCTGCAGGGAGGATTTTCCCTAATTTCCACCTTCCTCCTCCTTGCTCTTGGTCTCCCTCCCTCAGACTCCTGTGTCTTTAGAATGATAAGGGGCTGGTCTTACTTTACCTTAGTATACCAAGTGCATTGCTTCTCTCTTTAAACATGCTGGCTGTGCTGAGTCTCAGCAAGGCCAGAACCACCAGAGCTCCTTCCCACACCTGCCTCCTTCCCACACCTGCCTCCTTCCCATACCTGCATCCTTTCCACATGGATCCTTCTTTTCTAATGCTTTGCTAACTATAGGTCTCAAGAGGCCAGTTTGCTGTCTTCCCGGAATTTATTTAGTTGGGAAGGAATATAAACACCCAGGAAATAGGGGGAGGAACTGGGGATGTTGGACTCTGAGAAAAGTCTCAGGGGGACACAATTGTGATCTTCAAGTATCTGAAGGTCAGTCACATGTAGGAGCAACTAGGCTGTTTGGTCCCAGAAAGAACCAGGGATGATGGATGGGAATTGCAAAGAAGTCAATTCAGCTTGATGTCTGGGGGAAAACACTTCCTAATAATAATAGCTGTGACCAAAAGGGATGGGCTGCCCTCTGAGGCTGTTGGTTCCCCCCTGCTTGAAGGTCTTCAGCCAGAGGATAGGTGGCTACTTGTTGGGGTTATAGTGGAGCTACCTAGATATGGAACTTGAGATCCCATCTTCCCCTCAAATCCTGGAATTCTGGGGAATAAAGACCAGTTCAGTGATAAGCAAAGTGACAACAATAAGGGGGATTTCAGGGGAGATAGAAGCCAATGTAGGCTGAAGTAACCAAATACTTCCTGAAAAAGGTAGAGATTAAACTGTATCTTGAATCATAGGTAGGATGTGGATGGGCTAAGAAGAAAGGGGGAGGGAGGGGGAGAGACAGAGACAGAGAGATTGATTCCAGGCAGACCCATGCCAAGCCCCAGATTCACTGTAGGCCCAGCCTAGAGCAGATCTGACCATAAGCACAAGTCTCAGGGTCCTAGGAGGGCAGAGCTCCTAGGACCTTCCAGCGTCCTGACAAAAGCAGGTTGTCTGTGGTTCTCTGTCCTGAGCAGGCAAGCGGGAGTGGAGGAGGGGAGTGGTGGAAAATTTAAAGTATTTGGGGTCTCTGACTTTAATGCTGCTGGGGCCCCTGGAGATCACCGGATCCAACCTGCTTGTTTTACAGATTAGGAAATGTGAAGAAGGTCCATATAATGGGATAAACAGCAAGCTAGAGCTTTGCCAACCTTTCTAGTTACATACCTGAAACTTGTGCGGTCCCAGAGGGAAGGGAGCTGGAGCACTGGTCTCACCAGGTGAGAATCAGTGGGAGGGTCCCAGGATGTGGAGCCGGGAGAGCAGAAGAGTCCAGGGGAACATGAAGGAGCTTGGCTGCTTTCGTTGGACGTCTCAGAGAGCAGTGGGCTTCTTGGGGAGGTTGGGGATCATTGGTGGAGGACTGGGCAGAAGGGGCTCTTGGGCAGGTGGGGCCAGCTGGGCTCTCTGCCAGCTCCAGTCTGTGATTTTTCTGAAAAATGAAGAGATTTTCTTGGGGTCAGACTGGCAGTGAGCAGCAGAACTGTGAATGGGGCCTGAAGCTGTAATCTGGTTAAGGATCTGAGGCACCAACACAGGAAAGACAGCCCAAGGATAGAGCTTTCGCCACCATTTCTGGGCCATCGGCATTTCCCTCGTCATCCCTTGGCCAGTTGGGGAAACCTTCATCTGCTGCTATCACTGGGACAGCTGGGGAAGATAACCTGCTGGCCAGCGGTAGAGAGGCTGGCCCTTCCTCCCAGACCTGGCTTGTCCACACTGTGACCACGCCCTCTGACCCGTTTTTTTTTTTTTAATCCCCAGAACTTAGCTTGGTGACCACCAGAGAAAATGCTTTGTCAATGTCTGATTTACTTTCTTTTTCTGATCTCTCATGTCTAGGACCTCTCTGATAAAATGATTCTGTACTTATTCTGTTGACATTCCTTCATATATTTAGGTCCAGCCATCAACATGCATTTATTAATCAACTATGTGCCCAGCTCTGATAACCATACATTCTGAGGACACGTTTATTTTTTTCCAGGATGTAGGCAGGATTTTATTTTAGTATTGTCAGTTATGGTGGGGTGGCATGGTGCATGAAGAACTGGCCCCAGAGGTCAAGGAGTCCTGGGTTCCACTCCTGTCTCTTGACACATGCTGACCTTGTGACCCATAGAGTCCCTTCACCAATCAATGCTCTGGACAGCTCTCTGAGATGCTAGGTTGCAGAGAAAGTGCCATCCTGGGTTGGTAGAGGGAGTTCCCTGTCAATGACACCCTAGGGACTGGCCCTAACCCCAGCATAGTTCCTGGTAAATAGTAGGTGCTTAATAAATGTGTGTTGACATGTCAATTGACTTTTGAAGAAATGTTATTTTTGTGCCCATCAGACTTGAAATCTTTGATCCTAAGAGTTCCATATACACCATGAAAATCAAATAGGGTTAATCTTAACTTTTGGATGCTGAGTCCACAGTGAATGTTGTATTGAATGCTTAAAAACAAAAGGAGCTTTACTGGGTCGAGCTTAGTGAGAGGCATAGTGGAAGAGAATTCTGGGTAGCTGACCAGGGTTGGAATCTAGCCTCTGCCATTTCATACTTGTGAGTCCTGGAAGGTGTCAGGTAACAAGGTCTCAGTTTCCATACATGTCAGAGGAGGAGGCTGGACACAGATGAGGCTCCAGAACTAAGATCCTTCAAACAAAAAGCCTGTGACTCCATCCCACCTTTCCTCACAGGAGAGGAGTCCCTTCTCCTGACGGGACAAGGACACTTTTAAGCTAATTGCTTCTCTTGTTCCCTGAGAGATCCTTCCTGCCCCCTGGCCCTCCACCTCCAGCACACCTGTGGGTTCCGTGGTCACCCCCTCCCCCCCCCACTCACCTGGCCATCAGGCCCATCGTGCTCTGCTTTATTATTTTTTGCTTCATCAGCCTGTTTCTCATTAATCCTTCCCCTCCATCACCTTGGTAATAAAAGGAAGTGGTGAGAGACCAAGGGCAATTTTTTCAAGGTCCCGTTGCCAGATTTCTTAGACATAGGAGGGCACCTGTTGACTTATTATTTCTGCCAGACCCTTGGCTTTTGGAGATAGTGTTAGTGGTATAGGCAGAGGACAGGGGCTCCGATCCCACTCTGCATGCTCTGAGTTGGGACTGTCATCTGACCCTAGAAAATGAAGGGGGTGGAGTAGAGGGGCCTGAGATGCCCCTAGCTCTGTCTGTGATCCTAGATTGTGTGTGCATGTGAGTGTATGTGTGTGTGTGCGCGTGCGTGTGTGTGTGCACCTGTGTGCGTGCGTGTGCGAGCGTGTGTGTGTATGTGTGTGTGAGTAGATGGTGAACATATGACATTCATTGAAATAGAAATTATTTACTGAGAACAAACTAGGAACAATGGTCAGAAGTTGGGGAGAGTCAGATATTTAGACTTTGTTCAAGGGAAAAAAGTCTAAGCATTAGGGATTTCCCCCAGTGGGAGGGGCTGCCTCAGGAGCTGACAGTTCCCCCTCTTGGGAGGGTCTTCAAGCCAAGGTTTGGAATGCTGTAAAGGAGGGATGGAACTCAGCGGGCACCAGGGGCATGGATGGAAAAGACATCAGATCTTCTCCAACCACTAATGAAACTGAATAATTCAGTTATTTAAAAGTGTGATTCTGAGCTGTGGCCCAAGGATATCCCCAGACTGTCCACAGGGCCTAGGATACAGAGAAGTGAAGAAGCCAGGGCCAGGGGGCATCCTGGCCTAGGCACAGGTCGGACTAGGCAGCACATATGAGGACCCTGTGAGCTTTGGCTGACTGTGTGCACAGATTTGGGGTCCCATCTCCCCTTCTGCTGAAGGGTTCTTAAAGGAGATGAAAACCCCAACCTTCCCTGCAGCAGAGCTTTCAGCTCTGAGAGAAAGCTTTCTCAGAGGGAAAGCTCTCATCCACTAATGATGCAAGTTGGACCAGTGTGGGGAAGTGGGCAGGACTACACTGGGAGGAGGGGACTCGTGTTCGGATTCTGACACAGTTACTAGCCCTGTAACTTTGGGCATGGCCCCATCTTCTGGGCTTCAGGTGCCTCCTGGGGCAAAATGAGGGGGATCTGTGTCTGGGCGTGACCATCTCTAAGCTACTGCCTTGCTTGTGTGTTTTTGTCCTGATGCTCAGCACTTAATGAATGTTCCTTCCTTCCTCCCTCCCTCCCTCCCTTCCTTTCTCCCTTCCTCCTCCCCTTCCTTCCTTCTTTCCTTCCTTCCTTCCTCCTTCCCTTCCTTCCTTCCTTCCTTCCTTCCTTCCTTCCTTCCTTCCTTCCTTCCTTCCTTCCTTCCTTGTTTCTCCCAACTTTAAATCTCTGATCCTGAGATTAGGCCAGGGACCTGAAGGACACACATGCTAGACAGGAGAAGCACTACCATCTAGACTTTAGTTCCAACATAAAAAGTTTGGGATAAATTCCATAAATGAGGGGGACCCTTAAGTGGGTAACAAACTGATTTTTTTTTGGTTCTAGTAGGCCTTTATATCTTTGTTTTCTTATCTCAGTTTAGTTGCTGCTTTTTACCAGGAGGGCATAGAGAGGACTGGGTTGGGGAGTGAGTCTGGGACTCCAGGACCAGGCCTTTCTATTTGATCTGATGACATGGGAATATCTGAGTGGTGGCCAGGGCTGGGGAGGCCCAGATGGAGAGAGCCATGGAGACTTTCTACTCTGCCTTGGCCATCCCTCTCTCCTTCTTCCTTTCCCTTTCCTCCCCCTTCTCTCTTCAAGAATTTGGTTTGAAAGAGGCCTCATTACTCAGAAAATGTCCCCCAGGGGTTGACTCTTCCCAGTCCGCCCCCCCCCTTTTTCTCCTCCCTCTTCTTCCTTCCTCTCCCCCATATCTCTTCTCCTCCCCTGCTCTTCCCCTCCCCCCTCCTCTACCCCCTGTGCTCTCTTCCCTTCCCCCCTTTCTCCTCATCTTCCTGGCATCTTTTCATTAAAATGTAATGCCTAGAACTGAATTCAGTATTTCAAATGTGGCTTGACCTGGGCAGAGTCCAGCAAGACTGTTGCCTCCTCTCCTCTAGAAATATTACATTTCTTAAGGAATGCAGGCAGGGTAATATCTGTGTTTTTGGATACAATTTCTCTCTGTTGACTCATTGGACTTGTGGTCCACTAAAACCTCCAGATCTTTTTCATAGAAACTGGTGTCTAGCCATGCCTTCCCCATCCTGTTGCTGTGAAGTTGATTGTTTGAACCTAATTGTTTGGAAGGTGCAGAACTTTCCATTAATCCCTATTAATTTCCATCTTGTTCTAGCCTGACCAGAGCTGGGTGTATTCTCTTGGCCTCACCCCCTCTGGCCAGCCTCAGGTTTAATGAGCTGTGGATCACAATGCCGCCCAGCCCTGGGGCAAAGGCAGGCAGAACCCTGGGGCACTCCCTGCCCTCTGGCCCTTCCTCTCTGGCCTGGGAGCTTTCTAGGTTGTTGCACATAGGGGGCTTCTGGGGCTCACCAGGATCCTTGGTGCTCGGGGCCTGGGCTGCCTCCCTGCTGAGGGGGGGTGGGGTGGCTCAGAGGGCTTCATTTACAGCAGAGGAGGAGGCCAAAGGGGCTTGGCTATAGCCGCAGGCATGGGCCATGCCCCTCAGGGCCTCCCTCTGTAAGGAGGCTCTTTGATGCCCGCCACACTCTTCTTACCCAGAGAAGCACAGTGGGAGGAGACCTGAGTTTGAATCCTTGCCCTAGCCATCACTATGTGGCCTTGGAGAAGTCATTGCAGCTCAGCACCCTCATCTGTAGCTAGGTGGCACCATAGTGCATGGAGTACTTCTCAGGAAGGAGCAACTTCGGAGTCCAAATCCCGCCTCAGACATTTCCTAGCTGTGTGACCTAGATGGGCGAGTCACGTCACCCTGTTTGTCTCAGTTTCCTCATCTGTAAAATGGGCTGGAGAAGGAAATGACCAACCCCTCCAGCACTTTTGTGCCTGGTGGGGTCACAGAATCAGAGCTGAAAAGCATCGTCATCTATATAATGGAGATAACAATACCCATGAAACCTCCCTTAGGGTCAAGCCTGAAAGCTCCCAGTAAACGCTGATAATCATTTGTAGTTGTAATCTGGATGTGGGTGTAAGTTGGCTGTGGAAGGGGGAGCCCTGAGGAGGGGTAGTGCAGAAGGCACTTACATTTTTACTTCCAAGAGCCTTCACAAGGAAGAAATGAGAGGGAAGGAGGTGGCAGATCAGGCAGCTCTTCTCTCTGGCCTCCCCCCTCCCCACCCCCTGGGCCAGCCTTTCTTCTGGGGTCAAGGCTGGGAGAGAAGGCCCAGGTCTTCCTGGCTCTGAGGCCAGTTCTCCCCTCACTAAGAGACTATCCCCACACTTTGGAGACTCAGTCCATACCTTGCCTCTTAAAAATGGGCCCTGAGATCTTCCCCTGAAGGAGACTGGGCCTGGGGTGATGATTTTTGTCTACAGAACCTAGATCAGATACCACCTTGGTGGTGGGGAAGAATGCTGAATCTGGAGTCAAAGGTTCCAGTCCTGATTCTTTTACTCACTGTCTGGGTGACTGTGGACAAGTCTATTAACTGCTTATCCATAAAACAAGATGATCAGAGGAGATTATTTACCTTACAAATCAGTTCCTATGATGGGGGCTCTCCTGGGGCCTGTTCTTTTGGACTCTGACTTCTTCCCACAAGGAGGCTTGGCAAATTCATCAGAGTTTCTTTCTTTTTCTTTTTGAGGCAATCAGGGTTAAGTGACTTGTCCAGGGTCACACAGCTAGTAAGTGTCAGGTGTTTGAGGTCAGATTTGAACTCGGGTCTTTCTGATTCCAAGGTCAGTGCTGTATCCACCACATCTCCTAGCTGCCCCTAAGTAATCAGAGTTTCTAAGAGCTTTATAGACTTAGAGTCAGAGGACATGGGCTTAAATCCGGGCTTGCATACCTGTGTGACCCTTAGTCTCCTCCTCTGTAAAGTGAGAGGGTTGGTCTGGATGGCCCTTTCTATCTCAGATCTCAGTCCTACAGGGGACCCACCCTGAGGCCAGAAGCCAGGTGCTGATTTCTTGGGTCACTCAGTCTTGCCAGCTCTCAGCATCTATTACTAGAGATCAGAATGGGCCATTTTAGACCCATTAAAAAAAAGCATTTCCCCTGGAAGCTCTGGGTGGGTGTTCTTGGGACGATTGATCCCCTCCTTCCTCCTCTGGGGCTGGGGTCACAACCCTCCTCTGGGGAGGAGCAGGGGCCCCAGGGATGGGTTCCCATCACTGCTTTCTAAGAGTATGTTTTTGGAAGGGTGGGGGAGGGTAAGGAAAGAGTGTCAGGAAATTCACTCTCCTCCTCCAGGATGCCCACCCTGGTTTTTCTGGTCCATGGTCCCTCTCCTGAGCCCAGCGCCTTTGCGCCATCCTCATGGTCCTCCACTGTCCACTCTAGTCTGCGGTCTAGAGGGGCTGACGCAGCAGGCCCCCAGCTGGAGTGAGCAGGTGCCCCAACCCCTCATTTTACAGGTGAGGGAACTGAGTCAGACAAACAAACAGGGAGCTGGGATATGAGTGTGCAGCTCCTGACTACAAGCAGGCCTTTTTTTGTGGTGTCCTCAGCCTCCTAGAAGGTGAAGCCCTTGAGGGAGGGCAGGGCCCCCTGCGGTGCTTGGCACACAGCACAGAGAGGGGCGTTCCTCCTGCCAAGGCAGGCCTTCCTTGCTCTTCGGTGCTCAGTCTTTCTTTAGAGCATGAAGCACTTAGGGCCTAGGTGGCTTCCCCAGGCTCACACAGACGTGCTGTATGTATCTGAGGCCAGACTGGAACCCAGATCTTCCTGGCTCTGAAACCAGCCATCTCCTCACTAAGGCTCTTGTTTTTGTGTCCTTGGGGTCTGCTATAGCTCTTGGCTGAATGAATGAATGAATGAATGAATGAATGAAATGATAGCCAAGTATTGGTAGAAGGCCCACAGAGTGGGTGGGTGAACTGGGCAGATACTTTATGGAATCAGTCAGTCAATCATCAGGCATATATTAAGTGCCTACTATGTGCTAGGTGCATGCTGGGGCCACAGACACATGGAAGGAGTTCACGTCTTTCCCCTTGACTTGCTCTGCTCCCCCCAAGTTGGACAGTCCTACAGTGGCTTTCTTTGTGCCTGCTGTGTGCCGGGCTGGCTGTCTGACCTCCCGTAGGCTTGCTTTCCTTTGAGGGCTCCTTAAAGGCCAGTAAGCGGCTGAAGGCCCAGCTTGGAGGCCCCATCTTGGCTTTGGAGCCTTGGTGTGGGAGGTGTTGGAGGCCCAGTGGCTGGGCTGGGTGGCCCTGCTTAGACTAACACACTCTTCAAACACTTCAAGAGGCTTCCGCAGTAATGGGGAATGATACTTGGGCACTTTCAGCATCCTGTTGACACAGGCATAAAAGCTGTTTCTTTATCTTTTCTGCAAATATTGACGGAGGTTAATAGGCTTGCCTTGCGCTCCCCCCCACCCCCCACATGCACTAAATTAGCTTTAAATTGACAGGCATCCTCTGGTAGCCTCGGGAAGTTGCCTAGAAGCACCCCAAAGGGGGCCTCTCAGCTCCTCAGCCTTCCTCTGAAGGCTGCCGCTCCTGTGCCCTTCCTCCAGAAGACACCTCCAGGCCAGGCCCCCAGGCCCCTTCATTCTGGTCACTTAATCCAAAACCTGCACAAAGCCCCCGGGCTACGTGTCATGCACTGTGCTGGGCAGTGGAGATCCCAGCAAGAAGGATATGAATGGCTAAGGTGTAGATAGGGTTTGACGCGTGGCAGACCTGTGCTAAGCTCCAGGGATGGAAATACAGGCCAAAAGCAAGAGAGTTCCTGCCCTCAAGAAGCTTACATTCTAACGAATAGCTGCCAACTGCTTATGGGAACAAGGGCTCTAATAAGACACTGCTGGGGGCTGAAAAAGACGGAGGAAGAGAAGGCCCCAGGGAGGAGGCAAGGTAGGGAAGTGGGAGAGGGTGTTTGATGCACAGGAAGCATAGAGAACCTGGGCCTGATCCCACAGTGGAGGCCCAGAAGGAGCCCAGTGGAGGCTGGTCAGCATGGCAAAAGGATGTTCCAGGGTGAGGAGGCAGAAAGTGTCCCAGTGGCAGGCGGGGAATGGGGCACTTGCCCAGGGCCACCCATCTAGGTAGCAGATCTTCCCACCCATCACATACTATAACCCCCTTACTAAATAGTCAAGACCTCCAGTCCTAAGTCTCATAGAAAATCACTACTCAGTGTATACCCCTTGGTGCATGGAAAGTTCTATATTATGGCCTTCCCTCCCTCCCTCCCTTCTTTCCTTCCTTCCTTTCTGGTCAGGTGACTTAACCTCAGTAGGTCTCAGTTTCCTTTGGAGGCCTAATTCTCCCACCTATTCGACTTCAGATTTTCTTAAGGCCAAAAGGCAAGTCCATTAACCTGAGGCCCTGCAACTCTTTGAGACTCTTAACTCCACACAGTGTTGATCTGCACAGGCAGTAACATATTTCATGTTCAATGTACTTAATGCCCAAATGCTCTGATGGATCTCAGCTCTCACCCATGCAGATGGGTCGCTCTCAGCCATGTACAAGCCCCCTCACAAACTCAAATTCTTTTTTTTTTTTTTTTGCCTCTTTTTGCTTTTTGGAGGGGGAAGGCAGGGCAATTGGGGTTAAATGACTTGCTCAGAGTCACACAGCTAGTTTTTGTGTTAAGTGTCTGTGGCCGGATTTGAACTCAGGTCCTCCTGACTCCAGGTCCGGTGCTCTATTCACTGTGTCACCTAGCCACCCCATAAACTCTAATACTTCTAATGGGAGGAAGTGTGGTTCAGTGGAAAGGGTTCTGGTTCTAGTCTGCTCAACAATCAAGGTGATATAACAGCAACAACAACAGTTTTTATATAAAGCTTCAAAGTTTGCAAATCTGATTATATCCTCAAAGCAGCCCTGGGAGGCAGGTGCCAATATTGTTCCCATTTACTGAGGGGAAAACTGAGGCTCAGTGACTCAGAGGGATTAAGTGATTTGCTCAAGGTTGCAGAATGTCTAAAACATAGTTTGAATTCAGATCTTTCTGATGCTTGTGGAGAGGTGTGTGTTGGACATGTAATGTCAGGCTTCAGAACTGCATAGATGGATGGACCCAAAGAGGAACTGCTAACAGGCCAATTTCAACATGATGGGAGGTGCCCAGTGACCTGACCTTGGCACTGTGCTGCCTGATGTTAGCAGTGACTCGGGTGGCATGCTCTGCCCATTGGCAGATGGCACAAAGAGGCAGGAGAGGGGAGTCAGGATCCAAGAGGGCCTCGACAGTCTAGAGTCTAGACTGTAGTCTAGAGCACTGGCCTAAGTCTAGAAAGACGAGATTGTTGGGTAGAGAGGAATGTTTTGCCCTCAGGTAGGTACAAAACCCAGCTCTACAATGTAGGATTGGGGGAGCCTTGACTAGAGAGCTGCTGTTCTCAGAAAGCTCTTGGGTGTTAGTGGGCTGCATGCTCTGGACGAGGCAGTGAAGGCTACCAGTAAAGCTGACGCCATCTTGGTCCATGGCTGAGGAGTCATAACTCCACTGCCCTCCATCCTTGCCAAGCTCTGTCCAGAGACCGTGCTGAATTCTGGGCACCAAAGTCTTAGATGGACACCTATGAGCTGGAGAGCTTCTAGAGAGGCAGCCAAGTCCCACATCCTGGGGCTCTGTGCTCCCCATCGACTAGTAACTCTTGCCTTTGTGTGCCACTTGAGGAAGCATTGTGGTATAGTCCACAGAGCAACAGACTACAGTCAGGAAGACTGGGCTTTTATCCCTTCCCAGATGCTGGCTGTGGGCTGCTGGGAAAGTGACTTAACCTTCTCTCAGACTCAGTCTCCTAATCTGGAAAATGGATAACAGTAACTCCTATATTGTCATGACAACATTATCATGAGGAACATGTGTAAAGAGCTTCAAATGCATGGATTATTAGGACCTTAAATCTAGAAAGAACCTCTGAGGTCATCAAGACCAGTTCCCTCATTTCAGATGTGAGGGCACAGAGTCAAGGGGGTGGAGTGACTAGCCCAAGACCACGCACTTAGCCTCAGAGACAAGATCTGAACCCAGGTCCCCTCACTCCAGAACCAAAGCTCTTTCCGCTGAACCACTCTACCTCCCATTAAAGGAATGTGGTGTGGTGGATTCTGGAGCCAACAAGATGTGGGTTTGACTCCCTCCATAGATACAGGCTGGCTCCGGGACAGACAAGTCTCAGCGGCTCCCAGCCCAAGCTTTCTCAGCTTTAAAATGAGGCTAACATCACTCATCTCTCAGGGCTGTGATTGAATGGGATATGTGTGTCCAGCTCTGTATACAAGAGCTGGCTGTTATATAATGAGGATCCAGTACGGTAACTTTTCTGAAGGGCTTTGTAGACCCTCAGTTTCTATAGAAATAGGATGTTACATTTATTGTAATATAATATTTACATATTCCATTGTAATATATTTCAGTAGAATACTTACATATTATATTGCAATATATTACATTTGTATATTATATTGTAATATGCTATTTATATGTTATATATTATAATTCCATTCATCACAATATTTACATATCATATTTCATTTATGTATACATTATGATTTCACATATAATATTTACATATTATAATTTCATATATGATAATATTTCTATAAGAATTCTTTTCTGATCTTTGCTAGTAACAGAGTGATGACAGAGAGGCAAAGAGGCCAGATCTACAGAGAGATAGTCTCAGAGGCAAACTGGTTCGTGGATAGAGCTGCACTTGAGAGCTGGAAAGATCTGGGCTCAAATCCCCGCCCCCACCTAGAAGCTGTATGACCTTTTCTGAGTCACTGAGCTTCTCTGACCCTCCCTCTCCTCATCAGTATAAGAAGGTTGGATCCAGCAACTGCTAAGGTTCCTTCTACCTCTAAATCTGTGATCTAATGATGTCATTTCACTAATCCGGGGCTCAGTCTTCCCACTTGTAAAATGGGCTCAGAGGAGGTCCCTGATAAACTGTGGAAGTGGAAGGCACCCGAGGGGGCCCTATCCCTGACGGGCTTTTGCTGTTTCCCCCTCTCTGAAATGTATCACTTTGCTGGCCGCCTTTCAGAAAAAAGAACCTTGCCAGAGAAACGAGATGAAGCTTCATTTGTAGAAAATGAAAGAAGTGTAGACACAAACAGCGTCTGTTTCCAATAAAAGGTTTCTATAAAGCAGGCGCATTAAGTCTGCCTGTGTTTGAAAGCTACAACCCAACACTGCCTTTCTCTTAAAGCACACACACACACACACACACACACACACACACACACACACACACAGGAAACAGAAACCCCCAACGCCCCAATCAGCCCCCCAGCACAGCCAGGCAAGGGGAGCCTGGGCTGGGAGGACCCAGCCCCTTCATGTGGCTCTTTGCTGCAGACCACAAAACGGACCTTAAGAGAGAGCTGCCTGGTGTTGGGTGGGCATGCCTGCTTCTGGCTCTGACAGATATTTCTGCTCTTTGCCATGACTTTGGTTCCCCACCCCCTCCCTCTCCTGGGTCTCTTGGCTTTGACCCTGATAAAACCAGAAGTCTGATGATGGGCAGGGGGTCTGTGGACCAGCTTCCTTCCAGGTTAGCTATGATCCTGGGGAGCCTCTCCTGGGAGGGAAGATGCAAGTGTAGCCCCCTCCTCCCTTCTGCTCCAACCCACCCCTTGTGAAGCTGCCCTGGGGCCTGACCCCCTGCGGTCAGGAAGGGTGTTGTGGTCTTTTAAGAGCCAGATGAGAGAATGTGGTCACCCACAGAAAATGGCCCAAGGAGCCTCTACTGTTACTTTTGTGGAGGAAAACTGCGGCAGATGGGCGTCCTTAGAGGCAGCTGGGCTCTAAGTGGTGGAAGAATGTTGGCATTGAAGCACCAAGACCTGGGTTCAGCTCCCAACTTTGACACTGATTAGCTGTGTAATCTGGGGGCAAGTCATGAGCTCTCTGAGCTCCATGTCCCTAGTGTGGACTTAACCTCTGGGGGTCCTTGATTGTGGCCAAGTAGAGGCAGCCTCCGTGATCTCATGAATAGGACTGCACTGTCAGTCAGGAAGTCCACAAGCATTTATTGAGCACCCACTGTGTGCCAACCACTGTGCTAGGCACTGGAGATACAAAGAAAGGCAAGAGACAGCTCAGCTCCTCCCTTCAAGGAGCTCACAATCTAATGGAAATAAGTGACAGACAAGCTATATACAGGCTCAGCTGGAGATAATCAACATAGGGAAGGCACTAGCATGAAGGGGGATGGGGAGAGGAGAGATCCGAGTTCAAATGTGGCTTTTTTGGTGACCATCTATGTGTATGTGGCCATGGGGACCTCCAAGCCCTGCTTTCCTCATCTGTGAAATGCGAATGATAACACGGAAGAGTGCTGATGCTTAAAGTGTTACTCTGAGACTCAGAGGAGGCAATCTGTGGAAAACAGTCTGCAGACTTTCCCAGATGACTCGCTTCTCCCCCAGCATGTCTAACACTCCTTCTTCAGGGCTTACTCAAGTGCTGCTCTGCCTAGATGCATTACAGAGATCCTCACGACAACCCTGAAGGGAGAGTTACCTTCATCTTACAGATGAGGAAACTGAGGCAGAGAGGGTTAAATGGCTTAGGTCACATAGCTAGCGAGTGTTGGAGGTAGGATTTGAACTCAGGTCTTTTCAACTCCAGGTCAAGTGCTCTAACCATTATACTACCAGCAGCTCTGGCTCCTGAAGGAGCCCTTTCTGATTTCCTGGGATCCAGGATAGTTTTAATGCCTTTCCCTTTCCTCAGAAGTGACTGCTGTTGTACTTTATATAAGTTCTGTATTTACTCACACATGTACATGTTGTCTCTTCTCTGGAAATTCTTCCTTCCTTCCTTCCTTCCTTCTTCCCTCCCTCCTCTTTTCTTTCTTCTTTTCTCCCTCCTTTTTTCTTCCTTCCTTCCTTTTTTCTTCCTTCCTTCTTTCTTTCCTTCCTCCCTTCCTCCCTCCTTTTTTCTTTCTTCCTTTCTTCTTTCTTCCCTCCCTCCCTCTCTTCCTTTCTTCCTCCCTCCCTCCCTCTCTCCTTCCCTGTCTCCCTCCACACATTGTAGTCACTATGCACAGTATATATTCTGAATTATTAAAACAGCTTCCACTTTTATTTCTCTCTCTATGGACTTAGTTTTTTCAGATTTACAGTGGGTGTGACTGTGAGACGAGTCCTTCCAATGTTGTTATTCCCATTTTACAGATGGGGCAACTGAGGTTTACAGGGAGTGAAGTGACCTGCTGGTGGACACACAGCTTGTAGGTGTCAGAGTAAAGATGAGCCCAGGTTGTCTGAGTGCGTCAGGCTTTGTGGTCTGCACTGCTGCCTTTCTCTACAAGCAGCTCCCGACCTCTCATCAGCCCCTTGGGATTTTGGTCAGACATAAGAGTTATGAAATTAAAGAAGAGAAACCTCCAAATTCTGATGGACTGCGGAACAACCAAGGATTATTTGGTGGCTGGGCACGTGTTCCCATGGAGGGCGACTTTCCCTGAGCTGACGGGAAGGGAAATGGTGAAGTCCAGCTTGCTTTAGGAGGTGGGGGGAACAGCACTGACCGACTGTCTACCAGGAAATCACTGCCTCTTTCCTCTGTTTTATATGTCTACACACACACACACACACACACACACACACACACACACACACACACACACTTATATGTACGTATATATGTGTATGTGTATACAGTGTACACATTGTATTTTGTGTATTACATTTCATATATTTAAAATTAGTTTTGATTCTTTTTTCTCTTTCTTCCCTCCCTTATTTCCTTCCTTCCTTTCTCCCTCCCTCCCTCCCTTCCTTCCTTCCTTCCTTCCTTCCTTCCTTCCTTCCTTCCTTCCTTCCTTCTTTCCATCCTTCCTTACTGTCTCTTTCTCCCAAATAGGAAAAGCAGCATAAAATACATGACTAAAAAGTTATAATCACAGACTCAAAGGGGATTTGGGACAAGCATCTTGAAGGGGAAGACAGAGGGAGATTTAGAGAGTCAAGGAAGAGCCTTGAGGTGCTCAGAAAAACCTGGCCTACTTGGGCTGCATCAAGAGAGCCATAACTTCTAGGAGGAAAGATGTGGTGGCACCTGTGTACTTTGTGCCATCAGAAGGTCAGTCAATAACAGTGTGGCATAGTACATGTAACATTGGAATTCAAGTTCTGACTCTGACATTATATGTTCTGTGTGACCCCTCTCTGGGCACTAGACCAAAGATGTCAAACTCAAAAACAGATCCTTGTGGCAGTACATTGGCTTAGAAAACTACAAATTCACATTATCTGTGCTAGACTATTTTTATTTATTTTGTTAAACATTTCTCAATTACATTTTAACCTGGTTCCTGCACCACTGGGGAGTTTTGTTGGCTCTAGAGACTGTAGAAAGGGGGAGACCTGTATTGGTAGAAGAAATTTCCTCATCTGGGAGTTCTTTACATTAATGAATTCCTGGGTCAAGTTCCTGTCCCTAAGTAAAATTATCCCAGCACCAAACAGAGTTTCTGGTGCACAGTAAGTGATTAATATGTATTTGTTGATGGATTGATTTTGTCCAAAGTAAAGGCAAAATGAATATAAACAGAATTTGGGACTTGAAGTCAGGAAGGAAACCTGGGCTTTGGTCCCCAGCCTGTCCCTGTGCTCTTGGGTCAGTCACTTGACCCCTCTGCAGAACTTCCTAACCCACTGCAAAAGAGGGCCAAGAGTTCTTGCTGGTTGTCATTGGAAAACATTTTGCAAAACTCCAAGTGCTCGAGATTGAGATCAGCCAATCCACAGTCAGTCAAAAAGCATGGCAGGGGCCAAGTTTTAGGTTGAGGATACAAAGATCCCCCAAAATAAAACAAAAAATCAAAACCCCCAAAAGTGAACCCCCCAAAACAAAAGCCCAGTCCGTGTTCTGAAGGAGTGCATCTATTTTCTAAAAAACAGAGAAAATGAAACATTGCATTGAGTATTAAAAATAAGAGTGCATTTTTCCCAGAATGAGTTTGGCTGATTTGGGTGTTCTCACAGGGTGACTACGAGGGATTGATGTTGGTCAAATGAAATTCCAATGAAAAGACCTTTATGTTTATCCAGCTCTTTACAATTCATTTCAAACTGTCCTTTATTTAGTGTGAGCCTTGTAGCAACCTTGTTGATTGGTAATGGTCTGTTCATTAGCCCTATTTTACAGGTGAGATAAGAGGGGCAGGAGAGACAGAGAGGCCACTCTTTATTTCTGTGTAAAAGCAATTCTGCCTTAAGAGAAAATGAAAATGAATTCTGAGTGATCTGGGAAGCCTTGCCTTAAGAAGCCCCAGAATAGCTTCTATACTTGATCACAGACAGGGAGGGGACCCTAGATTAGAGCTGGGAGGGCCCCAGAGGCCAAGGGAACCGACATCCCCATTTTACAGATGGCAAAGCTGAAGCCCAGAAGACTCCATAGGCTTTCCCGAGTCATCCAGCTAACAAATGCCGAAGGCAGGATTTGAACTCAGGTCTTCCTGATTCTAGCTCCAGAGCTCTGTCCACTGTGTCAACTAGCTCTTTTAGAATGTAAGCTTCTTGAATGAGGGGTCTATTCTTGTTTTTCTTTGTATCTTCACTGCTCAGCACAGTGCTGAGTGTATAATAAATAAGTACTCCGTGATCGATTGGTTAATGAAAGGATTAACCTTTTCCTTTAAGCCAGGAGGGATGGAGAGAAAATGGGCAAGCCCAGAGCAGAGGAAGGTAGGAGCACCAGCACGCTTCCTCAGGCTTCTCAGAGAATGTTCCACATGTGCACTGGGGATGGGGCTGGGGGTTCTAGGGCTTAAGGAGTTTTCAGAGTTTTTACATACACTGAGATCGGGAGTCCAGAATAGACGGGCGCAAGGGTGGCTGAGTGACCATGAAGGCCCAGCCACATTCTGCATCTCATATACATACATTCACATACACATACACACATTCATACACATACACACTCACACACTCATATACATACTCACACACATACACGCACTTACATATACATACACACACTCACATATATGTACACATACACACACTCATATACATACACATACATGCACATACATGCACTTACATACACACACTCACACATACACACACACTCACACACATACACACTCACATAAACTCACACACACCCCTCCCATCCCCCCTTCCCGATTCTTGCTTAAGAAGGAATAATTAAATCAATGCCTCTCCCTGCCCCTCCCTGCTTAGGTTTCACGTCCCACTGTTAGGAAGGGCTCGGTCTGTCTTGCTTTGTATTCCTGTCTATGTTGCTTGGCGCACAGTAAGTCAGCAATCAAGCTCATTCATCCATTCTCCCATCTCTGATTTTGTCAGTCCACAAACATTTATCCAGCACCTACTGTGTGCCAGAGACTGTGCTAAGGGATTTGAGTGGGTCCTAAGGAGGACCTTAGGAGTCCAGGCCTCTCCCCGAGCTGCTGACCCTTGTCTGTGGTCCTGTGGTAGCAAACCTCAGGCCACAGGGGCTCCTCTGGCTCAGGGGCCAGATGCCCTCTCTGTCATAAGGAGGCTCTCGCCGCCGTTGGAAAGTGCTGCCATCTGCCCCTGTGTAATTCTCTCACGTTGGTCCCAATGCTGCCATCTGGAGCCACGAGGACTAAGCCTAATCCCTTTCCTGACTTCACGGGGGCTTGGGGAAATCCAATGAGATTAGAACCATGGAATGGGGGAGCCGAGGGGGCTTGGAGCTCATTTGGCCCCAGCCCAACCGGTTGGTGAATTTGGCTGATGATGGGTCTGGCCTGGAGCCTGGCGATTGTGACATGTGTCTGCTGCTGTCTCTGCTGTATCTGCTGCCTAGAAATACAGGAAGAATGCGCATTGACGCCAGGTGTTTCTGTAGAACTTTAAGCAGACAGCATTGAGCTTTGTAAAGCACTTGACATCCATCATCTTCTTCAATCCTCTCCCAACAACTGAGTGAGGTATGTTGTGTAAATATTCTTATTCCCATTCTAGTGATGAGGAAACTGAGTCTCAGGGCAGTTTGTCTGAAAAGAGATCTGGAGGTTTGGTGGATTGCAAGTCTCAGATGGGAAGCAGGATGCTTTGGAAAACAAGAAAGCCAGAGTGATAGGAGAGGCATAGCTTCCAGGTGTATGGAGGTGGTGGGCACTCTGTGCTCGGGCCTGTCCAGCCCATCTGGAGTATTTTTGTGTTTGTGAGTTTGCCCCTGCGTTCCAGAGTTTAGAGATGAAAGGCAGCTCAGAGCTCAGAGGCCACCCCCTCATTTCATAGAAGAAGAGACTGAGGTCACACAGCTTCTAAGCAGTGAGTGGCATCTGCTCCTTGTGACCCGGCAGGTGCCTCTGCCTCAGGAGGGCTCATCCCTCCAGGTTCCGGTTTAGAAACGACAGAGTCATATTTCTGGAAGATGCCTCTGGGGTCATCTGACCTGTAGACCTCACCTTTAGGCAGGTGAAAGTCTAAACCACCCAAGACAGATGGGCCTGCTCAGATCTCCATAGAAACTTTTCCCCTCTCCTCCCTGCCCCCATGCCTGGGAAAGTTGCTTTGAAAACTGCCATGAACAGGGCCATGGAGTCATAAATGATGAGCAAAGTCAGGGCTGGCTGGGTGGGGTGAGGAACATTGTGTCCAAACTCCAGTTTGGCTGGGAAGGAAGCATCTGGGAGAAGGGGACCCCTGGCTGAGCAGAAAGAGCTGGCTGGCACCAGCCAAGGCCTTCAGGCTGGCAGACAGCTCTCCCTGCAGCACACTGAGGGGTGGTCTGGCCCCATTTTTACAGATGGAGAAACAGAGGTTCACAGAGCTAAAGAAATGCATCCTGAGCATCACCTCCCCAGACTCAGGAGCTGCAGGCATCAGCTTTGGAAACTGGAAAGTCTGCAAGGGCTAGCAGATCGCCAGCTCGCCAAATGCAGGCAGTGTTTGGAATGTGGGCTTTGGAGTCAGAGAGGTTTTGGTTCGGGACCATGATCGAGACAGGACTACTATCTGCCTCAGTTTCCCCATCTGTAGGATCAGGGGTTGGGCTCCAAGGTCTGAATCTAGGACGCCGTGAACTCACTTCCCGACTTTATCCCCTACTGCTCTTCAAGCAGAGCTCCCCCTCCCTCTGGCCACTGTGGCTTCACCTAGTCCTGTCCAAAGGTGCTATTGCCCAGGCTAGGCTCCTGCCTTGAGGTCTCTTCATTATGGCGGTGCTGTTGTTATTAAAGGATCCTCAAGCTGTACCTGCTCCCCAGGTTTTCCGTCTCTCTTCCCAAAGGGATTCTCATTCACAGGGCTCTAATCTTGGTGGGGGTGTTTAACCTGAAGGAGGTGAGACCACTGTCATCAGACACTTGAGGGTCTGTTGAGTGGAAGAAAGAGCTTAGAAAGCATTGATTTTGCTGTAGTTGAAAGTAAAGACAAACTTTTTAAGAGCTGGAGCTGTCCAAAAGTGGAGTGGGGGCTTGGGTAGGATAGGCGTGGGTTCCTCCTCCTTGGAGGTCTTCCAGCAGAAGCTGGCTGACCATTTATAGGGGTATTAAGGTTTGGGTGAGGGTTCTTCTAACTCAGAAACCCTGGGTCCTGAGACTGCACAGCCTACATAAAACTGCAGGACATGACTCATAAAACGTTTTTAATAAATAATATAAATAATAATAAATAATAAAATAAATTAAAGTGTTTAATAAATAACGCTTACAATATGACAGGAATCGAACAAAATGGAAAAGTGGAGGGGGGGAGAGGAGAACAGCAAAAGCATTGGCCATGCCCTCAAGGGGCAGAGGAGACATGTAAAAACTGTGCATAGAAGGAGGATAAATGGAAGACAAGGCGGTGGTCTAGAGGGCACCTGGCAAAGCCTCTTATGAATGACAGGATTTGGACTGAGTCTTGAAGGAAGATTTTCTATGCTGTCTTCAGTGAAGATACTGCCATTCAATCGACAAGCATTTATTAATCACTTACTGTTGGCTAGGCACTGGGCTAAGGGTGGGGTACAAAGAAAGGCAAAAATAAGTCCCTGTTCTCAAGGAGTTTACATCCTAATAAATTAAAAAACCAATCCCTGCCCTAAAGGGTTTTAAAATAATAATGAACTCAAATCAATTGAATTGACTCAAAATTGTATTTTAATAATGTGGATAAGATGGTAGTCAAGAAAGATAGTGCTGTGTGTGTATGTGTGTGTGTGAAAGAGAGAGAGCGAGAGAGAGAGAGAGAGAGAGAGAGAGAGAGAGAGAGAGGAGAGGAGGAGGAGGAGGAGAGACAGAGAGACAGAGACAGAGAAAGACAGAGACAGAGACACAGAAAGAGAGGAATGAGAACAGAGAAAGAGACACAGAGAGAGACAGACAGACAGACAGAGAAAGAGAGAGAGAGAGGAGGAAGAGGAGGAGGAGGAGGAGGAGAGACAGAGACAGAGAGAGAAAGACAGAGACAGAGACACAGAAAGAGAGACAGAGAAAGAGAGGAATGAGAGCAGAGAAAGAGACAGAGAGAGACACAGAGAGAGACAGAGAGAGAGAGAGGAATGAGAGCAGAGAAAGAGATGCACAGAGAGAGAGAGAGACAGACAGACAGACAGACAGACAGAGAAAGAGAGAGGAGAGAGACAGAAAGAGAGAGTGTGCATGTATGTGTGTGACAGAGAGTGAGAGAGAGAGTCTCGGATTAAAGGCCTGACCGATTTGCTGTCCTCTGCCCTAGTCAGACCACATGTGGATATTTTTGTCCAGTTTTGGCTGTAGGGGCTACAGATTAGGGAGGACTTTCCTAAGGCTGAGAACACACAGTGGGGCCAGCCAGCCAATGAACTCAAGCTTGGACCATATGTTGATCCTTTGAATCTCCTGGGAGGTGGGCCTAGAGAAAAGACTCAGGGTGAAATGGGACAGCTGCCCTCAGGCATGTGAAGGCTTGCCCTGTTTTGTCTGCTCAGAGGGCAGAATCTGGTCAATGGGTGAGTATGGCAGAGGCCAGTCGATATGGACTTGATGTTAGTGAAACTAGTCTGACAGTTGTTTTCTGTCCAGAAGTGGAAGGAGCTGAATGGGGCAGAAAGCCCTTAAAGTGGCAGCCCTTTAAGCCAAGGCTGGCTGGCTGCTTCTCCAGGGATGATGTCCACCAAGGAAGGTGCCTTTTCCACTCTGGTTTGGACTGATGGTCTCTGAGTGCTCTTCCAAGCTTGAGGCTTTAGGAAGCCGAAGGCTGCAAAACAGAGGCCCATGTACTGTGGTTTAAAGACCAGATGTTTTTTAGGGGGAGAAAAAAAATATTTTTCTGTGTAAGAAAGATGCCTTGAAGTCAGGAGAGGGGGAGCCCTTTTGGAGGTTTGACCTTTTCACGCTACAAATGAACGGCAGGGCCCAGGCCTGGGTCCAGAGAGGCTCAGTGATGTGGGAGGAGTGAACAGCTCCATCCATCCTTCCCTTTCTCCTCCCACTCTCCCTGCACTGGGTTTCTCTCTCCACTCCTGAGGACTCGGGTTTCCTGCCAAAGTCAAGCTGTGAACCCAGGCCAGCTCTTGACTGAAGTCTGAGCCCAGGCTAGACTCTGGGACTTCTGGAGCAGTGAGGGCTGGATTCCCATTCAGGCCCCGGTCTCCTGACTGGGAGGGCAGTGAGGGCACCCACTGTCGGACTGTTTTGTGTGATACCACAGTGTACTGTGGGTTCCCAGCATGCACTATAGTGCCTGGAGCCTAGTAGGAGCTTCATAAATGCCTGCCACTGCTGTGCAACCTTGGGCAAGTTCCTCAACTGTAAAGTGAGGGGGCTGGCCTAAGTGGCCTCTGAGGTCCCTTCTGACCTTCTCTGTCTTCTAGTCTTTAATCCTAAGTAGAAGTGGGAACACAGCTTTGCTTGGGAGTCAGTAGGCCTGTGTTGAAACCTCACCTTTCACTCTTCATACCTTTTTAATCTTGGGGAAGCTCTTGGCCTCTTTAGGCCAAACTGAGCCGACTGGACCAGCTGGCTTTGGAGGACCCTTCCAGTTCTGGCCTGGGGGTCCCTAGGTCCTTGGAAGGAGGCAGGCCTAGGGGCCTGTATCTAGCCAGAAAGTCATTCTTTCCTGCCCAAAGTACAGCCCTCATCGCCTTTGGTGGCCACAGAGCCTTACTTGGTGGAGGGTGAGGGAGGGCCAGGAGAGCCAGCAGAGTGCATAGTTCTATGAGAGTTCAGTTAATATCTAATTTTATTTAACTTGGGTGGGGTGGGGGCATGGCAGACGAAATGAGTTAGTCCTTATCTGATTAATAATTGGGCTCTCTCAGCTCCTTCTCATTCCAAGAAGGGTGGGCCACGAGGGGAAATAAATAACCAGGCAACAAGGAAATCTGTGGAGGGTCCTTGTGGTTAGGAGCTGATCTGTGAATGGAGTAGGGCTTAGCCATTAACTCCTGAGAATCTCACTAAGGCCCAGCTCAGGGCCAGACATTGGCCCAGCTGTTAGGGGTGGGTTTGGAGGGCTGGCTTCTGCTCAGGCAGCCTGTCTCGTGGGGCAGACAGGAGGGAGCTGGAAAGACCAGACAACTCTGCCAGGTCCCTGAGGGGCTCTGGGAAGGGAGGGGAGGGCTCAAGGGTAGAACCGAAAGGTCACAGGCCTGTGCATTGGGAGAGCTGGGTTTGAATCTTGGCTCTGTCCTGAATTGGAATGGAATATGCATTTATTAAATGCCTACTACATACTAGGCACTATGAAAAGTGCTTTACAAATCTGATATCATTGAAATTCGCTCAGGGACCTTGGGCAAGTCATTTCCCTCCTGCCTGACAACATTTTGGGTTCCAGGTTCTAAATCATCTTCTGTCCTGGACATTCCCTGTAGAGGAAGGGTCCTCCAGGTCTAACCTGCTATGATAAACCTTTCCCAGGCTCACCCTGGGCCTTCCCTCTAGACTGATCTCCAACTCACCCTGTGTGGATTCTGTCTCTACAAATTCATTTGCATGTTGTCTCTTCCATTTGATTGTGAGCCCCTTGAGGCCAGGACTGTTTACCTATATTCCCACTGCTTAGGGTAGTACTGGGCATATGGTAGGTGCTTAATAAATGTTTATTGATTAATGAAATTGAGGCTCAGAGAGATCCCTCCCAGGGACCTGCTTTTGTGAGCTTACAGTTAACAAACACCAGAGCCAATGGTGACAATTACATTTGGCATGGAAGTGACCAGAGCAGGACCACACAGCTGGCAAGTGTCCAAGCCAGGAGTTGGGCCCAGTTCCTCTCACGCATCCCTCAGCCAATGGGTGCTGACACCCATCAATAGATTTCAGGGGCTCCATGAGTTTGGAAGGGGAAAATCTCTCATTCATCTCTAACTGAAACATAGCATTTCCTTCAGTTATAAATAAAAAACAGCCCTAGTCTGAGAAAGGGGTTTTTAGGTTTTACCCAACTGCCAAAGGCATTCACAACACAAAATAGGCTAGGAATCCTTATTTTTAGACTACCCTTTCCCCCTCCCCCATTATAGCCTAATAGGCATGGGGACCCCAGACATACCATTATCTTTTTCAGACTGGAGGACAGAATCTGTTTTCTTCACTTCTTGATATCCCCCCAATATGCCTAGCCTAGTGCTGGGTGGATTCATAGTAATTGAGGGTTATTTGAGGGAAGGAGAACAGTTCTAGAAACCCAGAAGGAATGGCCCATGCATCAGATGGCCCTCTTTGGACCTGTCTGCATCTGGGGAAAGAGTTTCATTGAATTAGAAAGACACATTTATTGTGTTAGAAAGAGGGCTTATGAGGAAGGACCCCAGAACACCAGCAGCTGTGGCAATTCCAGAATTATCAGCACAGATATGCCTAGGACAAAGTGAGAGGTTAGTGCCCTGTGGACTTTGGGACCAGTATTTGGGGAATGCGTAAGCTTCCTCCCCTGGGGGCAAAAAGCTGCTAAAGAAATGCGGCACAGAAGCCATTTTGCAGCATCAGTGGTGGCTCTAGCTCCGGGTCTGCAAACTGTAGAGAGATCCAGCAATCAGTCTGGGGGTTAATCGCTCTTGCTTTAAACTTCCTGGATCTGGATTGTGGTCTGGGGGGGAGGTTTGGGGTGGGCATCCAATTTGCCAGAGTGGGTGGAGGCTTTACAGAGGCCACCCAACCTCTGGAAGTTGTGAAGACCCCACGTTTGGGATGGAAGCTCTCCTGTCTGGTGGCAGAGTCCTACTGTGGCAACAAGCCCCCAAATCAAGTAATTAAGTGGCAACATGCCTAGGCAAAAGAAACAAAATAAACAGAAAAGTTCAACATTGGACTCCTATTTTAGGGGCAAAGAGGATCAAAGCATGGAGGAGGACTGTGAGGTCAGAACTCCTGCACCAAAAGCCCCAAATGAAAATACAAGCTGGCTACAGGCCATAGAGGACCTTAAGAAGCAGAGAAAGTGGGGGAAAAATTGGGAAGAGAAATGATAAAGATGCAAGAAAAGTATGAAATGACAGTCAACAGCTTGACTGAGGGAAATAACACCTTAAAAAATAGACTAACTCAAATGGCAAAAGAGGCTCAGAAAGGCAAAGAGGAGAAGAATGCCTTAAAAAGCCAAATTTGCCAGATGGAAAAAGAATCTCAAAAGCTCACTGAGGAGATTCATTCCTTCAGAGTTAGGCTGGAGCAAATGGAAGCTAATGACTTTATGAGAAATCAAGATGCTGTTAAACAGATCCAAACAAATGAAAGAATAGAAGGCAAAATGAAATATCTCATGGGAAAAACCACTGACCTGGAAAATAGATCCAGGAGAGATAATTTAAAAATTATTGGACTACCTGAAAGCCATGATCAAAGAAAGAACCTAGAAGTCATCCTTCAAGAAATTCTCAAGGAAAATTGCCCTGATGTGTTAGACCCAGAAGGGGAAATAGAATTTGAAAGAATCCACTGATCACCTCCTGAAAAAGATCCCAAAAAGAAAACTCCTAAGAATATTATAGCCAGGTTCCAGAACACCCAGATCAAGGAGAAAATAGTACAAGCAGCCAGGAAGAAACAATTTCAATATTGTGGAAACACAATCAGAATAGCCCAGGACCTGGCAGCTTCTACACTGAGGGATTGAAGGGCATGGAATATGATATTCCAGAGGGCAAAAGAGCTGGGAATGAACCCAAGGGTCACCTACCCAGCAAAACTGAGTATTCTGTTTCAGGGGAAAATATGGTCATTCAGTGGAATAGAGGACTTTCAAGCATTCTTGAGGAAAAAACCAGAGTTGAATAGAAAATTTGACATCCAGACACAAGAAGGAAGAGATGCCTGAGAAGGTAATCAGGGAAAAGAAATCAAAAGGAACTTATCAAAGTTGAACTATTTACATTCCTACATGGAAAAACAATAACTGTGTCTGATGAAACCTTTCTCATTACGAAAATAATTGAAGAAGGGTATATGGGCATATGTTTACAGGTATACATGGATAGAGGGCACAGGTTGAATTTGATGGGAAGGGATGATTCTTAAGGGGTGAAATTAAGAGGTGAGAGAGGAAAGTGGCAAGAGGAGATGGGGAGAGACAGGGTAGGGTAAACTATCTCATGTAGAAGAGGCAAGGGGATGTAGTTGCAGGGGAGGGGAAGAACAGGAAGGCAAAAAGGCAAAACCATATTCTCATTGAAGTTGGCTCAAGGAGAGAATGACATACATACTAAATGGGATATCTCACCCTGCAGGAGAGTAGGGGAAAGGGGGATGAGAGGGGGGGATGATGGATGGGAGGGCATTCTGGGGGGAGGGGAGGTTGGAAGTACCCACTTTTGAAGAGGGTCAGGATCAAAGTAGGGAATGGACCAGGTGGGAGGTGAGATGGGTGGGAGGGAAATATAAGCAGCCTTTTACAATATATCTACTAATGTTTTGCATAGCTATACATGTACAACACATACTGAATTGCTTATCTTCTCAGAGGGAGTGGGTGACAAGGGAGGAAGAGAATGGATCCGAAAATCGAAGTTTTAAAATTAAATGTTTCATAAGATGTCCAGGCATTGGGGCACAGAGATTCACCTTGCCCTAATGGCAAAGTTGAAGGGGTTATGGGAGAAGATATGGGAGAGAGCAGATTGGATGAGGGGATATCTAGTGGGACTGCTATTCTGGGGTGGTGGGTAGGGAAAAAATGGGGGAAAAATTGTAACTCAAAATCTGGTGGAAATGAATGATGTAAACCAGAAGTTAATAAAGCATTTGTTTAATAAAAAAATAAATAAATAAAGTCTAATATCAATTTAAAAAAAAAGAAAAGAAGGAGTGCTTATTTGTTCCCCCCTTGGAAGGAAAATTTGTGTAGTTCAAGGCTGCCAAAGGCAGTGAGCTCTTGTGTTATTTTCTGCCGTGATGCCAGTTGGCAGATGGGCCCTGCACTGGTCCCCTTTACACAGCCAGCTTTTGAGAGCCCTTTTCTCTGCATGGCCCTGACAGCTGGGCCTGACTCATGGGCCTTTGGTCTGTTGCCCATCTTCTTTGCATGACACACCCTTGGGGACATGGAGCCTCTCAGGACCCAAGCCGCTCTCATGAATGATTTAGCTGACAAGGGCATTATTCCTTGGGGACAAGAGAGCCAGCCCCTCTTTTCTCAAATGCTCCTCTGCTTCTGTTTGGAGACACATGGTTTTGGGAGGGGCCCCTGACTGAAGCAGGATTGAAGGCTGGCCTCTCCCAGTTACTACCTTCACGACCCTGGCCTCTCTGTGCCTCCTGAATTCTCTTTTAAGGTGAGCAGGGCTGCCCAGAAGAATCATTTTCCAAAGGTATGGCCAGAAGTGTCTGGAACTTACACTGACTATTGTGTCCTATGGATGTCTCCAGACTGTCTTACAGTTCTGCCAACTTACGCATTCAGCACAATAATCACAATAATCCTAATAGTAATGATCGTGGTCCAAAGAATACTACTGACTCATGAGTAAAAAAAATGTGAACCAGTGGCCAGAGGGTTTTAGAACCTGCTTTGGTGCAGATGCCCCACAAAGGTCACTAGAGAGACCCTCAAAAACAAGTTTCCTCAGCCTTATTTACATGGTCTTTACTTGATTAGCTGTGCTGTTTTAGGTTTCAGCTGTCCCCCTTGAAACTATCTAATCCATCACTACAAGCCACTTAAAGGGATTAGGGTTTTTACTATTAAATTTTCTAGTCTTTTAACCAGTGCAGGGTAAAAGTTTGAGTTGCCTTTTATCAGCCTGGGAAAGTCAGAGACAGACTTGGGATGGTGGAGAGGGCTGTGGAATTGGAGGCAGGAAGATCTGTTAAGATCTCACCTCAATCACCTAGGAGCTGTATGACCTTGGGAAATTCACTTCAGCCTCTCCATGCCTCAGTTTCCCCATCTGTAAAATGAGGGGGTTGAGCTTGCTGGTCACTAAGATCCTTTCTATCTCTGAACTGATGATGTTCTCTGAGATCCAGTTTCCTCATCATAAGATGAGGGATTTGGATTAGCTAAACAATGGGCTTTTCATCATATCCTGTCTAAAATTCTGTGAGTTATACATTTCAAATCTTAGTAAAAATGTATGTAGAAACAGCCCTACCCCATATCAAAGAAAATGATTTAATTAAAAAAAAAACACACCCACTCTGTCTACACATAGACTATCCCCCATAGCAGACTATGTCTCATCATTAGACATCTAGAATCAAGGCTGATGTCTTTTGGGGGTGGTTGGTTTCCTTTACACCGTTCAGGTCATTGTGTGAATGGTCCTCTTGGTCCTTCTAAGTTCACTTTGTATTAGCTCACACAAACCTTCTCTTGCTTCTCTGACTTTCTCACATGCATCATTTCTCATGATGGAGTCACATTATGTTCCATTCAAAATAACATTTTGTTTAGCTCTTCTCTGGTGGACTACTTAATTTGATTAAAAAACAAAGACTTCTTTTACCAGCTCATTGACTTTTTTCACTCACTTCATTCTCCTAGTCATTTATTTCCACCCCTAAGGCTTTGGTCTTCTTTGAGGTGGGGAAAAATGGAGCAGGGACCCAGTCGTCTCTTAGTATCATGTCTGTTCATTGGGTTGGCTTGGTTGGTTTACTTTATAAATACATTGAAATTCGTGATTGGTCACTTGCTAAGTGTGGGACTATTTGACTGGCACCTTCCTGCTCATTTCTGTTATGAAGGCTGGTAAGAAGCTCTTCTGGGAAAGGAGTTTCTGGATGCAGAGCAAAGCATGGTCAATATGGTCCCAGGAATCACATGAATCTGGAAGCATGAATTTTCTAATATGATATTTTGCTCCAAGGAGCCCCACAGCTTTTGAAGGTTGGTTTGTCTTTTTGTTTCTGGGAAAGCGGCCTGTAATTTTGTTATTAACACAAAATACCTCCTCCTGACATGTTGGATGTGGCTGTAACAATCGAGATTTTTAAATTTTGTTTTTAGCATTCATGAAAGGAAAACAGATGCGGCCCTGGGAGGATGAAGTGTCTAATAACACTCGGTCTTTTGTATGTGTATACACACTAATGATACCTTCCATTGGTATGTGGCTTTTAACTTTTCTAAGCCCTTTCAATTTGAGGCCTCACTTTTGTCAGGTGGAAATGTGATTTTAATTTTGTTTCCTACCAGTGGTGATAGATGTGCAAACGATATGCTGCAGCAGCTACCTTCTCCATTGGGTCTGAGGTGCATGGTATCCCCCAGGGAAGACACTTGAAGCAAGGCTTCTTAACCTTCAGTCTAGGAATCTGGTTTGAAAAATTGATAATTATACTCCAATACAATCAGTTTTCGTAGGTTATAATTCTATGTATTTTATTTTATATAGCAAAGCAGTATTCTGAAAAGGGGCCCATAGGCTTCAGCAGACCACCAAATGTGGAGTTAGGGACACAAAAAAGGCTAAGAATCCCTAGTTATAAAGATTGTCTAGTTCTGTCACCCCATTTTAGAGGTGACAGGACTGAGGCCCAGAAGAGAAATAACCACCGACTTCTGATGGAGGTCCTCTGACTCCAGATGCAGAGCTCTTCTCACCACCTGGGCTTTAGTCATTTGAAATGTTTACCAGCCTTTGAACAAAGCCTCCCTGGACAAGCCCAACATGGGCTGAGGCTTGGTTGGAGGGCAGTTTGCAAGGTCACTCTCTCCCCATCTCTTTGTGCAGAATCTGGTCCTGACTTTCCTATAGACTTACTGTAGCAGCACTGTTTGCCCCAGAGTAAAAAAAAAATTAAAAAACCCTGTAGAGCTATGCAAAAACCCTCCTGTTTTTGTCATCTTTTTCTGCAATAAAAACTGTAAGCCATTAGGAGAAACATGAAACCTGCACCAGACCCTTCTGCCATATTTGCTATCTTTTCCCTTTTTCTTTCTCCTCCTTTCTTCTTTTAAAGAGCCCCAGAACCTCTGATGCCCCCTTGGTGACCTGGAGGAAATCAGTTGACCTGCCTGGACCTTGACATCTTCAGCCATGAAAGGATGGGGTTGGAGTAGAGAGAAACACTAAGGGTGGCTACGTGGCTCAGTGGAGAGAGCTCAGGGCTGAGTTCAAATCTGGCCTCAGACCCTTACCAGCTGTGTGACACTGGGCAAGTCACTTCACCCTGTTTGCCTCAGTTTCCTCATCTGTAAAATAGGGGGTAGAAGGAAATGGCAAATGCCTCTGGTGTCTTTTCCAAGAAAATCCCAAATGGGGTCATGGAGAGTGAGTAGGACAAGACTGAACAATCTCAGCAAGGATCCTTGAGCAATAACTGTCTAGGATCTTTTGTCTTTGTCCTCCTCTTCCTCCACCCTTCTCTCTTTCTCCTTCGCATTATTTTAATATGTAATAGTTAGCGTGCATTTATTAAGAGCTTACTCTATGCTGGGCCCTGGACAAATCCCTGAGGAGACCATGAAACACAAGCCAGGTCCCTCCCCCACTGAGGAGCTCTCATTCTACTGGGGAGACAACAGGGAAACGGCTCTATGTGCAGACTCCACATACCTTGTACAGTGGGAAGGTCCCAGCAGTGGCAGGATGGGTGGGACTGGGAAAGGGCTGTTGCTGCGGGTGGGATTTGAGCTGAGTCTCAAGGAAGCTAGGAGGCCACAGAGACATGTAGGAAGAGCATTCCAGGCTTGGGAAGAACACCAGTGAAAAGACTGGGAGATGGAGTGTAGTGTTTGATAGTCAATGTTCTGGATTAGAGGATGAGGTGATGGTTGTGGTTGTTCAACTGTTCAATCGTTTCAGTTGTGTCTGACTCTGTGACCACATTTGGGATTTTGTTGGCAAAGATGCTGGAGTGGTTCGCCATTTCCTTCTCCAGCTCATTTTATAGATAAGGAAACTGAGGCAAACAGGGTGAAGTGACTTGCCCAGAGTCACACAGCTAGTAAGAGTCTGAGGCCAAATTTGAACTCAGGAAGCTGTCTTCCTGACTCTATCCACTGGGCCACCTAGCTACCCAAGTGGATATGGAGGAGAGTAATAAAAATAGTATTAGTAATCGTGTCTTATATTTATACAGAGCTTTATCGTTTGCAAAGCACTGTATGTATGTCATATAACTTGGTTTTCATAACAGAGTCAGGTGAGAGATAGGGTTCAGCTTAACTGCATAGGAAAGAAGCCAAGTTGTAAGAGAATGCCACTTGTCCACACTGTGATAGACACACTTCCCAAAGATCTGGCTATTATGTATAGCACTAGGCATATTTTGGATTGGGACTGCCAATGGCTGGTGAGTTAGTTAAACTAAAGCTGAATGGGTAGGTGGTTGAAGTGGTTGAGGCTTGCCTTTGGGAAATGGTGCCGTCCTTTTAATGACCTCAAGAATCTCCTTCCTTTTTAATAACATTCTTCCAGTGTTGCTCTATGGTTACGAATCATGAAATACCATGGTCTCCAAGGAATCAAAATTGTGGGTCACCAAAAGGGCAACAGTGAGACATGGTGGATGTAAGGTGGCACTTTATATAAAACTGTTAGACTGGTGTGCAATGGACATCATCAAAGGGGTGACCAGAAAGGGAGATGAGCCAGTCATGGCAAAAGGATGAGAGTTAATGGATGGAAAGAATCTGTGTCTTGATAGTTACTATTTAATGTCAAAGTATGGAGAGGAAGAGCCCCAGCAAGTTGGGTGGAACTCCTTTGGAGGATTTATGGGTGGGCGTTAGAAAGAATCATGGAGGATGGGAAGTATTAGATAGTGTGTGATCCACAACACTGGCAAGAGTACCCACAGTTCTGAGATCATAGCTCACTTGAAGGACTGAAGTATTATTACTATCATTACCTAGGACTGAGGGAAGTTGGAGTTTCATATTTCCTGTCCTTTGTGATAGCTGATTTGTGACTATGAAGCTCTGGTTCAGGAGATTTGGGCATTTACTGTTTCTCCCACTGTACAATGATGTAAGTCCCACAGTGACTGCCTAATGAGAGACTGCACCTGGGAGGGAGGGAGAAACAACTAATTTATGAAGACTCTCTTTAAGATTTCGATGAGTATTAACTTGAATTTTTTTCTCTCTCCTTCCTCAAATTTTCCTGGATCTTTATGTGCACAAACTATGTCAGTGTTTTGGAAAATTCGGGTTTGACCACCATAAATTGGTTTATATTTCCAGCAGGGCAGTTATTTAATTTCCTGTTGGAAGTCTACAAATGTTGGCACTGTTCGTTCTTTGGCTAGGGACCAAAACCCAGTACAGTATCATTAACGGCTCTGGGACAGGGGGTTGGAGCAAGCATTTCTTTAATAAGAGTTCTTCCATGTTTAGGGCTGAGTTTAATGGGGCCAGTGGTGGGGGGCTAGAGTGGAGGCACAACATAGTTTTCCAATGAAAACCAAAATGTGAGGAAGGCCAACTCAAGCAAGGGAAGGGTTAGCAAGAGGGCAAAGTGGGGTTTTCTTCTAGGAGTTTCCTAGACTCATGAGCTGGAAAGGAGTTTTGTTTTCTGGGACTGGTGATGGATATACATTGATGGGATTCATCTACACTCGCTCATTTGATCAAAGGCACCCATTGGTAGCCCAAGAGAGGATATCATAGGATTAGGGAATTAGAGGATTTGGGGCTGGAACATTAGAGGTCATTTGGTCACTGACGCTCAGAGTTTGAAGAGACCTCAAAGACCATTTAATCCTACCCATGTCTCAAAGCAATCCCACCATGACACGAGGAGTTGAAGACCTCTGACGAGAGAAAACTCACTATTTGCCAAGAGAGTTGATTATACTTTGCTGGTTCAGTAGATTATCCTTATGTCTAGCCAAAATCAGTCCCTTGGCTCCTCCCATTGTACTTAGTTCTGCCCTTTGGGACCAAGTGGAGGAAGCACCATTGGTCTTCCATAGGACAGTCTTTCAAATACCTGCAGAAAGCTATCATGTCCTCTGGATTCTTGTCTGCAGATTAAAAGTACCTAGTTCTTCCAAGGGATCTTCATATGTCTTGGACTGGTAGAAGCATGACTTGGACCTGAGTCATCCAACTCCAAAGACAACACTGTGGTAAAGTGACTTGCCCAAGGTAACACAGGGCACGGTTAAGGTAGGATTCCCATCTAGGTCTTCCGACTCTGAATTCTGCATGCTCCACATAACACATTCCGGTGTTGCCTCTATTGGCCCTGGGCCTCTTTGGGAGGCTCAGATCTCAGAAGTAGCCACTCCATCACTCCATAGTTCCTTGATCAAAAGCGGAAATGGGAAGGAGGAAGCACAATCCGCCCATTTTGTTTCAGCTATTTAGGGTTCTGGTGAAAGATTTGGTGTCTTGGAGGAGATTGAGACTTGGTTAAAATGAGGCTTGGGGGATTATCTCTGGATTTCTCTTATCCATATGAGCCCTGTTCCCCATTAGCAGGGATAATTTAGAATTGGTTTTCTGGCAAAATAACTAGTGAGATGGACTGTTCGTATTGAGGGGAACTGCCCTCCCCTCTGGAATTTTGGATTGGCCATATTTTAGAGTCAAGTAATTTTGGTGTAAATGGAGAGGAGCTTAATAAATGCTTACTGAATTGAATTTCGTTATTGAAAAGGAAGTGATTGGCCCAGGGAGAACATCTCTTTGACCAACAGAGGGGGAGGGGCAGCCTCTGCAAATGAAGCAGTTCAGAAACGCTTAATGTAAACCAAATAAAATTTTATGCTGATATAAAATCCACAACTTTGCTTTTTCTTAAGAAGGGAGAAAGTGTGCTCTTGCTTCTGCCTGCTGTTGCTTACACTCATTTCTATGCAGCTTATTACTGTGCTGGAAGTGGGGAAGGGAGAGAGGCAAAACCGATCAGACAGAAAGCCCACCACAGTCCTAGCTCACAAGCACATGCAGGAAGGATATAAACAGGGAACATGGTAAATGGAGGGGGATCAAGAAAGGCCACCTGCAGACCGAAGGATTTTAGCAGAATCTTGAAGGAAGCCAAGAGATGGAGATGAGACCTGGGCAGGAACAGACAGGAGGGGGAAGAACACGTACACCAGCAAGGAAATATATGAAGTCTATGAGGATGTTGAAGGCTGGGACTGTTCTGGCCTTTGTGTCTCTAGTGCTTAGAATACAGTAAGCACTTAACAAGTGTTTATTCATTGAATAAGTATAGAATGATTTCAGGGTGAGTGGAGACTTAACTGGGGGAATCAGGAATGGTTTCTTGTAGGAAGAAGAGCCTTGAAGAGAATTTGAGCTTCTTCTTCTTTTTTTTTGAGGGCAATTGGGGTTAAGTGACTTGCCAAGGTCACACGGCTAGTTTTGTTGTTGTTGTTGTTTGTTTGTTTTAAGTGTCTGAGGCTGGATCCGAACCCAGGTCCTCCTGACTGCAGGACCAGTGCTCTATTCACTGCATCACCTAGCTGTCCCCAAGAGAATTTGAGCTTCTATGAGGCAGAAGTGACCGTGTACTGGGAGCATTCCCAACCAATGGGGATAATCATTTTCCATTTTATCCTAGCACATAGTAGAGGTTTAACAAACATTTGTTGAGTGATTAATTAATTATAAGGGGACATATTGGATTCCTTAGTTGGAGCCTGGATTTTAGTTGTCTTTATCAGAATGGGGATATCTCCCCAACCTCTAAAAATATTCTACCTCCCTCCTAGAGCTGCAGGCCATCAAATAAGAAGTATCTGAGGCTAGATTTGAATTCAGGTCTTCTTGACTTGAGGCTCCAGTCCCTTTCTGATGAGCCACCTGGCTATAGATGACATAATATTTGATTTAGAACATGGAGGGTGTCCAGGAGGCCCAGGAAAATGAAATGAATGGCTAAGCCATTTTAGGCTCCCTGGCAGTTTAAGTGATCAGGTCACCAGGGTAGTAAATGTCAGAGGCAGGATTTGAGCCTGGATTCTCTGATTCTAGGGTCAGGGCTCTCCCATTGCACCAGTCCTACCTTGGAGTTATAGGGATGGGGAGCTGGGCTGAGCAGAAGTAAACAAACACACTCTTTCCAATAGCCAGGGCAATATTGATCTGAGCAGGATATTAGAACTGGAGATGAGCTTGGAGGTGGGGTACCAGGGGGAGGTATCAGGACAGGGAATGGTGCAGCACAGGAGGGCCTTTAAGGCCAGGATCCAGGTTTTAGTCTTGATTCTCTTCTGGGTACAAATCAGGCCCATTTTTTTTTCTTAAGGGAGAGGGGTGTTGATGTTTCAATTAATCACATTTTGAGCCATCAGAGGTAAGCCTGTTGGACTCCTTTTTGTGTCTCTCTTGATCTGAACTGAGCCGTCCAAATGGAGTAAAATAACCAGATGAATCACTCTTTGGAAAGGAAGCCTGAAAGTGCTGGTTACTCCAGGATGTAGCTCACAAAGCGAGTTCTTATTTTCAAGGAGATGGTGTTGCTTAGACTGACAGGCTGGGGCAGATGGCTGGTTTGGGTTGCTTGTAATCTGAACTGGGGAGACTTCCAAAGAGCAGGAAGGAGAGGGAGGGGTGGAGCTTTTGGAGAACTGGTTGAGTACCTTTGTGTGTGTGTGGGGGGGGGGTGACAGCAGCCCACCAGGAGCCAGAAGGGCAGATGCCAGGCAGACACCTGCAGGGTGCCCTCCTTATTCTCTCATTCTGAGGACCAGCTCAGTTTGGGGTTGGGAGGAAAGACATTGGTCTGGTTTGTATAGCAGTGAGCAGGGGAGTTACATGGTCAGAGCCACACACAATCACATTCGATGTCTGGACTTTGTAGAATTTAGGTCTATCAGAAGCAGAGGGTGCCTTGGGAATTGGACAGGTTCCCCTTTGTTGTTGGAGACAGAGGCTGGGCGACCACTTGGAGGTTCCTTTTCATGTTAGAGTTGAAGACTCAATGGCTTCTCCTCTGGTTCCCTCTATCTGAAATGCTGTCATTCTATACTTCTTTCTCTTCCTTTTCCCAGTGGCCCTCCAATTGCCCCCTTCTGGGTGCTGACCAAGATTGCAAAGTTTAGAAAAAGTCAGGCGTTCTTCTGTGACTCCGGGCCATGAGTGGGACACAGAATTCTTGAATCTTACAGTCTAAGAGAATACTTTGATACACTCTTGTACAGAAGCATCCAGCAGATGCTTCTCAAGTTGAATGAACTGAACTGAATTCTTTGGATTTAGTCCAAATCTTACCCTCATCGATACTAATGATTGGTAGGTGAGACCTGGAGGTTTCCCTCGGACATTCCAACTTTGAGCTTATGGAGCATGCAGTGAAATGAGGCCAGTGCCCAAGAAAGGACAAAATTGGAAAATCAGAAAAATCAACACCTGCAGCCATCTGGATTTTCCTTCCTTCTAACTTAGATTGGTTCCACTGCCTGCAAATAGCTTAGTGAAATCATAATCCCAATTTATCTTCATATAGCATGTGACAGTTTCCAAAGCACTTGGCCCACATTCTCCTCTGATCTGCTGAGCATCCTTGAGAAGGAGAAACTACAGATTTATATCCTTATTTTACAGATGAGAAATCGGCGACTCACAGCGGTTAAGTAACTTGGCCATAGACATCCAACTATTGAGTGTCAGAGTGTTACTCTGACTTCAGCCTAGGTGTCTCCTCATTTGAGGCCCACTATGACACTCAACTTCTCTAATAAGTGTGGTCAAACTACTCCATCCTCCTGGAGTTCATTGTATTTCAAAGTCTCCTGGACACCTTCACTTGTACATCCTGTAGACATCTCAAATTCAATGTGTCTAAACCAAAGCTCAGTAATCCTCCCCTACACACCCAATTCTCCTCCAGCGTCCCCCATTTTGTGGAATGCATCGCTATTCTTGTGGGCACTTAAATTTACAGTCTTAGAGCTGTCTTCTACTCCTACCTTCTTTCTACTCCCACATGTCCTCCATTACCGAGTCTTGTGCATCTCTCCAATATCCATTCCCTTCTCATCATTCACACACCCCCTAGTCATGTCACTATTGCAAAAGCCCTAATTGATCTTGCTGCCTCCAGGCTCCCCCTGTCCAATTCATCCTTCATACAGATGTTGATAGACTCAAACCATAGATAGGATTTACTCACAATTCATCCATGGCTCCCTGTTGTCTTTAGGGTAAACTATGAAATCTTGAGCCTGGCACTGAAAACCCTCCATAGCATGGCTCCTATCTAGTGATCAAGTCTTATAGCTTATTCCACTTCATGAACTAAGCTCCATAAATCCCATGCTCCTACAAACACCTCTGTATTTTACCTCCATTTGACCTAGAGGGTTATAAATCTATCTGGAAGGGAACACTATGGTCATCTGGTCTAAGCCCCTCATATTAGGAAACTGAGGCCTGGAGAGGACACAGTCGGGTCACACAGCAAGGATTTGAATCCAGGTTCCCAGCATTCTCTGCACTGATACATTCCTCAGTTTGGGTCCTTCCAGAACTAGGGTTAACCCCTAAACGTGCTGCATGTTAAGTTGTTTTGTGTTTATGTTGTAACCAGTGGAATTTTGAATGAAATGATCATAGGATTAAAAGCTGAAAGCGGCTTGGAGAGCATCCTCTCCATTTTATGGAGGGGGATCCTTGACCTAGACAAGGGGAATGATATACTCAAGGTCACCCAGATAGTAGTCAAAAAATGTAGTCAAATAGTAGTCAAAAAAATCAAAAAAATGATCAGAATGACTTACCTGTTGCTCCCTAGTCTCTGTGTTCCTTCTCCCCCTTATGGGCCTTTGAATAAGCTGTGCCCAAATGTGGAGCACACTCCTTGTTCACTCCTGACTCTTTGAGGCTCTGTTCAGGTGCCACTGCCTATGGGAAGCCTTCCTTGAACCCTTAATTGTTAGTATTCTTTCTGCTCTCAAATTATCTTGGATTTGTTTTTTCACCTTTGTAGGACTCCTTCTTGGTGGAATGTCAGCTCCTTGAGGGCAGAGACTTTCAGTTTTTGTCTTTAATGCTTAATAAATGCTTGTTGGATTTGAATTCATATTCAAACCCAGGCTTTCCAAACTCACATCCTGTGGTCTTTCTTCTATGACACTCTGTTTCTTAGTGGTATGGTACAATTCAGATGTCTCCGTATTTGGAGCACGTTTCTCTCTTTGATTATCAGGACATTTGTGTCTGAAATTTGGCATGTCTGAGGAAAGTTTGACTTAAATTAGAATGCCCTTTGTTTCCTGGTCATGTTTGGGCCAGGGATGCTTCTGACTTGAGCCAGACATGCAAATGGTTTGATGATACCACAAAGCGGATGGACTCTCCAGCTTCTGGGAGCCTTCCCAGAAGCCAAGAGCTTCATGATCTCATTGGGGAGTTGGCTCCCTCAAGACAGAGGCCGATGAAGCCCTGTCATCCTGAGGAGATCAGAGAGAGGATCAGCCTCCAGATGCTTCTCATCACCAAGGCCTTCCCACCATGTTGCCAAAATCTGAGTCAGCCCATTTGACAAACACTTCTTCAGCTCCCACTATAAATAAGGTACTTCCCACACCAGGAGGGAAATCTGGCCTGATTGGGTAAAGACCAGAAATCTGACTCATTTAGGATCAAGTCACAGAATATCAGATTGGAAGAGGCTGCAGTGGCCAGTCAGTTCAACCCACACCCCTCAAAGAATTCCCAAATCAGACAAGTGGATTTCCAGAATCTCCTTGGTTATCTCCAGTGGTTGTAGGCTTAGAGTTCTATTCAGTGACATTTATGGAGCACCTCCAGTGTGTAAGGCACCTGGGCTGGGATTTGAAGACACAAACAGTCCTTGCCTTCTAAGAGCTTACATTTTGTTGGTGGACCGACAGATAAGTCAAGACAGAATTTACAATGTAAAACAAGTCAGTCTTAAAGGGAGTAGAATTCTAATAAATGGGAGGCATGAGCTGAGCCAACGGGGAAGGAAGCTTGGGATTCTGAGCCAGAGGGGACAAGGGAGGGCGTTCCAGGATTGGGGGCCACCATCATTCATGATCTTCTCTTTTCTGATGTAAGGGCAGAAAGGCAGGACATGGAATGTCTCATACTGGGCATCCATGAACAGTTCAATGTGACTAGACTGGAAAGTAATATGAAATAAGACCAGAAATGCAGGTTGGGAGCCATATTGGGGAGGGTTTCAAATACTATGTGGAGGATTCTGTATTTATTCTAGAGTCAATAGGGAGGGACGTCAGAGTTCACAGGGTCCAACCCCCTCATTAGACCTAGGTGTCTATCCTTAGTGCTGTTGCTGGAAGTGGGAGAGTTAGGGAGAAGAGAGAGGAAGAGGGAAGAAAGGAAGAGAGAGAGAGATAGAAGGGAAGAGGGAAGAAAAAAAGAGGAAGGAAAGTGGGGAGGCAAGAAAAGAGGGAAGAAAGGAATGAGGAAGACAGAAGGAGACAGAAAGAGGAAACAGAAGAGAGGGAGAGAGGAAGGAAAAAAGAGAGATGGAGGGAAGAGAGAGAAAGAGAAGAAAGAAAAGGAAGAAGGAAGGGAGGGAGGAAAGAAAGAGGGAAGGACAAAGAAAGGGAGGAAAGAATGAAATTAAAAACTTCTCTGTTCTGGCTACCTGTCCATCCAGACGCCCCTTAATGTTCAAGATGACATTCTTGGAAACCTTTTAGAACTCCTAGCCAGTTAGGCAAGAGTATGAGGGGTTTTGTTAAGTTCCTGTCAGACATGTTTTACATTTTTCCCCCATAAGCTGCCAAATTGTGGCACGTTTCATTGACTTAAATGGGGTGCACTCTGATGAATGGGATATGGTCTGGAAGTGGCTGAAGGGGTCAAAGGGAATGCTTGAGTTGACATGTTCATGATTCAGGCCTCCTGAGAAGCCCAAACCACCCCCCATGTGCTTCTCTCCCTTTGGCTCCTTAGGAAGGGCTCTGACTCCCAGAAGAGAAAAAAAGTCTGTCTTGGAAAATTGAATGCAGGTCTCTCCATAGCTTCCCCCAGAGGGGAGGTGGTTACTTCATGAGCTGAATACCAGGTATGAAGTGGGTTTCCTCTTGTGAAAGAGGGAACCGAGTCTGCAGTGATGGTGAAAACAGGTTTGTTCCTCTGCAGCCTGATGGGAGCTGGCAACCGAGCTCTTCAGGAGATCTTGGCCAGAGGAGAATGTCATTGGGAACAAGGCCCACCTGGCCCACGTAACTCAAGCCCTGCTCTCCAAGAAATATTAGCTGATGGTCCCCCCTCTCCCCAGATGGCCGGGCACTGGCTCGGCGTTTCCCCAGGATCCTGTGTTCTCAGCCCCAGGGTCAGCCTTTTACAAGAACAGATGGACTCCTGGCCCATAGCATGTGGATCCAATTTTTGTAAATAGAGTCATATTTTCGGTGTCCTGGGAAGCCTGCTATGTATGGAATCCAATGATGAATCCTTTTGTTAAGCAAATAATTAGCCTATAATTCACTTTTTCCATATATCTGGATTTTCACATGTTGTCAACAAGTATTTATTGAGTGCTCTGCTCTTCAGTTCTAGTCAATCGACATTTAAAACTCAGAGGGGTATTATGGAGGGAGTACTGGTCTTGGGGTCAGGAGACCTGGGTTAGAATTCTGCCTCATCTACGTACTAACTGTGACTCTGGGCCAGTCACTGACCATCTCTGAGCAGTACAGGGATAATCATATCACCTACTCCAAAGGGTTGTGGGAATCACCTATGGGAGTGATGCCTTATAAAAGTCAGCTATTATGATTATATACTCTTTGCCCAGACTGTTTGTCTTCAGAGGGAAAAATTCAGAGTCCTAGAGAAATGTTGTAGAGAGGCACAATTTGGCTCAATGTTAAGACGAGCTCCTCAAGAATTAGGTTGTCTAAAGTGAAGCCAGCTGCTTTGAGAGACAGGCTTCCCCTTGCTGAAGATCTCCAATCAGAGGCTAGCTTGACCACTTGTTGGAGATTCATGAATCAATAATAACTAGTAACAATACCTTATATTTGTGTAAGACTTTAAGATATAAAGTACTTTCCTGGAGGCAACCAATCAATAAATAAACATTTATTAAGTGCCTACTATGTGCTAAGCACTAGGGATTAAAAAACGGTAAAAGACTGTCCTGACCTCCAGAAGTTTACAATCTATTAAGTGCTGGCTAAGTCTGTAAATAAGGCCTTTCAGCTCCAAGACAAATAAGTCATCTTCCCCAGCGTCATGCTTTAAGATGTTGTAAGCAAGAATTCCTTAAAACAGGAAGCTCACTTGGTATGCATTTCCGCTCCTTGGGAGCTGCCAGTGTCCTCTCAATTTAGCACCCTGGGCCAGAGCCCCAGCTCCCCCACCCTTGTTGCACCTCCCTGTCTCCCTGAGTGTGCTTTGGATTTCAGTTATGATAACTAATTGCTATCGGGCTCTTTAGGTTCATGAAGCATGTTCTTCATAACAACCCTATGAGTTAGGTAGTATGACAGGCTCCCCATTTTACAGATGAGGAGACTGAGGCTCAGGAATTCCATGACTTGGCTTAGGTCACACAGCTGATAATTAGCAAAAGCCTGGATTGGAACCTGAATTCCCTGATCCCAGGCCGGTGCTCCTTCCAAGGTCCCATCCACGGATCATGTCCGAGAGGATCTTATTATGGGGAAAATGTGAACAGGGTTGGCAGCCGCTGGGGCTCGTTTCTGTTCTTGCCTGAGTGGTGACTTGCGAGGGCGGCGCTGGGGGCTCTCGCCGGCATGAGAGGTCCAAGCCCACATGTTGCCCCATCTGGATTTATGCTGATCCCTCCCTGTGAACGAAGGTCCTTTGAGGCAAGGGCTATTGCCTCGCTTTGGTCTGTGTATCTCCACAGAGCATCAGTAGGTGCTTGGTAAATACTAGCTGATGTAAATGGATTGGAAAGACGGGATGGTTTGGGATCAGAAACACCTGAGGATAATAGATCTGGTGGAGGTCCTGAGAGAGTTGGGGTGGGGTGCCTTGGGCAGCCAGGAGGACACTGAGGGCTGTTGTACCCTACGGCAGAGGGAAGTGGCAGCAGCTGGGAGTTGCCTTTGCTTCCAGATCATGAGAAGATGATGGGATGAGCAGAGAATCCAGAGCTGGGAGGGACTTGAGGTCATGGAGGCCAGCCCTCTGCATCTCACAGAGCAGCAAGGAGCAGAGCTGGGCTTCCAGTGGAGATTATCTGCCCCCAGAGCCAACTCCTCCCCACTGAGGCAACCCTGGCCTCCAGGCCTTGGTCTTCAGTCACAGGAAAAGCCTCCTCTCTCCTGCCCTTCTCTCTCATCCTTGGCTCTCCTCTCCTCCCAAAGACAGCTGAGAAATCTCAACCTCCTTGAATCCTTCTGTGAGTCAGCCAGTCCTCAGTGGGGATCCCTCTGTTTACCCTGTTACTCAAAGAACCTGTTTCCTTTTAATTTGTACCTGTTTACACAGTGCTTTGTAATTGTTCTTTTCTTGAGTCTTTGTAGGAGTAGGGAAGGCCCTCTCACCTTAATACTGAGAATGAGAATGCACGTTTACATGACACCTTATGATTTATGAAGATCTTTGCTCACAAGAGCCCTCCCCCAAGAAATAATTACTATCATTACTCCCTACTTGATTTTTGAGACCAAGCACTGTTTCTGGTTCTTGGGTCCCTCTTCTTTGAAGTCCAGGCTACTTCCTCTGGGAGGCCTCTCCTTATCATCCAAGGGTTTTTTTTTTTTCTGTTTAAATATTTTTCAGTTGAATTTCTTTCTTTCTTTCTTTTTTAACTCATTGTTGCTTTCCAATAAATTCCCTATCCTCACACCTTATATATGATAGAACCCTCTGTTATATTAAGTAAGTCCAGGTCAACAAAGCAAATCAATGCATTGACCCCATGCTAAACATAGCAAATACTGAATAAATGCTTTTTAATTCAGTCATGTGTAAAAATACATGCCCCTTTCTGCACTTGGAGCCGATACTTCCCTGGTCACAGATGGTAGGCCTATTTCACTATCAACCTTCTGAAATCTCATTTGGTCCCTCCATTGAACAGATTTCTAAAGTCTTCCAGTGCTGATTTCCGCTGTGTTATTGGGACACCCTGCAAATGGTTCTTCTGGTTCTGTTTTCCTTGTTGTGCATGGGTTCATGCAAGTCTTCTCGAGCTTCTCTGAATCCTTCATGTCTTATATAGCATAATAATACATAATAAGACATCCCAATTTACTTAACCATTCCCTAGTAGATGAGTGTGCATTTCCCTTCAAGCTCGGTTACTACAAAATTGATTCTGTAAATCTATCTGTCTATCTGTCCATCCATCCATCTACCATATCCATCTCTCTATCTCTTTATCTATCCATTCATCCACCTCTATGTCTATCCATCTTTCTGTCTATTCTTCTCTATCTATATATCCATTCATCTATCTGCCCCTATATCTATCCATCTCTCTGTCTCTCTAGCTACCTATTTATCTGTCTATTCATCTACCTCTATTTATCCATCTTTCTATCCATCTATTCATCTTTCTCTTAATTTATCTATCTATCCATTCGTCTGTCTGTCTGTCTGTCTATCTATTCCCTAATTGTTAGTAATTCACCTCCCCCGAAATTCTTCTGGGGTGTGTGTGTGTGTGTGTGTGTGTGTGTGTGTGTGTGTGTGTGATTATTTCTCATTTTCTATGTGTAGACAAAGGTGCCTTTGAGCTGGGCAGTCCTGGCCTCAGGCGCTGCCTGGGACGTATCCTGGCTGTGTGGAGGACCCCAGACAAGTCTAGTCTGTTGCAGCAGGGGGGCTGATTCCAGCCAGTTCCCTCAGCTCCCTATACCCATGAGATCCCAGATGTGGTCTATGGCTCGTGTGCATGCACCAGTCCTTTGTTTACCAGATGAGGGTACGTAGCTATGCAGAACGTTTTCTCGGAAATGCCATAGAAGTGTCAGTCATTATTGCCATCAGTGCCTGCAGGGGTTTCTGGTCTATTCTGATTTGCTCAAGGTGAGGAAGTGCAGGGAGGAGAAGGAAGCACCAGCTGTATTTCAGGCACGAGACTACTCACTTTACAAATATTATCTTATTTGATCCTTGCAATGACCCTGCAAGGCAAGTGCCATTATTACCACCATTTTACATTTGAGGAAACTGAGGCGGACAAGGCTCAATGACTTGCCCAGGGTCACACAGCTAGTAAGTGTCTGAGGCCGGATTTGAATTCAGGTCTTCCTGACTCCAGGACCAGTATTCTGTCCTCTGCACCATCCAGCAGCCTCTAATGGATTATCTAACTAACTTTCTCTGAGCATACAGCAGCTGACTGGAATGGGAGTAAGGTTGGGAGGGGTATCCTGGTGTTTCCTAAGTGCTTTTCTTGGCAGATTGAAAAGTTTTGAGTTTTAATATTTTCCTTACATAATTCCAAAAGGAGTTTACTCCTTTGAGGACAAAAGAGGTCCCCCTGTGAACACAGCAGGTGCTTAATAAATGTTTCATCTGTCTATCTCGTTGAGGCATTAAGTTTGGAGCTCAGGGTTCTTCCCCTTTCAGAGAAATCCCAGAGAGATTCTCCAGGTGACTGGAAATGTTCCCTGGTTCCCCCACTCTTCTTTTTCCTTCTCACCCCAGATTCTGTAGAAGGGTTCTAGAGGACATGACTGGATGCTAATGCTAACCCTTGACAAAGTGGACAGTTCCAATGGTGAGGAAGGGAAGTGAAATCACCAGGTTTTGTGTAAAGCCAAGTCACTAAGTGACAGAGTTCCCCTCATCCCACCTGAGGCAGTGACTGCAGAGTCACAGGATACCCCCATTCCTTCCCTGAGCAAGGAATTATTCCCACAGGAGCCTAGGAGGCCATGGAGGCCACCCTGGACCTAACCAAGGATCTTTCATCTTAATAACCCAACATTCAGCCAATAGTGGAAGGCCTTAGGTGAGGGGGGCTCACCACCTCCACAGGTAGCCCTTTCTACTTTGAGAACTCTCTCATTGTTAGCTTATTTGTCCTGCCACTGAGATTTTCCCTACTGTTTTTCCTTATATTGTTATATTCCTTATATTAAATCTGCCTCTTTCTGACTTTGACTCATAACCCAGCAGAAAAAGTGTCATCATCCCTCTGTCTTTCTCCCTCCTTCTCCTTTTCCTCCTGTCCCTCCTTTTTCTTCCTGTCCTTCTTTTCCTCCCCTTATTCCTTTTCTTCTCCTTCCTCTTTCTCCCCCTCTCCCTCCTTCTCTTCTTCTTCCTCTTCCCTTCCTTTTCTTCCTTCTCCTTTTCCTCTTTCTTTTTCTCCCTTTCCTCCCTTTCCTCTTCTTTCTCCTTCCTCCTTTGAGATGGATTGGTGCCTTTTGTTTTGACATGTCATTTGGATTATACTTTCCCCCTCCTCCCTCCAGGAAACAAAGCAAAGAAAATCTGCATTGATCATGTTTGATGTAGTTTGCAACATTTCACACCCATAGATCCCCACTTCTTCATCCATAGAATGAAGGCTCTGGAGCTAAAATTGTTCATTGTAATTGCACATTGCTCACATGTAATCGCTTTTCTGCATGGTAACCCCTCAAATACTTGAAGGTCAGGATCATGTCCCTGCCAAGTCCATAATTCATAGGGTTTAGAATTGGGAGATGCCTTAGAAATCATATTGTCCAGTCTCATGGTCTAGAGGCTATGTGGCTTACCTGGGCACATGCAGGACTTGGAATTCCACCCCAGGTTCTTTTCTTCCCTGTCCAGTTCTCTTCCTCCCTCCAAGAACATGGAATTTAGCTCCAAGGCTATCATTGCTAAGCAGAAAACAGAGAGAGTTCAGGGACTGGGAAGGGGGCAGATGGTGTCTGCTCTCTGCTTTCTTCTCCTCTGATACTAGCTGAGTTCCAGGTTTTCTGAGAAAGCAGCCCACATATCTGTACCCAGGGAAATGCAAAAGAAAAACTGTGGAAACCCAACTTGTCAGGGTTTTTTTTCATTAACTCCAGGCTGCTGGCCACCAGTGAACTCTTTGCTTTTAAAGATTCATCAGTTTATGTGTCTAAGAAAAAAAAACAATGTGTTTCCTCTATATTTTTTCATTCTGGATTCTCCTAAACCGCTCTTTATCAAGCATTTGTCTTCTTTTCTCCCTTTAAGAGGTTACAGCAGCCTGATTTTTTGCTTAAAATTTAAAAAAAAAAATCCGACTCTCATTTAGCATGCTTGCCGTAACATGAGCCCTGTTGGTGGTCTTGGAAGAAGCCCAAAGCTAGGTTGGGTTGGTACTCTGTAATGTGAATGCAATTAGCAGTGGTTTCTCTAAAGTAAAAAGATATGTCGAAAAATAATGCCCAGCAAATTTAGGTCAGAGCTGGGAAACTTATAAATCCCTATTTTTGTTTGCATTCCCCTAAGTTGGAGGGGAGCTTGTGTCTTTATTACTTAATTTTCCAAGCAATAATGCATTTGAGAGAAATTTACTGTTAATTTTGTGTGTTTGATCAGAAAGCCACAAGGCACAATGGCCCGGGATGTGGCTGTTGATAGAATTTATGTACAAAAAGCTACTTTTCGTTCATCCCTAATAGTGGATGTAAAAATTATTGGGGTTTGGGGGGAGGTGGGTTTGGGATCCCTCTCACCTGCTTCCTTAAATTCATTTCAAGGCTTCTGACTAAAACTAATGATGTGACATTGGGCAAGTGCCTTGACTTCCCTGTACCTCAGTTTCCCACATAAGGGCTTGGTTAGACCTGGTGTTCTCTAAAGCTCTAAGGTTGCCTTTATCTATGACTCTATCTTATGATCTCATAGCATATAAAGGAGTCATACAATCAGAGCCAAAGGGACTTGAGCTATCCCCTAATCCAAATGGCTCTTAGGATAATGGGATCATAGATGCAGACCTGGAAGAAATCACTCAGAGGTGGAAATCTAGTCCAACTCCACCATTTTACAGATTAGGAAACTGAGGCACACAGTTTGAGCAGTCTCATGCAGGGAGTAGACACTGGAAGCAAAATTCAAGCCTGGGTTCCTTTGACCCCAATTCTGTCATGGCATTCCCTGTTTAAAGTAAATTTTCACGTGGGGGCTTCGGTTTCAAGACTGGGATTTGACCTGCAGTGTATTTAGGCTTATGGATCCACATAAGCCAACAGCTATTGAAACAAATACCATTACAGGACACGCTCCTGTACAGCATAAATGATTTCGGAGTCCCAGCTGCGGGGCAATACTGGAGAAGCGGAATGGAATGTCAACCGATGCCTTGAAGTTCATTGTATCGGAATTCTGACCTGGAATGAAGGTCTCCTTTGCTTTTCACTGAAGTCATTCCATTTTCTTAATTGCCACCTAACTCCTGACCTCCCCTCCTATGGGAGGCCCCATTCCACTCATGCTTTCTTTTCTCTTCACTTCTTTTATCTTGGGTAATTATCTTCACTTTCGGTTTCTCCCTCTCCATCTGTAAAGCCCCTGATCATGAACTCAAAGGCTCTCTCCCAATTACTGCCCTTATTCTTTTGGGGGCTGCCCTAATCTTTTGCTTAGGGACAGATGGTTCCCTAATGATGTCCTGGAGCAGTGGAATAAGGGATTATAGATGGAGCTGAAAGCGTCCCTAGGAACCATCCTTTGTGCTTGGAATGCAGGCATTCCCTCCTCATCTCTGCCTTTCAGTGATCCTCCCCGCCCTTCCTGACTTAGCACAGGTGAGCTCAGGTGCCGCTGCTGCCCCCCCCTCCCCCATCAGCCTCCCTCAATATCTTATCTGTGCACATACAGCCTCCTTCCAGAAGGATGGAAGCCCCCTGAGGGCAACCCCAGCACCTCGAATACACTGCTTGAGACATAATAGCTACTCAATGAATAATAGAGAATAATAAGGTTTGCAAGGCTTTATTTATGTTCCCTCATTCTATCCCTAGTAATCCTGTGAGGTAAGTGTTGTGCTCATTTTACAGATGAGGAAACTGAGGTTGCCTGGGTCCTATAGCTAGCATCTGGGGAAGGATTCAAACTCAAGTCTTCCTCTCCAAGTCTGATTCTCCATTCCCCCCAGTGCCCCCATGAACATAATAAGTGTTTATGGAGTTGAATCTGGTCTAGTCTCCTTACTTGATAGATGAGAAAAGTGCAGTTCTGAGATAATTAAATGATCTGCCAAAAGCCACCATCATTGTCATCAACAAACATGAATTAAGTGCTTACTGTGTTGCTAGCCATTGTGCCGAGCACTGAGAACACAATCACTCAACAAACATTTATTAAACACCTACTATGTACCAGTCACTGCTGAAGTTACAAAAAAAGGCCAAAAAAACAAAAACCCATGGTCCTGTCCTCGAGGAGCTTACGTTCTAATATGGAGGACAATGTACAAGCAGCTGTGGACATCAAGACGTACAATGTATTCAATGGGAGGTGATCTCAGAAGGAAAGAAGTGGCAATGAGGAAAGGAAGGAGCATGAGCTGAGATATGAAGAAAGCAGGGAAATGTTCCAGGCATGGGGGCAGGCAGTGGAGGAGGATGGGGGAACAATACGGCGGCCAGTGGCATTGAGGGGCACAGGGAGGGCTGGGAGGTGGGAGGGGCCAGGCCCATGGAAGCTTGCTCCTAGAGGTCATGGGGAGCACTGGAGGTTATTGAGTGTGTGACATGGTTAGGCTTGGCCAGCTGAGTGGAGAGCCACACTGGTCGCCACTGCCTGGCAGAACCAGGGTTTGTACACAGGACCCCTGACTCCAAATTAAGCACTCTTCTGGTAGCATTACTTATCAATGGCCTTGACACCAATGAAGGATCCTATCTGTAATACCGCAAATTCATATGATGCTTTGTGATGTTTTTGCAAATATCTCACTTGAGCCTTACAACAACTCTGTGAGAGGGGCTCTAATAACCCCCATTTTACATATGGGGAAAGTGAGGCAGGCTGTGATTCAAGTGACTGGCCCAGGGTCACACAGCTAGTATTTGAAGCTGGATCTGAACTCAGGTCTTCCTGGCTCTGGACCCAGCACTCCATACCCTGAGCTGCCCAGCTGATTGTAGACAAGTCATTCTCCTTTCTCACCTGCAGAGGAAGGCGTTGGGCTGTCAAGGCTCACTGCAGCTCTAAAATCCATGATTGGTAGGAGCCAGACCTTCCCTGGGCCCTCCTGGTGGCCTGTGGAAAAACAGGCCCTTCCTTCCCAGCCAGCTAGCCTGGGGGTAACATGCAGATGCTGTCAGAGACCTCTGGAAACCTGCCTGGTGGCCTGGCACCATGAGGCTTTGCTCAGCCAGCTTTTATGGAAGGGCTCCAGCCCTGCCTTGTTACCCTCTTCCTGCCAGCTGCCCCCTCAAGCTTATCTGCTTATCTCTGGCCAAATGCTGCTAGCTTCCTGATTTCTGCTCTGGGGCCTTGAGATCCTACAGCAGAGACCATCCAGTCTGAACCCTCACTTTACAGAGGAGGAAACATGCATGTGAAAGTCTGCTGGCTCCAAGGAAAATCTTCAAACTGCTTCTACCATTCCCCTACTTTGATGCTGGGCTTCTCTCTCTGTTTCCATCTTTGTCTCTGTCTCTGTCTTTGTCTCTGTCTCTCCCTCTCCGTCTCTCTGTCTCTTTCTCTGTCTCTCTCCCCCTATTCTCTCTCTCTCTCTCTCTCTCTCTGTCTCTCTCTCTTTGTGTCCCTCTGTCTCTGTCTGTCTCTCTCCATCTCTCTGTCTCTTTGTTTCTCTGTCTCTCTCTCCCTCTCCCTCCCTGTCCCTCTGTCTCTCTCCCCCTATTCTCTCTCTCTCTGTGTCCCCCTGTCTCTGTCTGTCTGTCTGTCTCTCTCCCTCTCCATTTCTCTGTCTCTGTTTCTCTGGCTCTCTCTCCCTCTCCCTCCCTATCTCTCTGTCTCTCTCCCCTATTCTCTCTCTCTCTCTCTCTGTGTCTCTGTCTGTCTGTCCCTCTTCTCTCATAGCCCCTTTTCTCCTCTCTTCTTCCTTTTGGAAATCAGGACCCCCTAAACTAGTCCCCTTTCTGCATTTCACAGATGACAGTCCTGGGGTCCACCAGTGAGAAAAGGACTTGTTCAAGGTCTCCTAGCATGTTAGTTGCAGAGCCCAGCCTCCAGCCCACAGGACTTCATCTTTTCTTTAACCGTACAGGTCTGAGAGCTTTGAAAATTGAAGTATCTCTAGTTTGTGTTTCCATTAGAGATGCAGAGGGATTAGAGTTGGCTCTTAAACAGATTTTTCAGTCTGGGGGTCCTCATGTTTCTCGACTGAGGATGGGTTGGCCTGCCTTTCCCTTCTAGCACATAATTGGGCCTCATTCACGTTTTTCCACTCAGTTTTACATGCTTGCTCCATCAAGGGATGTGGTGAGTGGGTTGGTGGCCTGCTTAGTGACTGGGTGAAGGCAGATGCCAGGATGCGTGCTTCAAGATAAGGATGCCCTGGAAGGTGCCAGCCCCGGATGGTTCTCTGTCCACAGGTCCAAGACATTTAAAAATGAAAGTGGGTCGAAGATGGCCAGGCTTCAGCCGGCCCTGGGAGGGGGTGCCCCAGCCAGCACATTTGTCTGCAGATTAGCTGGGCATTTACGGTTATAGTCCTTGCTTTGTAGGTTCATCTGCTTCTGTTGATGGCTGCTCAGTTATGAGAAGAATACTCAGTGCTGGGCCCTCTTGGTGTGGGAGGCACCAGGATTTCCAGGGGCAGATCAGAGCCTGCAGAGAAGTCTCACAGAGTCCCCTGGGGCCAGAGTTTCAGTGACTCACCCAGAGTCACATGGTTGGTAAATGTCAGAAGAAGTATTCAAGCCCTGGTCTCTGAGGATAGTCCTCCTAACACCAGGATGCTTTTGCATCTTTCTGGGGGTGGGGCGATCCAGTTTATAATAAGAAATCTCTCATGGATCTTTGATTTGTGCCTATGTCTGCCCACCCTATGAAATATGTCCATATTTTCCCATGGGTGGTCCACTCAGCCCAATGTAGGCCTTCTGAGATTTCTCTTGACACCCTGAGGGTGTCAATGGAGTACTCTGGTTCTGTCTCTCACCCTTGCCATGTGCCAGTCAGTTAGTAAGCATTTATTAAACACCTACTGTGTGCCATGTACTGCTGTAAGTGATGGGGATACAAAGAGAGACAAAAGATAGTCCCTGCCCTCCAGGGGCTCCAGTCTAATGGAGGACAGCATGAAAACAACTCTGCAGAAACACGCTATAAATAGGAGAAGATGGAGGTCATCAGTGGAGGGAAGGGGGCCCGTCTCTTCTTCCCATCAGACATTTATGTGAAGGTGATTTTTATGCCTCTTTCAGAATGCCTTCTGGGTTATATGAAGCAGCCTGCTGGTCAGCCTGGTCCCATTCCTGAGTGTCCATCGTCCTCAGTCTGATCACTGTGTGTCATTCTTTGGAGGCTTTTGTATCTCCCTGCCGCACAGCAATACTGAGACAATAATAAAAATAATTAAAATTAAAATAAATCGATGTGTACTTAGTACCTATTGTATACTTGCTGCAAACATAAGCTAGTTTAGGGAGGGGTTTCTAACCCTACCATTAAGGACTGGAGATGGAAAATAGAGTAATATCCTGAATACCAAAGATTTGTGATTTCTTCAGGGCAGGGAATTCCATATTTGGAACTTTCTTCCACTTATTGGCCGAGAAGGAAAAAAGGAAGGGAATAAGCATTTATTAAGCACCTACCATATACTGGCCACTGTGCTAAGCACTTTACAAATCTTATCTTATTTGAGGTAGTAACTATAACTTAAGTGCCAAGTCCCAGTGAGCTGCCTGGGTGCAGTGACATGCCCAGGGTCACCGGGTCGGGCCATGTCAGAGGCAAAATTTGGATCCAGGCTTTCTTGACTTCCAATCCCATCATTCTAAGAATTCTGCCATGGTTGGAAACTAAGTCGTGAAAAAAAAATGCATTCTTTATCTCTGCACGTGGCTAAAGGCTTTTCAGGAAGATAAAAATAATCTTGTTTCATTTCAACACACATGAATTGGGTCCCCTCTGGGCCTGGGAAGCCATCAAGCCACAGAATCCAGTGTTGGCATCCTTGTATCCAAGCAAAAATAACATTTCAGAGAATGTTTTACATATGAAAAAATAACTGCCTCTTTCTCTAGAAATTTCTATTGCAGTGTTATCAATGTTTCTCCTAAACGGAGTAATTACCAGTTCTGGGGTGACCGGGATGGGCCAGCGGCATCAGCTCAAACTTGTTCACCTTCATTGGCTCTTTGTTATGTCCTGTAGCTCGTCCCAGGTAGTCGGGCCCCTGGCAGGCCAGACTGATCAATCATCAGTCAATTAACAAGCATTAATTTTGCAAGTCCTGGATTCCAGGCCCCGTGCTAAGCAGTGGGGCTTCAGAGAAAGGTGATCTGTGCTTCCTCAGCATCTAGCCTCTCTGGGCCTATTGCTAAATTCTCACTGGTCTGGTCAGATCAGAAGCAGTGAGTTTTTCTGAGCCAAGCTTCCTTAGGCAATTTAGCTCCTGAACTAATTAGCAGGCAGGAGGATTTCTGTCCCCATTAGACGGTTTCCATAAGAGTTCCTTGAAGACCAAAGAGTTAAATGCCTATCAGATACCTGCTGCATGGATTTTTAAAGTGTCTTGTGCATGGGGAAGGTGCTTACTGAGTTCGCAGTGAAGGCTGAATGATTGAGTTCTACGGGTCTAATCTCTTTTAAAGTGATTCCTCCATTAATTGGTTACCTGGAAGGCCCATCAGGACTTCAAAGGTCAGGTACTTGCTGAGTCAAGCCTGAGCTGCTAGTGGGGGAGTAAGATGGGCTGTGGGGGTGGGGAAGACTTGAATACCTCTTGACCTCAGACAGACAATTGATTGGCACAAAGAACGGAGGAAGAGTTTCTGTGCTCCAAAGGCCTGGGGAAAAGAATCTGCCTTGTCTTGACTCCGTGGCTAGATGCCTTTCTGGACGTTAGGTCTTGAAAGAGTAATTTATAGGGTGCTTTAAAAATAGCAAAGGCTTTCTATAAAGTATCTCCTGTGAATCTTCTTAGGATGAGCCCTCTGAAGTAGGTTCTACATAGATTAATGCTCCCATTTTACAGATGGGGAAACGGAGACTTAGAGTGGATTAGCAACTTGCCTACAGTTACATTTCTGTACAGCATCAGAAAGATTACCCCAAACCCCTTTGGGTCATCCCTGGATTCCTAGAAAGAGACTTAGTGGATGTCTCCTAGGGACTGGACCTAGTACAAGTGGGGTTCAAGCCCAGACCTTCCTGACTAGGGATTCCCCCCTTTTTTCCTTCAAGACAAAACAATGCAAAAAGCCACCAATATTTTTCTTTTAGATGGCTGAACTGTGGAGTGCTTGTTGATCGACTTGGAGAATAAATAGTCCCCCAAGGGTTAAGTGGAAGCAGGTGTGCAGTGCTGGTGACAGGCTGGCTTGCCTGCCTGTGGACACTGCAGTATTTCTCTACCCTCCCTGGCCAGCCCCAAGCCATGAGTGGATGCAAGTGGAGAATGGGACAAGCCAGGGGCTGAGTTGCTGAGTGCGCTGTTGCATTATTCACATGGAGAGAAAAAACAGTCTTTGTAGCTGAAAGGGGAGGTGAGTGTTATTAAAATATAATTAGGGAAGTGTTTATGAAAAGTCAACAGATTCGTAAGAAGGGAGCCAGAGTAAACGGGTCCATTTTATTTGGCCAATGGAGCTTGGTGCTCTCAGGCCCCACTGCTCCAAGGGAGTTCAGATTTCACGGATCAGCCCATTCCCTTGCCGAATGATTGTTCAGAAAAGGATTTCTCATTAGGCCCTAAGTCTTCTAACCCCAAATAATATCATTCAGAGGAATCTGCCTGACTCAGGCCTGCTTCGGCAGCATCGCAAGAGTGTAGAGGACAGAGGCACATTTGGGCTTTGTCTTGTGCTAGCTGGGTGGCCTTGGAGCTAGGAAAGCTTGGGTTTGAATTTCTAGCCCCCGTTTTTCTCATCTGCAAAATAAGGCTAAAAGTACTTGGTGTGACCATCTCATACCCTAGTGATAGCATGTGTATAAAGTGTTATAGATATGCCAGCAACTGTGATTCAGTGCCTTGCACATGGGAAGAAAAGAAGGAAACACGCATTTATTAAGCACCTACTATATACCAGGCACTCTGCTAAATTCTTTACAAATACAAACTCATTTGATCTTCACTTTGGAGGTAGGTGCCATTATTATCTCCATTTTATAGTTGGGGAAACTGAGGCAGGCAGTGATCAAGTGAACTTGCTCAAGATAAAACAGCTAGCAAGTATCTGAGGTTGGATTTGAACTCAGGTCTTCCAGGCTCTATGGACTATATCCTGAACTACCTAGATGCCTCCATGATGTAAACAATAAACACTTAAATTGCACTTTAATTTTTACAAAGGCATTTCTGCCTCTCATTGGGTCCCCACGACCCCCTGGGAGCTAGGCAGTCTGATAATACTCTCCTTCCCATTTCTACAGATGAGGAAATGGAGGTTGAGGGAAGTTAGGTGACCTATCTAGGGTTTCACAGCCAATTTGTGAACTAGACCTGGCTCTTTCTGGCTTCAGCTTCTGAATCTGGTTGGTCTGAAGTTTCTGGGTTGTTTCTTCTAACAATATTCACAGGCCCCCTCACCAGGCAGCAGTTCCTTCCTTGAGACCCTCTGTTGCTGTGCTATGATTTCCCAGTATGTGTGTGTGTGTGTGTGTGTGTATATGTGTGAGTGTGTATGTGCATCTGCATGTGTGTGTGTGCATGTGTGTGACTCAGTGTCTGATGAGGGCCAATTCACATCTGTTTGCCCTCCTTCCCCCTCTCACTCGAAGGCATCTTTTCCTCTGTTCACCTTCTCCTTGTCCACCCTGCCAGGACTCCCAGCAGCCACCTGCACCTTCCCTGGCTGGCTCTCCCAAGGCCGTGAGTAAGGCCTTTGTGTGCTTTCAGCTCCTGATCACCCCAGCCCCAGATTCCATGTCCAGGCTGGGGCTCCATTAAAGCCGTGATTCATCATCTCGTCTTTGTTTGAAGACCTGGCTTTGGCAGGCGGGCGGCGGGAAGGAGGCGGCTCGGCTTCTCTGGCCAGATGTACCGGGAGCCGTGAGGGAGGCGCTCAGCTGAAGCACATCCCTAGAGTTATCTGGCAAGGAGAAGTTCACTAATAGAACGATTGTTTGTTATTCTGATTCAGAGGCTCGCTCATTTTTAGAGCATCAAATGGTGGAGCCCCACGGGCCCTTGGAGATCAGCTAAGCCGGCTCCTTCATCTTGCTGAGGAGGGGGAGGCAGAGGACCAGGGTCACACAACAGCAGGAGTCAAGGCTTCTGACTCCCAGCCCAGTATACCCATCTGCTTCTGGAACGGCCCGGAGGCAGAGGACCAGGGCTCAGACCTGCTGGACATGGTCCTAAGCTCTTCTCTCTGAGTCTCACTTTCACCATCTGTAAAGCGAACAAGCTGGACCAGACAGAGGCCTTCAAGGCTTTTCTTTGCCCCTCTAGGGTCATATCATGACCTCCAGGGGTTGACATTCCAGCCTAGCTGACCTTGCTTGGCTATTCCCTAGACTCAACATTCCATTTCCCACCTCTGTGGCTTTGCATAGGCTGTGGCCCTGGCCTAGACTGTCTACCCTCTCCTTCTATCTCTTGGAATCCTAGGGCTCTTCCAAGGCTCATCTCAAATACTGCCCCCACAGGAGGTCTTTCCTGACCCTCTCAGTTAGCAGGCCCCTCTCTTGACCCATATTACTTGGTCTATACTTTTTATATAGTTTGCATTTACTTCTCTGGCTTCATACCTCCCCTCTTTTTACTTCCCCATTTGAATGTAGGGGCAGCTGGGCAACACAGTGGATAGACCACCAGGCCTGAAATTAAGATCTGAATTCAAATCAGGCCTCAGACACCTACTAGCTGTGTGATTCTGGACAGGTCATTGTCCCCGCTTTGACTCAGTTCCTTATCTCTAAAATGAGCTGGAGAAGGAAAAGGCCAACCACTCCAATATCTTTGCCAAGAAAACCCCAAATAGGGCCAGGAAGAGTTGGACAGGACTGAAACAACATGAAGTTTGAATGTAGACTCCTTGAGGGAAGGGAATGCTTTTGCTTTGTACTCTCATTGCCTGGAACATAGCAATAGGTATACAATAAATGCTTATTAAATGAATATTGGTCTATCAGAATTATGGAAGGTTCCATCTCTACCCCAATTAATATAATTGTTGAAGGACCCCAGATATCTGAGTTAATCAGTTTGAGAGGATCATAGGGCTTTGATCATCTCTTGTTTGGTTGAGAAGATCAAGTCTTCTTGTCAATAGATAAAAAAAAAAAGCATCTTTGGAGTTGGTCACTCAAGTGCTAAACCAAACTAGTGGCCGAAGAGTCTTGGTTTGGAAGCTTCTACTTTGAGAGTTGGAGCCAAATGAAACAATATTTGTAAAATGCTTTGCAGACCTTAGAGCGCTATGTCAAGACTATTATTATAGTTGTTGTTGTGGGGGATGGGGATGAGAAGAGAATTTCTTTCTCTAGCTTTCCCCCACCTTCTCTGCTTATGGACACTGAAGAGACCAGACCAGGAGGAGACAAGGCATCTGGCTGAGATCAAAGAAACTGGATCCGTAGGAGAGAAATCCATTTACTTGCTGTGTTAGGAGTTGGAATGGGAAAGAGCATGGGGTAGAGAAGGGCTGGAGCACTGTGGAGAGGAGGACCAAGCAAAGCCAGCCCTGGCCCTCAGTGGGGTGGAGAGGTGAGGCTTCCCAGGGAAAGCTCCAGACTGCAGCCTTGGCAGAGAGGTGAAGACTGGGAGGGCAGAGGAGAGGGAGGTTCTGAATCCACACGTTCAGGAAGACATGGTTTGCTGGGCAGAAGGCTCACAAGACCAGCAATAATCGTTCCTGCAAGTGTATAATTAGCATTTTCATACTTTGATGCACCTGTGGTCTTGGTGATGCTGCTGCCCCCTCCCTGCCTTCTCATCCTTTAGAGATCCTCCCATAAATCCCCAACTGGGTCTTCTAACTATTACCTTGATGGTCATGCCATACTCTGACCCCTTCCAGAATACCAAGCCACCTGCTTTAGAAGGAAAACTGGTTCGGGGTTGGAAGACTGTGGCTTAAATACTGGCTCTACCCCCTATCAACCACTCAGCAAGCACTTATTAGGCGTACTATATGCCAGGTGCTACGTGAAGAGCTGGAGGTACACAAAGACAGTCCCTGCCCTCAAGGAGCTTACAATCTAATGGGGAGACAACATGAAAACAACCATGTACAAATAAGAATAAATAAATATACAATAAGTATAGACAGGATAAATTGGAGATAATCAGGAAAGAGAAGGCACTTTCTAGCTTTGTGACCTACAGCAAGTCTCTTCCTTTCTGAGTCTGTTTCCTCATTTTTAAGATGAGGTATTTGAACCTGATGACCACCAAGACTCCTCTGGTTTTAAATCTATGGTCTGATGAAGTCCTAGAGTCCAGCTTTGATCCCAGGTTGGATGGCTCCAAGTTCATGGTGTTACAACTACTTCTTGGCCTCAGTTTTTCCATCTGTGGAATGGGGCTGATGTTGCCTCCTTCACCCACCTCAGAGGGCAGATGAGAGGGTCAAATGAGAACTAGGAAATAACTTTGTTACTTTCTACCTATGAGAGATAGGATGGTGCAATGAGAAGGCCACCGGGCTTCGTACCCCATGAATTTAGTCCAGTAACTAAGTCACAAGACCTATGTGAGCTTGAGTTCTCTTACTTTCTCTGACCCACAGTTTCTTTATGCATAAACTAGAGGATTGGACTGAATGATTTCTTCTGTCTCTAGTTCAATGATCCTATAATTTTCTCTCTTCTTGGGATGTCCAGGTAAATCTGCTGCTTTCTGTTACCAAGGAAACCACACTTTACTTATTACCTGACCTTTGAATCTGCAGCCCACAGTTGTCTCTGGTTTGACTAAAGTAGATGGTTGACTATTTAACATCTCACACTTAGGGGCTACCATCTTGGTAAAGGAAAAACAGCGATGCCAACCAAGAGGATTCTTTCCTGTTAGCGGCAGATGCCTAACGCAGATGTTTCCCAGCCTGCCATTGTGTGGCAGGAGGGCAGACTGAGTGGCTGCAGTCAGATCTTGGTGCTTGTTTGAAAAGAAACTTTCTTAAAATGAAGGTAACTCCTGGTGAATCCTCCTATTGTTAAACATTAAAGGGTTATTGTCAATAGAGCCCCAGCAGTGAAGAAGGTATTTCGATGGAGGATCTGGGATTATGTTCAAAAGTAAATTAATGTTGTTTTAATAACAGGGAGAGAATAAAGTAAAACCTACCTCTTTTGAGATGCTTGGGGGTGTGTGGGGAGCCTTGTAAGAGAGAAAGTGAGGGCGTAGTGGAGAGGGGGATAAGCCAGAGTCTGGAAGAAACACGTTCAAATCTCACTGCTGACTTTTGTCACCAAAGCACGGAACCTTCTCAGTCAGTTTTCTCAACTGTGAAATGGAATAACAGTATCTGGAATGCTGACCTCCCAGTGCTGATGTGAGACTTATATGACCAGAGACTTCAGACGTAGAAGGGGCCTTGGAGATCATCAAGGCCGAATGGGGAAACCAAGACAATAGAGAAGGTAAATGACTTGTCCAGGTTCACACTCTGCTAGAAAGTGTCTCAGGCAGGATTTGAACACAGGTCTTCCCAATTCCAAGTCTAGTGCTCTACCCATCATCCCGCACCCGCACCTCCTACATTCTATGGCAGAGTTTACACTTGCAAAGAGTTTACAGTCTGATAGTTATTACTCTATTTTTTTTTACTAGCTCTTTGATATTATTGGTATGGGAATGTCCCACTGAGGAATTTCTTTTATCAGTGTAAGTAATAGACTCCTACTCTGCAACTTGTATTGCCTGGGAACAGAGAAGTGAAGAGACTGACCCAGGGTCAAACAGCCAGGATAGGTCAGAGGTTAACACTTGAACACAGGTCTTCTAGATTCCAGTGTCAGCTATTGAATAGAAATTAGGTTTACTGGTTCATAGTGATAATTATTTATTTTTATTTTTCATTTCATTTTCTTCTTTTTGATGTTCAGATAGAAATGTTCCTGGGACAATTCATTGTGACGATTTGGTTATTAATAATGATAATGTAATAATAGCTAGAATTTATAAAGTGCTTTATGTCTCAGTCTTATTCTATCCTCATGATCACTGGGGTGTGTGTGGGGAGGCTATTGACTTTGAGTTCAGCCTTTTTGCCTAAGAGGATATAAAGTGGATAAAAACCTTTTGTAATTAAATATAAGCATTGGCCTGTGAGCTCCTGTCCTGCAGGCCTAGGGCCAGCCTGGGAGGGATGGCAGCAGTCACAGACAAAGTCACAGGGGTGCTCTGGACCTCATCCTGGGGCCACGTTGTTTTGCTTTCTTTTCCTAGCTCTGTATTTTGGAAGCTTTTGGTTTCAGATAATAATAATAATAATAAATAGCTAACAATAGTAATTAAGCATAACCCCATCATCATCAGATAATGACTCGGCCCAGAAACATTAAAAAGATGAAAATGAGATGAAAAGCCAAAATAGTGTGAGTATTTGGCCTGGAGACCTTTATTAAAGCAGTTTTCTTAAGTCTTTATTCTTGCTTCAGCTCTGATGCTGACTCCAGAAGGAAGCCTTTCCTCATCCCCCCAATGCTAGGGCCTTCCTCCTGACGTCAGCTTTCGTCTTACTCTGCATGAACCATATATGGCCCTATTTATGAACACGGTGTCTCTTCTATTAGACTGCAAGCTTCCTGAGGACAAGGACCATTTTTTGTTTTGTTTTTTATTTATATCCCAAGAATTTGGCACATAATTGGAATCAGGAAAACCTGAGTTAAAATCTTGCCTTAGACACTGAATAGCTGTGTGACCCTAGGCAAGTCAATTAACCTCTGTCTTCCTCAGTTTCCTCATCTATAAAATAAAGATAGTAATAATCCCTACCTCCTAAAATTGTTATGAGAATCAAGTCAGATGATGTTTGCAAAGTACTTTGAAAACACTAGAAATTATATAAATGCTACCTGTTATTAATCATAAATGTGTGTTGGTTGATTTCTTAATATCCCCAGTGCTGAGCACACAGTAGGCATTTAATAAATGTTCACTGATTGGTTGATTCTTATGGGTCAGTGTAATTTCTGGGCAGTGGAAGGCAACCTTAGTATTATTCTAAGGGCAGGAACAGGTTTTCCAATAAGCATTTGTGTTTCATTGGTTTAGGTAAAGTAGCTTGTTTTACTAAAAACACACCCAAGTGTTTGGATCAGAATGCAGAGCTCAGAGGTGCTGGGTGTGAATTTCCTTGAGAGACTCAAACATGGTGAAGAAGCCTGCCCCTGGGCTGGGAGGAGCAGCTCTGGAGGGTCAGGAATTTGAAATCCCCAAAGACCCTTGGGAAGCCCTTTGTTCTAACTTGTTGCTTTCTGGCATTTGGAAGATGATTTGGGAATTATCTGCACCTCGAAAGACAGGATGATTTAGGGTCTTTCTGCACCTGGTAAGCAGAGCAGGACAATTCAGGGCACCTACCTCCCTGTGAGAGGAGGCAGAGCTGCTTCCTGCTTCATGTGGGAGGGAAGGAGCCCAGAATGACAGCCTTAGAGACCTGGTCATCTGTAAGAACCAGTGATCTCTGAAAACAGGGAGGAATAGGAGCCAGCCCGTTCTGAAGCTACATTGTAGTCAGCCTGGTGGAGGGGAGAGAGAGTTGGCCTCTGAGACAAGAGGACCTGTATTCAAGTCCAATCTCTGACCAGTACTGGCTGTGTGAACTTGGATGAGTCACTTACTAAGTATTCCAAGCAATTCCCTGAGGCTCTAGGCTGCAGAGTCTACGCTATCTAGGCTGCTTGCCTGTGACCATGTTCTCTCTTGCCCCCTAACCATCTTTGTTCTGGCAGCCTGGTTGTCTGAGGACACTTCTTCTGGTTCTCTCGTTCTCCAATGGAACTGTGTCCTCTGTGATGTGAGCATTCCCTTCAGTGATGCAGATTGCATCTCATCTGTGCCTCTCCTTATCCGTGTTCTCCCCAAATTTGCCATGGTGGGTGCACTCAACACACCAGAAGCCTTCTTCACTCTTTTTTTTAAGGGTATTTGACATTTTTCTGTCATCATAGTGAATGGAGTGTTGGATGTGAAGTCAGGAAGACATGAGGCCAAATTCTGACTCAGATACTTACTACATATGTGACCTTGGGCACATCACTTAGACTCAGTTTTCTCATCTGTAATAAGGGGATAATGGCACCTCCTTCACAGGACTGTTTCATAAAACTCCTAGTTGTGGCTTCTGCTTTCATTGTTGTTTATTGTTATCCTTTACTCTCACCCCAAAGACCTTCCCATCTTCCCTTTCTGTCTTACAATGCCGGTTCTCTTCAGGACAGCTCATTGATTTCAGCATGGTTGCCTCCCCACCCCCACCCCTAGGCTGATACCTGGTTCTCTGCCCAAGGCTCATCTTGAGTTCTTCAGAAGCAGGGACATTCTGGGCTCCCACTGGGAGAGTGTTTGCATTGGAGAGGGGAGCCTTTGCCTCCCTGGGAAGCCAGGGTGGAGGCATTAAAGACCCATTCAGGTTCCTGAAAGTGGCCAGCCTGCTCTCCTCCTCTTGAGCTCCAACCCCCACCCCACCCCCAGCTCACTACCCATCTGTATCATTGCTTCCAGGTAGGTATCCTGCTGGACAGGCTCCATGGGGTGTCCATTCAGATGTGTGTTGAAATCTGGGCGATGGACAGTGTTCAGCCACTTGGTCTTTTCCTGTGCAGAGCTGGAATGTAAGCTAAGTGTCAGGGAAAGCACCATTCTTTGTTCTTGTATCCCTGGTGCCTACAAGATGGGATGTGATTAATAAGTACTTGTTGATTGATTGATTGGACAGAGGGGGCGGGGCAAACTCTTGTGACTGATAACAGATCTTTTCCGGGAGGCTCTGGGGGCTTACTGTGGTCATTGTAATGTCATCCCCAAACAGGAGCCTCTGGAGGACCTCACCACCCATGGGGAATCTTTCTTCTCTCTGGACCCAGGATTCGGGGCCAGAGATTCTCCATTCAAATTCTTATTCTGCTCCTAGTTACCTCTGTTCTTGGGCAGGGGACTTGACTCTACCTCTCTGGGTGGGGATTCTTCTCCTTGATGACCTCTGAGATCCCTTCTATATCTGGACTTTTGTACCTAAGGGGATTTCTGTTGGGTGGGAGGCTGGACTTGAGTTGTTGATGTTTTTTTCAGTCCTGTCCAACCCTGTTTGGGGTTTTTTTGGCAAAGATGGAGTGGTTTGCCATTTCCTTTTCTATCTCATTTTACAGATGAGGAAACTGAGGCAAGCAAGATTAAGTGACTTGCCCAGGGTCACCTAGCTAGTGTCTGAGGCCAGATTTGAACTCAGGAAAAGTCAGGCCCTATCTATTATGGCAGCCCCTAGCTGCCCAGGTTGGACTAGGTGGCCTTTAAAGTATAAGAGGTTATAGGCATTTATTAAGTAGCAAGTCCACACCTACCCCTGGGTGAGATGCCATGATTATGTAAGAGAGAAGTAGCCGAGCTTATATACAGAAAGAAAATGCAAGAACAGTCAAATTGCTTTGGTTTTTGCCACTAAGTACTTGTGAAACACCTACTTTGTACCAGGCGCTGGAGATACAAGTACAAAGAATGGAACAATCCGTAGGGTCTCCATTCTGATGGAGAGACAACAAGGACAAACAGAAATACAGATAGCACCAATATCAAGGGAATAAACATGTGCCTATACAAAGTAGTTCCATACCAGTAGGGAGTGAGGTCACCCATGGTGAGGGGAATCAGGGAAGGCTTCATGTGGAAGGTGCTGCCTGACTTGGGGCTTCTTAATCTGTGGAACTTTTAAGAGAAAGATGCCCACATTTCTATGCAATTGTTTTCTCTGTAATTTCATACAATTTATTTCATATATTTCCAAACTTGGTTCTGAGAAAGGGGAACATGGGTGTCACCAAATACTTCTCAATGGGTCCAGCAGACAAGAAAGGTTGAGAACCCCTGTCTTCCAGGAAGAGAGAGAGACTCCTTGGGGTCCATGAAGGCAGGTGGTGCATTACAGGCATTGGGGTATGATCCCAGTAGGAGACAATGTCCTTTTGAAGGAACAGAAAGAAGGTCCTTATTTCTTGACTATGCAAATTTATTGTAAAGAGTGTGGGAGGAGGATTAGAACCCACCTTTCCAGCCTAGGCTGGGGCCTAGTTAGCAAGGACTTTAAAATCCATATTGTATCCTAAAGGCTGTAGGGAGCCCCAGGAGTCTCAGGGTGAGGTATATACTTTTGGCAGCAGTGTGTAGGATGGACCAGAGTGGTGAGAGACTTGGGGCATGGAGACCAATTAGGGGCTGTTGCAGTAATCTGGGTGAGACGTGATGAGACCTGGGCCGAGGTGGTGCCTGGGAGAGTGGAGAGAGGAGTCCTATGGGACAGATCCTGAAATGGTCCAAACAGTTTTGGAGACTGATTGGATGGATGGGGTGAGAAAGAGAGAGAGGAGGCTGGGGAAATGTGGGGTTCAGGAACCTGAGAGGCTGCAAGGTTGGCAAGGCTGTCAACAGGATTGGGGAGTTTTGGAAGAAGGGAGGGTTTGTGGGGAGAGATAATGAGCTCAGTTTAGACATGTTGAGTTTAATATGTGATCAACACAATGACCAACTATAATTTGAGAGGATTGATGATGAAATGCGTTGCCCACATTTTTTTGATATGGCCAATGTGGGAATTTGTTTTGCTTGACTGTGAAAATTTGTTACAAAGCTTTCCTTTTTCTTTTCTTTTTTTTTTTTAGTAGGGTGTGTGTGTGTGTGTGTGTGTGTGTGTGTGTGTGTGTGTGGGTGTGGTGGGGGGTGAGGATAGGAGAGTGAGAACACAGATGTTTGTTAGCTGATAAAATTAAATAAATAAAAATATGATGCAGTGAGTTCCCGGTCACTGGAAGTTTTAAATTGGAGGCTGAATGTCTGCTTGGATTGTTTTAGAAGATTTTCTGGCTCATGTTGGCGCTGGATTGGATGGCTTCTGAGGTCCCTTTGAACTCTAAAATTCTGTGAATCCTAAGTTTGGAGGCAGCTTGGACTTGTAGCATTGTTGCAGGCTCCTCAGACATAGGGACCCAAAAGAGGCTGGAACCTGAGCGTGTATGACCATCCCAGGCTGCCCTAAGAAAGGCAAAGGCTGCATTGCTGGTTGTACTGAAAAGCTTGGAGAGATGGTTTGATTCGCTGGCCCCTGGGGAAAATTCATGTTGTTGTTTTTTACTTAAGCTAAGCTTGTCCAGATGTGTCAATATTTATCTTCTATGATTTAAATGAATCATGCAAAAGATGAGGAACCTTTGTAGGCACTTAATCCATAATGCAAACCAGCTCCTCTGGGTATTTATGGGAGGGGGATGATTTAAAGGAGAACCAGAGAGCTTTCACTGGAAAAAAATATGGCGCAGGTGCTCAGAGGCGGCCTTCTGGGCCCGGTCTTGGCTGGATGGCCTGGTTTTGGTTTGACTGTGTTGGTAAGTGTGGGAAAGCCTGGACCAATGGTGACCCAGACATGGAGTCATCCTGCTGGGATGGATGGATTACATTGTGTCAGAGGAGGTGCTGAGTGCGGGCATTTCATGAGCAATCTCAAGGGTCTGCTGCTGAGGGTATGAGATGGTAGGAACTGAGCTATGCCCAAACCTACTGGGGAATTACTGTAATTGCAGCGGTAGCATGGCCTGGGTCCAAACTGACTTGAGAATTCCAACTTGGATGCAAACATATTATGGGAAAACAAAGCTCCAAAGCCATTCTTGGGATCATAGAGCTGGAAGGGCACCTAAATGCTATTGCATCCAGTCCTTTTATTGTACAGAGAAGCAAACTGAGGCCCCTCAGAGTCCCCTGATTCAGCCAAGTTCACACAAGTGGTGAGCAGCAGAACTGGCATGGGGGCCTTTGCCACCACCTCTGTCTCTGTTAACTTGGGCCGCTCTGGACAGAGGGCTCATTGGCATCTTCAGGGACCTTGATATCGGGGGCTGTTTATGGACAAAGGCATCTTACTCTCTGGAAAATAAAAATATTGTGTTAATTAAAACTATGCACTGGGGCCCTTGTGAAGATTTCAATTGCATTAAAGTTGCTTGGAATGGTTGTGATGAGGGTGTGGTTCATTGAAAAGAGGGCTGAATGTGGAGGGCCCCTGACTGGCTGGCTATGTGACCTTCGGCAAGTCCCTTTATTTCCATAGGCCTCAGTTTTCTCATCAGTAAAATGAATTGGTTAGATGGGGATCATCTCTAAATTCCATTCTGGCTTGAAAAATATGATTTGCCCAGTTAATTTGGCAACTAATTCGATGATGGCCCTTAACATTTAATTGTTAATTAAAGCTTTCATTTCAGGTCAATAAACTTTTACCAAAGTACCTGCTGGGAACCAGAGATACAAAAACTAAAACAAACCATCCTTGTCTGTCCTCGAAAAGCTTCCAGTCATAGGGGTGGGGTGGGGAGGAATAGGAAATACCCAGAAACTTAAAGAGAAAATATATACATTTAAACAAAGGTACTACAAGATAAGGGGGAGGTGGGGCAGTGACTGGTGTGAGGGGGAAGGATCCGAGGCATTGGTTAATCAGCTTTCCTGTGTTTGCATCCTTGTCTCCCTGACTAGAGTGCCAGATGCCTGAGAGCAGAACCCACTATTTCTTCTCACTGTGCACGAACAGGTAGCACCACAATGCACAGAGAAATGAGTCATTTTTGTCCATTCAAATCTGGCCTCAGATACTTACTGGCTGTGTGACCCTGGGAAAGTCACTTGACCCTGTTTGCCTCAGTTTTCTCATCTGTAAAATGAGCTGTAGAAGGAAATGACAAACCACTCCAGTGTCTTTGCCAAGAAAACCTCAAATAGCATCAGGAAGAATCAGACTGAAGCAAAGGAGCAAGAAATTTCACTGAGTCAGAATCTGAGAGTTGGAAAGGGTGAAAACTCCTGCTGGTAATGGTGGATTGTCCAGTCTTTGAAGATCTCCATTGAGGAGGAGCCCATTGTCTCTCCAGGCAGCCAAGCTAAATTGGCTCATTTAGGTTTAAGATAAGTGTGTGTGTGGGAGGGGGCAGGGGTAAGGAGTGGGAGGTGGGTTACCTAACAATGAGCAAACCTGGTACAGACTTAGCTTCTTCCATTTTTTAAAAAGTCTTACAGATTCACCTGGACCAGTGAGAGATGAAGTGATGCCCAGAATCACGGGCCAGACAGATCTGGAACCCAGGCCTTGCTGATGCCGAGGCCAGCTCTCTATTATGTCCTGGTGCCCCTTTCCCATCCGTGAGAATTATCTCAAAGGGGCGGGCATTGTGGCTAGAGGCTTCACACCAAAGGATGGATGATTATTATAGGAAGACCATGGGGTTGGGCTATATGACCACTGAGACTATAATTATGCTGCAAAATGAGATAAATCCCACACATTTATGGGTACCAGAACTTTGAAAACTTTCCTCTAATTGTAAATCCCTAATTAGATTATAAATGATTTGAATCATTTGAATTTGATATTGAAAATTTGAATTTGAAAATTAAAAAATCATTCGAATCATTTATAATAAGAAAATATTGTGGGCAATATTTTTCTATCTAAATTAGAATGTTTGCCTCATTTACATAATAAATCAACCCATGTAAGGCCTATAATTGACTTCCTCACTGAAGCATGGGGCTTTAGGTATCTAGGGGCTGAAACAGCACAGGGTCCTTGCTGTACCTCACCAGGCTTCTTGTGTCGGATATATTTAGAGATCTCTCTTGTACCAGTATCTGACCGTGATATATCAATTGTTCTGCAGATAGCTGGGAGTTGGTAGAGTCTTATCAACTCAAGACAATCTCCATTCAGTAAGTGTTCCTAATGTCATGGCCAAGTTCAAGTTTGTGCTATATTTGGGTGTTTGAGAGTTGGGAGAATGGGCCATATTTGGTAGGCCTCTTGACACAATTCTGGCCTGTTTCGTTATACTATTATCAGCTCACAGGAAAGCTTGCTCCTCAGACCAACACCATGGCCCCACACCCCATGCAGCTGTCATGGCAGGGAGCCTCACCTCTTAATTTGACTCTGAAGTGACTGGTTATCAATAAAAGGATGTGTGTGTGTGTGGGGGGGTGTTTTGTTTCTCCATTCAGTCTCTTTGTCTGATCCAGTGACCCTGGTCCCTTGCTGTCTCTCCAACCAAACACCCTCTCTCTTGACTGGAGGCTTTCTCTCTGGCTCTTTCATGCCTGGAATTCTCCCTCTTCTCATCACTGCCTCTTTCCCTTCTTCTTTCTTCTCATCTATAATCCCACCCTCCAAGAAGCACTGGGTTATTGCCGAATATATCCCATGTTGAGAACAGAAAATCAACAATCCAGAAAAAGTCACTGATAAATCTAAATAAGTACCTTAATTTTGTGCTTATCAATTCTATCTGTGACAAAAAAATCTAATGTAGTCCTTCATTTTTTCTCCTCCCCCCCACCGAAAAAGATCCCACCTTCTCCCAGCAACCTTCCCCAGCCCTCCTTCATCCTAGCCTCCCCCTTCTGTTCCTCATCTCGAGTTTATCCTGCCTGCATCTTGTTGTATGCAGCTGTTTGCTTGTGGTCTCCCCCCCATTAGACTGGGATCTCCTTGAGGGCAGGACCTGGTTCTGCTTTTCTTTGTCTCCCTACACTTAGCACAGTACTTGGCACCTAGTATGTATTTCATCAATTCTAGTTGGTGACTGGACTTGATTTGACTATTTTTGTCCTGTCTCTGGCTTTCCTGTCTCCCTCCACATATGTTACTGCCTTTATTTTTCAGCTCAAGTGCTCTGTTTTTCTGAAATATTACCTTAATTTCTTATGAAATATTTCAAAAGGCCAGGGGAGGGGGGGCAGGATAGTGGAAGGAGACTTGGCCCTGGAGTCAGGACAGTTTCGAGTTCAAATTCAACGTTTCCACTTAAGGACATTTTCTCACATTTACAAAGTACCTCAAACCCCTCACTTTACAGATGAGGAATCTGAGTCCCTAGAGAGGTTCAGTGATATGCCCCAGGGCACACAGACAGGACTTGAACCCATGTCCTCCAACTCCAAATCCATGAAAAACCCTAAACCAGTGAATTTTGTTGAAAAAATCAAGTACTACATAAATGCTACCTATTAATGACTATTAGGGATATGCTGGGCACATAACAAGCCCCTGATAATTCTTGCTTCATTTATGGTTTTGTATTCTGAACACCCAGTACAGGGACTGCCACATAGTAGGTGCTTAATACTTTGGTGATTGATTGGCTGATTGCATTGGACGGAGTTCATCACTTGGTTTATTTTTTTTTCTTTTTGGAGGAGGGAAGGTAGGGCAATTGGGGTTAAGTGACTTGCCCAAGGTCATACAGTTAGTTTTGTGTTAAGTGCCTGAGTCTGGATTTGAACTCAGGTCTTCCTGGTTGGTGTTCTATTCACTGCGCCACCTAGCAGCCCTAAGGAATTCATCACTTTAGAATTGTGGAGGACTTTAGAGTTCATTTAAGCCACCCCCCCCCCCAATTTGAGGCCCAGAGGGATTGTGCAGTAAGAGGTGGAAGCAGAATTCCAGCTGAGGTCCTCAGGCTTTTTCAGCCCCGTGCTCTGTCCACTGCTCCACACTACCTGATCACAGAGGAAGTTCTATAGAACAAGCCCCTTTAAGAGCTGGTCACTTTGCATCTTTGCTCCCTTCCTTAGAAAGTTAATGTTTGAAGATGAAGTCATTTAGGTGAAGGCAAAGTTACAGAATGAGGAGAGTCAGGCCTCATTCTGAGCTGTAGAGTTGGAATGAAAACTTTAATGATTATTTTAAGATAAATGTTCTATCTCTGTGATTGACAGGATTTATAATCCAGCCAACTGGTGGATATAGTGTTTCTAACCCCCTCCCCTGCCTGTCCTGCTCTCCACCCTAACATGGCAGACTGGCCAGTTTGGGTATTTTTGGGTCACACAATCTCTGATTTGGAACAGAGCTCGGAGGCCATCAGTCCAGGGCTCTCTGCCCCTCCTCACCATACACCTGAGAGGTATGTCTCCAGCCTATTCTTGAAAGCCTTAAGTGAGGGGGAACACACCCCCTCCTAAGGTAGCCCAATGCATTCTGGGACACTGACATTTAAAGATTCAGCAAACAGTCAATGCAGGTAGTACTTGGCTATTTACCAATTAACAAGTATTTATTAAGAGCCTACTGTGTGCCTGGCGCTATGCTGACACTGGGGATGCAAAGGCAAAAACAAAGCAGCTCCTGCCCTCAGGGTGCTCTGCTGGTGGAAAAGAGAAGGTGCCCAGAGGAGGTGAGAGGACAGAAAATCAGGTAGGCATCAACCACTGGCCACATGGTGGCTTTGTGCTGGGGACAGAATGTGAAGAGGAAGAAGAAATCCTTCCCCTCCAGCCCGACGGGCTCTCCAGACTTCTCTGCCTTCTAATCAAGTGCTTTACCTCTATCTGGGCACTCCCCCGGCTCCCAGCTTTTCTCTTTTCAGCTCCCCATTAGAATATAAGTGCCCTGATCATTGGACACTCTTGTTGCTGATTGTCCTTTGTTCTGGAAGAGGACCAATGACTTCGGGAGGGTCATGTGGTAACTGTCCCATGAAGTGGACTGAAGTGAGGCAAAGCCTTCAAAGTCCTCGGCCTCACTCTCTCCTCCAGAGACACCAGAGCCCAGTAAGACGGAGGTCAGGACAGGGCGATGGCCCTTTGGACACAGTCACAGCACTACTGTGCTGGGGTCAGCTGTGAGTGACCTGGATCCACCAGCACAAGGATCCACGACAGTCCCAAAGGACTCATGATGAAACATGCTACCCACCTCCAGAGAGAAAGGCCAGAGCCTGAATGCAGAGCCAAGGCCACTTTCTAAAACTTTTTTTTCCTTTTTGTCTGTGTTCTCTTTTGCAACGGGGCTAATATGGAAATGTGTTTTGCACATGTATAGCCTCCACCAAAGGCCTTGAGAGGGTTTGGAACCAAAAAAAGAATGTAAGCTTCTTGAGTGTAGGGATTGTCTTGCTTGTTAATATTTTTATCCCAGGGCTTAGCACACTAAAAGTTTGTAATATATTCTATCTATCATCTATCTATCTATCTATCTATCTATCTATCTATCTATCTATCTATCTATCTATCCATCTGTTGTATCATCTATCTATCGATCTATCCATCCATTCATCTTTCTTTCCCTCCCTTCCCCTCTCTCTCTGACTCTCTTTCTGTCTGTCTTTTTTTTCCCAGTTCTTCCTTGTGGGGCGAAACCAAACAAGTTGAATCCTTCTTCCGTGTGATAGCCCTCCAAATTTCGGTATCCCCAGGATCATACAACCACAGAAGCTCTGAGTTGGGAGGGGTCTCAGTGGCCATTGAGTACAACCCCAAACTCACCAAAAATCCCTTTCTACAGTGTGACCTCCTCCTTTATTGGGTCATCCTTTAGGAGTGAACCCCTCCCCTGCCAGTAGGTAGCAGGAGAGAGAATAACCCACAGGAACCAACATTTTCTCCAGCTGGGTCAATGACTTTTCAAGACTATCATGGCAGAGTGCCTACTTGTGCCAGGAGAATTCATCAGTGTTTCTGCTTGTGAACAACTGATCTTAAGCTCTTAACTTTTAATTTTTGAAGTGATGATTGACTGCCTGTCTCCATTTCCATGGTAAAAGCCACCAGATCCCCTCTCTCTGGGACTCTTTTAAGGAAATGCTGGAAGCTCTACTTGCCTTTAGCTAGTCTCAGATTACAGTTAGGCCTACACAACTTTCCTTAGTTTTTCCTGGGGCCTAGAAGCCTTAACTTAGGCTCTGTATTCAGGCCTTTGGGCTTGTGGAACAGCTTTTTGGGACTGTTGTTCTCTGATGTGTAAGGCCATTTTCAGGTCTGGGTCCTAGGATGGTATGACTCCTAGCTTCTGTCAGGACTCAGTTCAAGTCAGGCCTGGTAGCTCATGCCTGTGGTTCTAGCTTCCCAGGAGCCTGTGGATCCTTCTATGTGCATAGCCCTGTGCTAGGCCCTGTAGGCAGATACAAAGCTTAGGGCTAGGTTAATCAGAGTCAAGGTGCCAGCTTTTATTCAGTCCTTTTGATTGAAGGCAAATCTTGAAATCTCTACCTTCCTGAAATCACTGCATGAGTTCAGAGTCACTGAATCTGAGAGGGTCTGGCCTTCTCAGCTCCAAGGGCCCTGTCCTCAGGGCCTTCTGATCCAGGGGAGGGAATTGATACCAGACAAATAACTACAATAAGAGAATTTTAGAAATAAATAAAAGCAGCACAAAATGCTCCAAGAGACCAGAGGAAGGGGTGAGGGAAAATCAGCATCTCATGGCACGTCTCCACTGTAGGAATCTCTTGTCAGAAACTAGAAGGCAGAATTATTTTTTCCCCCAAAGCAGATAGTGGAGGGCAGACCATGCTGGTAATTTATGATGGCATGAATTATTGTCAAGGTCTGAGACCCTCTCGTGATTCACCAGAATCAAGGGTCATAAATCTCAGGGAGTCTAAAGATGGCTCCATCCATTAATCCTGACTTGGCTAAATCCTGTATCCCATTCTGCATGCCTTGATCTTACTGAGTGGCTCATTTCTTATCTGTAAAGTAGGATAATGAGACACCCATCATCTGTATTACATCAGGATGTGTTTTGTTTCTGATCTGGAGAAGGTGAGTGAATTGAAAATATGAATGAAGAAAAGGCATTTATTTAGTGAGCATTTCCTACCATCCACACCACTGTGCTAAGCACTTGACATACAAATATAAAAGTTGGCCATTCTGCACACTTAAGGAGCTCCCTTTCTGACTAGCCAAGGGCATATTATTTACTAAATTTTCCGTAATGAAAAATTTCTTAACAATTCTCCCTGTTCAGAAGAGGAAACAGGCTGTCAAGTCTGGTATTGACATCTTAGTCCCTGGAAGCCTGTCCACAGGCAGAGGCTGGATGGTGGCTTGCAGGGGACAGTGTAGACAGGGCTCATGTCTCCATCATGGGTTTGATGAATGATCTCTGAAGTTCCTGCCAGCCCCGTCATTCCATGATTGATAGAGAGAGCTGAGACTGGACCACAGTCAGTCGGCCCTCATGATTCACTCTTAGTGCAGTGAGTTGGTCCATTCCTCATCACTCACACTAGCTGAGGCTTTCTCTGGGTAAGTGGTCAAAGAGCCATTGTAGTAGCTAAAATTGCCTGTGTATCAGTAAGACTCCTTTCCAGAGTTTCCCCTCAGAAAAGCTTTTCTGCATGGTGCCTTCAGATTTATGGGTGTCATCTGTAAATCCATCATTTTCCATTTCCCATAGCCTAAAGTTCCCTCTGGTAAATTGGGTCCCTTGAACACTTTCTGAAGGAGAGGAGGTGATAGCATTAACCCCAGAGAATCCAGCTGGAAGTGAGTTTCTTTTTGCCAAGACAATTCACCTCTAGCCTAGCTGGGACTAGGGGTAGGCAGATGGGGTCGCTGCCACAATGAAGGGTGCTTTTACAAGTTTACATTTTTAATCCTAGAAAATTCCACCCCCTGTGACAAGTTGGTACTTAGTTTAGAATAAGGTAAGTTAGTTGCCTTCTAGAGCAAGCTCACAGTTTCTAATAGACAGTTCTCCATAGTGGGCTCCATTTTCCATTTTGGTCTGTGCATGGAATACAATTTCCATACCTTTCCTAGGACCATACAAACCCCTTGGTCCAGTCATAATCGGGAGTAGACAGAATCCAAAGTGTTAACTTGGAATACTTACAACAAGCAGAGCCTTCTTAAATTGTCTTAATTCAAACTTAGTAGTAGTAATAGTAGTTGGGTGGTGTGTGTGTGTGTGTGTGTGTGTGTGTGTGTGTGTGTGTGTGTGAGAGAGAGAGAGAGAGAGAGAGAGAGAGAGAGAGAGAGAGAGAGAGAGAGAGAGGGATCTGAGATTTAATTGATATAGAACACTCTGGATGAGTAGACTGGCTTCCTCTACCAATGTAGATGGGCAGCCATCTGGAAATTAGTTCTAGAGAGTTGCCTGGGGCAAAGAGATGGAGGTGACTTGTGCAAAAATATTTATAGCAGTTCTTTTTGAGCTGTCAAAGAATTGGAAATTGAGGGGATGCCCAACCATTGGGGAATGGCCGGACAAGTTGTGGTATATGATTGTGTTGCAATGTTATTGTGTCATAAGAAATGATGAGGGGGATGGCTTCAGACAAACTTGGGAAAACTATGAACTGATGCAAAGTGAAGTGTGCAGGACCAGGAGAACACTGTACACAGTAACAACAGCATTGCGTGATGGTCCACTGTGAAAGACTTGGCTACTGTGATCAAGACAATGATCCAAGACAATTCTAAAGGACACGTTTCCAGAGAGAGACAGAGAGACAGAGAAGAGAGAGAGACAGAGATGGGAAAGGAAGAGAGAGAGAGAGAGAGAGAGAGAGAGAGAGAGAGAGAGAGAGAGAGAGAGAGATGATGATGATGATGATGATGATGATGATGATGATGATGATGATGATGATGATGAACTCTGAGTGCAAATTAAAATATAATTTTTTTACTTTCCAAAAAAAGGGAAAAAAAGTAAGAAGACAGAAGTGGAGAATGTGTTAGCATAGTGCTATGTGTTAGCATAATGCAGTTTTCTATTATTCTCTTTTCTCTTCTCCCTTACCTTTTCTTCAGCTTTGGGTTTCCTTCTTGGGATTTTTCTTTTCTTGGCCATGAGTCTTTTCAGGAATGTGCGTGGATCCAATGTGTCATTCTGCTGAGGTTACTGGAAGTATCCCAACACTCTGCTAAAAACATCCTCTTTCCCATCTGCTCTGTTGATAGCTGGCATTCCTGCCTCCTGTTGGACCCTGGAAGTCCAGTTCCCTCAGCCCTGTCCTCTCAGGAGAGTCCAGGGGAGGCAAAGGAACATGGTTGAATGGAGAGCACTTGGGTCAAGAGTCCCTGGTTCAAGTCCTGTGTCTGGCGCTTATAACAATGTGGTCTTGGGCAGAGCATGCCCATCTCAGAGTCTCAGTTCCCATTGGCAAAACGGGACCATGTGGAAGGTGGAAATTCTGATGGATCTGGAGCCAGAGGACTTGTGGTGAAATCCTGGCTTTGCTACATGGGATTTTGGGCACCTCCCTTCAAGGCTCTGGGCCTCAGTGTCCTTATCTGTAAATGAGAGGGCTAAACTAACTGGCTTCTAAGTCCCTTTCTAGTTTTATATGGGGTTACAGCAAATAAGAGAGTGTGTGAATGAAGTGCTTTGTAACAAAGCTCTGAAGAATTAGGTTCAGTTTTTTCCAATAAGCTTTCCTATGATTTCATCCATGTGGGGAATTCAGGGTGTGGATACTTCCAGCAATGCATGTGGACAGTTTGTCTGTAACTTACTGTCTCTGCTCTTGAATGGGACATTATGATGTTAAGTGACTTGTCCAAGCTCTCGAATGTCAGAGGCAGGGCTAGAGAAGCAGGTCCTCCTGGCTTCCAGGTGGAACCATTGAGCCATACTGCCTCTCTCTGTTAATAGAGGTGATCAGGATTGTGATATGTTACTGTACTTAGTAAGTAGGTCATTTTGAATGACTTTGAAGCATTCCACTGGTTCCTTTGTTTTCCAGATAATAGTGGCTAGATTCTACATAATGAAGTCTCAGAAAGTATTTTCTTCTTAATTCCCTTTTCTAAGTAGGTGGTACAAGTATTCTCAGCCCCATTTTCTAGATGAGGAAAACAAGGCCTAGAGGAAAGGGAATAAACTAGCTTGTCATAACTCTGATCATAAGTTTTGGAGCCAAGAGTTAGAAGGAGTGTAACCATTGGCACAGTGGGCAGAGTGCTGGACTTGGAGTAAGGATAATCTGAATTCAAACCCTGCCTTGGACAGGGTAGCTGGATGACTTTGGGGAAGTGACTTCTATGCCCCATAACTCAGTTTCCCCATATGTAAAATGAGGGATAATAGAATCCTAGAATCATAGATCTAGAGCTGGAAGGAACCGTCTAGTCCAATGCCCTCATTTTGATATAGAGGAAAGTGAGGTGCAGGGAGGTCGAGTTACTTCCCCAGGGCCACATAAGTAGCAAGCTGTCAGAAGAAGGCCCCCAGAGCTAGCACACTCTTTTCTGCTGCACACAAGGGCTGGTTAGGAAGACCTCCAAAGCCCCTTTTGGTTCTGAAATGAGCCCCCTGTAGTCTTCTGATTCTTGGACCAGAGCATTTCCCACTGGGCCCCACTGCTTTCTGATGATGATGAAGATGATGGTCTGGCTTTTATTTAGGGCTTTAAGGTTTGCAAAGATTTCATTTAATGATGAGGGATCATAGGGGGTCTTAAAAATCCCACTTAGTGGGAGAAGAGACCAAGCCCTCAGAATCCTCTATCTTCTGGAAGCAAATAGGAAAATGAGGCAAGAATGGGGGAAAATCCCTTGGCCTCTGACCAGGGGCCCATCACCCCAACTGGTGGGCTTTCTTCCCATCCTTGAGTGGCAGGGGGAGGCCCCTGGGGATGCTGGGGTAGAAGGAGGGCTCCATGTGGGGGAAAGTTGAACCAGCCTGCTCATTAGTTTCTATTCAAGCCCTGCCCTGTGTCCCCGGATGGCTGCAGGGCACCAGCACTGCTGGCCTTTCCCTCCCCCCTTCCCCCTTTATTACTGGGCTTCTGTTACAGGAAGAAGCACTGGTTCCGCTCCCTGAGGGGCAGTCACATTTCTGACTGGGCAGTGAGAATGTCATCTCGATTCTTCTTTCCAGGTGTGCTCAGACTCCAGTGTTAGGAAGTAGTCAGTCAGTCAATCACCGAGTATTTATTAGGCACCTACTATGTGCCAGATTGGGGTAGAGCTAAGGATACAGCGATGACGATCAAAGAGTCCCCACTCCTGCTGGCAAACTCCCTGTCCTCAATCCCGAGGGCAGAGTGGGCATTCAATAAATGCTTGGTGATTGATTGACTGCCCTCTAGGAGGGCCCTGTCAGGATTTGGGTACCTCTGTAGCTCCCCTTTGAAGAGATATTTTCTCATATTTCTTCCCACAAGTTCTTCTGAACCTCTCAGAGGAAAATCTCTAGAGTCTAATAAAAGCCAGGCCTAATTTATGTACCTGCTTCTGACCACAGGCCCTCTTGGCTCTGAAACCAAAAAATGCGGCTGTTGTCAGATTCTGAGGTGAGCACTGGAGCCTGGGTGATGCTGGGGTCTTGAAGCTCCTGAATCTGCCTCTGTGGTACCTCTCCGGGCCCCCACCAACCCCCCAAGCTGGGGATGCCATGTTCTTCTCCTAAATCAAAGACTTTGCCACCTTTGCCTCTGGCAGCGCATAGCTTGACATCTGGACCATGCTAGGCCCCTGGCTTGAGTGAATCTGCCTGGGTGGCAAGTCCAAACTCACAGGGTCTGAGCTGAGCCAGGATTTAACTTAAGTCCTGGAAATATCGGGGCTGCCACTCCTAGTGGTATTAAGATAGCCTTTAGTTAGTTTTGGGAACATGTCACCAGTTCCCATTGGCACACACAGGCCAACCCCCCTTCAGCAAGTGGACACTGATTTTGTAGGACATTGAATGAATGTTTTATAAAAACCACATTTATTAAGCATTTACCACGTGTCGACCACAAGGGCTACAAAGAACTGGAGAGTGACTTTTTCTTCCTCAGGGAGCAAATGGTCACTGTTCTGTTCATTCCTTAATAAAGTAATGACCCTTCCTTAGCCCGGGGCACCAACATGGGACCTGCCCACATGTTCAGTCAATGCTGCTGTTAGTCATGGGCACATCTGTCCCCTGCTGGTTTACTCTTTCATTGCCACACAACCAACTAGCAGACCTTCATTTTATCAGCTATCTAATCAATCAAGAAGCATTTGTTGCTCACCTACTGTGTGTTAGGCCCTGTGCTGAGCACTGGGGTTATCAAGCCCCCAAAACAAAAACAACAAAACTTGAAGCAAATGAAGAGAATTCACATCTTAATTCTGTCTCTCACTGATTGGGGGGCTGGAGCAGACTGCAGGGATTTTTTAGTTCTTTCACAGCACTTAGCACAACTCTTGGCACATAGAAGGTGTTTAATAAATACTTATTGATGAGGAAATTAAAGCCAGGCAGCCAGAGTGATTTGCACAAAGACATACACTGGGAATGGACAGGTCAGATTGGAACCCAGATCTTTCCGCCACACCATGGACACTAGAAAACGGTAACAGAAATCAGGAATCAGGGGGTGTTCTGTCCTGGTGGGCAATGATGAATCTCACATCTCTAGGACAGCACTATTTGTGGTACCTGGCCTGATTTCTGCTTTGCTTCTGCTTTCTGGGATCCAGGAAATCTGAAAATATTCCGGGAGTAGATTTAATTCTGGGGGTTTGTTCACTTAGACAGTGGGGCAGCCTAAGAGACATCTACAGGGGGAAGGAGTCATTCTGCTTGGCTCACATTCAGACTGATGTGAACTCTCTGAGGATGCACTTGATTTCTCTCTTTGGAGGGTATGCCTCCTCATCTCCATTTATACAACTTCTCCCCCAGGCACATATTCTGTTTCTAGCTATATGCCATGGGCAAATGACCACTGTGACCATCAGTTTCTTATTCTGTTAAATAATACCTTTAGCACCTATCTCAAAGGGTCCTCATCAGTTTCCAAAGAGAGCATGTTAAAAGCTTTGAAGACATTGAATACGAACACCAGTTATTATTATAGCTTCAGTTCTGGGTGTTGGCTTTGGTAGCTATAGATACACTTTGGGCTAGCTGAGAGTCTGTAGGCTAAAGAGAGGTGTGCCTCTGTGGATGGGGCTTTCTCCTCATCTCTAACACGTCACTGCCTGTACTAGCCTGCCTGCCCAAGTCACTTCATTTCTGAGCCTCAGTTTCTTCCTTTGTAAAGTGAAGTGGTTGCATCAGATGACTTCCAGGGGCCCTTCCAACTTTAAATCAGTGATTTGGAAACAGTCTTAAAATGCGGAGGGCAGAAAGGGGGTGATGGGAAACATGTTAGATTCAGATTCAAAGGAAATAATTTCAGTCCCAGAGTGCTCAAGAAAGCTTTCTCATTCATCTATTTATTCCTTCTCTGCCTTAGCACTCAGCACAGGGCCTGATATCTAGTGGGCTCTTCCAAGTATGGACTGATTGACATTCTCAATAGCCAAGACTGGGAACCCCACATGCTTTGGATTTTCATTTCCCAGCCCCTCTTTCTCAGCCCACTGATCCATTAGGAGAGTAGCAGACTCTTAAAAATGTCAGGAGGCACAGGGAAAAGAAGACGAAGAGTGTTGGGCACATCTGTTGAGGCAATGTGTGCTGGAGAGGGATGGAGAGGAATGTGCCACCGCCAAGCAGCCCAGGTTCTTGTAACACCAGAGAGCAGAAAAAAAAGGTCTAGGTTTGGGATGGGAGGGAACAAGGATGATAAATAGGGCTGTCTTGCCCACTCCCTTTGAGGAGGAGAGAGACAGAAGTGACTGTCCTAGCTCTGAATCTTCTCAACTATTGTACTTGTACTTAGATGATAAAATCACATTTGCTTCTGCACCTGCATTTATATGAGGCATGTACTTGGTACATTGTTGACATTTTAAATGCTTCTTGATTTGATTTAATTTGTTAGGAGGCAGTGAGTTGTAGTGGAAAGAGGGCTGGCCCTAGAGTTAGGTGGACCTGGGTCCAAATGATGCCTCAGACACTTACAAGCTGTGCAATCCTGGGAAAGACACTTAAACTTTGTTTGCCTCAGTTTCCTCATTTGAAAAATGGAATTAATAATGCCTGGAGCATTTCTCTCCCATGGTTGTCATGGGGCTTAAATGAGACAGCGATGTAAAGTCTTTTATAAACTGCAAAATTCCTTGGAAACTGTGAACCCAGAAGTGCCACCAAATTGAGGCATGATGGGAAAACACACAAGGTGACCCCCAAACCACTCCCTTCCCCCAGTTTTGTAGCAAAGGTTTGGAACTGGAGAGAAGTTTCCTTAAAATACAGCAGCTAGGTGGCGCAGTAAATAGAATCAGGAGGACCTGAGTTCAAATGCTGCCTCAGACACTTGACACTTACTAGCTGTGTGACCTTGGGCAAGTCACTTAACCCCAATTGCCTTGCCTTTCCCTCCCCCCCTAAAAGAAAAAAAAATATTTAAATAGATAATTAGTATACTTGTTGGGTGAGGGAGGTTAACAGAAAATTTTCTCCCTGCCAAAATGTAAGGAAGCTTTTTTTTTTCGGGGGGGGGAGATTTTCTGACCCAAAATTTAAGATTAAAATGTCTGAATTGACTTATGCCTCCCTTCATATGAATAAATAGGCAATCTCTTGGTTAGAAACAATGATGAATGTTGCCAGGCCTGATTTTTTAAAAAAGTCATTACTTGCTTAAAGCTTAGGAGTATCATTGGATGGGGGAGGTTTCGAATTTCACATTACAAGTGAATTTTCCAAAGAGAGAAATCAGCATGGCACTGTAGGAAATGCTCCATATTAAGAGATGCTTTCAGATCCAAGCTCTGCTGCATACCTTCTCTGGGACCTTGCTTCTGTAAAATAGGAGGAGTAATAAGGGTCACAGGTTTAGAGGTGACTGAGTATGAATACCACATTTTATGGATGGGGAAACTGAGGCACGGGTTAAGTGATTTACAAGTACAGGATCATAAATCTAAAGCTGGAAATGACTTTAGAGGCCATCTCAACTAACCTCATCTTTTTTTTTTACAGATGAGGAAACTGAGGCCCAGAAGGCAAAGTGATTTGTTTAGGGTCATAGTAGGAGTCACACAACCCCTGTCTCTGTCTTCCTCTCTTTCACTCTGTATGTCTGTCTGTCTCTCACATGCACATGGCGTTAGCCTATAAAAAGGCAGATAATTATAGCTGCCTGCCTTCTACGTTCCAAGAAGGAATGTTTTTAGTATGAGATTACATATTTTGAGTTCCTAAGGAGAAAGAGCCTCTGGATTATTAGTGTAAAAGTAGGGGGACTTTGGCACAGATAACCTCAGTGATTTACAGCTGGGTTTGGGTGTGTTTTGGAGTATAGGTTTTTAATGTGGGAATGCCCAGTGTCCTGGGAATTCCATGGTGCCCTTAACAAAACGTATCACTGAATCAAAGAAGGAAGCAAGTATTAAGTGTCTCCTAGGTGCCAGGGGCTCTACAAATATGCTCTCTTTTGATCCTCACATCCTCACCCAGTTAAAAGGTATTATTTCCCATTAGTTGAAGAAAGTGAGGCAATTAAGTGATTTATCCAAGGTTACATAGTTAGGAAGTATCGGAGGTCAAATTTGAATTCCAGTCTTCAGGGACTCCATGCCCTGCAGCCCACTGGTGTCTCTGTCAAGAAAAGCTTTGGATATTTAACACAATTCAGTGAGCATTCTTTTAAGCACCTGCCCTGTGCAAGGTTCTGTGTGAAGCACTAGGGGTAGAAAGACCAAACAGAAGTCAGTACTTGCCCTCAAGGAGGGTACATTTTATTTGTGGGGGAGGGGTAGACAACATATACACAGATAGGAAAGATAAAGTCTATGCAACATAATAGGGAATAGTTTCTCGAGGGAGTGAGCACCAATGACAGGCTGGACTGCGCAAGGGCTTCTGTAGGTGGTGGCACTGTTGGTAAAGCTGGCAGGGAGTTGAGGAGCCTCAAAAACAGGGATGGGGAGGAAGGGTTTTCCAGGCATTGGGGGCAGCCTTTGCAAATGCCCAGAGGAAGGAGATGGAATATAATGTCAGTGGAATCTCAGTATGCCAACAAGTCAAGACAAGAGGCACTTAGTAAGTTCCCCTCTGTTTTCAGGCATTGTGCCAAGTGCTGAGGATACAAAGAAAGGCAAAAACACCCACACCAACACCACCAGTCCCTGCTCTCAAGGAGCTCACGGTGTCAGGTTAGGTGGTTGGCACTAGGCATTCAAAATGGAGGATACAAGAAATCCCTGCTGTCAACAAGCTTACATTCTCAAGCAGATCAGGTTAGAAAACTACCAGCTTTGCCACCTTACGATACCCCCATTCTATACTGAAGATGGATAGCGCCCCTTCTCAGACTTGCCTCAGGTCCTTTCCAGAGGGAGAGGGGAAAGGAGGAAATGCACAGTTTTAAAAGGTTTCCTTTGGTTTATGTAGAGAATTCAGTCAAGAAGGTGAGGCTAGGGTTGGGGTCACCAAGGAGCTAAAATCCTACCTCACACTTATTAACTGTAGGATCCTTGGCAAATCAATGATCCTCTACAAGCCTCTGTTTCTTCATCTGCAAAATGGGGGTAATAATAGCATTTACCTCACCTGATAGTTGTGAAGATAGAATGAAATGATATGGGTAGAGTGTTTTGCAGACCTTAAAAGTGCTATATGCAAGGTTAATTCTCATTGGAGTAAGCAGCAAAGAGAAGAAGCCCCAGTAATCCATTTCACCCAGAAAAGAGAAGATTTTGGGAGACCTCAAAACTAACTTGGGAGTTTTGGAGAGCTGTCCTGTGAAGAAGGTGTCTGACTTTCTCCAGGTCATGTGGGTCACTGGAAGCATTCATGCCGAGGCTGCCCCACATGGAGAGTTGGCTGGGCTCAATGATTCTCAATTCCAGTTCTAATTCCAATATCCTAGGACCCACCCCCGGCCTCTGTTTCTTCATCTGTGAAATGCAAAGTTTAGATGAGTTGAGTTCTCGGGTTTTGTTCCTGTTCTCACTGTCTCAGGATGGCATGGCTCCAGAAATGCCCCAATGTTCCTTCTGTGTCCACTAGTCTGTTCTGTCCCCCTCTCCCTGCTGCCTGCTTCCATCTTCCTATCCTATTCCTGTGATGCTTTCCCTGCCAAGACCTTCTTGTATGAAGAAGTAGGGAGGATCTGGGCTAGAGGGATGGAAACCGGTTCCTCTGCTCAGTCTGGTAGAGCCTTTGCTTGAGGCCACCAGACAGACTCCAGGAGACATTTATCTTACCAACTTTTCTAAAACATTTTTTTACTATAATTTAAACTGACATCACTTGCTTTTGACATGGCAACAAGGTCTCTGCAGACTTAATGTTGGGATTGCTTTCCCAGGAATGTCCGTATGGGAGATTTATGGATTTGCAGTGATCATGGATACCATCCAGACGCCGATTAGGGAGTTGGAAGCTCTGATTCTCTGGGTGATCCGTATTAAGTCATTATTGTTTTAATGAAACATGGCTTAGCCGGGGTCTCCTAGCCTCTGACTCCCAGTTTCAAGACTGAGTCATTAATTCCCATTAATAAGAAACTCTCAAGATAAAACAAAGCCTGTGGGTTGAGTGTGACAGCAGGGTAGATATAGCCCGTAATCTGGCTTTACACACACACACACACACACACACACACACACACACACACACACACCCCGTCTCTGTATTTTGCAGAGAGAGGGGGGTCAGGGAACAAACAAACAGGCTGCTTGGTTTCGGGAGAAACTGCCAACACATTAGATACCCTGAAAGACAGGCGGTGTGTGGCAAGCACATTGTAAGTGTTTGTAGATATCAGCAGGGTGGTCTGGAGTGAGGCGCCCACTGGGAAAGGCAGATCTGGGGGGTAATTGGGAAGCCCTGCCACCTTTTGGGACCGTGAACAAGTCAGTTCATCTTCAGCAAGGTGACTCAGTGGAGACAGAGTTGGGTTTGAACTCAGGAAGAACCAAGTTCGAATCCTGTCTTGGACTTTGTTATTGGCTGACAGACTGGCCTTGTGCAGTCCCCTTAATCACTCAGTGCTGCAGGAAAGCCTTTATATCATACAGCAGGGCTGGCCTCAGTGGTAGTGGGAGTTTCCAATATCAGTGAAATCATAGGCCCAGGCCTAAGCCACGGTGACTGTATCTGCAAGATAAGGAGTTTGGTTCAGATGGGCCTGAGATCCTTTCCAGTGCCAAATCTCCAATCCTGTCATAGAGGATGTCCCCTCCCCACCCAGCCGTGCAAGCTGATATTTGTACTGAGACAAAGTGTTTTACGCACCCATTATTGATCATCTGCTTATGAATTGTCTACTCTTTAGTTTGTCTGTGAAAAAAAGAGGAATCCCGTGCCCGTCAGGGATATTGTTTATTTGGGCCTTAGAACCATCAGATTAAGAGCTAGAAAGGGCCTTAGCCAAGTCAGGGCACCTGGTTTCAATTCTGACCCTGCCACTTACCTCCTGTGTAACAGTGGACAAATCCCGCTCCCTGAGCCTCAGTTTACTTACCTGTGACGGGAGGAGATTAGACTAGATGAACTCTCCAGTTTCTCCCAACTCTACATTTCTGACAGTCAAACCCCATCGGCCCTGCAGACATGATCTTTTATCTGGAGAGAGCTTCGGTTCCATTGGGAGGGTTGTATAGCCCAAGGACCTTGAAGAAGAAGAGAACACTATGATGGGACATTGGAGAGGGGGGCACATGAGCAGTCTCGGTTTACCAAGACTAAGATAGGGTAAGTGACTTCCTTGGGGTCACACAGCTGGTGAGGGCCAGAGCCAGGCTTCAATACTGCAAGCCCTGCATGCCAGCACTGGGAGATCCATTCCAGCCTGGACTCAGCACTACACCATTAGGAAGGCAACAGGCTCCATCCATTTTCTTACAAAATCCAGTGCTAGCAACTGTACTCATCAGCTGTTAACATGTTGCTGCCTACTGATTCCTATGGTTAACTGAGAGAGATTAATCATTTTAAAGGGGTCCTTTGGTGATTATTAATAGTATGTTTCTTCCAAAGGCCCTTTGACTAGAACCAGGATGGGACCCAGCAGTCATCCAGTCCAACCCCCTTAATTTACAGATGAAGAAAGGGAGGTCAAGTCATTTCCCCAGAGTCACATTAGTAGCAAGTATTGTAGGAGACATTCATAGCATTGGAGATATGAGCTGGAAGGGGACTTGGAAGCCAGTAGGTCCAACCCCTTCATTTTACAGATGAGGAAAATAAAACCAAGGAGACTAAAATGATTTAGCCAAAGTCACCCTACCAGGACTTGAGCTGAGGTCCTCTGATTTTAGAGCCCTTGAGTTTTCCGCTGGGTCACATGGCTTCCCTTTCAATGTCTGATTTATTTTCATCATGTATTTTGAATGAATTCTTTTTGCTGAATTTGGTCGATATCACACAAGGTCACAGAATTCCAGAGTTGAGACACTCAGATGCTGTTTAGTCTAATTCACACCTATAAAGGAATCTCCCCTATAGATTGCCCAGCAATGAATCCACCAGGGTCAACCTACAGACCTCCTTGGAGAGGGAATTCAATACTGCTCAAGGCAGCCCATCCTATTGAGGGACAAATGCCGTTGGTAGGAGGTGCCCCCTGCAGAATTGTGGTCACGGCATCTAAGGGTTGGAATGGATCTTAGAGGCCTGTCTAGTCTAACCCAAGAGGCAATTAGGTGGTGCAGTGTGAAGTCAGGAGAGTCATCTTCCTGAGTTCAAATCTGGCCTCAGACACTTACTAGCTGGGTGACCCTGGGTAAGTCACTTAACCCTGTTTGCCTCAGTTTCCTCATCTGTAAAATGAGATGGAAAAGGAAATGACAAACAACTCCATAATCTTTGCCAAGAAAACGCCCAAAATGAGATCATGAAGAGTCAGACACGGCTGAAATGGCTGAACAACAACAGTATATTCTATACTCGAATATCCCTCCCCTGCCTCGCACCTGATGAGTGGTTATGCTCAAAGACCACCAGTGAGAGGGTATCAAGGCAGCCCCATTCCACTTGGGAAAACCCTCCTTGTTAAGCAGTTCCTCCTGACATTGAGCCTAACTTTGCTTCTCTGGCTTCTCCCCATTACTCCCAAATGTACCTCTCTGTGATAATTTTCGTCTTTCATTAGTCCATTTACTTGGCTGTTTAGTTAGAGACAAAAGACTGCTGAACATGCTCTTTGGGGGCTTCCAGCACAGCAGAGGGACACCATGTCTATGTCTGCCTCATCATCTTTGTTCACTGTGCCCAGATGCCCTCCTTCCTCTCCTCTGCTCCTGGCATCCCTTGAGATTGCAGAAAGCCCACTGTCTTCAGGAGACCTTTCCCTGCGGTTCCTACTGTCAATGCCTTCCCCTCTGAGACTGCTTTCTATCTGCTCTGTATATAATATTCATGGACCTCACTATTTCCATGTTGGGTCTTCCATTAGGATGTGAGCTCCCTGAGATCAGAAATGTCTTTTCCTTTCTATCCCCCACACTTAGGCCATTGTTGGTATGTAGTAAGGGTTTAATAAATGCTTGCTTGTTGACTGACTGTTTTCATTGCACAAAGCAGATTATGCTTCTCATTGGGAGCGCTGCTTTCCATTCTTAGTTCATCCTCTTTGCCATTCAGAAGGATGAGGAAGCTGTGTAGCAGACTTTCCCAGGGCCCATTACAGGCTTGCCATTCCTTCTGATCTTCTCAGCTCGGGTGTCACCATCTGACCCTCTCACTGAGGGAGGCAGAGAAGAGGAGAAGAAACAGTGAAACTTTCCAAGATCCCTCCTGGGAGCATTTTCTGCAGCTCTCTGGGGTCCCCTTCCTGGTTAAGTCTATTGTCTTTATTCCATGACACTTGAATAATGGCAAGGTTCTTTCTTCCCAACATGGGAGTGGGATGGCTCCAGGAGGGAGTGTGCATCTGTGTGTACGTATGTGGTGTTCGGTGTGTATATGTGTGTGTAGGGTGTGTGTGTCTGTGTGGTACATATGTGTGTATGTGTGTGGTTTGTGTGCATTGTATATGTGTTGTGGTGTGGTGTATGTGTCTGTGAGAATATGTGTGGGGGGTGTGTGTTTGGGTGTGTATGTCTGTGTAGTGTGTGTGTCTGTGTGTGTCTGTGTGGTACATATGTGTGTATGTGTGTGGTTTGTGTGCATTGTATATGTGTTGTGGTGTGGTGTATGTGTGTGTGAGAATATGTGTGGGGGGGTGTGTTTGGGTGTCTATGTCTGTGTAGTGTGTGTGTTTGTGTGTGACCCTGGGAATCAAGCTCTCTGTGCTCTGGGCTTTCCCTAAAACTGAGCTGCAGGGCAGGTCTTCATTCGTGAAGTCATTGACTTATCAGGCTGTTCTCCAAACTAATGAAATCACAGCTTTGGCAAAACAAAAAGGCCTTATCTGTTTAGATGCTGTAAAAACTCCAAGTTGTTGGAGTGTAAACCCCTGGAGAGCAGCCTGTCTTTAGCATTTCTCTGTGTCCCTAGCATTCAGCCGTGTCTGGAACACAGGACGCTTAATAAATGCTTGTTGATGTTGTATCCTCCTCCCCCAGCCTTTCCCCAGGAGAATGTAAACTCCTTATAGGCAGGAATTATTTTTCATTTTGTCTTCATACACACACACACACACACACACACACACACACACGCATCTCTCTCTCCCTTCATATACCTCTCTCTCTCTCTCCCCCTTCTCCCTCTCCCTCTCCCTCTCCTTCTCTGTCTCTCATTCTCTCTTTCTCCCTCTCCATAAATGTGTGTATACATATATGCACACATATGTATTTATATATATATACACATCCCTCTCTCTATGTAAATGTGTATACACACATACACACACATGCCTAACCCAGTGCCTGGAAAATAGTCTATGCTTAATATATCTTGACTGATTGATATGCCCAGAGCCAAGCACAGTGCCTTACACATCCAGGGGGCTTAATAAATCACATTTATTAACATTAGCATGCTAATTTATGTAATTAATGAACATGCTAATTTATGAGCATCAACAAATGCCTGTTGTGGTAACTGAATGGGACCTTGGATTCCATCAGGGCTGTTAGACCCCGGGGCAATGGGGCTGGACCGCATTAAATGAAATGGAGGCTTCAGGTGCTGGTACTAGCCTCCCCCAGGAGCTCATATTCTAGAAATTAAGGGAAAAGTTGTTTAGAAAAGTTGGATGAGGGGCCTGAACCCCCCGACCATTAAAACTTGATAGGAAGGCAGAGGCCATCTAGGCCAGCCATAGACAAAGGTATCTCTAGCTTAACAGATCCCAAGGGTGGTCCTCCAGCCCCTGCCTGATGACTCCCAAAGAGGGGGAACAAGCCACCTCTGCAGAGGAAGGGGACTTGTCCAGGGGCAAAGTAAAGCTCAGGTGCTGCCCTGAACCTACTCCTTCCCCCTTCCCCCCATCGTGGCACTCCCTTCCCTCACCCCATTGTGATCCCCCTTCCATCCCCCCATTGGGACGCTCACTGCCTCATGACCATTACTTTGTAGTGACTTTTCTGTGTGGGTTTTCTAGCCCCAGTAGATGGGAAGTACTTTATATCCTCAGCTCAAAACATTGTAGCAACCCCTCTGGTACTACAGTCAGTCCTATGAGTGGAGGCTGCCCGAGGGCAGAGACTCTTTCCTTTTCCTCCCTTTCCATCCCTTACGGATTTCCAGCCTTCTCTCCACCTCAAGAAAACTCTGAATCATGGTCTCAGTTATGCTAATGACAGTGTTAAAGGGGAACAGAAGGTGGACTAGAACCTTCCAGCCTAGGCTGACTTGTTCTAGAAAGGGAGGGGGGAAAGGAGCCGGACATATCCCATGTCCTGACTTTGCTTCCTTATTTCAGAAATCACTGGCTCTTTGGCTTATTTTCAAAGGGTTGTATGTTGTTTCACCTTTGTTCAAACTTGTTCAATTCTGGATGTAGTTTAAAGACCATTTAAAACATTCTCTTTCTCTCTCTCTCTGCAGCTTCTCCATGCCTTTTATAGATGATTAAAAGCTAGATCCTATGAAGGTTTTTTTATAGCATATCTTTTCCCCTGTGGTACTGATGGTGATAAATGGGAGGGGGGATTATGATAGACAGTTGGATGCCCTTCCCCCTTTTTCTTTTTCATTTTATTTCCACCACACATGGGCTTGAGGATGGGCTAGTCTAATGGGCAGAAGAGTATAACCTGGCCCCATGTAGGGGTATAGTCCAAGGCATTTGATGGGCTTCATCAATAGCAATAGTATGCCCAGAGTATGTCATTGTTAGGGTTCTAGTGACCAATACTAGAGGGTCACTGGTCAGCAAGGAAGGCTTTATCACAGAAGCTCCTCTGCATCTGGAGTTCCTTCCTTCCTCCCTGCCATCGCTTAGACAACCTGGCTGTTTTCAAAGCATAGGTCACTGCTGTCACCTACAGGGCATCTTTCCTGATCTCCCCAAATGTCTGATTCCCTGAAATAATTACTTTGTTCAGCTTTTGTATAAGTCTTATATTGACTTATTTGTCAGCTACACTGGACTATAAAATGCCAGATCTTAGAGGGTGGACTTGGTTTGATTTTTAGGCTTTGTCACATGCAATGCCTGGGATGTAGAAGTTGATTTATAAATGTGGGTTGAATTGAATTACTTTTGTTCCTTCAAACATACCTTAGAGAACTTGTAAGGCCCCTTCAAGCTGTAAATTTATGCTCCTGGGTCTATGTGTGCATATATATATATTGCCCAGGCAGCCTAGAGAGCTGATTTCCGAATCAGGAAGACCTCTGATATGTACTGGTTGGGTTACCCTGGGCAAGTAACTTAACCTTTCCGTGATCTAGACAACTCTCTAAGACCATGTGTCTTTGAGCAGTTAGATTGTAGAGTGGATAGTGCACAGGGAAATCTTGTGTTTAAATCAGCTATTATTTATTATCATTAAATGGAGGGGTTTATCTGCTTTTGTTGACATGGTTTCGTCATTTGGGAGTTCTCTATAGCAATGGAATCACATGCCAAGTTCCTAGCTCTGTTTCTATACAATATATATCACATGTTATCATAGATGCTGCTATCTAAGGGTAAGTTATTTACTGAAGACAGAACCAGGGATAATGGGTGGGAGCTGCAGGGAGGCAGATTGGGCCTAACAACGAGAGCCCCCCAGAAGCAGGGTGGCCCACCTCTGGAGGCCATGAGGGTCTTTAAGCAAGTTGTGAATGACCCTTAATGGGTTTCTGTTCAGCTGAGGATGGGACTGGTCTGCCTTCTGGGCTCCAGCTCTGCCTTACCAATGGAAATGACCTATTGGTCATTTGCAATAGGAAGTCCCATTGACACTTCAGACTTAGCATGAGCAAAACAGAACTTACTTTCTTCCCTGGAAACCCACACTTTTTCTGACTATCTTTATTGCTGCCAAGGGTGCTACCAGGCTTCCAGTCATCCTGGTTTGTAACCTTGGCATACTAAGGTTGACTCTTGGCACACCATGCCTAACTCAGGCTGTTCCCCCACTGACCATCCAAACCCTGCCCATCCCTCCCCCTTTTGGAAGACTTTCCCAAGAGCTCCTAGGCCCCAAGGGCATCTTCCTCCTCTGTGCTGTAGGACTGATTGCCTGAACCACACATGGGATTAGAACCTCAGTCAAACTGAGTGGGAACTTCTCTTTAGGCTAATGTGGGAACTGAAGCCCAGCCCAGGGAAGAGGCTTGTCCAAGTCCCAGGAAAGCAGAGCCACAGGCTCTGGGTCCTTTGGTACTGAATCATAAACTGCCTTGTGTCATGACCTAAAATTGATGGAGGCAGTGTGGTGCAGTGGCAAGGGCCCTGGCTCTGAAGGCAGAGGAACCAGGTTTAGATTCTGCCTCCATGGGACCTTCAGCACCCCCCAGCCTTTGTTTACCTAATTGTAAAGTGAACTCTGAGTTTCTCTCAGCTCTAAATCCATGATCCTTATGAGCAGCCTGCAGACTTTTTGGCGCAAGGGATGGGGATGGGGGGGAGGGGAGGTAGCCTAGCACTCTGGTCAGGGCAGGTACTTAAAGAGTACTTGTGTGAATGGGAGTGACTTGGACTAGTGATGGTTTTAGTTTTCTCAGAACTCCCAGGTGAGGAATCTCCTTCCACGGATGCAGGTGTTCATTTTCTCTGCAACAGCTGAGTTGCCTGAGGGCACTGAGAGGTTGTCTTTTGTCCAGGATCACATGGCTGGTATATACCAGAAATGGGTCTTTTGTCCTCAAGGCTGGCTTTCTCTCTTCTTTGCCATTCTCTCTGTCTTTGTCTCTCTCTGTCTCTCTCTTCTTAATTTTTCCTTTCCCTGGAAACAAGTCTTCTGAGGCATTTGCAAAGGCTTGCTAGGGATTTTTAATGGGTTATTGGCCTCATCGTTTGGAAGTTGTTTTCAGTCCCCACCCAACCCTCAAATTGACCTGAGTTTTGAGATAACTATGTTGGCTTGAGTCTGCCCCTCATTATTCATTGCTTTTTAATATTTCTAGGGCCTATTTTAGGCTATTTTGTGCCTTATCATTGCCTGAGGTCAACCTGAAAAATGGAAAGTGAAAAACACAGACTTGTCTGTCTGTCCCCAAAGGGTAAATTCAGGCACAGTCTATACAAGTTGCAAAGGAGAAAATGGAGGTTTGATGTCACCAAAAATGAAACATGAAAAAAAACCCAACCCCGCCAAAGCTTTCCTACCAGTTGGAACTGTCCCAAATTAGAAGGGGCTATCTCAGGAAGTGGTCTCCCCTCATCATCCACCCCAACCCCAAGATATTGTTCATCGAGTTTAGGTGGACTTTAGGCTGTGTAGCCACCAAAGGCCATTCTGACTCTGAGATTCTGTGATTATCTGAGGAGTCAAAAACTGTGCCACCAGATTAACTGAATTTGAAAAGCTCCATTTGAGAAGTTAATATTCCAAGGATTCCATGTATGATAGTGGAAAGAGAGTTGGCCTTGGAGTCAAGATGAGGGTTCAGATCTTGCTTTTGCCACATACAAGCTTGGCTGGGGTCAGAGGACTTGGGTTTGGGACATAGGACATATCACTTAATGGTGTTGGGTCTTATTTTCCTTAGCCATAAAATGAGGCTGGGTTATATTAGATGACTTGGAAGACTCTTTCCAGCTCTAGAGCTATGGTCTTTGGGAGATGCTTGAGGCAGGTGGTAGTAAAGTGACTTGCCCAATGTCAGATAAAGGATTTGAACTCAGATCTTCCTGTGTCCTAGCCCAACATGTCACCTATGTTGCCTTGTTCCCTCCTTACTCAATGTCCTAAGCTCTTCATTGAGTTTTCAAGGTAGGATAAGCCAGTGCAGTGGAGAGTAATGAAACTCCATTCATCAGAGAAATTTCCCTCTCCCCTTTCTTTGGCCCATCCAGAATTCCACAAATCTGATGCCTTTCAGAAATTGTGCCTTAGTTTGAAATGTTTAATAAGGGAGCAAAGCTGCTGACGCTTCATGAAATATGGACCTGGTGCTCAGGAATGCTCTTTGGCTCTCACATTAAGAAAACATGTGTTTCTTGATTGATAAAAAGAAAAGAAACAAGCCCCCAAATGTAGATGATTTTCCTGGGATGTGTGCATTTTTTAAAATAGTTTTTCATTCTTCCCCTACATCACTAACACATGCTTGTGGTTCATCCATCATGACTACATGGGTGCCCAAGAGCCCTCCCTCTCCAACCACAGCCCCTTCAAGAGAAGCAGAGGGGAGGGAGAAGGGTTCCTTATCTCCTGTCATTTTCCTGCATGAAGGGAGGCATTGTGATTTGAACACAGGGTCTGAGTGTCAACAACCTCAATGACTCAAGGCAATGGGGAGACAAATTAGAAGATGGTTTCTTGACTGGAGTGGGTTGAGTGGTAAGTGTCAGTCTTTGTTAGCCTTGGATTTAAACTCGACTCTAAAGGAATGAAGTCATGCTAAACACCATCCTCTCTTTCCCTCTTTTTACCACTCCCAACCCCAGAATAAAGTAAATGGAAGATTGTATAGCTTGCCCAATGAGAAACATTTGTTAGAGAACCTTCAAGAAGCAAATAGCTAGGCTTTGGCTTGCAATCTGATGTTCTAGGGAATGTTCTAGGGAATCCACTTTGGGGACTTTAAAGATTTTTCTTAGAAAATGAGACCATGCAAGAAACAGGGTAGATACTGTTGTTCTCCTGGGTCCTTTTCAGACTTTCCAGTAGAATGGGATTATGGGTTCTGGGGCTTATCCTGGGTAACAAGAGACACAAGACATTGCTCAGGGGAAATGGGCTCTCATAGAATCACAGATCTGGGGACAAAGCTTAGAGAATGTTTAATTCAATCCCTTGCCATTTGACAGATGAGGAAACTGAGTGTGGGATACTGTAGCAGGACATCAGGCTTTTTGGATATGTTGGTTTGGGAAAGATTTTTGTTTCTTTCTTCCTCTTTTAAAATTCTTAAAAAAAAATAAAGAGCAGACCTTGGGATCAGGGAGTCCTAAGTTCAAGTCCTGTGTACTCTCTCTTTGACTTCCCTTTCCTGACACTACTCAACGTGTACAGATAGAACTTGAGTGCTTTTAATTCAGCTTTCTTAGTATTCTGTAGTACTATGGTTAGAAGGCCAGCCTTGGAACTAGGAAGACTAGGATTCAGACCCTGCTTCTGATACATACTGGCTATGTGACCCTGGGAAAAAACACTTAACCTCTCAGTGTCCTAATTGGCACCTCTCTGAGACAGCTGTGGAGAAGTCACTGAGCATGTAATAAGTGCCTGCTGTGTGCCAGGCATTGTGCCAACCTGCATTGGTAGAGGTCAAGAGGAGGTCAAGAGGTAGAGGTCAAGATGGAGGTCAAGCTGACCTCCATCAGGAGAGGGCCTCCCCCTGCCAATGAGATCACAGGGTGACAGGGGTGACACCTCCATCTTTACATAGGGTCATGGGACCATAGATGGATAGCTGGAAGGGACCTGGGAGGTCTTCTGGTCCAAGCCCTGCATTGTAAAGAAGGGGAGGCTGAGCCCCAGGGCAGGGAGGGCTTCACCTGAGTTCCCATGAATAGCAGCAGCAGGAGGACGATCAGGTCCTCTCACTCCAAGGCCCCTGTTTGTTCTACCGCAAATACATCGTGGCATGTTCACTGTTTCCCAGGGGTACGTACTCATAGTCTGTACTTTTCTCTGGGATGCATTGTTTGCATTACAAGGAAATTCTGGCCTTTGGGCTACTGGGGGAAATTGTGCCTCCTGGGAAATAAGAAGCCAGCCGTGTCCGTCTCTTTTCCTAATTTTGCTGCCTTCCTTTGGAGAGATTAAGGCTGCGCCATCCACTTGGCTGGGCTGATCAGGAACACTGAGGCTTGTAGCCCCCTCCTCAGCCCCCCAAGTAGAAGCTCCTAAAGGGACAGATTGACATCTCTACTGTCCGATCTATGACAGCACACAGTAGGTTTGAAAAAATGCTTGTTGACTGTCTGACTGACCATGGATGTGTCTACCCTGCTCCTTAACTCCCTCTTGGCTTTGTCCAAACACATTACTTTTTTTCCCTTTTAAATTTCTAGTTGGGCGGAGGAGGGAATGAAAGGGGAACACACCAGATCTGGCGTGGCTAGTATCGGCTAGTTTTAATCAGTGTGGTATTTCCTCTTCCTGCTGGCTGAGGGGTGACACCTGTGTTTTCTTTAAGGCTCCTAAGAGGAGATTGAGATCTTAGTTTGGGGGCCCTGTTGGTTTGCTGTGCAGAGACTTACCATCTGCTTATATGATCTTCCAAAGACCCAATTGACAGTTTGCCTTCTGTGACTTGAGGTGGGGTTCTAGGGAGGAGCCAGGAAGAACCTGAAAGAGAAGGGGACCTAGGGATTTGTTTAAAGAGTCAAAAATTGTGGCTCAGATGGCATTCAGAAAAGACATGAAAAAACCCAGGTCTGAAAACCAGAGAGGTGATGCCAGAGGTCAGTCTTTATAGGTTTGTTTTTGTGTGTTAAATGTTCAAGCATCTCTTACCTTCCAGTCTGGTTTTCTTATCTCAGGAAGATCCACTAGAGTCAAACAGGAATAAAAATGGTCTTCTTCCAAGGGCCTCTGGCTAACTTTCACAGAGTCCTTTTAATAGCTCTTTCTTAGGGGAGAAAGATCCTGAGCAGGTGCCAGGCTTCCTCCCAGCCCAGCCCCCTGAGCCCCGCCTGTCCCTCCCTCTTCTCCATTCCCCGTGTACCCCTACTATGCCCTTAGCATCATCATCATCATAGCTACATTTATATAGTGCCTACTATATGCTAGGTACTGTGCTTTACAAATATTGTCTCATTTTGATCCTTACAACAATGCTGGAGGGGAAGGTTGGGGAAGGCTGTTATTATCCTCATTTTGCATTTGAGAAAATTGGGGCAGAGGTAAGTGATTTGGCCAAGGTCTCACAACTAGTAGGTGTCTGGGACCAGATTTGAACTCAGGTTTTCCTGATTCCATGGGGCAATGGATGGGGCACCAGGTCTGGAGTGAGGAAGATCATGTTCAAATTCAGTCTCAGACTCTCTTAGCCGGGATCCTGAGCCAGTCATTTCACCTTGTTTGCCTCAGTTTTCTCATCTGTAAAATGAGCTGGAGAAGGAAATGGCAAAGCAGTACAGCGTCTCTGCCAAGAAAACCCCAGAGGGGGTCACAGAGAGTCAGACAGGACTGAAAATGACTAAACAGCAATAGCAAAGATATTTATAGATGTGTAGCTATGTATGCATGTATGCACACACCTATACATATGTGTATACTCATGCACACAATACATGCATAAACTCACATGGATGCAAACAGCACACTATATATGTATATATATATATATACATACAATATACAAATAATGCACATATATCCATGCTCATACATACAGTATTACACAGGTTAATGTTGCATGACGAATGCATACATACATATATACTTGTATACACACATATATACATATATATGTGAGAGAGAAGATTTCCCCAGTTAATAACAATTCATTGAAGAATGGTATGTGAATGTCATTATTTCTGTTTTCCAAGAGAAGGAGCTGTGGTTTGGGGAGATTTCTTGTGGAAGGATCCCTATGTCTGAAGCCAAAGGACCCAGGTTTGATTCTTAACTCAGGCATCTATTACCTGTGGGGCACTGACCCAATCACTTAACTTCCTGAGCCTCAGTTTCCTCATCTGTAAAATGAGAGGGTTGGACTAGACAGTCCCATCCACCTTTAAATCTGTGACTTTATGGTCTCCTACCTAAGAACTCCCTTTGAAGAAGCAGTCAGGAGGAGGTAGATGGAGAGCCAGCCTTGGAGCTCATGGAGGCAGGAAGGTCCATGGTCATAGAGCAGGTAAGTGTTAGAGCCAGGTCTGGGAATTAACTCTCCAGTCCTTGTCCTTCCTCCATGCTGCCTTGCTAAGGACACCCACTGGCAAGGTCCGCTTTGGGGGAATGTTGGAGCAAAAGAACTCCTCAGAAGAATCAGCCCCAATTGTTGACTGCTCATTGCCCCTAAACCTAGCCTGGAGATCTGATGCCTCTCTGTCTCTGTCTCTTTCTCCTTCTCTCTCTCTCTCCCACCCCTCTCCTTCTCTCTCTCTCCTTTTCTCTCTCTTTCTTCTCTGTCTCCCCTCCTCTCTCTCTCTCTCTTTCTCTCCTTCTCTCTCTCTCTCCCCACCTCTCTCTCCTTCTCTCTCTCTCCCCCCTCTCTCCTTCTCTCTCTCTCCTTCTCCCTCTCTCCTTTTCTCTCTCTCTTTCTCTCCTCTCTCTCCCCACCTCTCTCTCCTTCTCTCTCTCCTTCTCTCTCTCTCCTTCTCCCTCTCTCCTTTTCTCTCTCTCTCTCTCCTCTCTCTTTCTCTCCTCTCTCTCCCCACCTCTCTCTCCTTCTTTCTCTCTCCCCCCTCTCTCCTTCTCTCTCTCTCCTTCTCCCTCTCTCCTTTTCTCTCTCTTTCTCTCCTCTCTCTCCCCACCTCTCTCTCCTTCTCTCTCTCTCTTTCTCTCTTCTCTCTTTCTCTCCTTCTCTCTCTCTCTCCACACCTCTCTCTCCTTCTCTCTCTCTCTCTCTCTCTCTCTCTCTCTCTCTCTCTCTCTCTCTCTTTTTTTCTCTTCTCTCTCTCTTTCTCTCCTTCTCTCTCTCTCTCCCCACCTCTCCTTCTCTCTCTCTCTCTCCCTTCTCTTCCCCCGCCCCTCTTTCTCTCTCTAACTAAGGGTAGACCTTGTTTTAGCCTAGAAAAGTTTTTCACTCTTGAACGCCCCCTCCCTGGTAAGAAATAAGGCCCCGAGTCCAAAGAGAGACAGACAGCTGGTCTTTGCCTAAGTTACTTCATGTCTACAGTTGTTATCTGGCCCAAATATTTTTCTTGGCCCCTGGTTAGGGATTGGGAGGGGGGTCACTACCCTTCCTGGGAGGGAGTTTTAACTGGTTTGTGAGAAACCCCACTTTTGTGGGCTGGGCTGAAGCCTCCAACTGTGAAGGGACTGATTCCAGTGGGTTGATGGGTATGAGTTAGTGTTTTCATAGAATCCCAAGGTCTCCAGTTGGAAGGGGCCTTCGAGACCATCCATTGTGACCCCCTCCTATGCAGAGCCAGCGGCTGAAGCTGGAGACACGATGGGACTTGTACAAGCTTCTGTGGAGAGTAAGCAATGAAAAAGAGCCTTGGGTCTAGGTCTTTCAACTCCTGGCCCAATATTCTTTCCATTAGGTCAGTCAGTCAATAAATATTTATTAAGACCTATTATGTACCTGGTACTGTGCTAGGCTCTGGGACACAAAGAAAAGCAGAAGACAGTTCCTGTTCTTGAGAAGCTTACAGTTGAATGGGGGAGACAGCATGCAAGCATTCATACAAGCAAACCAAGTACAGGATAAATGGGAAAGAATGGTCAGAGGGAAGGCACTGGAATTATGCTGGGTGAGGGAAGGCTTCCTGTAGAAGGTGGGCTTTGAGTTAGGACTTAAAGGAAGCTGGGGAGGTCAGGAGTTGGAGTGGAGAAAAGAGGGTGATACAGGCATGGGGGCAGCCAGAGAAAATGACAGGAGTCAAGAGAGGGAGCCTCTCGTTCATGGAACAACCAGGAGACCAGCATCCTGAGACTGACAAGTACAAGACAAGCAGACTGCAGAGGCAGGAGGGGGCAAGGTTATGGCAGGCCCAGCATGCCAAGCATGTTTGCTCCAGGAGGCGACAGGTAGCTGCTAGAGCTTATTGAGTAAGGGGTGATGTAATCGGACCTGGGCTGGAGGAAAATCACTTCATAGCTGGATTATGGGCTGGACTGGGGAGAGACTTGAGGCAGGCACACCCCTCCCCATGTGTGAGGGTCTGCACCAGGGAGGGGATGGCATAAGAGGGGAGGAGGGGATGCATCTGAGAGATGTTAAAGAAGTAAAATCGACTGGCATTGGCAGCAGCTCCAAAATGAGAGGTGAGAGACAGTAGGGAGCCCAGGAACCTCCTGGGGAGTGAGCCTCGAGGACTCAGGATGGTGTTGCCCTCAATGGGAAGGTAGGAGTGCGGAGGGTTTAGGGGGAAACGTCATGAGTTCAGTTTTGGACATGTGTTTAAGAAGTCTCCTGGTCACCCAGCTTAACATGGCTGAGAGGCAGTTGGAGATGTGAGATTGGAGGTTGGGAGAGAAATTAGGGCAGGATAGGTAGATGTGAGACTCTTCAGCATAGAGATGGTCATTAAATTCATGGGAGTAAAAGAATATAGAAGAAGAGCAGGGGGTCCAGGACAGAGCCCCATGGGCACCTACAGTTTGAGGGCATGCTCTGGAGGAGAAGCCATAGAAGATTTGGAAAGAGTAATCTGGTAGGAGGAAGGAGAGCCATTAGAGAGGGCTGTCCTAAAACCCTGGAGAAAAGAGAGTATTGAGAGAAGAGGGGGACCAACAGGTGCCAAGGCTGTAGAGATGGTCAAGGAGAATGAGAAAAGGCCATTGCATTTGGAAACTAAAAATCACTGAAAACTTTGGAGAGAGATGCTCTGCTGAAACGAGGAGGTTGGAAGCTGGATTGGAAGGTCAATCAAGAAAATTTATTAAGAGTCTACTATGTGCCTCTCACTGTACTAAACATTGATTATGGTTGTTATTCAGTAATGTCTGACTCTTCCCCACCCCGTGGACCATATAGTCCATGGGGTTCTCTTGGCCAAGATACTGGAGTGGATTGCCATTTCTTTCTCCAAACTGTTGATTATACTGACTCTCTACATACCTAACCTTAGATTTACCCTAGACTGATGCCTCACTGGGATGTGAAGGGCAGAGAACATAGCTGAGGCCAGGAATACCAGGGAGAGGGGTCAGCTTCCCAGGGCAGAAGAGGCTGGTTCTAGGATTTGTAGAGTTAGAGCTGGTCAGGACCTGAGAGGTCAGCCAGTCAATGCCTTCATGCTTCAAACCGAGGCCCATTAAGGGGCAGTGTGACTTGCCCAAACTGGTACAGGCAATAAGTAAGTGCCTCAGACCTTTGTCTGTCAATTTAACCAACCCAGGACTGAAACCAAGTGTATTTACCTGTGAAAGGAAAGGCTGTGGAGAGGCTACATGACAGTTTTCTGGATTTAGGGAGAAACCTTATGAGTTACAGGGAGCAGGTGTTCTCTATTTATTAAAGCTAAGTTTGACTTAGGAGTGTGGATTTAGAGCTGGAAGGAGCTGTAGAACAGGGATTCTTAACCTTTTGTGTGTCCCACATCCCCTGGGTGTCTGCTGAAGCCTAGAGACACCTTCTCATAATACTATTTTTATTATTTTATTATGTTACATATTTGAACATGTTATTATTTTATTTAAAATAAGGCGCATAGGATGATGAAGGAAAACACTTATTGAAATATAGCTCTCAAAAAAGTCATTTCATTTCTCTGACCTCAGTTTCCCCATCTGTAAAATGGGGCTAGCAGTCACACTCACCTGAGAGTTGTTGTGAGCATAAAAGGAGATGTTGTACATGAAGTGATTTGCAAACTTTAAAGCCTGCTGTTTTAAGGTCCCTCCTAGCTCTGACCTTCTCTGCTCTAAGAAAGGAAGAGATAGTGGAAAAGTGGGAGAGAGAAATAGAGAAAGGAAGGAGGGAAGGAAGAGTGAAAGAAAGAAAGAAAGAAAGAAAGAAAGAAAGAAGACATGAAAGAAATAATGAAAGAAAGAAATAAGGAAAGGAGAGAAAGAAAGAAAGGAAGGAAGGAAGAAAAAGGAAGGAAGGAAGAAAGGAAGGAAGAAAGAAAGGAAGGAAGGAAGGAAGAAAGAAAGGAAGGAAGGAAGAAAGAGGAGAGGGAAAAGAGAAAGAAGGAAAGAAAGGAGGAAAAAGAGAAAGAAAGACAGAAAGAAAGAAAGAAAGAAGGAAAGAAAGAAAGGAGGGAAAAGAGAAAGAAGGAAAGAAAGGAGGGAAAGAAAAAGAAAGAGAAAGAAAGACAAAGAAAGGAGGGGAAAGAGAAAGAAGGAAAGAAAGGAGGGAAAAGAGAAAGAGAGGAAAAGAAAGAAAGGGAGAAAGAAAGAAAGGAAGGAAGAAAGAAAGAAAGGAAGGGAGAAAGAAAGGAAGGAAGGAAGGAAGGAAAAGAGAAAGAAGGAAAGAAAGGAGGGAAAAGAAAGAAAGAAAGAAAGGAGGGAAAAGAGAAAGAAGGAAAGAAAGGAGGGAAAGAGAAAGAAAGAGAAAGAAAGACAAAGAAAGGAGGGGAAAGAGAAAGAAGGAAAGAAAGGAGGGAAAAGAGAAAGAAGGGGAGAAAGAAAGAAAGGAAGGAAGGAAGAAAGAAAGGAAGGGAGAAAGAAAGAAAGGAAGGAAGGAAGAAAAGAGGGGGGAAAAGGACAAAAAGTAAAAAGAAGAAAGAAAAAAATAAAGAAAAAGAAAGAAAGGAAGGAAAAGAGAAAGAAGGAAAGGAGGGAAGAAAGAGAAAGAAAAAGAAAGAAAGGAGGGGAAAAAGGAAGAAAGGAGGAAAGTAAAAAGAAAGAAGGAAAGAAAGAAATCCATCTAACCAGGCTTCTCTTGGCATTGCTGAGTGGGGCAGCCCCAGCCTCCCCTCTCTCTCCTTCCATCTTGATGATCCACTCCCTCCATTCCCTTCTTCCCCAGCCCTGTTGACCCCCTAATCAGAGAAGGGCTTCTGAGGAGGAGGTTGGTGCCTGGGTCTGATTGGGAGGATGGGCCAGGCTGGTGTAGTTGCTGTGGGTTCAGGCACCAGAACAAGGTGGCAAGGATTCAGAAATAGAGGCAGGCTCCACAAGCCCCCAGTCTCTGCCCAAGAGCTCCGTGTTAATCACCTGTCTGGCTTGCCAAGAATGCTTGGTAGGAGGATGATGCCAGGGGAGGGGGAAGCAGGGACAGGAACATTACAGGTTTTACCCAGTGTGCTATAATCTCTTGTCGGTTTAAGGGCACATTTGGCGGCTTGATCCCAGACACCGTGACGAGTCCCTTTCTTTCCAGACTGGGGGCCAGGAGTACCCAGGAAAGGCAGTGGAGCCTTTTGTGCCCCCTTCGTCTGTCTCCTTGATCCCTGACTGTTCCAGGCTGGTGTGGCCATGCTCGCTGGTGGGACCTTCTCAGATTACTACAAACATTTCTACAAAGACTGGTGCCTTGGAGTAAGTGGGAGGTCTTGTATCATAGAGAGCACTCAGCATTTGGGGTAAAGAGACCTGAATTCAAATCTTGACTTGGCTACTATGCAAACTGTGTGACCTTGAACAAGTTGTGAGCATTAGTTTTCTCAACTGTAAAATGGGCACAGTGATTGGTCCCTCAAGGCTCTTCCTCACTGGGTTGTTGTGAGACTCCAGTACACAAAGCACTTTGTGGACTGAAAGCATCTCCTAGGCTTGTTCCAGGCATTGCTTCACTGATTGGGAATTTCAGGAATGAAATACTGGAAAATGGGAATTTGTTGTTATTCAGTCTTCTCAGTTATGTCTGACTCTTCATCTGGGGTTTTCTTGGCAGAATTCCTTCTCTAGCTCATTTTCCAGATAAGGAAACTGAGGCAGACGGGTAAAGTGACTTGGCCAGGGTCACACAGATAGGAAGTGTCTGAGGTTGGATTTGAACTCAGGAAGATAAGGCTTCCTGACTGTAGGTCTGGCATTAAGGAATATTGCAATACCCTGGCAATAGGAGCACTGAGCCTGAGTGGTGGAGTGGCCCTTTTGGGTCCCAGCTGCTGCCTCACCAGGGCAGAAAGATGGTGACAGAATGAATTAAATCAGAGCCCTCTGGCTTCCCAAATACAACAGCCTCCCTTGGAATGGCAGGAAAAGAAAATCTTTTTCTCCTTAAGAATTCAATTCCCTCTTCTCCAGCAGAGACATTTCCCTCAAACACACACATGGAGAGGTAGCCTGGAGCCCAGCCAGGTCAGATCAGGCCGAGGGGAGCCAATGTCTGTCAGCAGGCAGGTGTGAGGGGTAAGGGGACTGGGTGTGGCTGGCTTTGCACAGGCGGAATTATTGGACGGCTTTCTCTGAGGTGTCTGGGGGGGGTGGGAGGGCACGCTGTTCCCTTCTCCCCACCCCACCTGGGGAAAAGTCCATCTCTTGCCCATTGGAGCTGCCAGACTGAGAGCTTTGGGCCTGAAGCCTCCTGTCTGGGGATGCGGGCAGCTTTGGAGGGCTGATGGGAGCTTTCTTCACACCTATCCCCCACCCCCAATTCCAAGGGAGCCCATCCTGGGACTTGGCGATCCTTCCAGAGTCTCAAACCCAGACCTGGTATCTTTGCTCGGAAGCTATTTTATCTTAGACTCCTCTTGCTTGTTCATCAAGGCAGCAATGACATGCATAGGCTGCTGCCTCCTCCTCCCTCCCCACAACATATGTGGGGCACTTAGTAGGCTTTTCATAAATGCCTGTTGACTTTCCTCCTAAGACGCAAGTGAGCTCAGACCAATTCAAGAATAGTTTGCTCTGGGAGGTTGAAGATGATGAGATCATAGGATCTGGAATGAGGAGAAACCTCAGGGAGACAGCTTATGAGCCTGGTTTCCTCATTTAACCACCATGGAGAAAGGTGCCAGATGAGGAAAATGGCGCCTATGAGGGGAAGAGATTGGCCCACCACCCCCCAGCTTGTCAGTAGAAAGAGAAGGATTTGAATCTGGGCCTCCTGACTTCGAGTCTGGCCATCCCCTCCTTGATGCTCCCAGGAAGAATTCTTAGTTCTGGGCTCAGTCTGAGCCTGTTTTTTGTCCCTACTGCATTTTACAGGACAGTTTTTGGTTCTGTGCCATGTCCTTAGGAAGCTGTGGCTTGACTGTAGGCTCCCTGGGGGCAGCTTGGCTCACACTGACCTGTCAGTGGGCATGTTCTATCTCCTCAGTGGAATGTAAGCTCTTTGAGGGCAGGGGATTTTTGTTTTTTATTTCTTTTTCTTTAATCACCAGAGTCCAACCTTTAGTGCATACTTAGATGTTGAATTGAATTTGAACTGTTGACTCTCTCAGCATCAGTATGTTGTAATGGAGGGTGATGTTTTAGACTCAGAGGACCTAGGCTTGAAGCCTCTTTTTGTCAATTACTACCTGTGTGACCTTGGATGAGTCACATCCCCTGCCTAAGTCTTGGTCACCTCATCTGTCTTAAGCACTCAACAAACATTTATTAAGGGCTCTGTATGCTCAGGCATACAAAGACAAAAGTGATAATGGCGAATGTGAGGAACTCTCCACAAGGGTGAGGGTTGGTATGGGCAGAGGGGATGCACAGATCAGTACATGAAGGGGCCGATGTCTACCCCTTCATACTGGTGAGATTGTGATCCTGTGATGCTGAGATGTTCAGAGGTCTCCCTGGATATACATGTACATGTACATGCCCAGAAATGCTTGGGATTCTGAGAGGACAGTGCGTGTGATGGGTTCCAATCAGCTCTCAGGGAAGTCTGCTTTACCACATCCAAAAAGGGCCCTCACCGCAAGAAGACACAACCACTTGGATCCATCTGCATGTCATGACCTACTTAGAGACATTTAATTTTAGGGAAAGAATTTCGGGAAATTATATGGTCCACAGCCCAGCTCTTGGTGAGGAGTGTATACGTGTTTCTCAAAGGTACACATAACCTTTTGTGTGTGTGTGTACCGCTGTGCCATATGCTTTACCATCCTGTCTTGTTAGGCATGACTTGTAGCTGAAGTGAGGCAGGGAGAGACAGGGACAGAGACAAAGAGAGACAGAGAGACAGACAGACAAAAACAGAGAGAGACAGAGACAGACAGACAGACAGAACAGAGACAGAGACAGAGACCAAGAGGGAGAGAGAGAAAGGGAGAAGGTCTTCCTTAATCATTGCCCATTCTTTTGGCTGTGTTAATGTACCTGGAGAAGGACTTCTCAGTAAGGAATCTAGATTAAGACTCCTGATGCTGGGAGGTGTTACTCACTTTGTGTCAGAAGGAAGTGAGTTCTGGTCATTATTGGATACTTACTAGCTGTGTGACCTTGGGCAGATTGCTCAATCTCTCTGGGTCCAACTCTGCAATTCTGTCTTTGATTCTGTGCCTTGCAAGCTTTTGGGGCATGGAAAAATCACTAGCTACCTCTGAATCTCAGTATTCTCAGCTACAAAAAAGATCTCACCAGGTTAGGACGTTGGGCTGTCTAACATTAGGAAGTTTGTGGTGCAAGGAAGAGAAACCAGAAAACTGAGCTCCAAGCCCCATCTCTGAAGTTTCTGACCTGACACATCAACTGCCTGAGTCCCTTGTGCTCAGCGATGATGTGAAAGGATTGGGCTAGAGGGCCTCTGAAACCCCTCCCAAGACCTGTAAGCACCTTCCAGGTCCAGAGCTATGATCCTTACTCTGACAGAGGCAAAGTTTTATATTTGAGTTCTTACCCTCACAGATCCATGATGAGGGAGATATAGCTAGACAGCAGTTTGTCTCAGGAAGACCTGGGCATTCTGGCAGCCTGCAAGCTCAGTGTAAGCCAATGGTAGCTTGGCAAGCTGGCAATAGTGGCATCTGTCTGCACTTGGCCCTGTGTGGCAAACTGCATTTAGTTCTGGGTGCCACATTTCAGGAAGGACATTGATAAACTCAGCGGACTTAGAGGAAGATGACTACAGAGTAGCAAGGGCCTTAAGCCCATGCTGTGTAAGGATCAGGGGAAGGAGATGGGGTATATAGCCCCAAAGGGGAGAACCAGGAGGAAGATGCAAAGAGATTCATTTGCAGCCAATGTAAGGAAGCTGAGAGTGGTCCCCAAATGGTGTGAGCTGCCCACTGGACCTCTGCCAACAGACACTGGCTGACTACTTGTTGGGGGTGGAATTGTGGCCTTTGGAACGGGTTGGATGAGATGTCTTTTCAGGTAAAAATTCGGTATTTCTTATTATTTCGGGGAAGAAAGGATAGAAATTGGTGAGGGCTTCATGCATTTTGAAAAATCTTCAGTGTTTCAGTAGGTACACATTCACCTCAATTCAGTCTAATTTAACAAACACTAATTAATTGATTTAAAGCACCTGACATGTAGGTTCCAGGGCTACAGATGCAAACGAAGCATGTTCTGCTCTCACAGAGCTCAGGTTGTGATGGGTGATGGACCATGGCATCAGGGATATGGTGACATGACTTGCAGTTGACTTTGATTTGAGTGAGGAAGGGCTGTGCAAGGTCACCAGCTCACTTTCTCCTCCAGAGCCATCTGGGTCCAGTGGCCAGATATTTATTCATCAGGTCGACTTCCTTCCGTCCTTCCTTCCTTCCCTCCTTCCTTTCCTTCCTTCCTCTATCCTTTTTTTTCTTCCTTCTTCCATCCTTCCCTCTTTCTTCTCTCCCTCCCTCTTTTCTTCCTTCCTTCCCTTCCCTTCCTGCTCTTCTTTCCTTCCTCCCTTCCTCCTTCCTTCCTCTATCCTTCCCTCCTTCCTTCCTTCCTTCCTTCCTTCCTTCCTTCCTTCCTTCCTTCCTTCCTTCCTTCCCCCTCTCCTTCTTTCTCAAAACCTCAAACCTATTTCACTCTGAAGCTCAAAGATTGGACCAAAATAGTGTAATGAGAATGGGAATTTGAAGATCTTCTCTGTCCCTTAATAGACCTAGGGGGGAGTCTGAAGACCTCCCCTGCTGTGAAGATAAACTCTGCCTCCTAATAGGCTGAATGTAGTCACATAGAGCCTGTGGTGGGAGGAGTTTGCTGAAGGGAAGCAGAACCCACAGGGAGCTGGTCAGAGCCAGCCAGATGGTGGGAGAGAGAGGACACTCAGACAAGGAGTCAGATAGACTTGTGAGTAGATATTGATGTTGTATTGGTTTGTGGGAAGGCTGAAGGATGCTGTGGCTCTCAGTGTTATTATGGTTTCTGAGTATTTTTGGTCCTATGATGACATTGGCTTTCTGGTTTTGGGATTTGGTTTTCTGGTGTCTAATAAATCCTTCAGTTCTGTCCTCTACCTGGGGAATCTGGTATAGTTTGCCATCGAACATCATGTGATATTTATAGTCACGGTGTTTATTGTGATCGTGGGCACTGTAAATATTTCATTGGCGCTATATATAGGTCCCTGCCCAAGCTCCCCTTAATGGCTATATTTTGGGCCTTCCTGCCTCAGAGTGAATGTCAACAGTAACTTTTTTTTTTGACTAGCAACTCCAAGGGTCTTTCCTTCCCAGTTTGATTTTTTCTTTTTTCTAATCAAAGGGGGAATCTCTTGACTCACTTCTTAAAGAGGCCTATTCATTAAATGGGCCTTACCTCACTCTAAGTGTTCACTAGAAAAGGCCTAAAAGGGCCAGGATTTCTCATTGCATCCTGGCTCATCTCCAATAGTCCTGATGAATATCTGGTCACTGGACCCAGATGGCTCTGGAGGAGAAAGTGAGGCAGGAGACCTTGCACAGCCCTCCCTCACTCAAATCAAAGTCAACTGCAAGTCATGTCATCATTCCCTGATGTCATGGTCCTCTTTGAGAATGAAGGGCAAAAAACAATGCAATAAGCCATATAATAGTATATTCAAAGTCATGCAACATAAATTCAAGAGGGAACGTGCACTAACCCTTGGCGGGATCAGGCAAGTCCCAGTGTGGCAGGCAGTGCCTGAGCTCTGACTTGGAGGAAGCAGGGGACAGAGGTGAGGACCAAGCTTTTTGGTGAAGCCATCAGAGGTCACTGACTGTACTTCAAGGCTAGTTATTGACTTAAAAGGGCAGCCAGGTGGCTAGTGGATAAAATGCCAGGCTGGAGTCAGGAAGACTCCTTTTCTTGAGTTCAAATCCAGTCTCTGACACGTAGTAACTGTGTGACCCTGGGCAAGTCACTTAACCCTATTTGCCTCAGTTTCCTTATCTGTACAATGAGCTGGAGAAGGAAATGACAAGCTCTCCAGTATCTTTGCCAAAAAAAACAACCCCAAAACCCAAATGGGGTCACAAAGAGTCATAATGCAATTAAAAAATAACTAAACAACAAAAGTTGACTTAAAACATATTACCAAGTTAGAGCTAAACCTTTCAAACCACCAATGGAGAAAAAAAGAAAACAAAATGTAATACAGCCCATTTGTTCCTCTGGTCAGAAGCTTGTGGCCGGGACTTATAAGAGCTGGGGGTCAGCTAAGCTGGGTCACATTCATGACTATTTATAGTAAGTATTTTTTGAATTTCCAAGGAAGTCAAAATGTATGGCCTGACTCCAGCTTATGGAAACTGAGTAGTTTGACTAGCTAAAAGGCTTTAGAAAAAGCTGTATCAGATTTTATCCCCAAATTCACACAATCTGTCAGAAGTCAAGATGATCCCCCAATCACCAGGCCAATGGGGAGTCTTCAAGAAGATGGATGGCGTGTTGCCTTTCCTTCTTCCAATGCCAGACCATTAGTCAGTCAGGCGACTGGGCAATATGAGCTGTCCACTTCCTTCCCCAGGCTCCTCCGGAGATGAAGAGCAGTCTGGCTGAAGAAGCAGCTGGTTGCTTGACTTATTCAGAAGACTTCTTTGATCTCAGAAAAGGTGATCTCGGTTTATCTAGACTCTACTTTGAAGCTAAGACAGGATAGAATTAGACTCAGATTTTTTTAATCTTCAGAGGGGGAGAAAGAGAAACTCCAAAACTTCAGCTATTGCCTCCCCAAGCTCTTGCTTAAGGGCCCCAGGCCCTTTAGACATGGCACCATTAGATCCATTAGACATGGCACCCTCTATTTGGGAGGGACCCTCGAAAGCTCAACCTGCCACACAATTCAGGAACATGAGGTCCTTGAGGACAGGGACTGCTTGTGATTGTATTCCCTAGCATCTGTTACAATGGGCCTCAATAAGTTCCTGCTGAATTGAAATTGAATTTAAAAATGCCTTTTCTGCAGCTTCCCTGACACTTGTCCATCTAAGCTCTGATAGGTGCCCATTCCTTAGGTTTTCCATCTTTGTAGTCCATGGACTGTGGCCAGTGATGGGCTTGGATGGGATGGAGTTAGATGGAGCTCAAGTTATATTGGTGGGTTTAATTTACCTTTCTTAGTATTCTACAACATGGTGTAGAGATTGAAGAGATGTCTTAGGGCCAGGGAGACTATGAGTCTCCACTGTGACTCATACTGGCTGTGTGATCTGGGCAGATAAGGTGATTTTTTCAGTGTTTTGCCGCTCCTGGCACCCTTTTCTGATACCCCACCCCCCAACCTCCAAGCTATTGGGTTAGCCGCCATGAGCCTGGAGTGTCATGCTTCTTCTGACCTCTGCCTGTAAGGCCATGGGCTCACACAGGCTCTTTCTTGGTTATCCCATGAAAGAAACCCACCCCTTTGGCCCTCATCACAATAAAAGCTTTGCTGCTTCCTCTCCTATCCATATATCAGTTAATTAACAAGTATTTGCTAATTACTTGCTTTTTACCAGGAATTGTGGGAGGCTCTCCAAAAGCTCAAAGTCTAGCCAGAGGAAACAGCACATGCACACAATACACGCATATACATATATATATGCATAATGCATTTATAGCATATATCATACATATAATATAGTCACCAACCACATAGCATATAATATGTATATGTTATATAATATATGTGTGTTATACATATATGTATAGACTTATATTCTATAAAATACATTTATTTGGTATATTCAGCAATATGATGTACATACACAGCTGTACATTATATATGTATTGATTATATACACATTATATAATATGCACATTGTATCATGTATAACATTATATACCATAATGTTATATATTATATAATGTGTATATTATATAGGATGTAATACATATATATGCACAAAGATACATTATATATGTACATTCATATTGTGTATTATATAATATATAATACATTCTAATATTTATACATTATATATTATATCATATAACATACAATTATACTATTTAATTATATAATATATCATATGCTATACCATCAAATAGAAAACAAATATTATATAATGTACAATGTATATAGAAATATACATTATATTTACATACATATGTTGCATGTGTGTTTATATTTGGGGTATGTCAGTTCACTTGTAACTTGTTGAGGGGGGGGTGCTGCCCAGGGAAGAGTGTGCTGATCAGAATTTGAACCCACCTTTGTGAGACTGTGCATGGGGAAATCATTTAGCCTCTGTGAAGTTTTCCTTCCCAATCTGTAAAATGAGGCTGATGATGCCTACTGTGTCCACCTGCAGGATCATCGAGGACCTCCAGGTGTACAAGCAATGTGAAAACCTCTTTGTAAACCTCTGGAGTCAGTGGAAGGGACCACTCTTGCTCTGGGCACAGAGTGGAAGGATTCCTTCGAGAGCTAGGGGGGAGGTTTACCCCAGTGCCCTCATAGATTGCTCTCTCTGGAGAGCAGATAAGGAGCTGGTGGGTTTTGGTTACTCAGCCACCCACAGAGAAACACCAGGAAATCCTTTATTTTTTATTTTTTTTTTTGCCAAAGGGGAAGGAGCTGCATGGGTCCAGCTCCATTAAAAACAAAACCGTCCACCCCCCAAGTCATGCCCCCTGCCTTGTCACCAGGAAGGTGCCCAGTGGGAGGGGGGCCACCACTACTGTCCTTTTCTTGCCTCTCCTGCCCCCTTTGTTACTGGCTCAGAAGTTTATAAGGATCACACTTAGAAGTTTGTCAATAAACGTGATTGTCTGCAGCTGTCCTATCAAAGTAATTAGGATCTTGGGGCCCCCACCATCCTGGCACAGCCCTGCAGTTTCTTAGCCCATTGCCCAAGGCTCCATCTTCCATCCTTGCACTGACTGCTTGGGAATGGTCCCAGAAGAGCATTTGACTCTTCCAGGGGAGAGTCAGTGGGCTGAGCAGACAGTCAGGAATATCTCCATTGTTCAAATTTTGCCTCTGAAACTTAGCAATGAACGGATTTCCTGCCTTCTCAGGTAGAGAAGGAGGTGGGGGGAAGAAGAGAACTTGGAACTTCAAAGTGTAAAAATAAATTAAAAATAGAAAAACGAGTGATTAAAATGGGGCTTGACAGAAAGGACAAGAAAACAGGAAGCAATGATACCGGCTTTAAGGTTTGCAAAGCGCTTTACAGTACATTTTCTTATTTCCTCTCCAGAACATCACTGGGAGGTAGACATTATTATGATCCCCATTTTACAGAGGAGACTGAGGCTCAGTGAGCTTAAGTGGTTTGAGTCTGAGGTAAGATTTGCATTCATACCTTCCCAACTCTAAACCCTGCCTTCCCCATCCCCTGTACCACCCAGCTGCCATTAGGAGACTCTTGTCCAGGGTTGGGAAGGCAGGGGGGAAGCTAGATAGGAAGAGGCTTGGGTAGTGAGGTCCGATGGAAAGAACTGTGCTTTTGGAGTCAAGGGACCTGGATTGGATGAGAGGCAAAGGGGACGCTGGGAAGGGAGGCTGGAGAGCAGCTAGAAAGGCGCTAACAGACCTCAGATTTGGCCTGGACCAACAAGCATTTCTTGAGCCTGTGCCCAAACTGTGGTTCTGCCATTGGGCTTGCCCATGCTCCCCTGGGTCAGAGTGCTTTCTGTTTCAGAGTATCTTTGTACCCTGGCACTATGCTACCTGGGCACAGTGAAAGGAAGGCAAAAACTATCCTTGACCTCAAGGAATTCTATCTAATGGAGGAGACAGCATACAAACAACTGTGTAGAAATAAGCTACGAACTGAATCCTTTGGAACTAAGCTTAAAGGGAAGGCTCTAGCATTAAAGAGGGGTGGAGGAAGGAGGGATTTTAACTGAGACTTGAAAGAAGCCAAGAAGACCAGAAAAGGCAAAGAATGGAGGGGATGGGTGTGGTCCATAAAATACTGGGCCTGGAGGGAGACCAGGGTTCAAATCCTCCCTCAAGCACTTCCTAGTTGTGTGACCTTGGGCAAGTCACTATTTTCTCACTTGTAAAATGAAGAAGCTGCCCTCAGCAGGTCCCTTTCAGCTCTAAATGGACCAGAGCACACTAGAGCAGTGGTTGAAAGAGACTTGTAAGAAGACTTTGGGGGAGGGAATGGCCCACCTGAAGCTTTTACAGGGCTCTTGTGTGGGGTAAGCCATAGACTCAGCCTGATGGCATCCTGGAAGCACAATGTGGATGGACCAGTCAAGGAGCTGTCCAGAAATGGAATGAGGCATCTAGGAATTAATGAGTCTTCTGTCACTGGAAGTATTCAAGAAGAACTGGATGACCCCTTGTTGGGTTCATGTCAAGGGGCTTCTTCCTTGGGTATGCTGGCTAGATGGCCACACAGGTCCCTTCCAGCTCTGATATTCTCTGATTCTCTTACTCATGGAGACAGAATGAATGTGGGTGAGAAATGTAAGCAGGCAGAGCGTTTACTCTGGGCCAGGCACTGTTCTAGATGTACTCTCCATGTGCACAGACAACACTGGCTGAACTGAAACGCGTGGCTCAGTCTGACCATATATACATGTAATCCCTGAGAGCCGGAGATGGGAGGATGTTAGAGTCAGGTTTACATCGCTGGCTTGTTGGTCCATTCTGTGGAGAGTTTGCATCCTCCTGGGTGCATTTGGGAGATCTAATCTGCCTGATTGAGGGAAGTTGTTTTGGTGCCTCTGTGAAATCGATCTAATTGCGAGCTTTTCTTTTTCTTTTAAATGTCAAGGCAGAATGAGATGGAGAAAAGTCCCAAACTTCTTAATGTGAAAGAAAGGGGGGAAAATCACTTCCTATCGGGACAGACACCATCTGGTAAAGGAAATGGGGATGTTTAGCCTGGAAATTTTCTTTCTGGCCAAGTTTCCCCTTCCCACTTCTTTCTTTAAAAGGAGAGGGTTATTTCTCCCTTCTTAGGTTGCAGGCGGTGTCTGTCACCACATCATATACAGCTGGGGAAAGTCTTGGGGGATTGAGGATTGAGTGAGCTTCGGACAGGCTGTTCGTGGTAAGACAAGACTGTTTAATCTGGACACTAATTTCCTCGCTTGCCTCTAGCTCTGATTTGGTTTAGAGAAATATGTTTCAAAGGGTCCATTATCACCATTAAGCAAAAAGAGAAGGAAAAGGGCATGAACTGAGGGGCCTTTTAATCTCCTCTGGCCATCCTTGGGAGCGCCAGTGTGGTTTTGTATCATAGCTGCAGGGTGTCCCTAAAGTCTGGACATCTCATTAACTATGCATATTTTCAAGAAAGGAAATTTTCAACAACATTTTATTTAATTAGCATAAAGTTTAGCCATGACAATTTCATATGGAGTAAATGCTTTCATTAGCTATTGGGGATCATTTTCCAAATGAGATATTTAATTAATTAATTAATTGATGAGATTTCCTATGTGTCTCCTATGTCTTCCTATGAAATCTCATTTATGCTAATTAAATAAATTGTTGTTGAAAATTTCATCCATTTCATTTCTTGAAAATATGCATAATGAGATTTCCTATATGTACAGACTTTAGGGATACCCTGAAAGACACAGGAAAATAATGCAGACTGAAAGCACAGTCTGGGTGTTTCTTTTCTGAAATCAGAGAAATAGTTGCCAATCTTTCAACTGTGGCCTTCAGGATGGGGAAGTACACCTTGAGGTTTTCTCCCATGCTTAAATCATGGCCCTTCTATTGGGGGGGAACTAGGGAGGGGAACAAGTGTCATGAGGAAGCTCCTGTTGGCACCCTCAAAATTTTTCCCTTGGTGCAATGTTCTGGTTGTTCTACCCTAGTTACTCTTTGCTGCTTAAGTTTTTGTATGTTGTTCTGAATAAAGTGATGGCATTGAAAAGGTAATGGGCTTGGATTCAGGGGCCTGGGTGTGACCTGGGGCAGATTCCTTGTTGGATATCTCATGGTGCATCAGCGGGGGAAGGGCTCTGTCTAGTCTAATCCATACATGAATGGGAATCTTTGCCAAAACGTGTCCAACAAGGACTCATCCAGGCTTTGCTCAATGACCCTCAGGGAGCGGGAGCTGCTACCTTTCAGACGCCTGGACCACTTGGGGATCTTTAGGAAGCTTTTTCTGACATCAAACCTAAGTCTGCATCTTTGCATTCCCTCTGGGAATGATTGGAATTGAGCTAATCCCTCTGTAACATGACAGTTACTATGATCCCCTCCCCATCCAGTCTTATTTCCCCTGGGCTAAACATCCCCAGTTCCTTCATGACAGCTCTTCAAAGGCTCTCTCCTATCTCTCCCTAAATCTTCACTTTACCAGCTAAACATTCCCACTCTTTCAACAGATTTGACACAGAAGCAATTCCCTCCCCTCCTAGGATTGTCCTCTCCTATAGATTATCAATGCCCTTAATAAACTTTGGTGCCCTAGTACTGCAAGACTTGTCTGTATTGTTGTTGTTCAGTCATGGCTGACTCTCCATGACCCCATTTGGGGTTTTCTTGGCAAAGAAACTGGAGTGGTGTGCCATTTCCTTCTCCAGTTCATTTTACTGATGAGGAAACTGAGGGTGAAATGACTTGCCCAGGGATACACAGCTAGTAAATGTCTGAGGCTGGATTTGAACTCCAAAAGATGAGTCTTCCTGATTTTAAGCCCAGTGCTCTATGCACTATGGCACCACCTAACTGCCTTATTGTCTGTACAGAGCAGAGTATAAGGACTCACCTCATTTCTCTCTCAATGCAGTCTGGGGTCACAGCGGCTTCACTGGTTGAATATCACACTGATGACTCATAGTGAGCTTACAATCCACAAAAACCCATCTCTGTGTGCCTCAGTTTCCCCCTGTAAAATTTTGATAATAGTACCTGTCTCATGGAGCTGTTATCAGTCTCAAGGTAATGGATAGAAAGCACTATAAAAATGTTAAGTGCTAATGTGTTTTCAAAATTTTACATGCAGATGGAACTGCACTTTTCGGGGGAGATGGTTAATGTGGGAACTTGTTTTGCTGGACTTTGCAGATACATACTGATGGCTTTATTTTCTCACAAAAACCCCAGACTTATTAGTTGAAAAAATAAAAACAACAAACTATTTAAAAATCATTTCCTTAATGTGTTTGTTCCCTGATCTACTTCTGACCTTTCATTCTTCTGTGGGTCATTGGTCTCTCCATGTGAATTCTCCTTCCCCTAATGACAGCCACATACTCTCCCTGCCTTTCCATCCTGGGACCTTCTTGCCAATGCTTTCTGTAACACCAGCAGAATGCTCGCCCAATGCTGGAGGCCTGCCTTGGGCTCTTTTAATATTTGAAATCTGACCTCAGTCTTCAATCTGAAATTCCATCTTCTACAGGAAATCTTTCTTGATTCCCCTTAATTCTACTGCCTTCTCTCTGGTCATCATTTCCCATTTATCCTGTAAATAGCTTGCTGTTTCATATTTGTTTGCCTGTTACCTCTCCCATTAGATTGCAAGCTCCTTGAAGTGTTATTAAAGTACTTTCTTCCTTTCTTTCTTATTCCTTTCTTCTCTTTTTTCTTTTTCTTTCTTTCCTTTTTTCCTCCCTTTCTTCCTTCCTTCCTTCCTTCCTTCCTTCCTTCCTTCCTTCCTTCCTTCCTTCCTTCCTTCCTCCTCCCTCCTTCCGTCCCTCCCTCCTTTCTTTCTTTCTTTCTTTCTTTCTTTCTTTCTTTCTTTCTTTCTTTCTTTCTTTCTTTCTTTCTTTCTTTCTTTCTTTCTTTCTTTCTTTCTTTCTTTTCTCAGAGGGTCTTGACCTCCTTCTGAGGCTTGCTTTCCCCCACCATTGTACCATACCTCCTCCTTCTGGGAGCTGGGGGATCAAGAGTTCTCAATCATTTCTTCACTGTACTCAGTCAAGGTTTATTCCTCGTCTCCTGCTTCTCCACTCAGTTGAGTTTCCCTTGGTACCAGAATTCCTAGTCATGGCTTTCCTCCTGAACACTTGTTAGCATGCTGGGAGGGGGATCTTGTTCAGGTCCATGTTAGATTAGGTAATTTTTGAGATCTCTTCCAGCTCTAAGTTTCCATGATTGTCTTCTGTAGAAAATATCTCAAACTGGAGTCCATCACTAAAATTGTATTGCTTTTGCTGCATTGGGTTTTTTTCCATGAATAATGACCCAGCAGGGGAGACAGGTCTGGCAGCTGTCACAGCTTTGGGAATCAACATTTTGAAGAGTGGATTCCTTACTTGTAGAAAGCAATGTGTTTGACTGAAACATGGGTGTGCGGAGTGGATTATAAGGGCATGAGGCTAGGGATTAAATCACAATAGACCTTAAATGGCAGTCTATCAGCAAAGATTTATACGTTAAATTTAAATTTTTTCAATGAACTAAAATCTGTTTTCTCTTGCCCTTATCTTCTCTTTCATTGAAAAAAAGAAAAAGGAGACAAAAGTCTTATAACAGGTAAACATAGTCAAACAAAACAAATCCTCAGCTGGTTGTGTTTAAAATGTCTCATTCTGCTCCCTGAAGCTATTACCTGTCAGTCTGTCCCGTGGCGCCTGACACTTCCCAACTATGCTATGCAGGGAGCACACTGCCTGTCCTGCTGAGCCTGGAGTCAGGAAGAACTGATTCAGATCCAGCCAGCTTTGTGACTGAGCAAGTAAGCTGACCTTCTCTAGCCTCAACTTCCTCCTCTGTAAATGAGGATAATAAAAGGACCTCAGTGATCACAGTCCACTCCCTCCACCAATATAAGTAGATCCTTTCCTGAAATTTACAGTCTTATGAGTTTCTTGGGGCTCTCAAAAGTTGTGAGTTGTCTAAACTCCTGCAAGGTGGGACATGATCCAGGGACCTCCTGGTTCCTAAAGTCAGCTCTTTTCATTATACTACAATTATGTATACACACACACACACACACACACACACACAGACACACACACACACACACACACACCACCACCACCACCACCAAAAATACAAGGCTAATTTTGGGAGGAGTGCACTAACACCTGGGAGGAGGTATCAGGAAGTGACATCTGAGCAAAATTTTGAAGGAAACAAGTATGGTTGGCTGGGGAGTTTGGACCTAATTTCTTATGTAATGAATAAGAAACCAGCAAAGGTAACAATAGAATAAGTCTACAGTAAAATTAATTTCAGATACTTACTGGCTGTGGGGCCCTAGGCAAGTCACTTAATCCTATTTGCCTCAGTTTCCTCATTTATAAAATGAGCTGGAGAAGGAAATGTCAAACCATTCCAGTATCTTTGCCAAGAAAACCCCAGATAAGGTCACAGAAAGTCAGATGTGATTGAAATGATTGAACAACAACAATATGCCAGGCCCTGGGCTAAAAGCTGGGGATTGGAAAAGAGGCCAAAGACAGTCCCTGCCCTCATGGAGCTCCCAGATAATTCACAGTATATTTTCCATAGAGTGACACTCTAGGGAGATGCTAATATCTGGCCTACAACCAGCCCATGGCGCCTTCTGGTTCTCATACTTGGTTCTGTGCAGTGGAAGCCCTTGCTTTGGAGGCAGAAGACGTGAATTAATTTCTTGATTTACAGCTCACTGATTGGGGGGTTCGAGACACAGCACTGTGTCTTCCTGGGTCTCTCTTTCCCCTTCTATACAATGGTGGGGTTGGACTTTGTAAAATGGTGAGGCCTTTGGGGTCTAAAAAAATCGATATGTTCATGATTTTTTGAATCAGGACCTGGGATTTCATTGGTAGCCCTGCTGTCTTTGATTGGTAGGCAAGATTCCAGGTACTTCAGGGAACTCTCCATCAGGAAACTTCCTCTTAAACTCACCAGCTTTGCAATTTCTAGTCCCCAAGAGCTGGCTCCGGGCACTGAGAAGTTAATTGATCTGCCCAGGGTCACACAGTTAGTTTTTGTTCCAGACTTTGGACCCAGTTCTTGTGGACCTCACTATAGACTCTGTGTGCCATGTTGCCTGACCTAAATTAATGATTAGATTGGATTAACTTCAGCAGACAGTGACAGAGTGCTTACCAAGCGTAAGCCGGATAGAAGTCTCCTGGCTCCTAAGCTTTTTTTTTAACCTTTGGTTCTGTTCCATCAAAATGGAGAAAAGGAGCTAAGAAGCTGAGTCTGGAGAGTGGCTGAGACCACACAGGCCTGTGTCCTCTCATGGAGCAAAGGCCAAGTTTATGTAGTGAATTATTGTGGCTCGGCGTTCCACTCTGGGCACCTCAGTAGCCATGGAAATGGCAGAGGATCAGGAGCTCAGCTGATGAAAGATTAAAAGAGTTCATTATGGAATGCCTCAAGGAAACACAACTTGGAAATATTTGTAAATGGATAGGAGGGAGGGGGATAGGGTGGGTTGGCACTGGGCAAGAATGAAAAGTCAAGAAAATTGTGCAGACATGGAGACTTTCTTGGAAGAGACAGAGACGAGAGGCTCCCTAAGGTCCTTGCCCATCTCCCAGTGAGTTCCAGATTCCTCGTGTCATAGCCTTGGCCAGACATAAAATGGGAGGTCTGTGTAGGCAGAATCCAGATGCAGTGGGAAGCTGCATTTTCCATCCCCAGTTCATTTAATGAAATGTATGTGTTGTAGAATCTTTGGAACTTAAGGGGCCTTAAGACCAGAACTGTTTCCTTTTCCTAAACTGACATTTTTTTAGCAAGGTATATAGTCATATATAAAATGATAATAATACATGAAAGTATATAATTGCTAATTATGAATGATAAAAGTATATAAAACAATAATAATTTTTTAGATCTTTGTTTTCATTAGTATAAGGAACTCCTGGGTGAGAAGCTCCCTCTGCCATGGTGTTAGAGAGTCGCCTATGGAACGGGATGGTTTTGCTGGAGGAGGTCTAAAGCAAATTAGAGGTAGAGCCAGAATCAGGAGCCAGGTGCCCAGGCTCCCCAGTGACTGATGCTCTTTCCATGATGTGCTAAGGTTTCAAGGGATGACCAGGCAACCTCTTTCCCCCAGCTAGCTCCTGTTGACATACTCACTCCATCAAATCCAAATTCCACAACCGGCTGGAATAATAACGGCTTCTTTCTGACATCATGTGCAGTGAGGGGCATAGGAGCCTGTCATCACGCTCTGCTGGCTGCCACGTCATCTCCCCTCCCCTATCTCAAAGCCTTCTTGCTCTGACATCCCTCCTATTAGTCATCGGGCTGCATTGCTCCAAAGGCATGGGATGGAACTGAATTGGGTAAGAATGGATGAGGCACATACAAGAGATGCTCAGGAAGGGGAAATGGGCCTGGAATTCCAGACTTACTGGGCCAGGAAATTTGGGCCAGTTCCTTGCCTGATCTGGGTCTCAGTTCCTTTGTATATAGAACAAGAGGGTTATACTAGGTGGTGGAGACCGTTGGGTGCGATTCAAGAATGCTGGGTTTGAGTCAGAAAACCTGAGTTCGAATTCACTTCATACTTGCATGAACATGGACAAAGCCCTCAGCCATTTGGGCCTTCACTTCTTCAAATGTAAAACAAAGGATCTGCACGTGATGACCTCTGAGGGCCTGTGATGTCTGTGCTTCCTTCTGATTCCAAGGTGCTGTGATTCTATGAAGAGTCACTTCCTGGTGTTTCTGGCTTGTGATCTCATAGAGCGAGAGCGAGAAGGGCCTTCAAGGCCTCACTCAGTCGCCAGTGCCTCCTGGAACATCCTGCAGTTTTTGTTCTCAGACGGTTAGCTGGGGGCAGTGAGGAGTTTAGCTGCTCTGCCAATGTCACACAACCAGTGGATGCCCAGAGGTCTGGAAGCCACCACTGCCTCTCCTGAATCCTACAATTGTAATAACAAAACACCAGTTGTCACAACAGGGAACTTAATAGTGATGACTATTCCCATTTTGGAATCAGCACCTCTACTTCCCAGCTCTAAGAAATGGTCAGTTATTTCCACTGAGCAACTTGTTCAGCCACATGGTGCCCAGCTCTGAGGACCAGGAAAGTCCCGCAGGAAGATACCTCCTCTAGGGGGTCTATTTAGTCATCCCCCAATAATTCTGTCTACCTTTCTCTATCTCTCAGTCCACAGCCATGTCTCCCACTGAGAGACGGCCTTGTCCAGTGGAAAGAGCTGGGTTTGAATCCTGCCTCTGATGCTTAACTACCTGTGACTTCAGGCAAGTCACCCAACCTGCCAATGGGTACTTTGGTTCCCTCATTTGTAACATGAAGGGCTGGACTCCATGATTTCCTTAGGTTCATGTCAGTTCTGAAGGTATGGTCTGGTTGTTGTGTGTGTAAATCAGTACATACAAGTACTGGGTCTATGAAGGTAATCTTCTAGGGGATGGCCCTGGCATCTGGGCACACTGGGAAGGACTTCTGGAGGCTTTGGTCTGAGTCTTAAAAAAAATCTAGGAATCCTAAGAGTCACCATTGGGAGGGATTAGCATTCCTGGCAAGGGGAGCAGCCGGTACAAAGACTGAGGTGGGAAATGGTCATGTTCAAGGCACAGAAGCAGACAGACAAGGGTGACTGAGTATGGAAAGTGGGATGGTAGGTAAGAAGCTCGGAAAGATAGAAAGAGGCCAGTGTGTAAAAGGCTTTAGATGTCAATGAAGATGGATAGAAGGACAGAGAGATAAGTAGATGAGGGATTAGGGTGAGGGACATACAGACAGGTGGTAGATGATGGGTGGACATACAGCTTATAGACAGATGGATAGCTAGATCACTGGTGGATGGAGGGATGGATAGGTGTTCGATTATAGATAAGTGAGAGATGAATAGCTAGCTAAGTAGATAGGTGATAGATGATAGACTGATTGGCTGATAAAATGTTTATTAAATATTTCTTATGTGCCAGGCACTGTGGGTTTTGTTTTGTTTTTGATCTGGGAGTTAATAGGGAGCCCCTATGATGGCTGAATGGAGGGGCCCCTATGGGAACTTGGGAGTATTTAGGTTGGAGAAGAGAAGACTTGACTTCAAGGCCTGCCTTTTAGGAGAGGGGTCAGCCTTCTGCTCGGCCCCCGAGGGCAGAACTTTTTGTCTTTTTATCTCACCTATGCATAGGGTCTCCCAGTGTCAGGACCTTAATAAATATTTGTTTATTTGAATTGAATGCAAGGAGTGGTGGGGGGGGGGGGTTGAGAGAGGCCAATTCCATCTCTGGAGCCTTGAGAGTGTCCCAGAGTGGGCCGAGCTGCCTCAGTGGGGAGCGGGGCATCCCTTAATGTAGCTCTTCAAGGAGAGGCTAGGTCTATTAAAGGACTATTAAAGACAGGACTATTAAAGACAGGCTGGACTAATGGGCTCTGGCTTTCCTTCTGACTCTGACACGCTGTGATTCTCAGAATGCCATCTTTTCCCTGCCCCCAGAATCCCAGAATTGGAGAGTTGGAAAGGACGTTAGCAGCTCCCCAGTCCAAGCCATGCTGGGATGGCATCCCCAGTGGGGGCTCTCTGACCTCTTCTTGGAGACCTGCTCAAAGGGCCTGCGCCACGACCACCTACCTCATCCCCTCCAAGGCTTCTCACACACTTTGCCAGGGCTCCTGACATCAAATGTCAAACCTCTTTGCAACCAGCAACCCACAGACTTGGTTCTGTCCTTTGGGTCAAAACAGAATGCCCCTTCCAGTCCCTCATTTCACACAGCTGAGGAAACCGAGGCTTCTAGAGACAAATTGACTCACCCAAGACCATTCAGTAAGTCAGAGTGAGAGCTAAGATTTGAGCCCCAGGCCTTTGGGCTCCAAATCTAATGCCTTTTACATGCACATAGCCTTACCTCTTTCTCTCTGTCTCTGACTCTCAATGTCTATATCTGTCTGTCTGTCTGTCTCCTGTGTGTGTGTGTGTCTGTGTGTGTGTGTTTCTCCCCAGGAAGCCACATCCTTTTCCAAACTTCTTCTCTCTCACCCAAAGAACACATGCTGTCAAGACTTTTTTTTGGTGGGGAGGAGCATTCAGGGATAGGAAGAATTCTGTCTTCCATTGACCTTTCCAAGGTTTCACAGATTGGGGATATTCCAGTGGCTTTGCCCACTCTGGGTTTACTCTGGGTTTGCCTTAAGTACAAACCCATATGTTTCAGCTCCTGCTAAGCATTTAGCAAACCATTCACTTAACCCCTCCGGCGCCCTGCTGGAGACAAGGCATTTGCAAGCAAACCCCTGGATATCAATAGGGCCTTGTGTGATTTGGTGAGCTTGTGGAGGGGGGTTCAGATGCACCTGGGTGGGGCTTAACCCCTGCACCCCCAGGCTCTTGAGCCAGGGAGCCTCTGAGGGGCTTCAGACGTGCCAGAGATGCACAGCTAATGAAATCTCTCTGCTCCCCTGAGGTTATGTGATCCCTTCAAACACTACTTTTGACAGAACACATATGATTTAGTTTTATTTTTAAGATTTGGAAAGAGCCTTCTAAAGTTTTGATCCCCTCCAAGGTCTGTGCATAAAAAAAGACAAAGAACTCTCTTTGGGGCTGGGCAGAAGGCTTTTGGGAGGCTTGGTTATAAAGGAAAGCAGGAAGAATCTAAAGCAAGTCGAATGAAAGTTGTCTCTGCAGCTCCATAGTGGGGGAGGCAGAGTCATAGAACAAATGCTGCTGCTGGGAGATGCAGGACCAGGGCTCAGATCTGGTCTCTGTCACTAAATACCTGTGTGACCTTAAGTCGTGTTGTCACGGAAAAAAAAAATGCTGGATTTGGAATCAAGATTCTGTCTCTGGCACTCTGTGCCTGTGTGGCCCCAAGCAATGAAACCACTTCTTATTTCCTCAGCTGTAAGAGGAGGCAGACTAGCTGATATGGCTTCCCCCTCCCCAGCCCCCTTTCCTTCTACCTCCAAATCTAAGATCCCTTGATCCTACCAACCGCCTCCTTGCTCATGGCATCTGCTTCCTGAGTTGCTGGACTAAAAGGAATTCACCATTTGGTGATGATGAGTTTCCTTGATCATGGTTAGTCTGGATGGAAGATATTGTTCATCCATGAACGGTCTCATGCCTTCTCAGGGTGATGGGACCTGCTGGAGGGCAAGATCTGGGGTCAGGGACTTCGAGATCCCAGCGTCATGTCCACACTAAGACAAGGCAGCAGAGATCAAATGATTTAGTACTATTCCCCTTTCCCCTCTCCCCACTCCCCAAGCCTTTTTTCCAGACAAAGAGAACTGTGGCCTTATGGGTACAGGGAACGTTATGGCAGTGAGTTGGTTGACAGGTTCTTCTCTCTTTCTTGGTGGTCTGGTCTTGGAAGCTCCTCTTCTGTCCCAGTGTAGCAGTAACCACACCGGCATCCCCAGGATGGCTGCTAGCATAGGTTCTTAGGTCTGCTTTACTAGGAAAGATTCAAGGGGTCAACAATCTTTTTAATTACATTCATTAGCTCAGAGGAAAAGTCAGCACCCTGAACTTTAGAGAAAATACAAGCAGAGAAATAAAGATCGACAGGACTTCTAAGTCTGAGGAAATACTGCAGATCAGCAGAAAGATCCAACTGTTTGATAATATATACATAGTTACCAGAGAGATAAGCACCAACATCTGGGTTTTTCAGAACTGGGAGGCTCCTTAACGGCAACCCAGAGTCTCATCTGGTCAAATCACAAGAACACCCTTCCAGTGAGTGAGCCCCAAAGAAAATGGCAACCTCAGAGTATATATACCCTTTTTAGAGCCAGAGGTCATCATAAACCTCCTGACTGAGTGCCTCATTAGAAATTAACAAAAGGTGTGAAAGCCTTCCTATGAGCAAGCTTCCCTTAATGGGCTCCATGTTAGGCCTATTATTGGGCAGGGAAGTTCTTATATCCCATTAACATTACACACAGCTGCTTAGCAAAGCTCCACGTGGCTTATTTGGAAACTAGACTCATGCCACTTCATTCAGCCCTGCTGGGTGAGATCCACTTGTGGGCCTTTGGAAAGGCTGTATCTCCAGGGGAGGGCTTTTGGGAATGCTAGGATGAGCAGGACTCTGGGGCTGGCCTCACAGGCATGGATTGTTTCAGGACTGCCCAAAGTCTCTTGGCCAGCTTGCATTTATTTACTCCAACATTACTCTCCATCTCCTGCCTCCATGACTTTGCAATGGAATCCTCCAGCTCTGAGTTTCCCTGGCTTCATTCAAGGCTCAACTGGAATTCCGCCTTCTATAGGAGGCCTCTTCCTATCCCTCCACTTGCTAGTTCTTACCCTTCCAGGGGACTTCCATTTACTGCATATAGATCCTGTATGTATCTAGAGTTTGACATGTTGTCTCATCGTTAGCAAGTGAGCTCCTTGAGGGAAAGGAATGATGTCTTTGCCTTTCTTTGTATCCCCAACTGTTTTAGCACATAGTGAGTGCTTAATAAGTGCTTGTTGACCTACTGGAAGAGTTAGTGTGGTAAGGTGGAGAGAGACCAGCCTCTCAAATCAGAGGATCAAGGCTCAGATCTTGGGTCCAGTTCTGCCCACCTATGTGACCTGGAGCAAGTCATCTCCTCTTCCTGGGCCTAGATTTACTTCTGTGTAAAATGAGGGGACTCAATGGCCTTTGAGGCCTTTTCCAACCCTAGATCTAGGGACCTGTGATCCAGAGATCTGGAAAATATGTGGAGCTCAGTGCTTACTAGGCCTTTGGAACAATTGGATCCTGGGGAATTCTGTCCTAGAGCATGCCCTCCTGTCAGCAAGTCACAGTAATGAAAATAGGTAATTAAAATAGATTCCAAGCTGTAAGGGACCTCAGAGGTCTTCTGCTTCAACCTCCTCATTTTAAAGGTGAGCAAATAGGCCCCAGTAAGTAAGAGACAGGCAGAATATGAACTCGGTCCTTGGAGGAATGCATCATTCCTCCCACTGCTGTACATGGATGTCCTATGTCTGGTGTCTAAGGAGAATTTAAGATAAAGCAGTCTGAAAGGCTTGATCCTGCTCCATCCCTTGTCTCAATGACCTTGAGCACATTTCCTAGACTTTCAGGCCTTGACTTTCTCATCCATAAAATGAGGGGGGTTTGATTGCATGGCCTCCCGGATTCCTTCTAGCGAAATCTGTGATCCACTTATTATACCCATTTTGCATATGAAGAAATTGAGGCTCCTAACACTTAAAGGATTACCCCAAGGTTACACGGCTAGAAAATGGCAAAGCCACAGCCAGGACCCAGGTCTCCTGACTCCCAGACAAGTGCCTGTACCACTGCACCACACTGCCACTCTCAGTCCTCCCAGATATTCCTGGTCTTTGCCCTCAACATCTACAGATGTTTGACCTCCTGCCTTGTTGCTGTAGATTGGTTTTAATTAGGATGATCAATGGGGATGAATAAACACAGGACTGGAAAGAGGGCACAGTAACACAGCTTTAAAAAATGTATTTTTATTTTAAATTCCCCACGGGCAAGCTGAAAATTACCTCAACACTTCCATTTATTTTCCTAATCTTGAAGCTGGATGCTGAGGTTGTGAAGATATGTGTGTATATGTATGCATGTGTGTATATAAAATGAACATACACATATGTGACTTAAGTGCTATATATGTGACACTATATATATATCTATATATCTATATACATATATAAATATATGGAGAGAGACAGAGAGAAAGAAAGAGAGAGAAGGAGAGGGGAGGGAGGGAGAAGGGGGAGTAGAGAGAGAGAGAGAGAGATAGAGAGAGAGAGAGAGAGAGGTAAAGGAAGGTAAGAAGCCATTCTAGGCTCACTTTCCCCCTTCTCTCCCCACACCCTCCCCAACTTGGCCTGACCCTAAGAAAATGTGTGAGCACTCCAGGGCTGGTAAAGTACACATCTGGGTCAGCTTTGTTCCTGTTTCATTGAGCAAATCAGCATGAATAGCTGCTACATGGGACCAAGAATAAAACAGGATAAATATGCCGGAGATGGTTGAATGAGGCTTACAGCTGTTTGCCCCCTTGCTCGCCTTTCTCAGGCTTATTTTTAATCATTCGGCTAGTTTCAGGAATCTCGACAAACACTTGGCATGATTCAAAAGAGATCTGGGTTCTTTTCAATTAGGAAAACACTTGAGCAATGTGCTTTCTGGTTGGGGAATGTGTGGGTCAGTGGAGAGAGACCCTTGGCTGCCTCCCACTGATTGAAGTGTTCAGAGAGTCATTTGAACAGCCCAATAGTAAGCATTAATGGAGAGCCCTTCAGGACAGGGACTGTTTCTTATGCAAACTTGTAATCATTCAGGGACCTTGGAGAGAACCTTTCATGTTTCCCCATCTTAACTCCTGATAGATTGAGTAAATGGATGGATAGAAGAATGAATGAGTAGTAAAACCTGGGGTAGTGGAAAGAGCTTTAGAGTGGAAGTCAGAACCTTTCAAATGTAAGTTCCCTGGGAGCAAGTCTATTTCTTACTTTGGGCTTGTTTGTTTGGCACATAGTAGGGCCTCATTAAATGCTCAGTGGATGATTGGGTGGGATCTGGGCTTGGTTCCCTTCTCTGTCAGTATGTTGGGCACAGGACTAAGCCTTAGGGTAAGGCTCTGTCTTCATGACACAGCCTATCAATGCAGAATGAGTTAGAGAGGATTATATGATCATTCAGATGTTGAGACCTTTGTGGCTGCTGGACTTAGCACCACAACAGCCTTTTCATAACCTGGTCCCACCCTAAGCTGTCTGTGTCTTTGGACATTACTCTTCCTCTCATACTCTACTATCCATCAAAGCTGGTCTCTCTGTCCTTCCCAGATGGTTCTCTATCTCCCTGTTCTGTGGTTTTGCCCTGCTATGCCTGAAATGTGCGTTCTCTTCATCTTAGACACTTATTAAATGCTTGTTGATTGACTATTTCCTGATGATGGAAGGGGTCAGGTCTTCAGAGCATTTTAGAGTTCAAAGGAATTGTAGAAATCACTTTGCCCAATGCATACCTAGACTCCCATCTACAACATTGCAGACAATTGGCCCTTTGGTCTTCTTTTCCTTGAAAACCTTCATATGGAAGAACCCAATTATCCTGCCCATTGTACTCTAGGACAGCACTAATTATTAGGAAGCCTAAATCAGTCTCTGCAACTTTCATTCATTGCTTCTATTTCTGTCCTGGGGCCACGCAGAACCAATCTGACCTCTTCTCCACATGAGCCCATTAGATATTGGAAGACAACTCACATATCTCCCATAAGTCTTCTCTTCTCCAATCTAATCAATCATCCCTCATGTGGCATGTCCTGAAGACCCTTCACCTTCCTAATTACTCCCTATTAACATTCTCCAGCTTATTAATATTCTTCATGAAATGTGGTTTCCTAAAACAGAATCCTTTCATCCAGATATAGTCTGACTAGGGCAGAGGACACCAAGACAACTGCCTCCCTATTCCTGGAGAGGGCACCAGGTCTTTCTCTTTTAAAAATATTTATAAGTAGTATTTTATTTTTTCCAATTACGTGTAAAGATAGTTTTCAACATTCATTTTTTATAAGATTTTGAGTTCCAAATTTTTTCACCCTTCCTTCCTTCCCCCCTCCCCCCCCAAGATGGCAAGCAATTTGGTACAGGTCATATACGTGCAATCACATAAACACATTTCCACCTTAGTCATGTTGTGAAAGAAGAAACAGAACAAAAGGGAAAAGCCACAACCACACACCGAAATAAAGAGAAAATAATCTGCTTTTATCTGCGTTCAGAATACATAGTTCCTGGATGTGGATAGCATTTCTATCACGAGTCTTTTGGAATTTTCTCGGATCTTTACATTGCTGAGCAAAGCCAAATCTATCAAAGTCAGTCATTGCACAATGTTACTGTTACTGTGTTCTCCTGGTTCTTCTTACTTCCCTCAGCATCAGTTAATATAAATCTTCCTAGTTTTTTTCTGAAATCCGCCTGCTTATGGTTTCTTATGGAATAAAGCATCCCATTGTATTCACATACCACATCTTGTTCAGCCATTCCCTTGTTGATGGGCATCCCCTCAATCTCCAATTTTTGGCTATCATGAGAAGAGCTGCTATCAATATTTTTGCCATGTGGGTCATTTTCCCTTTTCTCTGGCCTCTTTGGGATCCAAGGCTGGCAATACTATTGCACAGGGCCTCTCTTCATGAAGCCTAAAATTATGCTCACTTTCTTGGCCACCAGAACCCAGCTATTGCTGACTCATGATGAGTCAACTAACAGTGAACTTATCCTGGATCTTGATGATCTTTGTATTGTCTGATGCACAGAACAGATGAAGGGACCTTAATGATCATCTAGTTCAATCCCCTAATTTTACAAATTGGGAAACTGAGGCCCAGAGAAATGAAATGACTGGTCTGAGGTCACATACTTAGTAAGTGACACACCCAAGTTTTGAACTTGGACTCCTTGACTCCACATCCAGCTCTCCTCCCACTGCACCATGCCTTGGTAGGGGCTTCCTAAATGACTTAATGATAATACCACCTGACATCTCTACACATGCTAAATTTTGCAAAGACTTTTCCTTATAACAATTCAATGAAATAAGTAGGGTGGCTACTATTATTAGGGGAAGAAGATTCGAACCTAGGTCTTTAGACTCCAAACCTAGTGGTTTTTCCATTATTTGTATTTTATACTTGTTGCACAAAGTTTTTAATCAGACTTGTTGACCATCAATCAATCAATCTCATTTGTTGGCGATGTGTGAATTAGCTCATTCATTTGCTCTTAGCAATGTGCCAGGCACTGAGGCATAAATCCCTGAATGGTACGATTCCTGCCTTCTGGGCCACTCTCCTCTTCTTTGGTGATTTCCTCTTGCTGCCATGCTCTACACAAGCCTTACTCACCAAGTTGGGTCATTCCATGAGAAAACAGGAGACCACTTCAGAGGAGAGTCAGCTAAAGAAAGCTTTAAGAAGAGTACGGTATGAAAGAAACATGCTAGCTTTTCTCATATATTTGAAAGGTTATCCTGACAAGGGTGGATGAGACTTGATTGGCTGGGCCTTAGGGGGCAAAATAGGCATGATGGGTGGGAGTTGTACAGAGACACACTTAACCTCAATATAAGGAAAGCTTCCTAATGTTAAATCCAGCTGGAAAATGAGCTGCCTCAGGAAGTAGTGAGTTCCCCATCAATGTATGTATGTCTGCAAGTGCAGCTTTTCTAGGGGATTCCTGTTCAGATATGGAGTTGGGTGCGATGACCTCTAAGGGCCCTTCCAACTCAGACATTCTGGGATTCATTTAGACTGCCTGCATTCCAGTCATCAATTTCCCAGTCTGGGCCTCCAAACCCTCATCTGTGACATAATAGGGTTGGATTAGATGGCATTTAAGGCCCCTGGTTATTGGTGTCCTGCACTGACATCCAGTATTGAGCTGGTCCACTGGTAACATCAGGAAGGTCTTCATGAAGCCAGATGTGATGTGCATCAAGAAAGCTAACTGAGAGAAAATGTCAGTTCAAGTCAAAAAAACAGCATAACATTTGCCAAATCATCAACAGCGATGTGGAAATAGCCATTTAAAAAGATTTTCAAAAACATTTTCAACTGTTCTCAAGGGTTGTTTCTTTTGTTAATAATAAAATGGGAACTTGGCTATCTAAATGATGTGAATCAGGTTCCGTCATTTTAGAAAATCTATTTTAAAAACATACTGTTCTCTTTTTTATGTGCTAGCTACTCTGGTGGGAACCCTTCCCCAGAGCCTGCAGGCTGAATGAAGGGGCTTGCTGTTGTTTCTCCCTGGATTTCTCTCTCATGATTTGATCTAGTGACCTTTTAGTTCTTGGCTAGAATAGATCTGGGAGAACTGGGCTCCTCTTTTATCCATCTTATCTTAGCCATAAGATGCTCCTGTTGCCATCTTATCTAGAAATCCCTTTTGACCTAGGTTTCTCAGGCTGAGGTTTTTATGGTTTGTTATATACTTAACATTGAACATAAACACAAGTAATTGAATTTGCTTAATAATCGTTTACCTTTAAATTAATTGATAGATAGTAGAACATGGTGGAAAGAGTTGGATTTGGATTGAGAGGACCTGAGTTCAGTTCTTACCTTGGGCAAGTCACTTAACTTGGTGGGGGCAGTTGGAGCTTTGTTCCAGGTGCCATCTGGTAGGGGCAAACTATTAACCAGATACTGAGATCCTTGAAAAAAGGAGGGAGATTTACCTTTGAACCAGTAGATAATAGCCCTGGGTCAATTCATACATTGTAGATAGAATGAAATGTTTTTGAGGGATGGCAGGAGAGAGAGAGGCAGAGAGAGAAAGACAGGCAGACAGAGAGAAACAGAGAACCAAGGAGAGTGGGGGAAATTGGAGAAGGTATATCCAGCACTGCAGAGGTTGGCAAAGGGGGGACCAAATTAAGTGAAAGAAAATGAAAGCATAATAGAGCAAGAGTTCTAAGATGAAGGCATTTGTTAGCAGCAGCATAGGCATCTCAGAAGGCACCATGAGAGAACAGGGAAAAGCAGTCTTTGGAGGTACTTCACTGAGGCATGTGGAAATGACGTAAGGATGTGGTATCAGTTCTCTAACCTGGAAGTTGGGATTCATATTATTTGAACCACTTACCTCATAGGGTTCTTGACACATTGTAAGAACTTAAATGCTTTTCTATTCATTCATAGGGTTGTAGTAAGAAAAGTGCTTTCTAAAACAGAGTGGAAAGTGCTCTATAAATGTGAACTGTTGTTATCATTACTTCATGAAGACATTTTCTCCTTTTTGGGGGGATGATTCCAAATTCTAAAACATCTTGCTTATATTGGACTGAAATCCATCACTTCCAGTAAGAATCATCCAGCCAAAGAACCCTTGAGAGAGAAAAAAAGCTTAGAACTGAATGTTAGAGCTGTAAAGTCTTAGCCATTATCTGGTCCAAATCTCCCATTTTACAAATAAGAATATAGAAAATGAGGATCAGACAAGTGAAGTGACTGCCCCAAGATCTCATCAGAGGTGAGAGCCAAGCCTAGGTCAAGGGATCCTACACCAACCCCCTACTTTTAGAGATAAGATATTCTTAGTCCTTTCACTGTGAGAGGAAATTGATTGTAGAGGTTGGCAAAGGGGAAAAGTTAGTATTGATTACTTTGATTTATTTTTCATTTGATTGTAGTATTAAGATCCATTCTTCAGGAAAAGCTAGCCATGTAGCTAAGCCAGGCTAACATAGATATTCTCTTAAGTCTAGATTACCTGTAGGTTTAGGGAATGAATGGATCAATAAGACTTTATCATTTACTAGCAGGTAATTTAGAGTAAGGCATGTATTTCTGTAGGAATAAAAATAATCATAGGATTATAAAACTCTTTTTTGAAGGCTAACTCCCCCTTTCTGGCATCTGGAAAAAGGGGGGTTGACTAATGGAGAAGCTTTTTTCTTGAGCTAGAATTTAAGTTCAGGTTGAGTAATGGAACCTTCTAAGGTCGGCAGCTGGAAGATGGCAGATGAACGCTAACTACAAACCCCGAGTTCCTCTTTCCCAGTGAGCTTTCTGGTTACCAAAAATCTCCACCTGTAGGGCAAGGACTTCTGGGGTCATCTCACTCTGACAGCTAAATGTTGCCAACAGTACAAATTTGGGTTAAGAAAGTCTGGGAGGAGTGAACTAGTCAGGTGACTTGTCTTGTCCAATTAAGTTAGATCCAAAGCAAATATCCTATTTTTTGTTCCTCTTTTCTGTTATAAAAATAAGCTCTGTAAATCACTCCTTTATCACTAATTATTGAGGAATTAATTGACCTGACTTAATGGTAACCTACTATTAGATCACTATTTAAACTTTGCACCTCAAAATTATTTCAGATAATTAATTTTAACATCTGGAAGCCCAATGCCTAAGCCTAATCCTAATATATGGTGAAGGGTGGAGGGGGTGGGGAGGAATTGATCAGGACAGTTGTGATGAATTCATTTTCTCCCCATCTAGTTGATAAAATTTAAGAAAATAAGGAGCAGATAATAAAGGCAATGATAAGAAGACAAGGAGTGGATAACAAAGGTCTCGGATGAAGTGTGAAGAAGTGTACATACTTATGAGATTGGAAGAAGTTCTAGAACAAACTTGGTAGAATTGGTGGGCATCTGGCTCAGGCAAGTGAGCCGTTGGCAGCCCTTTAAAATGAAAGGCTAGAGAGTGAGTCAAATCAGAGGACAGCTCTGAGGAGTATGGCAACAGAAAACATAGTCATCTAGAGAGGTAGAATCTTGCTGGTTCTTTAAAGGGTATCAACCTCAACTCCCAAAGGGAAAAAAGATTTCTCTTATGCCCCTTCCCTACACAGGCCTTTGCATCTTGGAGGGGAACTTATCACCAAATAGTAAACACAACAACAAAGAAAAAGGTATTGGGGACCAGCAATATCAGAGGTTTGCATTCCCTTGGCCACACCTAAGTGTATGCCTTCCTACTAATGTACTCTATGCAAAAGCCCACTTTCCCCAGTGATGCTATGTATATTTGTAGGAGATTGCCTCAGGTGTATCAGAGGAATGCTTTGTAGTTATTGTAAATGAGCTAATTGTGTCTTATAACTGACTGTTAAAGGGAAACACACCAGTGGGGGCTTGTTAGCTATGTTTTTGTTGTGTTCTGTTTTGTTTTTGAGTGCAGACATGTAGAGTACCTTAACCTCCTGGGTAGTTCCCCACCTTGGAGACCAAATCGTTTAGTGCCAGTTATTGGGATGTACTGTATTAGTTCTGCTCTCTAAGACCAAGCAGGATAAGTTTAATACCAGGTGGACTGTCTGTCTTTACCATTAGTTTTCCCCTTCTCCCCTTCTAAGGCTTATGACTCTCTTCTACCCCTACCCCACCTTTTTAAAAATAGCACCACAGCCCTGCTGTTAATATGGAGTGGAGGAGGAAAAATCTGTTGGCAGTCAGAGAAGACAAAGATGTTTTTTATCTTGGTAGAGTTTAAAGAAAACAAATGGACCCAGTAGAGAAGGAGGGTAATTTCAGATAAAGGCTGAGAGAACTCTGCTGGGGTTGGAAATAACGACCCCAATTCTTTTCTTGGCCATGGCTATGTCATTTGGTTCTGGGATTTTTCCTCTTTACAAATCACTTGGCTTCTAGGAAAATCTCCCCATTGAAAAGGATGCAGTGTGGCTGTAATATTGGCAAACAATGGGAAAGATTTAACTCCTGGGTTCTTGCTGGGACTAAGAAAAGGTCAGTGGAATCGCTGTGTTCAGCATTTCAACCAAGCAGAAAGAAAGGCAGAGGCAGGCTGTGCATTTGGTTGGTTCGTCTGGGATTTCCTGGTATGGCTGCCATCATTTCCGGGACAGTGATGGGCAGCATGGTGAATCAGAAATATGGCTAAATGGTTACCTTTTGGCTTCCCATGCTAGAGATAGCCCTTACAAACCAGCTCTCCTGTGTGATCTTGAGCAGTTCACTTGACTGTTGGCTTTGGTTAACTCATCTGAAAGATGAGGGAGGCTGTGTTTTACAAAACCATTTAATCTGTGCTAGGTAAGTGAATAGACCTTCTTACCTACTGTTAATCCAGCAAGAGCACCATTGATCCTGTACTCCAAAAGAGGCCATAGACAGAAAAACAGGTTATAGACCAAATATTAGGAGAGTTGGGAAAAACCTGGAAACAAAGTGGGTCCTCTTAAGTAGGGGAATGGCTGAAAAATGGTGTCTCTCAGCTAATATACTCTATGCTGAGCCCTCTTTCCCCAGTGATACTGTGTGTATTTGTAGGGGCCTGTGCCATTGAATGGAATGCCATATTAGTGTGCCATAAGACATGATGAATGTGAAGAATTCAGAGAACATGTGGGGAAACTTACTTGAACTGAAGGAGAAGGATTTAAGCCCAAATAAGAGAATAATGAACACCATGACCACAGCAACGTAAAGAAGGAAAAAACGCTAAAAATCCATCAGAGCTCAGACAAGGCAATGACCAACCCTGACTCCAAGGAGACATTTGCTCAGAGGGTAGAAATGAGGGAAATGCTTTGTAGATGTTAGTTAGAAGGTGTATAGTTCACAGCCAAAGAAGTAAATCTCCCTTCTCCAGGTAGAGAGGCGATCATCTGCAGACCAGTGCAGGGCATAAGCCGTTAGAACTGATGAGCCGTTTGGTTTGGTTTTGTTTGCCTTATTTCATGTAGGAGAAGTCCTGGCTTATTTGGAAGTGACAGACTTTTTTAAGCTTCATTAATTAAAACATTAACAGAGATTGGATGATACCCGTCTGACACCTATGATGGAGAGAAGGAAAGCATCAGAGCAGACCTGGGGAGGACGATGGAGCCAATCACCATCCTATCATCAGGCTGCCTCCCCCTGTGACTTTCTTAACCATGCTCTCTGTAACTACAAACACCCCGTGATTCTGTCATCGCCACACTTGGCGTGGGGAGGCCACTGTTGGGCCCTCCATAAACAAGCTGTCAAGGCTATTTGGACAAGAGCCGGGAGAAGGCCAGTAATAAAGTGAGGAAGACTGGGAAAGGCCCAGGCAGTTCACGCCATTTATTTTTAATGGGCTTGCATGAATGCTGAGGGCTTTATTGTCTGGGCGGCAAATAAAAGATGTGTGCGGCCTTGGGTCTGTAACTGCCAGGGCCCTTCAAGGCCAGGCTTCCCTGGGGATGTTTTCCTTGGAGGGTGCAGCCTGGAGTTAGAGGTGAGGCCTCTGTTCTTTCTCATGAGAGCATAAATAAAGACCCAGAGGCCTGTGGGTCTGGTTGGATGCTACAGGTAGAAATACCCTGTTGTAACAGCCGAGAAAGACTGGGCTTTGGAAATGGCCCTGAGCTTTGAAATTGAGGTTTTAAAAAATAAATATGAAAAAAGTTCACAGAGCCTGGGTTTTATCTTTTTCAGCACAGAGCAGAGAACAAGAAGGCAGCAAAGAAGGCCCATATTCAAGAGGCTGAGGGATGGAGAAGAGACCTTTATTAGAAACAGGCTTTGGGCTTGTGACAAATTGCATTTGAAATTCCATTTGTGGGCCTGCAAAGCCCTGATGGCTTCACAATCCTCCCCCCTGCTCAGAGCTCTGAGATGGAGGGGGTGGGGGACAGGGGAAACCTGCCCTGCCGGGCTCTTTGCTTTTCTCTGAGCCTGGGGGAGGAGGGGCAGCTTTTAGCAGGCAGCTGCCCAGGGCAGTGGGGCCCACCCCTCAGTGACCTGGAGACAGCAGGGTGCCATTGAAAGAGAAGTGGACTGAGAATCTCTGGCCTCCTTAGAGTCTCAGCCAGCCAGTCACTCAGTCAGAGTTTATTAAGCACCTACTACTTGCCAGACACTGAGGTTACCAAAGAAGGTTCTACCCACTACTTGATCCCTGCCAGTCCCTGGAGCCTCCCCTCTCTCCCCCCACACTACCTAGAATCCAAACTCCTTGAGGGCAGGGACAGTCTCTGTGTCCCTTTCACTGGAGATTATGAAGCAGAGGCTGTCTGGTCCATGGCTGCGTGTTCTTACTATGAACACAGTGGCTGCCTCCTAGAAGGCTTCTGAATCCTTGCTGATTGCATTGATTTGTAACTGATATGACCCCCATGGCACCCAGGGCAAAGGGGGCGAGGTGTGGGGCCTCCCTCAGGATCACGACTTGAACCCAGCAGTTGGGCTTCCAGGTAAGGCGGATCTTTCACAATATGGGGCTGCATGTGTAAGCCGGCTTCTTAGAGGAGAACAGGGGTTACGAGGGATAGATAAGCTTTGAAAACAAATGCATTAAGGACTCTGGGGACTTGCTTCTTGGAGTCTTGCCTAGACACTCTGTGGGAAGTCAGTGTGGTGAAAAGCAAAGAACGTTGGTTTCTGGGATCAGGGGACCCTGCCTTCAAACCCCAGCTCTCTCACATACTGGGTGGCCTTGGAGTCTCAGTTTCCTTATCTGGAGAATGGGATAATCATAGACTCAGAATCTTATTGGCCTTCACGTCCAGCTCCTACGGAAGACCTTCAGGGATCCGGGAATGGCACAGCTGAGTCAATCTATTAATCACTTGAGCAAGTATTTGCAACATACAAGGAGTTGTGCTTGGGGCTGGGCATGCCAGGAAGAAGCCGACATCTCCAGCCTGCTGGGAAAGCCACAGTGGGAATGCCCACAGTGCCTGCGGGAGGAGGTACAGACCAGTTGGCCAGAAGGATGCCTCTTGTCAAGGAGTAGTTGGAAAGGTCAACATCGGACAGGGTCATGAGGACAATCTTTAACTTCAAAATGTAGTCCAAGTATATGCTATCACTTCCATGGGGTGCTATATTTAAGGAAGGACATTGACAGACTGAACTGGGGGCAGTTGTGAATTTTTCTTATTTTTAGTGATACTTTCAGTAAGATGTCTTTTATCTTCTAACTCAAAGGATCCAGAGGAATGTCAGGCATAGCCCTTTCCCCAGTGAGCCTAAAACCTACCTGAGGGAGAAAGGCTATGAACCTATAAAAAGTCAAGTAAGAATCCAAGGTAGAAACAACAGGTCCAAACTATAGAAGATAGGCACTACATGGGCTTAGGAAAGAGGTCTAGGGAGGGGTGGGGAGCATGCAGCCCTGAGGTCACATGTGGCCCTCTAGGTCCTCAAGTGCAGCCCTTTGACTGAAGCCAAACCTCACAGAACAAATCCTGATTTGAGATAAGAGATGAGATCACTCATCCAAGGTCACTGAGGAAAGGAGTTCCAGAGACAGACATGCCCAGATCTCCTCCAGGTCCAGTGCCCTTTCCACCACATACAACACCAGGGTACTGCCTCAGGGGGCTTAGAGGAAGATCTGAGGGCAAATCTATCAGATGTGCCAATCCTGCAAAGCCAGAGGAACTGCCCATCATGCTAATGTCCTTTACGACAACTGACAACCATTCATTCAATAAATATTTATTAAGCACTTTCAATGTGCCCAAGCCCTATGCTAAGTGCTGGGGATAAAGTAATTTTTTTAAAGCCTAGAATGCTGGGCCAGATTGAATAAACTGGAATTTAATGAGAATAAATATAGTTAGTCTTATATGTGGGTTCAAAAAAATCAGCTTTAATACAAGAAGGAGGTTGCCCAGGTAGACAGCAGTTCATACAGAAAACATCTGGGCCTTTTGTTGAATGTGAGCTCAGTACAGTCATCTGTACAACATGGCAACCGAGAAAGTAAATGTGGTCTTTGGTGACTTTCTGGGAGTCGTAGAGTCTAGGCCTGGGAGACATTGTCCAACTGTCCTCTGTCCCGGGCAGAATGCCTCTGGAGAATAGTGTTCATGTCTGGGCCACACCTTTTAGGAATGGTGACAAATGGTCAGCTGGAGAGCCTCATAAGAAGGGTGACCAGGACACAAAGGCATGCTGTAGGAAGAGTACTTGAAGGGACTTGGAATCTTTAGTCAAGAGAAGACAAAATGTTAGGGGACAGGACCAGATAGTTCTCTTCAAGTATTTGGAAGGCTTTCATGGTGGGGAGGAAGCAGACCTTTCCTGCTTGGGCCTAGATGGAAGAAGTAGGAGGGGTGGGTGGAAGAAGCAGAGAAAAAGTGGAATGGGCTGTCCCAGGAAGCTGTGGCTTGTCCCTCTCTAGAGGTCTTCAAGCAGGGACAGAATGATGACATATTGAGGGTATTATGGAGGGGATTCCTGTTCAGATGTAGTTTGGATTGAGGGCTCTTCAGCTGATGGGTGTGAACTTTGCAAACATACGAATTGCAAGTGCATTGCAGTAGGATCGGTTGCCTTTACAATCCCCATGTATTTTATTTTATGCTTTTAAAAGCATTATTCTGAGAAGGGGTTCAAAGGTTTTGTCAGACTGCCAAGGAGTCCATGACACAAAAAAGTGAAGAACTTCCCTGCCAAGAGGGGCAGATGGCCCCTCCAATTTTGAAAATCTATGATGCTTTGAGATTTTTTTAGAAATGTAATTCAGCTAGGATGGTTTATATAGTGTAAGCACAATGGTGTAGTGCTGAAAGAAATCCCCTTCCAGTGCCTGATGGTGCCTACATTTCCATAGATAGTGCTGTTCATTCATTCAATGAGCATTTATTAATCAGGCATCAAATAAATGCAAGGCACTGTGCTTGATAGAAAAGTAGTCATGAAGTAGGCCCTGCCCTCAGGAAGCTTACCATCTACTGGGGAGAAAGGATATGGCACATAGGTAAGTCACCACAAAGTAGAGGCTTTGTAAATGTACAGCAACTTCAGGGATGGGAATGGAACAATGGCAAGGATCAGGAATGGCACTTGAATAAACTTTGAAGGAAGTTAGAGATTCTGGCTAAGTGGGGTAGTGACTAGAGCACTGAGCTTGGAATCAGGAAGACTCATCTTCCTGAGATCAAATCCAGCCTCAGACACTTATTAGCTGTGTGACCCTGGCCAAGTCACTTCACCCTGTTTGCCTCGGTTGAAGACATCTGTAAAATGAGTTGAAAAAGGAAATGGCAAACCACTCTAGTATCTCTATCAAGAAAACCCCAGATGGGGTCACAAAGAGTTGGACACAGCTGAAAAATGATTGAACAACAAAATTCCAAGAAGTAGGTGAAGAAAGGGAGAAAAGGGAGAGCACTCTAGATATCAGAAGCCTGGAGCCAGGAGATGTGGGGGACAATGCATGGCTGGAATGTCTAATGCACTAGGGGCAATCTTGAGAAAGGAAGGTTAGAACTAGATCATGATGGGCTTCAATGCCAAGTAGAATTGGCATTAAATCCTAGAGGGGACATAGAGAGCGCCAGGGAGCTTCCTGAGATGGGCAGTGAGGTGTGTTTTAGCAGTCTTCCTCTGGAATCTGTGGGGAGCGTGGGCTGGAGTGGGGAGAGACTGGACACAAGGAAACCAGGCAGGAAGGCATTCTAATAGTCCAGATGAGAGTTGAGGCAGGCCTGAAGTGTTCTCCAGGCTGCTGTCATGCCGCAGGAATTAAGTCTTGCCGGGGTCCCCCAGGCTTTGCTGAGCTGGAGTTTGTGGTCTCAGAGATGCATTCCTGTGGGTCATTAACCCCCTTTCCTGACCAGCTTCACTTTCAAACCAGCTGTGGCTACTTTTGTGGGATGGATGTGGGGGATGATGGAGATATGTCAAACAATACCCACTGTGAAGTACTTTGTGTCTCTTATTAACAACCATGAGCAGGGAAGATCCAAACAAGGAAGGGACCCTGGGGACTGGGCTCCTGCAATGGATTACACAGACAAGCCCATTGACAGCAGCTCCCAGGTGCCCTGGGCAGACGGTGGGCACAATACATCTGCTTGTCAAGGGGACAACTCCAGGAAAGTGAGAATTCTTTGGGCTGTCAGGGTGACATGGGGGATGAGAATCAGATATCCCTCCCCGTCCTGCCCTGGTGCCAAGCACAGTGTTATCAGAGTCATGTTAATGAGCATGGGCCCCAGGTCACAGGCTGGCATATGCGGCTGTGCCAGCAGCTTTGAGGGTGCATGCTCACAGGCCTTGCTGGCATCTCAGTTCCTGTTGGCCTCAGAAGTGAGAAGGGCCTGGAAGTCAGTGCAGGAGGGCCATCTTTTTTTTTCTTCTTCCATTTTCTCTTTCAAAGGAATGAGTCCCCACTATGTTTTTACTTGAAGAAAATATGGCTGTGATGTCAGAAGCCATGGAAAGCAGTTCAGGAGGAGGCAAGAATGTTGATCTTATTAGCCTTTAGATCTGCATTCAAGCCCATTCATTGATCTGACATTTACCGCAGGACCATGGACCAAATGCTTTAACTCCCTGTACCTTGATTTCTTCATCTATAAAATGGCGTTTTGGAAGCAAGGAAGGAAACAAGCACCTATTGTGTGCCAGGCATGATGCTAAGTGCTTTACAACAACCCTGGGAAGTGGGTGCTATTAATATCCCCAATTTACAATGGAGGTGACTGAGGCAGACCTAGAGCTTAAATGACCGGCCCAGGGTCACGCCGTTCATAAGATTTGAAATCATTCCTTCTTGACTCCAGGTTAAAGTGGTCTGTCCACTGAACTACCCAGATGCCCCTTCAAGGGTTCAAATGCCATCTCTGTGTCATACTATCTGTGTGAGTTGGAGCAAGGCACCTAACCTCTTGCCTCCTTTCTTATCTGTAAAATGGGGCTGTTGAGCTAGATGTGCTTTAAATTCCCTCCTTCCCCAAACCTATGATCCTGTGGCTTGTGTTTGATTCCTATCTCTAGTGTCAGCCTTTTAATATCCGTGTGACTTTGGGCAGGTGACTCAACCTCAATGGGCCTCAGGTCCCTGATCTGTAAAATAAAGGGATGGTCTTTAAATCCCCTCCCCCCCCCCCCCAGATCTGTGAGTACATGAGTCTGTGTTGGGATGAAAGAGCTTTGGAAACTTAACTTGCTAAAGAAACGTCATCATTTCTTGTTCAGCAAACTCCCCCATCCTCCATGCAAAGCTGTGTAGACAAAGTAAAAAAAAAAAGGTGGAATTAAAAATGGATTTATTTCCACAAACAAGCCAGGTAAGGCTTCAAGTATCAATCAGATCAAGCAAAGTGCCACATAAAGAGCAGCAATAATTACAGTTACCATTTGCCCCTGAGAGTCCCCAGTGCCTGATGATGCCTACATGTCCAAAGACTGTCTGAGGTCTGATCTCATGATGTTTTGGTCTGTCACAGGTGGGGAGGGCATCTGAGACATTACAGAATTCACTCTTACCCACTTTAACAAATGATAAACCCAGACCCATAAAGATAACTGACTTGTGGAAGGCAACACAGCTGGGAAATGAGAAAGCCAAGCCCAGAAACTACTGTTTGATAATCTAGGCATCAGGGAGCCCGTGAGCAGTCTGGTGAAGAAGCTTGTGGACCCCTTCTCAGAACAATGGTTTTTAATATATAAAATACATAGGATTACCAAGGAAACCACTACATTAAAATACAGGTATCTTTTTTTTTTATCACATATCCCTAGAGAAGATCTCCTGGTCTGGTAGGATTGAACTATTGACCAATGAAGCTCTTTGATTATTGCTGAATTACATTCATTCTGTACTCCATTGATAGTATGAGTAATAGGAAGATAATTTCCTCTTATCCAGGTCTAAATGACAATCTCAAAGCAAGTAGGATGAATTCTCTGGATAGGTTTAGATATTGGGGAAGCTAGGTGGTACAGTGCCAGGTCTGGATTCAGGAAGACTCATCTTCCTGAGTTCAAATGTGGCTTCAGACACTAATAGCTGTGTGACCCTGGGCAAGTCACTTGACCCTGTTTGCCTCAGTTTGCTCATCTGTAAAGTGAGCTGGAGAAGGAAATGGCAAACCACTGCAGGAAACCACTTCACTTTGCCAGGAAAACTTCAAATGGTGTCACGAAGAGTCAGACAAGACTGAAAAATGATTGAACAAAGGGAAAATTTCCTGAATACATTATAATAACTGCAGCTACCTCCACTGATGCATTGATCTCTAAAAATGCCATATGGCACTAGAATTTCCCTCAGGAATAGTGGAATCTTATTTTTATGCCTTTCAAGAGTGAGATGGGGCAAATTTAGTCTAATCCTAATTCATCCTCAGATCTGGAAGCTCGATCTCATTTCCTAACTTTACAAACGTTGGATCGGATGCTGATATCCAGGAAGCTTAAATAATTACCCAAGGTCACCCAGGAATAATGGGTAGAGCCGGGATTATATTCTGGCTTCTCCCCAGTCCAAGTCACCAATGAGTTGTTGGTGATGAGTGGAAGCAGCTCAGGTGTGGATCAATTAACCGGGTAGACAACAGAAGTTTCTATCACCCTGTAGTATTAAGTGCTTACTGTGTGCAGGGCGCTATGTTTACATTAAATTCTTACTATGAGACCTGTATCGTGCTATGGATACAATGGCAAACACTGTTTTTAAAGTCCCTGCCCTGGGAGCCCTGAGGCTCTTTCAGGGGTGATGAGGGAATTTCATTGGTTTCAAGCTAGAAGGAATCTGGGAGGTGCTTGGGCTGTTTTACAGAGTGGGAGACTGAGGACCACTGAGGCTGGGACCTCCTCGGGTCGTTGGCGGAGTCACCGGCAGAGGCCCAGGCGTCTGACACCAGCTGGGTCTCTGCATCTTTCTGTCTCACATTGTACGGAACGTTCTCCATGGTCCTAACTGTCCCCGGCTTCTTTCTCTAACCATCAGGGATACACGTGATCCCATGAAACTTCAGAATCGTCCCCTCTGTGTGGGTTCTGAGCCACCCAAAGCTTTTAATGCGGGTATTCTTCCCTTTGCGACCTTTCCCTTCTGCACCGGCTCAGCACAAAGGAGTCTCTCCAGATCCATTGGAGGAAGGGCACTTCCAGAAAACACTGACCTCATGGGTTCTATAACCTTCCTTGTAGTGGGAACAATGCCCTGCAAACCGATCCTTTGTGGGCAGCTCCCATTACGGCCGGCTGGGAGCGGAATCCAAAGCGCCTTCCTCCTCTGTCCACTCAGGTATTTCCAAGGTGGGCCCTTGAGGGGCACGGCTTTGCCAAGCAAGTTCTGAAAGAGCTACTGGGGGGAGGGGGGACTTGGGAAAAAATGGCTAATAACACAGTAATAGGAGCTGGCTCCGTGCAGAATGCCGCCATGACCGAGAATGAAAGGGGCGCCCTATCTCACAAAAACAGGAGGGAGGGAGTTTCATGTTTAATGTAAATACACCTGCCCATTGTTCTTGGCGCCAGTGCGGGGTACAGGGTTCTGAAGCCCGTGCCAGCGTTATTTGCATATGCCAGATACAGCCCCTACCCTGAGCTTTGTTCCCAGGAGGCCCTGAGGAAAGAAGGGCTTTCAGGGTTCCACCTCTTGATTTTTTCCCTTTGCTGGCCTTATATCCAGGCATTCAGCATCCTCCCTTGCCTCCTCTCCTCTGACAGCATCAGAATAGAGAGAAGGGGGCTCTGCTCCTCAGTTTCCCTCTCATAAAAGAAAGGGGGTGGTATATACGATCCTGAGCGTCCTCAAAATCTATGATCCTGAGCCACTTAACTGATCTAAGCCTGGGTTTCTTCATCTGGGAAGTAAAAAGGATAACACTTGTATTGTCTGTGTTGCTTGTGAGATTAAAGTGATGTGATCTATGTGAAAGCACGTTTTATGTGGTGGGAAGGGATGTGTGTATGTGAACACAATCTATGTGTATAATATGTGCATGTAATAGAACTAGGATAGGCATAGATCATGTATACATAGTGCACAAACATTCACCCAAGACCTTGTTTAACAAAGTGCCTTTCATTTGATTCTCACAAAATCCCTGCATAATCGGTGCTGTTATTTTTTCCCTTTTACAGATGAGGAAACTGAGGCTGAAAATAGGAGAAGTGACTTGTCCAGGGTCATGCAACTAGAAGTGTCTGAGGCTTAATTTGAACTTGGGTCTTTCTGACTGCATGCCCAGTGTTCTGTCCATTGTGACATTGGCAAACGGGCTTTCTGTATAGTCGGGTCAGAAGTCAGCTGTCAGAAACCTCCTCATCCTTGAGATGCCTCTGCCCTGGGGTCCTCTCCTTTGATCGCTAGTTAGTAACTGAGCCAGGACTGGAATCAAGGTCCCCTGGCTCCCTGGCCAATGCTGTTTCTAGGATTCACCTGCTTTTTGTTCTAAGGATGGCTTCCCTGATGAGGGTTCCAGGGGTCTATTGACCTTGATAATAGCAGAAGAGGAGAGAGAGCTTGTCACTAATGAGAACAGAGGTGGACGTCCACTACCCTTCTTTGGGGGCTGGCAGACTTCTTGTCATGTGGCTTGGAAGAGTCTGAGGAAGGATTGGAACTTCAGTGTCTCTGACTCAGTTTCTCACTCTTACCTTTTCTATCTTGCTAACTCCTCGTGGTGTATTCCATCACTTACTAGGCAGTTATTATAAGCTCGCCTGATTGTGAGTGTGCCCTAGGCAATGGGGATGCAAAGGCAGGGAAGGACCTTGTTCTCCACCGGGGAGACAACACTTGCATATTTAATAAGTATATACAGACTCTGGAGGAAAAAACAAGCAGTTAATTAGAAAATCATTTTCGAAGGCACTAGGAATTGAGGAGCTGCATTAGGAAAGGGTGGTGATTTGGATGTGAGGCTGGCATGTGGAATGCATCCATTCCAACAATGCAGATCATCGATGAAGCATCTTGTTTAAGCCTGTAATCTCTTGGGTGAGGAAGAGAGAAAAACAGGTTTGGCCAGATCCCCTAAGCCTCAGTTTCCTTATTGGCACAAAAGGGATAACCTCTTTAGACCTTTCCTTAGAGGGGTATTATGGATCAAAAATGAAATTAAGAAAACAATCAAAAGAGAACCAAGCACTCTGCCAGTGGCTGGGATAATATATGCAAAGACATATGTAAAACCATTTAAAGATGATCACATGTGTAAATGCAGTAACAATTCACTCCTGTTTCCATTCCCAGCTCTCTGGACTTTTCATCCTTTAAGTCAGAAGCTGCCTCTGCCCCGGGGTCCTCTCCTTTGGTTGCTGAATCCCTGGACCCAGCTGCCTTTGGATTCAGTGTCCAGATGATGTTCCCCTTACTCCTGGTTCCACTCCTGACTCTCAGGACCTTTTCACCTTTTCCCCAACAGCATTGTCCCCACTCACATCTCTTTTCTCCCTCTCAACCTCCCACTTTCTGCCTCTTTTTATATGTATATTGTCTTGTTCCATTCAAATTTAAGCCCGTTGATGATAGAAACTGTCTTTTTGGGCTTGTGTTTGTATTCTTCATGCTTAGCATGGTACCCAGTGATTAGGAAGTGCTCAATAGATGCTCTTGCTCTCGCTCTCTCTCTGTCTGTTTCTCTCTGTCTCTGTCTCTGTCTCTCTCTCATCTATCTATCTATCTATCGAGAAGGAAAGAAGGAATGAAGGAAAGAAAGAAAAAGAATGAAGGAAGGAAAGAAAGGAGGAGAGAAAGAAAAAGAGAGAAGGAAGAAAAAAGAGAAAAGAAGGAAGGAAAGAAATAAAAACAAGGAAAGGACATAAGAGGATAAAGGAAGGAAAGGAGGGAGGAAAGAAAGAAGGGAGAAAAAAAGAACAAAGGAAAAAATGAAGGAAAAAAAGAAAAAGAAAGAAGGAAAGAAAAAGAATGAAGAAAGGAGAGAAAGGAGAAAAGGACAAAAGGAAGGAAAGAAAGAAAGAATTCCCAGTGTTTTGGGGAGCCTACCCCCCTGAGGCAGCTTGTTCCACTTTTGGATAGCTTTTAGCAGGAAGTAGTTTGTCAGGTTACTTTGAAGCTCTGACAGGTAGCTTAGAGTCTGTGAGGCTGGAGAGGCACAGAGGATGTTCCTGAGCCAGGAGGTGAGGGCAGGGGAGGAAGGTTAGAGAAGGGAGAATTGTGCTGGGAGGAAGATGGAGATGAGGAGAGATACTGACAGGATTAGAAGACCCAGAGCATTCACATGCTTAGTTTTGCCTCTGTACTCTGTGGTAGAAGTGTCTGTCAATAACAGGGTGGGGGCCAGGCATGGGGGCCTCTCCAGGTACCACCAAGGAAGGCAGAGTTGCTCCTTCTTGTGAGAGGGACTCTGTGGCCTCAGGGAACAAGGCCAGCCCTGTGCTCCCAGCTTGGACAAGTCCATCGATCACTCTCTCTTACACACTTTCAGGCTGGATGACAAATGGAGCGTTAAACTGAATTTTTATTGGATTCTTTTTGTTTAGAAATTTTCACATGAAACAGTTGATGTGCCATGCTTCCTTGTAGTGCCCAAGATTAGGAACTTTGTGTAAACACGAAGGGGGTCCAGCCTTGCCCATACAAATAGCTGAGGAGCAGAGTGACCAGGGACTAGCCTGGGACCTATATCCATGCTGGGCAAGTTTCCTCTCTGTAGCAGAGGTGGTCAGCCAGGCCAGCATGGGTGGGTGTGACTGTCCCATGCCTAGACAGACCTCAGGCTGCCAAGATGGGAATCTGGGGCCATGGCCATCTGGCTCATTCTAGTGGTATTAGAACACTGGAGAATGTTGATTTAGAACAGAAAGGGGGCTTGGAGATAATAAGGGCCAGTTCCCTCATTTACTTGTAAGGAAACCAAGATTGAAAACCAAGTTGGGGGTGGGGAGGTAAGAAATTTGCCTAAGACCACACAAGATAGTAAGGTTCAGAAGTGGGATCTGAATCCAGATCCTCCCTTTGCCTCCAAATGTAGGACTTTCCACTGTACTATGCTGCTTGAAATAATTAATAATAATAACTTTACATTATTATTTTGTTATATAATATATTAATAATATAACATAACTATACTGCTAGCTAGTTATATTATTGCTTTAAAGGATAGCCAGGTGGTGCAGTAGAGTGCCAGGCCTAGAGTCAGAAAGACTTATCTTCCTGAGTTCAACTCTGCCTTCAGATACTTACTAACTGTGTGACCCTGGGCAATTTACTTAACCTTGTTTGCCTCAGTTTCCTCATCTGTAAAATGAGCTGGAGAAGGAAATGGCGAACCACTCTTGGCCAAGAAAACCACAAGTCACAGAGAGTGAGACACTACTGAAAACCACTGAACAACAACAATAATATTGCTTTAAAAGTTTGCAAAGCATTTAAAATGTGTTGTGAAGGTCAAGTAAGATTTTCATATCTGCATATATTTATATGCAAAGTGCTTTGCACACCTTAAAGAACTATATACAAAGTGTGTATGTGTGTACACACACACACACACACACACATACACACAGCTGGCTGTATGGCTATATGACTGAGATAAAAATGATAATGGCTAACATATGCTATATCTGTGTTAGCTTTTATCATTTTTCTGCACTTAGATTCTCACAATTTCTACTATGATTATTCCCATTTTATAGGTATGTAAACTGAGGCTGAGAAAGGGTAGGTGACTTGCCCAACATCTAACAGCCAGCAAGGCAGAATTAGAATTCAGATCATCCTGACTGCAGGTCCAGTGCACTTCTTCTCTGCCCCTTGAATCCAGTTCCCTGGTGGGCAGGTCACTACCAACTACTCATCTGCACAGATTTTTGGTTCAGCTGCTATTTCCTCAGTTTGGAAATATCACTAAGCCTCAAATCCATGGACACTTAAGGACATAGACACAATAAACATGGCATCTAATGTAAACATGAGGCTTGCAAAATGTCCAGGAGGGTAGATGGCCTCAGAGTCTGACCCTTTTCTCCCAAACACTCAACAAGGACCATGGCTGATGAATGCCTTCTTTCTCCTTCTATTACCCCTAACAGCCACCTCAAAGGGCTGGGCCTATGACTTTCAAATCAGTAAGAATCAATTTGTCCTTGACTTTGGGAGCCAAATTTAAGGCCAGCAGGGGAGTCTGTAGCCTGAGTCCCTTTATTTGGAGGGTAACTGGATTTCTGCTGGCAGCAGCAGTGAAGCTGGAATCCTGGGATCTGAGTTTGAAACCAAACTCCACCATATATTATTCACATGACTTTGGCAAAGTTTTTTTTAGCCCTTCTGGGCCTCAGTTTTCTCACCTGTAAAATGGAGTTGAACTTGGTGGCCTCAGCAGTAGATGTGCACTTCCTAATTCACTCTGTGTGGCCTTGGGCAAAATAGTCAACTTTTCTGGGTCTTCTCTGTGAAGGAAGGGATTGGGATAGGGACTTCTGAGAGCCCTTCTGACTACTGAATTATAATCCCATGAGCCAATCAATTTAATAATAATTGCTAGTATTTATGTAGAGCTTCAATATTTGCAAAACACTTTACAAATATTTTCTAATTTGATTCTCACATCAGCCCTAGGAGGTAAGAGCTGTTTTACAGATGAGGAAACAGAGGCACACAGGGTTAAGTGACTTGCCTAGGGTCCCCCAGCTAGTAGGTGCCTGAGGTAGGATTTGAATTTAGATCTCCAGGCTCCAGACTCAGTGCTCCATTGAGGGTACCATCCAGAGTTCTTAGGGAGGTGATGGGGAATGCAGGCCAGAGTCACTGGAACTCCGGGACTGGGAAGAAGGTCTAATGAGCTCAGAGAAGCAGCATTAAATCAGAATGACTGGAGGCTGGCTGTGTTCGCCTGGGAGCTGGGCCTTGAAGGATAGAGAGGATTGGAAGTGGAGGGAGTAAGCATAGGACCTGAGTTTGAATCCTCACTCTCTGTGTGCCCTTAAGAACATCTTAACCTTTCTTCAAGGTCAGATACTTTAAGGTAAAAAGAAGGTTGGAGAACCTGCAACCTCGAGGTCACATGTGACACTCTAGGTCTTCAAGTGTGGGTCTTTGACTGAATCCAAACTCCACAAAAGGCGCTAGGTGATCACCAAGGCCCTTTCTGGCCCTAAATCTCTGACCTGAGCATGGTGAAAGCTGGCAGGGAGAACAGCAAATCAGGGTTTATCAAAGCTGCTCCACAGAGGGTATCAGTCAGGCCAGCCCTGTCCTGTACCAGGAATTCATTATCCAGAGAGTTCTTATCATCATGTCAGAGGCCAGAAGAGAGACAGGCCCAGGGCCAGTGATTCAAAACATGGTTTAAATTCCAGCTCTGGTCATCTGTCAGTTTTCCCCTAGATAGTACCATGGATACTTCATCATTTCCCTGAAATCCACAGGAATATTTTTTTTCCTATAAATCAGCACACATTTCTTAAAGCGTCTGTTTCTTGAAATGGTAAATGTGTGGTCTATAATTGAATCAGTTTGTCCCCTATCAATCCCCCTATCCAGGATGTCCTTACACAGGTGACTTTCAGAAAGATCTTGTATAGATGGGAGAGTAGACTGGAGGCTGGTGGTTATTGATGTTCTCTTGGTCACCTTTCTGTGAAATTAGGGTTCAAGACACACCCCACCAGCACCTTTGGTCACTTCCCCTTGTATATTAGTCCCCAGGGCCCTCACAATGGAATTGCTCCACAAAGCCCTGTCTCCTCTACTGCTGCTTCTCCATCCATCACAACCTCCTTTGTTTGGCATTTCAAGCCTGTTTTTACCTGCCCCTCACTTTTTGGCTTTAATGTGCATTTCTCCCCTTCCTGAACTCTATGGTGCAGCCAAACCAACCTTTTTGCAGCTCTCCACATGATACCCCATCTCCCATCTCTCTGCCTTTGCACTGGCTGTACCTCATGCCTGGAATGCCCTCCCTCTTCACCTCCGCTTCTTAGAATTCCTGGTCTTCTTAAAAATTCAGTTCAAGCATCACCTTCTCCTTGAAACCTTTCCTGAGTCCTCAGCTGCACAGCCTTCCCTCCCGCTGCCTCAAATTTATTCTTCTTGTGCTTTGTTTGTTCTTACTTACATAAATATCTCCCAACAGAATCTCTGCTTTTCCAGGGCTGGAGTGATTTCATTTTGGGCTCTGTACTCCTGGGCTAAGCAAAGCACCTGAAGATAATAAATGCTGATAGGTTGAGTGTTCTCACACCCATTTTACAAGTGGAGAATCTGAAGCTTAGAGAGATGAAATTGCTTGCCCAAAGGTTCACTAATAATAGACCAACTCACGTTTGCATAACATTTAAAGGCTGGCAAAACAGAAAATAATAATAATTTATGTGATGTTTTAAGTTTTTCAAAGCGTTTCACATGCATTATCTCACAACAATCCTGTGAGGAGGAGGGTAATATTGTTCCCATTTTACGGATGAGGAAACTGGGCTGAGAGTGGTCAAGTGCCCAGGGCCACATCGCTAAGCATCTGAGATAGGAAATCCAGTGCTCTTCCTATTCTCCCACACTATTATAGTTCAAATTGAATATTTGATCTATTGCTCAGTCAACAAACATTTTATTAATGTGCCAGCTGGTACCAGGTACTGAAGATACAAAGAAAAATAAGCAAACAGTACCTGCCCTCAAAGAAGTTACAAGCCATCCCAGGAAACAAGATGTAGACACACAACGCTAAAGAAATGTCAGATAATTGGTGGTGGTGGGGGGGGGGGGGGACTGACGGGATCAGGGAAGGTTTCTTTTAGGCGACATTTGAATTGAATTTTTAAGACAGCTAGGTAATCTAGGGGTTGGAGGTGGGGACAGCCTGGGTAAAAGCCTGGTGGCAGGAGATGGAATTCTGAGTATGATGAGCAACCATCTTGGCTGTGCACTTTGGGTAAACTCTAGATTTCATTAAGTCCCCTTGGACAGGTAGCCAGGAGTCAGATTGTAAAGGAATTGAAGTGCCCCAAAGAAAAGTTCTTATTTACTCTTGGAAATAGTAGGTAGCCAATGATAGTTCTTGAGCAGAGCAATAATTTCTGATCATTAGGTCAAAAGGAACTCCATACATATGGGGGAATTGAAGGTCAAGATCCCACAGTTAAGGACCAAAGGGAGGATTCAAACCCAAACCCTTTGACTTACAAAGCATGGCTCTTTTCTCTGTATCACACTGCCTCCAAAAACATTCCTTTGGCAGTTGTGTGGGGAAGGGTTTGGAGAGGGGAAGGACTAGAGGCAGGGAAACTGAGAAGGCCAATGTTACAACAGTCCAGGGGAGAGGTGATGGCTGGGAGAGAAGGGAGCAGAGGATGCCGAGGGAAGGTGCTGAGTGGGCAGGATGGACTCAAACCCAGGTCATCGAGCTCCGAGGCAGGCTCTTTCTTCTAACCCAGCGCCATGGTGCTGTCACCAAAGACTATGGGAGGGTGAATCTCCCGGTGAGTCGCCTGGTGTGTATTTGGATGATTTATTGACCCTCCTCTTTGGTTCCATGAGAGCAAATATCACACCAGTCATGAGACTCCAGGGCTGCAAGAAGCACAGATTTCTGATAAGTTGAACCTTTCACTTTGGCTCAGTTCCTTGCCATTCCCCCTTTCCCATTTTCTATGATAATAAGCTAATGGACATTCAAGCTGGAATGGCTTTTAGAGACAGTTGGGCCTAAGCCCTTTGTTTTGGGGTTAGTTGAGAAAATTGAGGCAAAGAGGAGTGGAAGGGATCAGTTTTTGATCATTATATTTCCTGAAGTGGGAACTGAATGTTGTGTTCTCTGGTTGGGGAGTCTATTGGTCAATCAGCAAACAGTTATTAGGTGCTTTCTATGGGTCAGGCACTGTGATAAGTGCTGGAGATACAAAAAAAGGTAACTAACGACTTTTTTTAAAAAGGCATTCCCTGCCCTCAAGGAGCTTACATTCTGATGGGGGAGAAATGCAAGATAAATAGGTTCATAGAAGATAGATGGGGATTAGAAAGAAGGGGAAGACTAGCCTCTGGGGAAATAGGAGAGTCTCCTGTACTTGATGGGATTTGAGCTAAATCTCGAGATATGTCAGAGGAACAAACAAGCAAAAGAATTCATGCATGGGAGCATCCAGTACAAAGTTAGCGAGGATCATGAGCAAGGAAGAGCAAACAGTCTGGAACTGAAGGACCACAGAGTACCCAAAGGGGAGTTAAATTCGAGACACCTGGAAAGGCTAGCAGCCTTAAGACAGCGAAGAAGGCTAAATGCCAAACAGAGGACTTTGTATTTGGCCCTGCAGGTAACAGGGAATCTCTGGAGTTTATTGACAGGGGCATGACATGGACCAGGGCAGGCCAGGACACCAGAGCAGCGATTTCAGGGAAATCACTTTAACATCTGAGAGGAGAATGGCTGGGCAGCAGGGAGAGACTTGAGGCAGCAGGTGGAGCTACCTGCTAGCTAGGACAATAGTGCAGGTGTGAGGTGATGGGGGAGTGGACCTGAGGGAGCCCTGTTGGAGGAGAGGAGGGAATGTATAAATGCTGTGAAGCTAGAAATGACAGACCTTGGCATTTGGTTAGCTGTGTGTGCTGGATAAGGCCTGCAATTCAGTCCCTTTAAAGGGCTTCTGACCAATAGTTGGCTCTTTCTAAGGCCCCTGATATCATTCTAGGACCTAATTACTGGTTCACTTGACAACGGGACTGAAAGACATCCCAGAGGTGTTGGGGGTGGGGGACAGATTGAGATGGGCATGGTTTTTATCCCTGCCCCCTGAAAAAGTGATTGTGGGCCAGGCCGTTCAGGTTAATAAGACTATAAAGGGAGCAGATGCTGGCATCTAATTAAAGGTTCACTTTACAGGGCTCATTCCATATCTTGATTTCAGGGTGAAATCAACAGCTTTTCACTAAGTTCTTACCTCTAAAATTATGTTCTACTCTTTGAAGTAGGGCCTGAATATTACAGGTTATGTAGGGGATAAAGTTGGATTTGTAAAAATCTGTAAAAAGGAGAGGATTAGTGTGCATTGGTAGTTTCTAACTCTTAATTGGATGACAGAGCCTGCTAACTTTATAATCTTGTAAACGTTTCTGAGCCCAAGGACCCCCTTTTCATGCCAAACACCTCCAATGACCCCAGCGTGGTAATAGTTGTGCTGTTAGTCTGTATTGATTGAGAAACTGCATAATGCCACAAAGCTACTACAAAGGCTTGCCTGCTCTGTGACCCTGCATGAAACTTCTCTAGGCCTCAGTTTCCTCATCTGGAAAGTGATAGAATTTTCCCAGATGGCCTCTGAGGGCCCATCCATCTCCAAATCTATGAACTTATGAACTTTCTTTTGAAAATGAAATACTTATGGGGAGGCTGGGTGGAGCAGTGAGTAGAGCACCACCCTGGAGTCAGAAGGACCTGAGTTCAGATCAGGCCTCAGACACTTAACACACACACACAAATAAAAAAAAACCTAGCCGTGTGGCCTTGGGCAAGTTACTTAACCCCAATTGCCCTCCAAAGAGAAAAAAAAAAAAGAAAGAAAAGAAAATAAATACTTATTGACATCTTTTATTAAATTCACACCAGAAAGAGAGCAAGAAAAAAATCAACAAAACCAGTCAGTACATCAACTCCTTCTTACCCCACGAAGACAAACATGACAACGTATGTAGCGCTCAGCACCTCACCACATGCCCCAGCTCTGCCGAGGAATCAGGGCAAAGCCCTTCTCTTCTGTCTTTGCTTTGAGTCCATGGCTGAGCCTACTCAGAATAATGTTGTTGCCATCATTGTTTTCCTTCATAATTGAGGGAAATGAACTTGGAGAAGCATGTAAAGACTTAGATGAACTGATGCAAAGTGTAGAGAGCCAAGAACAACATACACAATGTAGTTATTACACACACACACATACAATATATACAAAATAGTCAACCATGTAGAAATAAAATCCACCACCAAAAACAAGAGAAAATGAATGTTGCATAATTACAAAGTTCAACTGTGGCCTCTAAAATTATGTTCTACTCTTAGAAGCAGGGCCTTCATATTACAGGTTACATAGGGGATAAAGTTGCATTTGTAAAAATCTGTCTAGTTCTGTCCCCCCAATGCCCAGGGTCCCGTATCGATCGATGACACCCCTCCTCCAGGGTTTTCCTTTTCCTATTACTGTGGTTCTCACCTTCTGGGTGGGGTCATTGGCTTCAGGGAGTGCCACATAGCCATGGGATGGTCAATCCTGTCACCCTCCTGCCATGACTATACCCAATGAGTAAGAGGCATCAGTGGCTGTACACAGCCAAATTTTCCTTGGCTGAAAGAATATCTAATCCAGCTGCCCCTCAGTCTCCAAAAATAATCAGTTAGATGGCCATGGTCTTCTGTTTGCATGTTGTGCCCCATCCAAAGTGGCTCTACCACATCCCATCAGGTCAGGAAGGGAGGGTGCATGTGAGATCCCATGGCCAGGGTGACCCAGAGTGGCATCTCTTCAATGGGCTGACTGTGACCTCTGCCCCAAACTTCCTGGGTGGGGTCCCTCTCTCCCTTGCTCACAACACAAAGAGTTTAATGCCTGGAAAGCTGAGATCAGCAGAGCCCTTCTGGATGTTGTAGTCTCTGCTGGAGCAGTCACAGAACAGCTCAGGGCATCTGACCTGTTGTCCTCAGAAGCCAGCATTGACCTGCAGGGCCCAGCTGCCCCCAGTACAGGGGGATGGATCTCTTGGGAGAAGAAGAGGGCAAGGAACATTAAGGCAGGAGCCCTCTGAGAGGGCCATGTGTTTCCCCTTTCTTTGTAAACCCAGTACCAAGCACGGTGCCTGGCTCATATTAGCACCTAATAAATGGTTGTGCACTCACCGACTGATGATCCTCAGGGAGATGTGACCCCTCTCATCATTCAGGGAGACTGGCACAGTGGGTAGAATGCTAGATTTAATAATTCACAGCTGGCAACAAGATAGAAGAGCTTTACAATTTTGCAAAGAGCATCATGAATTATCTCGTCTGATCGCCACAATAAAGCACGGGCTGCTATGATTCCAATTTTACAGTTGAGGAAACTGAGGCTGGGGGCGTGATGTGATGTGTCCACATGCCTAAGTCAGTGTCTGAGGCAGGATTTAAACTCATATTTTTATTTAACTCTGATTCTGTCTCTCTGTGTCTCACCCTAATAATCTATTCACCAACCTGCCTAGGAAAGCTTGAGTTTGAATCCTACCTCAGGCCCTAGCTCTTCAGTGAGGAGAGAAGATTAGATGCCTTTTGAGGCCCTTTGTAGCTCTGGGTCTCTAATCCTTGTGCCATTTCTCCCTCTTTTATCTGGTTTTTCAAGATGACCAGAACAGTGTCCTTGATGCAGAGAGTGAGAGGCATCAGTGGCTGGGAAACCTCCTAAAAATGATTCTCATGTCCTTCCTGAAGGTGAGCGCCAAAGGAATACCAGGGAGCAGCACTGAATTTATTTGGGAGGAAGAATTTACTTAGGAGACATCCAGCTTGCTAGGAGGGTGGGCCCCTTTTCCCCTGTTATTTCTGGCACGTTTCCTCCATGTAACGTTCAAAACAGTCTGGGTGGTTTGTCCCCTCAGAACCATCCAGAAAAGTCAGCAGGAAAAGTCAGCTGACCGTTGGCATGGAGAAACTTGGACTGGCTGGCACTCAACCCAGTGAGCGAAGTTGCTTTTATTAGCAAATTATTCCTTTTTGCAACTGTGGGATGCTACAGAAGTTTCCTTCCAGGCAGGCTCAGGGTTCAGTATGTTGGGAGAGGTAGAATGGATTCCGACAGAGGCCTGCTGAGCCTCCCTATCAATTGACATGACTGCCCTTTACCTTGGATTGAGGATTTGGGTTTGCTTTGGTTTGGCAGTGAGGCCCCATGATTCAGTAGAAATCCTTGATTGAAACTCACAGGCTTTAGGGTCATATAAAGCCTATCAGACTATCAGACTTTGGCCAAGGTATCTCACCATTGTGGGCCTCAATTTCCCTCATCTGTAAAATGGGAGGATTGGCCTAGATGACCTCTAAGTTCCCTTCTGGCTCTGAATCTGAGATCCTGAAATGCAGGCTCCCAGAGTGGGGATATTTGTTACTAGTGCTATTGAATCACAGCATAGGCTGGAGAGGTCCGATGATGAAAGGGTGAACTTTGCTTTGTTTCCCCTGAAGAAAAGAAGGGCCATGTCTCAGGTCCCCTTGTTCATTTTCTACACATTCTCAGAGTGATCAGGGCCCCCAGAGACCACCTGGTATATCCTGTACCTGGACAAGAGTCCTTCCCAGTACATGCCCAAGTATCTGGTCTGGCTCCTAGACTGATAGCCACACCTCCCAAGGCTGCACATTCTGCATTTTAATAGCATGAGTTGTTGCCCATTTCTTTTTCCTAAAGCCTAAATTTTGCTTATTAGCCAGGGGGCGAGCTAGGCCATGGCTGCAGAGGGGCTCTGTGACCTGGGGCCAGGGATCTCTGTACAGAATCAGCCCTCACACTGCCCAGAGGGCCAGCAGAGGGTGGTTTGGCTGTGACACAGGCTTCATTCTTTCATCCTGGGGGTGAGTGTTCCTTTGTATTCCACACACAAAACCATGCTGGCTCCTCTAGGAAGATGGTAGCTGAGGTGTGGGGGTGACCAGGCCTCAGACATTATCTTCAGTACTTAAGGTAGAGAGAGGCCTTGGATTGGAGGCATGATTCTCTTTACCTCAGACCTTGCCAGCCTGGTCAAGGTCTGGGAGGGGGAAAAGCAGATAAGCAGATACCAAATATACATGGGAAAAATAGGAAATGATTGTAGTGGGATGGAGGGAAACCACTAAGGAATGGGGAATAGGGAAAGGATTCTTGCTGGATGTGGTCCTGAGTCTTGCACACACACCTGCATACACACATGTACACAGGTATGTATATGTATATACGTGCATGTGTGTGTGTATATAAGAGTGAATAATAACTGGTCCCAGAAGCCTTGGATTCAAATCCTACTTCTTACACATGTGAGTGAGCATAGGTCATATGCTTAAAGTGATATAAATGCTCCTTACTGTGGTCATTGCAGTTATCTTTATTCTGGCTCCAAACCCAGTGCTATTCCCCCTCCCCCCCCCACGCCCCACATGGCCCAGGCAGAACTCTTCTTGAGTTCACTGCTTAGCAAGCCATGCATGTTATATGTTCCCAACCAAAGGCCCCGGAGGCATAGCGTTGTTAGCACCAAGAAGGCACTGGACACTTTCTTGGGGCATTACATTCCACTTGGAATTTCTCTTCCTTCCTCCAGTGGGGTACATGGGTGGCATGATTTTGAGGTAATGGCGATTGAAATGTATGAGCTCTTCCATGTGAAATTCAACTTGATATTGACTTATCATAGAAAGAGAACTTTGGTGGTCTTTGGTAGGGCTGCCCATTTCAGGGGTCTGTGTCTGCCTTGGTTCGTTTGGAAATTTGAGTTGGACCCTGTGGACAGGCAGCCACAGAGAAAGAGCAAGACAGCCTCAGAATCAGGCCTTTCAGACACCCCCAGCCATCTATCTCCTGGGGATTCCAACGGTAAAAGGGAGTGAACCTCGCCCTTGAGGTAAATCACTTTTTCAAAGGGAAGAGGATGGGGCCAGAAATCACTTTGTCAGGATGTTTTATGTTTTGCCTGGAAAAGGAATCCAGCCCCCTCCCATCTCAAGTACAGGGTGATCTCTGGGGCTGTCTGGAAGTCCCAGAGGCTTATAGCCTCCAATTTGAGAAACAATCTGTGTGTCCTTTCAATAATAATAACAGCTCACTTTTAAGTTGTTTGTTAGGAGCTGAGTGCTGTGCTGAGGTCGTTAACAATTATCTCCTTATTTGATCCTTACAGTGACTTTGGGAAGTAAGCGCTCTTATGTAAGTGCTCTTATCCTCCCCACTACCATTTTTATACAATTATTTACAAATAGGGAAACTGAGGCAAACAGCGGTCAGATGACTTGGTCACAGTGTCATACAGCTAGTAAGTGACTGAAGCCAGATTCGATCCTGGATATTCCTGATTCCAGGCCTGGGGCAGCAGGGCAGGGTGGGAATGAGAGGAGTGAGGCACTGGGAGAGACTTGGCTTCAGCTCTGAATGCTAGTTGTGTGACTGGCTGCAAGGCTGGGAACTGCTCCAAGCTTGAGTTTTCTCATCTGTAAAATGGACAGACCTTACTGGTTCTCATTGGACTCAAATGCAATCATGCAGTAGGGACGGCATTTGGAGAGCAAAGATGGGGCTGGGTTCGGATCCTGGCTCTGTAACATCCTATTACATGACCTTGGATAAACCACTTTCCCTTTTTGGAAGTCATTTTCCTAATATGAAAAACAAGGGGGTTGAATTAGATCGACATTGAGTGCTCTTCCAGCTATCAAGCTACGATTCATCATCATCACTCAACAACAAACATTTATTAAACACCTACTGTGGGCTGCCCTGGGCTAGTTCTGGGGAGACAAGCAAAAACATTCTCACATCCCCATGTGGAAGACGGGAAGAAGGCAAGTGACCAGCTGAGCTCCTTACCAGACATATCCACAGAAATGCAACAAATCCACATCCACGCATTCAAGTGCAAGGCATTGTTCGCAAATTAATAAAAAAATGAAAAATGATCAGTCTTCAAGCAGTTATTAAGTACTTTCTATGACCCAGGGACTGTGTTAAGCATTGGGCACATAAAGAAAAATGAAAACATGGCAATTATTGAATAAAAATATCATTTAAAAACCATGGCAGTGCTAATAACCATCACAACAAATAGAATTCCATCAGAGGCCCTGTTTATCATTTTAAAATGTTACATAATATTGAATTATCTTCTTTGGAAGTTCTTCATTATCTTTTTATGTGTTTATTTACTAAAGAGGAAACATGGGGATCATTCTGAACCTGCCGTTAACACATCAAGACCAAGTGAATTATGGGAGATGGCCAAGATAGACCTCTTAGACAATGTCTGAGTAAGAAGTTGTATTTTTGGAGTGCTTTCCTCGTAAACTAGCTGAGGCCATTCTGTGGCTCCCCTTTTGCAGATGGGGAAACTGAGAGTCAGACACTAGTCTAGGGCCATAGAGCCAGTAGCTGGTAGTCTGGGACTTAAGTCTGGGGCTCTTTTCATTAGACAATTCAGTGTTCTGTGTCAGATTCCCCTGACACCCCAGATCGATAATTCAATTTTGGTCTTTCTTTGGCTTGGAGAGAGATTAAGTGATTCAGGTTCATTGTAGAGACAAAGGCATGAGCCAAAATCCTTTCATCTGCCACTGGGAGTCTATTCTAGCTCAGAAACAAAGCCAGTCTCTCTCACCAGAACCCTTTAAGTGATAAAAACAACAAACAAACAAAAAACCCCTTGCTATTTGCCCTTGCCCAGCTGTTGTGTCTTTTCCTCCATTTTGTTGGGTAGCTGGGGAAGTCTCCCAGGACTGTAGAAAGCACCTGGGTTTGAGCCTACCACTTACTAACTGCAGAACCTTAAGTGAATCCTTTTATCTCAAAGGATCTCAGTTTTCTCATCAGCAAAATGGGAATGCTCTACCCACCTAGTAGCTGTTAGCAAGGAAAACACTTTGAAACGTGCTAGAAACATGAGCAGTGACTGTGGTTATAGTCATCCCTGATGCTAGGGGGAGAAGAGAACCGGGGCCCCAGTCAGGGAACAGAGGGCAAGTGCCTGCAGCTTCCCTCACCCCTGAAGGAAGGGGTCCATTGAGATTCTTATTGGAAGACAAAGCCAGAGGCAGCACAGAGCAGAGTTTGGGCATCTAACTGACTACGAAACCCAGAGGCTGGGGCAGCTGGTGTGACTGGTATTTTATATGCCTCTGGAGTGTTTCATGTGAGCAGAAAATAAGGAAGAAACGGGTCTTTGTGATAAAAGGGGCTATTGATGAGGGATCGTTGGATTCTTCAGTTAGACACAAGGGCTGGTGAAGAGAGTTCTGGGTTTGTTGAAAGCAGCAGTGATGATAGCAAACATGGTGGACCCTCCTTGCCTAACCTTCCTGTCAATGCCTTCCTCCTATCTGGATCCTAGACCCTGCCCCCATTCTCACCCATATAAGAGAGTATCCATAATTTCTGCTCTTCTGTGACCCTCAGATCTCCTCCCAGTTTCCCAATGGTGGTGGGCCAGAGAAAAAATAGCTGCTCAAATTACTTGGATGAGCTGGTAATTATGGACTGCAGGCCATCTAGTAACTGGATAGTCTCCTGGCCTTCCCATCTGGCCTGTCTTTGTGTCCTGAGGTCCCCTGGGCCTTCTGTCTGCACCTGCTGCTCTGCCTTTCAGAAACCCCAGGACTGTGTTATCTAACCTGTGGTCACACCCCTGGAGGGGCATCATCCCCATAACCCCCCTCTGTCCTTTCTGCTCCCTTCAGTGGAATGCTTTTACCTGGACTGTCTGTCCATTACAGGGTGAGCTCCTTGAAACCGCTGGCCTTCATTTCTCAGTCTGTATCCTTAGCACTTAGCAGAGTTTTCAGCACATACTAAGGACTTAATTAATGCTTTTTCCTTCACTCAATCTGCATCTACGGAGGGAGTTTCCTCACTGGGGAATTCCCTGCACTGAAGAATCCACAGGTTCAAACCAAAAGGAATTGCTGACATTTTTATAGCGCCTTAAGGTTTGCAAAATGCTTGACAAACCAGAATATTGTTTGATCCTTGCAAAAACCCCACAAGGACAGGGATTTTATTATCGACATTTAATGGATGAGGAAACCCCAGCTCTGGGAAGTTAAGGGTCCCTCAGCGAATGAGCAGGTGGGCTGGAGGAGGAGGTTTGTGCCCAGGCTTTCCTCACCCCCAAAGACACAGATTCAGGCCTTGCTTTGTACGTCTTCAACACCTTAGACAAGTCAATTAACCTTGTCCAGCCTCACTTTCCTCTTCTGTAAAGTGAGGGAATTAGACTAAATGTTCTCCTAAGTTCCTTTTTACCTCTATGTCCTTGGGGCGGCTAGGTGGCACAGTGAGTAGAGCGTCGGCCCTGGAGTCAGAAGGACCTGAGTTCGGATCTGGCCTCAGACACTTAATTCACACACAAACCAAAAAACCTAGTCCTGTGACCTTGGGCAAGTTACTTAACCCTAATTGCCCTCCAAAAAGAAAAAAAAAAACAAACAAAAAACCCTCTATGTCCTAGGATCTGGTAGAACATAAGCTTCCTGAGGTTGAGGACTTCTGTCTCAATATCCCCAGCACCTGGCATTCAGTAGGTGCTTAATAAATACTTGTTGATTGACCAGCTGTTTGATTAAAAAACCTGTGGTTTCATCTGTAAGGTCCCTTTCTCTACTACCCAGGTCAGGTCAAAACCCTTCCACACCTTGATAAACATTTTAATGAGTGGTCACAGTCAAAAAACCTGGTGGTCTGCCTCTGTTGATATTCCTCTGATTCTCATTCTCATTCTCTCTCTCTCTCTCTCTCTCTCTCTCTCTCTCTCTCTCTCTCTCTCTCTCTCTCTCTCTCTCTCTCTCTCTCTCTCTCTCCTTCCCTCCCTCCTTCCCTCTCCATACTCTATCTATATGTATATTATCTCCTATGTACATAGTTATCTACATGTTGTGTCTCCCATTAGAACAAATGTTTCTTGAGCCAGGGACCTGGCTTTTGTCTTCCTTTGGACACCCAGTGCCTGGTCCCTAATAAGCACTTCAGAAATACTTATTGGCCTGTTTCTCTGAACTTGGCTAGTCTGGCCCTTGGGGACAGACACACCATCCATCACCTCCCTTGTATTCAAGCCTCAGAGATGGCATTTCCTCCACTGACCTCCCCTCAGAGTATCAGTGATGAAAACTCCATGGAAGACTTTTGTAGAATCATAGACGAAAAACAAAAACAAATTCTCAAATGGTGCTGCTAACAAGGCCAAGTTGAAAACTGTTGATTTTGGGGAGGGTGAAAAGAAGCTTAGCCAGGAAGAATCGAGGAAGTTCATTTAATCCCAGCCAAGTGCAGGCTGATGCCGTTACCTGCTGACTGCAAGGGATGAGGCCCCAGAAACATAACTGACCACCACGAAAAGAGGATTAGTGCCCTCCGCCGCCGATGGGCCCTCCTTTGTGGTGGATGTGTTACTATGGAAAGCCCTCCTGGTGTTTTCCAGCTGATCTCTTTTTCTTCCAGAATCGGTGCGAAAAATCAATTGGTTCCAAAGTCACTGGCACAAAGCGTTTATCCCCGATTGGTTTCCTGCCTTTGGCTGCTTATAGCCGTGAATGGAGTCCATGCTCCTCTGAAAGAGCCGGGGAGGACGCCCGCCTCCGATTCAAGACGCCCCTGACTCCTCTCTGGCGTCAAACGTTTTGTTGGAACAAGTAAAGTCAGTGCTTTCTCCTGGGTTGGATTATTCCTGGTTAAGCCCTCTCCCACTTCTGAGTGCTGGAGGCTCAGGGTTCCCCAGGGTGCCCAAAGGGGCCCTCCACCCGGTTTTCATCTCTGAAAGAAGCCCTTCCTAGGTCTGCCAGCTGAGAAAGGGCAACCCCCAGGAACAGAGGTTTTCCTCCATCTCACTGGGGCGCTCATTCTACTCTTCATCTTCCTCCAGCTTCCCTTCCTGATTTGATCATCCCCTCCCCCTATCCCCCCATCCGTGTAACAAGAATTCAGCTTCCTGCTTGTGTGGATTCAATCAGACACCGGGCAACATTGACTCAATAATGGCCCGTCTTTGTCTTAGATGTTTGCAGCACCTGTTTTCTGTCCAAGCTTGTTGGTTTGGCTGGAAGCTTTTAGAACTGAGAGAAAAGGAGAAAAAACCCTCAGTGCCTTCCCCATATCCTCCTGTGGAACCTTCTGACAACTCACAGACCATAGGGCTTAGAGCTGGAAGGGGCTGTACAGGCCGTTCAGTGCAACCACTTCATTTTACAGAGAGGGAAACTGAGGCATGAGTTTCTGTAAGTGGCCCAAGGTGGAGGTTCCCTCTGAATCCTACTGTGTTCCCTTAGAGGTCATTCAGTCCACTTTGCAGAGAGGGCAATTTGTGCCTACATTAACAGAAGAGGCCCAAGGTTGAAGCCCCATCTAAATTCTTCTGGGTTTCTTTTTTTCACTTAAAACTCCAGCAAAATGCCTATTTGCCAAACATTATTAATCACAATTGACATTTATATAGTGGTCAAAAGTACTTTCTATTCATTAGAACATAAGGTTCTTGAGCATGGGGCTTTTCTTTTCATGTGAATCCCTAACTCCAGAACATTGAGGGTGCTGATAAATGCTGGCTTTCCCTGGAACCTCAACCCAACCCCATGAGGCTGGTTCTCTTCATGGAGACTCATTTAGCTTTGTGACATAGCCAAGCCTTCACTACCACTCCTTTGTAACAGAGAAAGGAAAAAAAAGGAAACAGATGAGCAAAATTGACCAGGAAGATGATCAAGACTGACATATGCTGCATTCCACACCCAAAGTCCCCCATCTCGATGCTAAGAGGAGGGCTCATCTTCTGTGTTCTGGGACAGCACTGGCCATTTTTGAGTTCTGTGACTTTTAAGCTGTTGTGACCAGTTTTCTCATGGTTACATTTTTCTCTACTCTGTATCAGATAATACTAATGATACTAGCAAACCTTTATATTGTACCTACTAAGTACCAGCACTAGGCTAAATGCTTTATAATTATTATTTGATCTTTACAGTAGGTCTGGGAGCGAGGTGCTGTAAATATCCCCATTTTACAGTTAAGGAAGCTGAGTTAAACAGAAGTTAAGTGACCTGCCCAGGATCACACAACTAGTAAATGTTTAAGACTGGATTTGAATTCAGGTGGTCTCAACTCTAGTCAAGGTCTCTGTCCATCATACTATGTAGCATCCGACATCCCAGTCTTTTTTTCATCTCCTTCGGGCACATGGTAGTTAGTGACAGGTCTATGTGCCTGCTCTTGCTGGATAGTGGTCAGTGAAGAGACACTGGAACTTTCTCCTTCCTGGAAGCTATGTTAGCATTTTCTGGCTTGTTTCCTGAAGGCAGGAGTTCCCAGGGACAGAGACCCACCCAGGATGCCCATGCCATGAGGATTCCACCTTCAGTTTCTAACCATCATTCACCTATCCATCCTCTTCTCCTATGGAAGCAGCTCTGGTGGGGAGACTCTCCCAGCCTTGTGTCAAGAAGGGGCAAATAAACAAGACGCTTTGCAAAGGGATGTCCCCTCAAAGGGGTAAGCTGGGTGTTTCCCAGAAAGCCCCTCTCCCCATGTAAATGAAGAGGAATGGAGGCAGCCCACAATTATTGCCATGAGCAGGGCAAGCACCAGCTGCCCTAATGATGCTTTTCTAGATATAACCCCCCCCAGCACACCCCCACCCCCACCCTAGAATCAAACATTCCTTTATAATAGAGACTTCAGCAACAATAATTGATATACCGATCACATGTAGTGATGTATATAACATTCCTCTCTCTGCTTTCCTGCTGGGGTCTTCCTCTTTTTGTCTAAGAATCTTAAGGAACAGTCCTGGATTTAATGGCAAAGGTCTCTGAGCATTCTTGGGAGGATGGATGGCCATGCCTGGAGTCCAGAGCATGTGATGGAAACAGTGATGTCCACAATGTCTGCATCACAGTGCTGTCACAGGGATTAAATGAGGCATGTTGGAACCTTCTCTGAAGACTTCCCAGTGTGATCCACACATGTGAGCTATTATTATCATCACCAATCACTATTATTAATAATAATATCCTGAGCATGGGGGGGGGGGTCTCCCACTCGGCATTGTCTGCTCCCAATCTGTCACGCCTGAGGTGCATTTGCTGGAATTTGTCTTTGCAACGTACTGAGCGTCTCCTAGAGAAGAAGCTGTTGCTCCGAAGGTGAGCCGAGCCAAGGTTGTTGTATTCCATCTTTGTGATGAGATGCAGATTTCCCATTAAAAAGAAAATCCTTCATTTCAGGAGGTTGAATGGGAAGATACTTTAAAAAGCATTCCAGCTGGTTAAACTTAGGGTGCAGAAAGAAGTCCAATTCAAGAGTATTCTCTGGCCTGGTGCCCACCATGTTTTCATTTGATTGTGAGCTGGATACATTTTCATTCATTTTAAGCTCTTGCCTTTCAGTGTTTTGTTCCTCAGGGGCCTCTGTAATATGGCTTGCCTTATTTTAATGACCAATTTCATTATTCTACTTAAGGAGGGGCTCGTGCATGCTGACACAGCTCAGGGAGACAACACAAGGAAATATGGATATTCTCCCATAGTCCCCCACCACTGAGGCCATTGACACTACCCCCTTGTTCACTCCCTCTCCAGGCTAGTTCACTTTTCTTGAGCACGGGGATGACCATGACACTGCCTCCCCAAGAATCTGCAATGGCTACCCACTGCTTCTAGCAGCAGGAAAATCCCCTCTTTGAGTGGGCATTATTTGCTCCAGCCAACCTTTCTGAGCTTGCTTCCCATGATGCCTCTTCCCACAACTTATGTTTCCAGTCACACTGACCTGATTCTGCTGATCCTAAAACTGGACACACCCATCCTCCCCTCTGTCTGTAGAACACCAGAGTGGATCCTGTTCTCCCTTCTGCTATGAACCCTTGGCTTCTTCCAAAGCTCAGCTCAAGTCTCATGTTCTCTTGGGAGCCTTGCTATATTCTCAGGGTTGTTACTACTCCTTCCTTCTTTAAATTAACTCATGTTTATCTACCTGTGCAAATGGTGCATCTTTCCCTCCCCTTCCACCTCTCCCCAAATACAGTGGTACACATTTCTTAAGAGTAGGGACTCCTCCCCATCTCCCATTTTATCTGGTATCCCCTTGAAAATGTTTATTGAACTGAATGGAATTTGTTCTTTGGAACTGATTTCTTCCTTCCTTCCTTCCTTCCTTCCTTCCTTCCTTCCTTCCTTCCTTCCTTCCTTCCTTCCTTCCTTCCTTCCTTCCTTTTTTCCTTCCTTCCTTCCTTCCCCCTTCTTTTCTCCTCCCCTTCTTCACTTTCTCTCTTCTTTGAGGGCTTCTGAGCTCCTTCTAGCTCTTGATCAAGGGCTCTTAAACTAGGGGTCCATGAATTTCTAAAAAATGTATTTCGATGCTGATTCAATGCAATTGACTTGCTTTGTAATCTCGTGTATTTTATCTCATGAGTGTCTGCCCAAAGGGGCCCATGGCTCACAAAGGACAAACCCCCCTGATGCAGACCTGTGACATTGTGCCCCAGTAATAAGAATCTCATGGGATAAAAATCACAAGAACACAGAACTTGTGAGCTGGAACAAACCTCGGTGGTCATGTGGTACAATCAGTAGAGCCTTGACCCTGAGGTCAGAGAGACCTGAGTTTGAATCTGACCTCAGACACTTGCCAGCTGTGTGGCCCCGGATGAGCTTGTAACTCTGACTCAGTTTCCTTATCTGTAAAATGAGGACAATAATAGCAGTCGCCTCTCAGAGCTATTTTGAGGAGAAAATTTGTAAAGTGCTTTGTGTGCTTTATGGCACCATGTAAATGCCCACCGTTTGCTAGTATTCGTGTTATGATGATAAGGAGGAGGAGGAGGAGGACAATGCAGTTGATTTATACCTCAAAGGAATCATCTCCATAAGATGCCCCAAAAAGGATCATCCAGACTCAGCTTGAAGGCCTACAGGGAGGGGATACCCACCTGGCTAGGCAGCTCATTCCACCTTGGACAGCTCTCATTGTTAGGATCTTTCACCTGACATCCAATGATCTCCAAGCCTTCCCCTGTCCTTCCTACTTCTGCCTCTGAGGCCAAGAAGAACAAAGCTCATCTCCCTTCTATATAACTGCCCTTCAGATATTTGACAGGTGTTGAGGGTTCGTGATCTGTATCCATGAAGAGCACACACCCATGAAAACACGAATCCACCAAAATAGAATATCTGGGATGCTAATAAAATTCAGTTAGATTGTCAGTCAGCCAACCAACATTTTGAAAATGCCTACTATGTGTCAAACACCACACTAGAGTACCTAAGGTTTACAACATGCTTTTCTCAGAAGAACCTTGAGAGCTAGGTGCTATGGGGACTATTGTTTTTATTTTACAGATGAGGAAACTGAGGCTCAGAAAAGCTATATAATTCACCCAAGGTCACACACCCAGTATTAAGTCAGAGCCAGGATTAAACCCGACTCTTCAGTCTTCTTTACCTTCTGTTATTCCGTGTTGCCTTCTAGGTATGAGGTGACTCATATTAAAAGTTGACCTTATTAAAGTACGTTGTTAATTTGAATTTCAATACATAACTGAGTTGACTTTCTCCCTCTTGTTCTTTAAGTCTGGGAGACAGGTGTTCACACCCTGGGCTACCTTGCATTTTTCTTGATAACTGGTAGATGTGAGCCTCTGTTTGTGATAGGTGGTTCCTTCTATATATTGGGCATGAGTTTAGTTGAGTCCATAATGAATGCTTCTGAGGTCAGAGGGCTTGTTGTATGCCAAAAGAGCCCCCAGAATCTTGGTGAGGCAGGTGCCTAGGCTAGGAAAACAAGTGGGCTTAGTGGACAGAATGTTGAACTTGGAGTCAGAGAAAGCTAAGTACAAATTATGCCTCAGATACTTTCTAGTTGTATCTTTCTCAATCTTGGTTTCCTAATATAAAGTGAGGGGGGTGGGGTTTGAACTAGATGACCTCTGAGGTCCCTTTTAGCTCTAAAACTATGATACTATGACCCTACCAGTCTGACTTCAGGTAAATCCTCTGGTCCTCAGTTTCCCCACCTGTCAAATGACAGGATGGCTTCCAAGGTGGTTTCCAACTCTAAATATAGGGTGTGATATATTGAGGTAAATTAGTGGCTGTCCTTTCCTCAGATGCTAAGATTCTGATGGTTTGGGTCTTTCACCTTCTCCCCTCTTGTAGCAGTTGACGCTCCGAGAGTCCACACATTGTTGGTTGGGATCCCCACTAGACAAGTAATGGGGAGACCCTCAAGACTCTTGGGGAAAATGCCTCCAACTGCACCTTCTCTCCAGGCTCCCCCTACCCACTCCAGTTCCAGTTATGTTGAGTATGTCCTTTGCTAGACAGCCGTCTCTGTTCCATGGCGATAGGCACCCTGGATAAATACTTTGATAGACTAAACACACACTGCCCATGTTGGCCCAAAGAGCTGCTGTCTCCAGAGCGAGGGCTCCCAAACACAGCCCCTTGTATGGCAGCTGGCTCGTTAATCATTACACTGGCAGCCTGGCCAGGCCAGCAGTATTTGACTTGGGTCTGTCTTCTCACCCTGTATGTTAATGGGAGCATTCCTAGAACTCTTAATTTCCTTCTTGACCTCTGTGGACATTACTTATGGAGAACGCAGACAGAAAACAATCCTCAAAATGTCAGGGAGAAATTGCATCTTGGGGCTGTTCCCTTGCCAAAGAAAACATACTTGAAATCTGTAGGCATTCCCATCCAAGTACGGGAAAGCTGAAGACTGATCTTAGACTGGGCCTCTGGGCCCAGGCCTTCATCCAGGTGGCCCAGAGACCTGTCAAGCAGATCTCAAGGTGATCTACTCCACTTTTAGCATTGATGGGGAGATGCTGGGGCTGGGGTGCTCTTGGGAGCCTAGATGGACAGCAGGCAGGAGATGATTCTAACATATTTATGTTAGCCAATAGACATTTATTAAATGCTTCTTGTATGTGATACATACTTATATATGTGTTACATAGAATGTAAACTGCTTGACGGTAGAGGCTTTTTAAATTTGACTTTCACCCCTGAGCCTCGTTCACTGAGGCATATAGTAGGTACTTAATAAATGCTTGTTGATTGATTGATTAGTTGATGATTGCTGAGACTTAGGTGAGCTCATGGGCAATGGGAAACTGGAAGGTTTATAACATGAACAGCCACTGTTCTTTACATACATTTCTTACACAGGAGGATGTGGTACTTGTACCATTCTAGACTGGTTTGGCATCTATGGTCCTTTTGACATCTTATATGGATGGATGGATGGCCTAGGAGACTCTTCATCTGTCTGTATCAATCAACCAACATTTATCAAGTCCTACTATGTCCTTAATGCTCTACCAGTTGCTGTCAATACAAAGGCAAAAATGAAAGTGTTTCTGCCCTCAAAGAGCTTAAATTCTATTGGGTACTCCCTTCACCAACATACTTTTTAACCTACCCTCATCATCTTACCCTGTGTGGTTTTGGTTCATTTCTTATAAATTCCCCAGATGAGTTACCAACATGTAGGTACTCTTTCCTCTTTTTTGTCATGACCCCCTTTAGCAGTTTGGCAGGCTCAGGCTCATAATCAATAATTATTTATTAAGCACCTACTGTGTGCCATGCACTCTGCTCAGCACTGGGAATACAAGAGACAGAAGACAGCCCCTGCCTTCAAGGAGCTTACAGTTTAAGGGATCATGTTCTCAGATGCATAAAATAAAACACAGATGATTACAGTGAAAAACAATTACATGAAAATCCAGTGATGAAAATTTAAAAAAATAAAAAAACCCCAAATCCCCAATTCTTGGACCCCAGGTTAAGAACCCCTCATCCCTCTTTCAAGATAATCTTGGAAGAGGAGTGCCAGCTGCTGGGAAGCTTGCAGCCAATGTAGAGCTATAGCAAGGTCAAGGATGAAGGCTTGTGGGACCTCTCTGGGGCCCTGTTGGCCGATTTTGGCCAAGCAAGGTCACCTGCTCCTGATCCTAGCTAGCACTGACATGGCTTGAGTGCTTGAAGAGCACTTTAGATATGTGGATTTCTTTGGAATTCACTGGCTTATAGGCCCAGATCTCTATCCCTTCCTTAGCTTCTCCCCCAAGTGGGAATTAGCACGTCAAGCTCTGCCAACAAAGGTGGCAGTGTTGAATGAAAGATCATCTCTTAATACTGAGGAAGCTGTCTTCTCAATCCTGCCTATATGGCTCATCACAGGCGGCCATTTTGAGTCAAGGAGGCCTCGGTAGATTCATGAACAATGAGATTTGTAGTTTCGTGTGCAATTATTAATTTATCATCATTTTATTTATTTATAATTAGTAATTTATTATTAGTCTACTAAACCATGGAAATATTTGGATTATTTAATGAATTAAAAAGAAAACAAAATGATACGTACACACAAAAGAAGTAGATCCCAAGTTCTTTCTAAAATTCTTATTCTCCTTGAAAAACTCAATTCATATGGAGACATTTTTTTGTCTGTTTGTGAATAATAGCGGTAAACACAGGTTGAATTTACTTACTAAAAGGCTCAGTTACCAGGCATTTATACGCAAAGGGCTTGAATCCTGGACCAGAGGTCCAAAGCCCTGAATTCCAAATCTGCTTCTGAGGTCAAAAGTTTAGCAAGTCTTCTTGTGTTTGGACTTCACCTTGCTTGTCTGGAAAATGAAGGGGTTTGATTGAAATGATCCCTTTTAGCCCCTGATTCTGCTCTTTCCTTGTGCTGATAAAGGGGATACACCTTGTTGGATAAGACTTTTCTAGACCTATATTGTATGTGTAGGGAAGGTGTCATGGGAGAGAGAGCTGCCATTCCCATAATGGGATGGGAGGGAAGATCTGATGAGAAGACAGTCAGTCCTAAGCCTTAACCAAGGAGAAGAGGGAGATTGTTGGGGGGAAAAAGCTTGTTTGTCTATCTCCCAGGATCTCAAAGGAGGCCTGTGAAATAAAACCCCAGGGTTGTGAAATTTCTTTGTGTTATCTCCTGCTTTATGAGCTCCAAGTTCCCTGGGGGCTGGGGATTTTGCTGACCTGGAATTGAAGCCAATAGCATTCTGGCTGTGGCCAGTATGGGGTGGATCCTCGCTGGGACCCAGAAGATTTTGTATGTTAGGTCTGCACAAAGAGAGAAAAGAATGTTGGCCCACCTCCGGCAGTGTCTCAGGAAAATTAGAAAGCATGAGGAAATCTCAGCTAAAAAATCACAAGGGCTGACAATTTCAAGCTCAAAGGCACCAGAGAGGTCAGTCATCAGGTCCCACTGACTCATGTTACAGATTGAAAATGGAATCCTAGAAAGGAGAAGGGACTGTCCCCACATCATACTGATAAATGTTGGAACCCTTGTCCTTGAAGGCCCAAGCCATGGCCCTTTCCATTGGAAAAGTTCGGCCATTCCTTATGGTTCAGAGGAAACCATGGTCAATTCCTACCAAGCTGGGAAGGTCTTGGCAGCAGAGGGCACATCTGTTGTCTGAGGACCAGACTGACTGTATTCTGGGAGGGGTCTCCAGGCTTGGGGTACTCGGTAAATTGTAAAGGAGCTGCACCATCCTTCCTTGGGCCTCTCCCAGTCTAAGCCCAGGTCCTTGAACTGGGGAAGGAAGAGGGATTAGGCTCAGTAATTAGTATTTTTCTCTGAATTCTTCTATAGGATTTTCAAGTGACAAAACTACTGGATTAGCAGTCATTCTCATAACTAATAATTACCTTAATTTTTTACTAATAATTATTTTTCGGAACAATGATAGCAGTATCATGGTTTTGGAGTTGAAGGAGCCTTGGAAATCATCTTAATCCAACCCCTTCATTTTACAGATTAATGTAATTCATTGGGGGGCTCTCAGAAAAGCCCTTTGATTAGAGAAATCAAACTGGGCCTCAATTTCCTCTGTTAAGTGAGACAGTGAGTGACCAACAGGTGGCCTCTGAAGTTGTCCATACAGGACACTCCATTTCCCATCTCCATACCTTTATGGTTTTCTACCTTGTTTAGAGAGTATGCTTGGTTCCCTCCACCTTGCCGATCCCTCATGTCTTCCATGGTTCTACTCAAGGGCCACCCCCTAATTTAGGCTTTCCTGACTTCCTCCTATTGCTTCCTCTACCAAGGTGTGTATGCTTTGCATATATGTTAGTTTTTTGTCTGTGTTCATGCAGTTCCCCACTTTTCTTGTCTAGAAAACCCCCAGTCCTCAAGTTCCTTGGTCAAGTCATTGCACATTTCTGAATGTAAAATTCTCTATCCCTAAAATGATGGGGTTAAGCTGGATGCCCTCAAGACTTTGATTAATCAGATTAATCAATAAGTATAAATTAATGATAACATGAACTTAGTGCTTCCTACTTCCAAGGTCAGTCTGTGGTTCCATGGATCCCTTTTAGTTAGGGGAGATTACTCCAATATCCCAATGAATCCCTTCTATTGGGAATTACTTCAATACCACCTCCCCACCCTCTTCTTTGGATCACTTGTAGTTGGGGGAGATTTCTTCCCTATTCCCCATGACTCTGTGATCTCACTGATTTGGTTGTACCCTCTAACGAATTAGGCTACTTGCCACTTGTGTAGGGCTACTTGTCCTGAGCTGTACCTACCTTTCTGGGGGCTCTCTGCTAACCTCAGTAGGAAAACAGTAAAGCACATGAGCTATCCTTCAGCTTGGACACATGACCAATTCGTGTTCTTTTTCACTCATGCTGTTCTTGGATGACCTCTATTACTTTAGAACCTTTTGGTCATCCCTTGCTTGACATGTGTGGTCTCTTATTCCCACTCACCATGCTCTGTTTGTCTTGGTACGATTTTGTGCTTTTACTCCATGGAATTGTTCCATGACTGGCAGCCATTGGTGTCTAAAAGAAGCATCTTTATTTTGGGTCACAGTTGAGTGGTAGTCATTAAAGGAGTTTCATCCTCTCCCAATATAATAAGCTTGCCATATACATAATGCATTGATGTTTCCAATATGTGGCATAGTAGAGGATGCACTGACTGTGGAGGTAGGAAGGGCTAGGTTCACATTATCATTAATGAATACTTTTTGATTAATTAAGCTTTGAGAAAAAACGAGACCATCAAGAGAACCAAGAGAATGATCCAAAGAGAAGAGAGAAGGTCATGGCTAGGAAACACCCCCACTTCACAGATGGGAAGAGGAAGCCAAGTAGATGAAGGGCCCTGAGAAGGAGCCCTCAGGGATGAGATCCAGGAGGGAGCTGTGCTATTTGATGAAAAGTTTACAAAGATCCATAAAGAAGGATTTCTGCTCTTAAGGAGATTCTAGCTTGGTGAAGACAAGAAATACATAGAACTAGCATGATGTGATGAGAGAGCTGCCAGACACCGGATAAGGCCCAGAGAAGAAAGGAATAGCTTTTATGCCTGGGACAATGTGAGGGGTGGGATGGCACATGGCCAGGACTAGTGGGATCGAGGGGGATGGTATGTAGCCAGGACTGGGGAATCCTACAGAGAGACTGAGGAGAGTGAGTATCGAAGGAAGGTTACAGGATTGGGTAAGAAAGAGGATGTTGGCCATCTTTGAGGACCAGGGTGAGAGGCAGAGAAGGATGATGGATACTGTACTGGAATTAGAAGTGTGAGAGGGCTGGGTTCATGCCCCACCTCAGACATGGACTCACTGGGTCATCCTGCCTGCCTCAGTTTCCTTATCCATAAAATGGAGATAAGAAGATTATCTGCCTCTCTGGGGGTTGTGTGAGTATCAAGTGAGATGATATTTGTGAAGTATTTTGCAATCCTAAAGCCTATGCAAGACTGGAAATGGGGGCTGACTACAGGGGGTTAAGGAGGGTTCAGATGGAGAGGAAGCGGGGGCGATGGGTGGAGACCACACATTTTTAGGAGTTTGGCAGTAAAAGGAGAGAGGGAGAGTTAGGGCGGTTTCTGGGAGGGTCATTAGGTCAAAGGAAAAGGAGTTCACATGTCTAGAAGGAGTTTAAAGATATTAATTTTCTTTTTTAATTGAGAAAATGCTTTTAAAGGGAAAACACTATTAGCCAAGAGGAGCCCGCCCTTTTTGGGGAGGGATATGGATGTAAATTTTTTGTTTCTTGACAGCTAGTTCTTTCTCTCCTCCCCCAGAGACCCTTATCTCAGTTGAGAATCAGACGGCCCCCTTGTAGGTTCCCCAAAGGGTTGTTTTACTGGGGGTGGCTGCTTTCCACTTTGGACTCAGGCTGCTTTGAAAGATAACTTCTTTCTCCCAAGAAGATAGAGAGACAGTTAAAATATTCATTTGGAAAACAATAATTGGGACCTGAAAATTCTTGAAAATCAAAGAAGAAATACATTCAGTGAATTCCCTGTCTGTTTCCTTTTTTGTGGGCTGGGATAGTGGGGGCAGAATCCCTCTGACAAAATGCTGCCTTTCCTAGAGGACCCTCCTGCCCCCCCCCAAAAGGTGGGAGTGAGATGGGTGTCAGTGCAGAAGTCATTCCCCCCCAATTCTACTCAGCAGCAGGGATGGCAGGGCTGCATGGAGAGTCACATCCCAGCTCAGCCACATTGGGACTTTGGGTGGGTCATCTGTAAAGTGAGGCAACTCAGCTGGATGGTTTCCATCCCTGTAGCTGTGCTTCTATGATCCTAACTCACCTAATATATCTATGCCTCGGTTATAATAGGGACAGTGCTGGCCCTGGAGTCAGGACTTGAGTTCAGACACTTCTTATCAGTGTGACCCTGGCAAGTTACTTAACTTCAGTCTGCCTCAGTTTCCTCAACTGTAAAATGGGGATAATATTAGCACCTACCTCCCAAGGTTGTTGTGAGGATCAAATGAGATGGTATTTGTAAAGCCTTTAGCACAGTACCTGACACACAGTAGGTGCTGTATAAAGGCTTATGCTTTTCCTTTCCCTTCTTTATCTGTAAAATGAGGGGACTGAATGACAGGACCTTCTAGATGGTTAGTGGAGGGGGAAGAATGCCCCCCCCCCCCCAGGAAGCTTTCCGGGCTGCTCCAACAGATAATGCCTGTTTCTAAATCAGCAGGGTCGTAGATCTCTATGGAAGAGGAGCCCAAGTCCCAGAGAAGTGGAGACCTCTAAAACAGGTTTACAAAATGATTTTCCTAAGATCAGCTCAGGGAAGGAAGGATTTGCCCATATGGAAATTCAGCTATGATTCCACTGATGCTGATGTTCTCCAAAGATGCCTGCTTATCCCATGACATTCTTGCCCATATTCTCCAAGTCTGACCCAGGAGATCCAGCCAACATGGTGGACATGTGTTTTTCTGGATACGTGTTCCAACTTGCTGGATACATCTTGTTCTGGATACGTGTTCCAACTTGCTGGATACATCTTGTTCTGGATACGTGTTCCAACTTGCTGGATACATATTGTTCTGGATATGTGTTCCAACGTGCTGGGCACATGTTCCAACATGTTGGGTCCATATTCTCTTGAGACAAATGGAGCACGTGGGCTGTCCAACAGATAGGTATCTCTCAGTCTTGTCTGTAGAGCTTTCCTTTTCACTCAAATATATTTCGGATGAGCATTATTCATTATTCTCCTCCTTCCTGATTTCTTGTTTGCCCTATGCCATAGCTGTTTCTCTGAAAGCATCAGCAGCCCCTTTATACAGATGAGGAGATAGATTGAGAGAGTGAGGTGACATGTGCAATTCCTTCTGCCTCCAGAACCATGGTTGCCATGCTGCCTCTCCAGGACTCATATTTGGCAAGCCTCTCTGAGACAGGATTTATGCTTTGCAGTGGGGTTGTATGTAGGACTCCTGAGACCACTTCTATTTCCAAGACATTTCATTTCTGTCTGCCTCAGTTTCCCCTTCTGTAAAATGGGAATACTCATAGCACTTCTCAGAGCTGTTATGGAAATAAAAATGAGATAATATTCTTAAACTGTTTTGCAGACTTTCGAGAACTATAAAATAGTTGCTATGTTAATGCCAGCTATATATTGTCATTTCATTTGGCTAAACTTTAATTTTTTTAATCTAAAAAAAAAGAGCTGATCTAGGGGTTTGTGAGGCCCCTTCCCTCTCTAAATTAATCATCTTAAGTCATTTTCCCTCCCTAGGCCTTAGTTTCCTTCTATGTGAAATGAAGGAGCTTCCTTGGAGCTCACTTCTGACTCCATGATTCTGTTTTCCTTTGCTTCTTCAGCATTATCTGATGGACTCAGTGCCATGGGCCAGATTTAGCCCCCGATACACTTATCAAATCCTGTGGGTTTTTATATGTTGAAGGGGCATGTATTTTAGTACAGACTTGATTATCATCTTTATTTTATTTGTTTTGAAAATACTTCAACATTCTGCTGTTGTGAGGAAAAATCCTTTTTTGGTGATTGTTCCGTTCGGACGCACATTTCTCTAACTCTGTCAAGGCCGTGTGATACAATGGAAAGATTTCTGTTTTTTTTTGAGTTAGCAAGTCACTTACAATCCTAATCCTCTGCTTGACCGGCTTGTCCATTGAAACACACAAACAGAGGATTATGGTCTCTGGATTGGGAGAAGCAGCCGGGGTAGGGGAAGAATGTTCCAATCTTGAGGCCCAGCATTCCTTGGGGGCCTGGCTTTCCAAGCAGAGAAAGAAGGGAAGCAAAATTTCAGAGAAGCCCTCTTAGTGTTCCCTGGAAAGACCATCAGCTTTGGTATCACAGAACTTGGGGGCCAGACCCAGATCTGCTAAGTATCACCTGTGGGGCTGAGCCATTCCCTCCCCACCCAGACTCATGTTCCTCATCTCCTCAGAGGAACTTCTGGCTAGGATCCTCCTGTTTTCCCTTAAGGGGAACCTACCTCAGTTTCCCTTTTTCTCCTTCGAATGTGGACACACCCAATGTATGCCACACTATTCATGGCCCACTTTAAGAAAAACTGATATTGATCTTCAGCATCCTTCCCTCTCTCTTTCCTCCAGTTTCTTGGATGAGCTCGGCTCCTTATCTGGCCCTTCAGTGTGTAAACATTGCACTCTCTAGACCTTTCCTGACTTCTTCACACTTATGGGATCATTCATCTAGAGCTTTACCCTCTGGAACAAAGCCTTCTTTTCAGTGAAGAGAGACTGAGGGTAGGGCGGTTCCTAGGATCTTCGACTGAAATCTGTCAGGCAGCTCAGAGGCCTTCAGATCCAACCTCTCTCATTTTATAGATGGATGAAGTGAGATGCAGGGGACTTGCTCAAGGTCACACAGTCAGCACATGCCAAGGCAGGATTTGAATCTCTGACTTCAGAGCAAGTGTGTTGTACGCTACCTCGGCCTATTGGGGGCCTGCTGAGTCACTTACTGGGCTGAGCTCATGGAGTGAAGGCATTGGCAAAGGCTACTAGCTAACAGTTATGCAGAGCCTATAACCAGGGGAAGGATTCTCTGGAACTTCCCCCAAGAATCCTTCATTTAGAGGGCGTGTACCTCTGACCCCTCATAACACAAAAACAACTGAATTTTATCAAGAAACATTAGTTAAAATTGAAAGCTACCAAACGCCTGTCAGGTGAGATGATAGCATCTTAGCATTTTTCCTTTAGTACTTTTACTCTGGACCTAGAGTCAGGAAGACCGAAGTTCAGATGCTGTCTCAGACACTAGCTGTGTGACCCTGGGCAAGTCACTTAACTTCTATTTGCTTCAGTTTCCCCATCAGTAAAATAGGGGGATAATAATAGGATAATAATACCTCTAGTAATGAACAAACCTACAGAGTTCTCATAAAGATCTAGTGAGATCATATATGTAGCATGCTAGGGAAACATTGAAATAACTCAAAACCAGCTCCTTCTTGCGTTGGCAGCCCCAGTGCCCAGCATGGTACCTGGTGCGTTTTTGTTTTTGTTGTTTAGGCTTGCCGTTGTGTCCAGCTCTTCCTGAGTACAGCACGCCAGGACCATCCACGGGGTTTCCTTAGCAAAGATACTGGACTGGTTTGCCGTTGCCCTTTGCAGGCCATGTTACAGATGTGGGAACTGAGGTGAATGGAGTAAGTGACTTGCCCAGGGTTATACAGCCAAGTAAGTGCCTGAGGGCAGATTTGAGCTCAGATATTCCCAACTCCAGGCACAGCACTCTAGCCACCGAGCCACCTGACTTTTGACATGTAATATATATTTAATAAATGTTTATTGATTAATTGATTGATTGATTGAAGTGATTAAAAAAAACAACGGACTTTGAGGCTGCTGGATGTGGTTGTCCAAGGAGCTACACTGGGGTTAGGATGGGCACCTTTTGGCATCCTTTGCATCAACCCAGGTAGGCCTCTCCCTACTTCACTTAAGCCCTGGGCCCTGTCTGAACACCTAGTGCTGAGTAGCAGGAATCGGGCTGAGGGGTGCTCTGTAATTCATGCAGGCAGCTGAGATAACTCTCCAGACAGCATGAGACATTCGAATGAAACCCGGGATTAACTTTTTTTTAATGGTTTATTTTTGAATGGGCGCACTCTGCTGATGTTAATTCTGTTTGACTCCCGGAGCTCCCTTCGGCAGAAAGATGAGCCCAGGACATCGGGTTACATTTGCTGAGGTTTGACCAGATGCTCAGCAGCGCGGGTGTGGGTCATGCGTGACTTTGCTTCACTTATTAACATTCCTGTTGAGGCTCCTTTCCAAAGGCCCGGTGGGAGGGGGAGCCCCCACCCCCAAAAAGACTTTTACCCTCTGAGCATTCAGGTCTGGGCTTTATTGCCAATTACTGATATTCTTCGATTTATTTTTTTTAAGAGGACTCGATCTTTCAAGAGTTTAGTTTATTCTTATGAGACCAAATCCTGAGAAAGGAAAAGAGCTGTCAAAACAAATGGAGTAGCCCCCAAAGTGGCAGGAGAGGGATTTGGGTGACAAAATGTCTGTAAGTACCTTCTAAACTGGAGAACAAAAGACCCAGAGGGGGACAGGATCTCTGGCTTCATGTGTGTGTACAAAAGGCGGTCATGAGGAAGGAGGGCTTGGGGGCAGTTACAGGGGGGCACAGCTGAGGCTCCATAGAAAGGAGTACTTCATAGCACTTAATAATGAGAATTAGCCTTCCCATAGTGATTTAAAGTTTGCAACACTTGCTAGCTGTCTAATGGATTGGGTGGCCTTGGTAGGTAGTGAGCTCTCTGTCATTAAAAATATTTAAACAGAGGCTGTGTATAATGGGGGTTGGGGCAGTGGTCTAAAATTGCTGCCTCAGCAGATAACCTGGACAACCTGAGTTCAAATCCAGACTCAGACACTTAGTAGCTGTGTAACCCTGGACAAGTCACTGAACCCTATTTGCCTCAGTTTCCTTATTTATAAAATGAGCTGGAGGAGGAAATGGCAAACCACTCCAGTATCTTTGCCAAGAAAACCCCAAATAGAGTCATGAAAAATTGGACTGAAATGACTGAATAACAACAAGGTTGTTACTATTGCTGTGAATAGAGTGCTGGAACTTGGAGTAAGAAAGATCTGAGTTCAAATCTAACCTCGACCCTTATTAGCTGTGTGATCCTGGTCAAGATGTTTCACATGTCTTAGCCTCAGTTTGCCCATCTGTAAAATGGACATAATCATATGTGCAATAACTATATCACAGAGTTGTGAATCTCCAGTGAGATATTATATGTTCAGTGTGCCATGATCCAGCTAGACTGGCTTACTTGTCTCTACCTAACATCTCCACCTCCAATCTCCCATCTCCATCCCTTTGCACAGGTTGTCCTTCATGCCACGAGTGTTCTTTCCTCTCCTCTTTCCCTTAGAATCCTTGATTTCCTTCCAGACTAAGCTCAAGCCCTCCCCAGCTGCTAGAACTTTCCTCTCTGCATGTACTCTGTGTCTACCTTGTATAAACCTATTGGTTAAAAAAAGTGATTTCTCTTTCCTTAAGTCACAAGGGCCTTAAGAATAAATCATTGGCCCCAGTTTGCTCCTCTAGAAAATGGAGGAAAGGGGTGGACTTGATGGCTTCTGAGTTTCCTTCTAATATGAGAATCATGAGGTTCCTATGATCTCCGTGGAGCCTCCATTTCTTCATCCATAAAATAACGCGTTGGATCTGAGGCCTCTTAGCTCTCCAGCTCTAGAGTGACAATTCTATGAATATTTTACCATTTTCTTTGTATCCCCAACTCATAGTGTGTAGAAAATATTTCATAAATTACTGTGCATTTCTTGATAGGTTCATAGAATTTTTGAGGTTGAAATATATGATCCAAATTCCTTATTTCATAAACAGAGAAACTGAGGCTCATAGATGTGGAGGGGCTCACCCAAAGACCCTCAGCCAGTAAATCACAGAGCTGAGACATGACCCCTAATTCATATCTGATGCTTCCTGCACTGGGCCACACTGTCCCCATAGCAGCATGTCCATAGTGTTCTACTGTTACCACAAGAAAAAAAAAACTTTAGTACTCCTTCTTTTGCCTCTAGACATTCCAATACTTAATATTTTCCATAGTTGATGGAAAGAATAAATGATGCTGGGCAGTGGGGGTGAAACTGATATCTCCCTTTGTTGGGCCATTAACCTCGGACCCTCAGCCAGGCCACTGGAATGTCCCCTCATTGAATGTTAACTGTGCATGTCAACAATTTTTTAGACAAAGGCTATTTGCTGGTGGTGTGATTGACTGTCTTATGGTCTGCAGGCTCTAATTTCTGCCCAATGTGTTTACACAGTAGCTCCCAGGACTTTTCAGACCTGCCCTGAATCGAGGTATAAAGGTCACAAGAGACCACTCAGTCCTAATGAGCAGAATTCTACCAAGGCCAGCTTGCTAAGCAGCCTCGGGGCCATGACTTGTCTGATTGTTGGCCATGATGGTGGCTGTGGCTGTGGGTGATGATGAATTGATTATCTGTCAATGAGCATGAAACTCCTATTATATGCCAGTCAATGGGGATACAGAGATAGTAAATAAAACAATCTTGCCCTCAAAAAGCTTACATGGTAAGGAAGACAGTAATTTTTCTATATGAACTCCATTGAAATAGGCAAGGTGAGAACAAAACTCCAACAATCACTATCACAACCATAACCAGAATACTTCTTCTACTGCTACTAGAATAATGAAAAGAGAGTCAGACTTGGCCTTGGAAGCTGAGGGCAGAGACTTTTATTTTTATATTTTTTCTGTTAAAATTGATTTATTTTTATATATTTTCTGTTAAAATTAATTATCTGAGATAAAAACAACTAACTGAGGCACAAAGTTTCCGAGCTAATAAATAATGATTTAATAGCAACAGTTGATAGGTTACCATTGTCAGGTCAACTAATTTCTCAAAACTAGTGACAAAATAGCGATCTACAGAGCTTATTTTTATAATAGAAAAGAGGAATAAAAAAATCAGAAACTTGTTTTGAACATGATTCAATTGGATGAGATGAGTGAACTGACTAATCCCCTTCTCCCAGTCTCCCTTAAACCAAATTCGGACTGTTATAACATTTAGCTATCAGAGTTAGAAGACCCCAGAAGTCCTTGCCCCACAGGGTGAAGCCTTTGTAACCAGAAAGCTCACTGGGAAAAAGGAACTTGGGGTTTGTAGTTAGCATTCATCCGCCATCTTCCAGCCTTAGAAAGTTCTTTACTCAATCTGAACTTAACCTCTAGCTCAAGTAAAAAGCTTCTCCACTAAGGCTAGAAAGAGGAATTCAGTCTTTAGTCAATCCCCCTTTTCCAGTTGCCAGAAAGGGGAACTTGGTCTTTAAAAAGAGTCTTATAATCCTATGATTATTTTATTCTTACAGAGATAAATGTCTTACTCTAAATTATCTGCTACTAAAGGATAAAGTCTTTTCAACCTATCTATTCCCTAAATCTATAGGTAACCTAGACTTAAAAGAATATCTCTGTTAGTCTGGCTTAGCTCTTAGGGCTAGCTTTTCCTAAAGAAGGGAGCTTAATCCTACAATCAAATAAAAATAAATCCAAGTAACCAATACTAACTGATTTCCTTCTCATTTCTCTAGTGCATGAGAATAGTTGGGTTTCATTCTGCACTAGCTCCACTTGGGCATAAGGCCTTAAGTGATGGTAGGAGGGTTTTATTGTTTGGATGCTGGGTAATTGCTGAATTCCTGCTTGAGGCAGAATAGAGAAGTCAGCAGGTTTTGTTGTAGGGGCTCTCCCTAGGATCATGGAGTCTTAGATTGTGAGGTCCACCAGAGGGCATCAGGCCCAGCCAGGTTGCACATGTCCAACAAATGGCTGTCTAGTCTGCAGAAGCCTTCTGATGGGGGGTGGTGGGAAAGCCATCCCACTTCAGGGTAAGCATCAAGATCTTCTCGACCTTAATTGTTCAACAAACAATAACCATTCAGTGGGTGGTGGGCACCCAGCCCTTAGGGTCCAGTTCCAGGGTCACCTCCTCCCAGTAGCCCCAGGCAGGAACAAGCTTCCTCTCCAGCCCTCTTCTTTCCATCCCTCTAAGGAACTGAACCCATGCTGTGTGGTGCTATGGCCAGCTTTCTCATGCATTCCCGTATTCCCAGTGTTTCCCTTAGGGTCTGGCCCATTGCAGGTTCTTAATCGATATTTATTGATTGACTGACACATCCATTTGTGAAGTTTTCAAGGTCTTTTCCATATGTTGTCTTGTGTGATTGTCACAGCAGACAGCCCTGGGAGGTATTAACCCTGTTGTATAGTGTCCCCAGCCCCTTCCTCTGTGAAGGTGAAAAGCCAAACCAGCTAAGATGACTGAGAAGGGGGTATCAGGTGGGGTGGGCATGAGCCTCACTGGAGACTCCCCACATGCACCTAATGGATTCCGCTGGAAGGACTTGAGAGTCTCCTGTTTCCATGGCCTCCCCACCCACTCCCTTTTCAGCTCCTCACAATCCAATTTGTGACCCCACCATGGAAGCCACTCCAATCAAATTCAAACCAACAAACATATTCATTGCCTACTATGTGTATAGCACAGTATGATGTGTTGAAGATATAAAGACAAGTCAAAAGTAGTCTCTGCCTTCAAGGATCTTCCATGTTACTGGGGATGGGGAGCAAGGTGATCATTTGAACAGCCTTTTCTCTATTCTCATCTTCCTTGATTTCTCTGTAAGACTGGACTCTGGGCCACTGCTTTCTCCCTGGTCTTTGGTAACACATCTCTCTCTATGCCCTTGCCTACCTTTCTAACTGCTCATTTTTAATCTCCTGCCCTTTAAGACTAGGTGCCCCTGAAGGCTCAGTACTGATTATTCTTTCTCTTTTTTAAAGTTATTTTTTTTCCCAAAAGAAGGTCTGCCTTCTCTCTCTCCCTTCTCCCTCCTCTCAATGAGAAAGCAAGAAAAAATAAGTCTCTTGTTATAAACACAGATAGAAAAATAAAACAAATTCCTACATTGGCCATGTCCATAATTCTATGTCTCGGTCTGTGTTCTGAGCCTGCCACATCTATCAGGAGATGGGACCCCTGTTTCATTAGAGTTCTTCAGAATCTCGGTGGGTCGTTGTATTGGTTAGTGCTCCTAAGATCTTCAAAGTTAATTGTCTTTACAATATTTTTGTTATGCTATAAATTGTTATCCTCCTTCTCCTCATATCATTCTATTTCAGTTCATGTAAGTCTTCCCAAGTTTCTCTAAAGTCCCCCCACATCATTTCTCATAGCACACTAGCACTTTGGCCCATTCATGCACCATATAGTGTTCACTCATTCTCCAACTGGCCGGCACCCCTCACTTTCCAAGTCTCTGCCACCATAAAAAGAGCTGCTAGAAAGATTTTTGTACCTGTGGCTCCTTTCTCCGATCTCTTTGGGCTTAGACCTGATAGTGTTATCTCTGGAACAAAGGGTATGTATGGATGAATAACTTTGGGGGCATAGTTCTGACTTGTTTTCCAGAAGGGGTGGAACTGTTCCTTCTTTCTTAGGGCTCAGTTCAAGGACTATCTCCTACATGTGGCCTAGACTGATCCGTCCCCACAAAAGTGACTTTTACTTATTTTGGACATGTTTGAGTAAATATGCAATTAAGTACACTTATGCTTATGTGTATGTGTACACATACACTTAAATGTGTACATATCTCTCCTAATAGGGAGAGGACAGGGGCTGCTTTAATTCTGACTTTATATCCCTACGATTAATTTATTAACAAACCATACTAATATAAATAATTATATTAATAAACAATAATGAATTAATATTAATAAATAATATATGTAAAAGGCATTTCATAAATGCCTCCAGACCGATTGACTGGTTAGCATAGGGGATGCCTTATAGCAACAAAATCCTTGAAGCAAGTCTTGGGCTGGCTAAAGCAAGGACTCAGCCCACCAAGCGGGATCAAGCCCAGGGGCAGAGAGCTCCTACTAATGGCCTGTCTAGGGCCCACAGATAGCATTTTTGTTCTTCTCTCTCTCACCTCTAAGCTGATGGCTGCTCTCACCTGCCTGATGGTTTAACTTTGCAGAAGTTGCTTGATCTCCTTGACCTTTCCACCCCTCACCTCTATGCCTTCTCCTTCTCTTCTTCATGTTTCATCATAATAAATGTTGGGTCATCTGCTACCACATGAATCAACTCTTGGTCTTGCTCTCTCATTTTTTTTTTTATTGTGATGGATGAATGGCTGGACGACAGGCCAAGGTCACACATCAAAAGCTCAAACCTCTGCCCTGCTTCTCTCTGGGCATATTTATGACCCCTAGTCTGGAAAATTCTAAGTATGATAATGTGGGACATGCTGAGGAGAAGTTCTTCCATTCAACATGGAGCCCCAGAAAGAACCTCATGGTGGAAAGCCATCTGTCTGGAGTCTTGGGGTCATAGGATTTAGAGCTGGAAGAAACTTTAGGGGGCATCTGTGGTTCAGTCCTCTCACTTTACAGATGAGGAAACTGAGGCTTAGATGGCTGAAATGGTTTGCCCAGGAATTAAGCGCAGAACCCAGATCATCTGACTCCAAATCTTTCATTCGTTTTATTGCACTACGTGCCCTTCTTAGGAATATTTCAAAAACCAACCAATTAAACAGACAATGAGTAAACATTTACCAAATATCTAGTAGGTGGTGGCCATTCCTGACTCCAGGTGCCGAAATGCAAGCCTCAGAAATGAAACAATCACCACTCTTAGGAGAAAGGCTGTTGACTCATCCAGAAAGCTGTGTTCCAGACTTTACAGTGTGATTTTCAGCTAGTTCTTGCTAATGGGCATTACTCAGGCTGTGGGTAAAGAATTCAAGAGACCAGTCCATTTTTGCCACATTTCCCAGAACTGGTAGATGTTCCCTGGCTCTGCCACCTCCAGCAATCCAGTGGTCTGGGCCTCAGTTGGCCAGCTGGCCCTTCCACTCCTTTCCAGCCTTAAATCTCTGTTCCTCTGCTGCTCTGCTCACCTCATTCTTCTTGGAAGTTGTAACTACATGGCAAATTCTGTGCCTACAATGTAGGCAAGAGGAATGATAAAGGAGAAAGGACCCGGGGCCTGTGTCATTCGTAAGCTGGAAGTTCTCCTCCAAGTAATTTCAGCTCTCTTTTAACAGGATAGTACAGTGGGATGAGAAACAGACATGGCGTCAGTGAGCCTGAGCTCATATCCCAGGTCCAATATGTGCTGACAGCATAGCAAGGGGCAAGGCACAGAGTCTCCCTGGGTATCCATTTCCTCACCTTTAAAGTGAGAGGAGTCATCCTTATGCTGTTTACCCCACTGGGCTGTGGGGAAGAAGATTCTCTGAAAACCTTCGAGATTTTTTAATGTTTAAAAATAATAATTTGACACAAGAGCTATTATAGCTCTATGTTTGGATCCCGTGTTATATTTAGGGAAGGGGATTAGATTAACATTAGACTTGGAGATAGGCCCATTGGATGCACTGATGGATCCCTTTCTTCCACCCATCCTTCCTTCCTTCCTTCCTCCCCCCCTCCCTCCTTTCCATTTGTCTAAGCAAGGCACTTAACCTGTCTTGCCTAAATCCACTGGAGAAACAAATGGCAAACTACTCCAGTTTCTTTGCCAGGAATCTCCATGGACAGTAGTGGTGTGCTGTGGTCTATGGCATCATGAAGAGTCAGATACTACTGAAGAACTAAATAGTAGCAACAATCTGAGATGTAAACATGATTTTTCTTAGTTCCAGTCCTGCCTGTCTTTGGTTAATAGAGACATTATACTTACAGGGGATTAGAAATTGCACCTCACATACCTTTGGAGAACTAGCGCTCTATTTTTTAAATATGTCCAATCCAGGGCTGAATCCCCAGCAGCTGCCCTGGCCTCAGGTGGACTGCCTTCCATCTTGGTCAGTGGTCTTTCTGCATATTGAGCTCTCCCTCGTGTCTTCAGAAACCTGAAACTGAAAAAATGTTGGGCTGCTGAAATTGCTGAGCACACAGCCAGTGGTGGCAGGATGTCCTCACCTTCTTGCCAAAGCAAATTTCTGAGAGTTCTGGAATTCCTCTGGTGGTCAAATTAAGAAAAGTGTGCTGCCACATTGCGGCTGAGTGATCTTCTGAGACTGGACTCAATCAGGAGCTCCCTTGACAGGTGGTGTCACTTTGGATTTTAGCAGTGTTCAGTGGAAGGGCCATTAATCATCCAGACAACATTCCCTGTCAGACTAGTGTCCAGAAGCCCATTGCACATGGTTCTCTACATTGGCTTTCTAAAAAATAAATAGCTAACATTCAGCTGCATGAAATGCAGATTGTGTTTCAGAAGGTCATTCACCCGCTCCTTCATTTACTCATCTGTCCACCCATCCGTTTGTCTAGCACATGCACACACTTCTCAGGGCTTTCCATTGTGCCTAGCATGTAGTAAAAGCTTAGCAGATGCTTTCTGATTGCTTGAACTTCCTGTTGTTGCCCTCCCCAGCCTCAACGAACAAAAAATCATTTTTAAAAGGAGACTAACTTTTCTTGTGCTTCTTGGACTATATCTGAAGTAGCATGAAGAGATGCAGCTTTTCAGTCACTGTGCTTAGCAGGTCATACAAGGCTAATGACCCAGGAAGTAAACGCATCCTCTATCATTTACTGGCCATGAGAGCTGGGGACTGGATCTGTGATTACATTGGTGGGACCTCCCAGGTGAGGAAACTCCCTTCACCAATGCAGGCTGCTACCTTCTCTGTGCCATCTGCTCTTAAAGAACTGCCCAAAACACTGGGGTCATTCTGGGTCATGCAGCCCAAGTCGGTCAGAGTTAGGACAAAGACCATCCTCCATTTACTATGTCAGGCTACCTCTGCCAGCCATAGGACCACAGGTCTCTCAGTCCCTCAGTTTCCTCATATGTAAAATGGGTATGATGCCCCCTGCCATGACTATCTCCCAGGGTTGTTGTGAGACTCAAAAGAGATACTGTGTAGGAATCAATCCTCCTGAAAACTTCAGAGGGAGCCATGTGACACTGGCCAGGAACTTCTCAGGGCCCTAGGAAGCTCCCTAAGGCTAAGTTATAGTGAAGGTGCCAGTCACTGCAAGGAGGGCCCTTGTCCATATATTCAGCCCCTAGTCCTATGAGAAATATCATTTGGTAGTATTGTTATGATAATACGTTTATATTATTATATATAAATACATGCATTTACAATATTGTTGTTCTTACTGGGAGGATAATGGTTGGTAGTAAGGATGATGTAGTTACTTAGAAAATACTCATGGAACTGAGCTCTTGTCCAAATCACCAAGTCAAGGACACTGATATTGGGGGCAGCATCTCCTCCTCCTCCCCTGCTTCAGTCATCCTTTAGAGCTTCTATGGATTCATGATCTCAGCAATATGAAGACTCTTCTATCCATATGTATTGGAACCCCTCCATACCCACTTATTTTGTCTAACTCATTCCCATATCCCCATAAACTGTAACCTCTGCAACCTGATCATCTGAATTATCCATAGGACTGTCAATGGAGACAACTCTGTTCAGAATCTGGTGACTCTAGAGATGGTTCCCTAAGTTCTAATGTTTCCTTTACTGAGGGAGGCTAGGAATGCACTTAAAAAGAAAGGAAAAGAAAAAGCTCATCATCGGTTCAGCACCTATTATTAGAGAAAGCTTCAACTCTTTATTTCCTGTAATTGGCCTTTCTGTGTGCATGGTAATTGTCAGGTTGAGACCTCGTAGAGACAGAGTAGTGGCTGTTATTGGGAGGGACACTTTCAGTCTCTTAAAATTTTCCTCTGTCAGCAGTGGTCTCCCTTCGATTATGTTAACCTTAGAAAATGGGCTTTGGGAGTTAGCCAGAGGAGCTGGTTTAAATGGGCCAGGCCATGGGTTGGGCTGTGCCTTTCTTCATCGCAGAGTAAGTTCACTCTTCAAGGCTCACTTTCTCTTCTCCTCATCCTCTGCAACAAAGGTGGTGCCTGAACACCTACCTCATGGGAGGGGTTCATCTATCCCTGTGCTTTCCAGAGACAGGGGGTTATTATGGGAATTGCCCCGACAGGATTGATAGGAATCATGGGTTCCATTCGTGAGGGGAAACGGACATGAGTCTCCATCTCATAGAACAATGGAAAGATTTGCTCATTGTCTTCAGCCTCAAAGGCATGAAGCCATCACTGCACCTGGCCAAGATGTTGGCTGTGCACTATACTGGGTCACTGGGGCCAGACAGCTGAGAGACAGTCTCACCGTTTGGGGCTGATGAGTGAAAGTCTTCCTGCATATTCCAGGGTCCATATTTATCTTGAAAGTGAGACCTCATTCCTTTGGCATATTTTCTTTTCCCTTATCATTTCCCACATCTGAAAGGACTCCTTACAAAGCCCTTGGTTTGCGTCTAGGATATAAGTCCAGTCAACAACATTCACGAAGCACTTACTATGTGCCAATCACTGTTCCAAGCACTGGGGATACAAATATAAGTAGAAAGAAAGATAGTTCCTGTCCTCAATGAGCTTATGTTCTAATGGAGGAATGGGTCTGGGTTCCTGGATCTTTCACTTACCAACTGTGTGACCAAAGTCTCTTAACATCTCTGGGCTTCAGTTTCCTCTTCTGTAAAATGAAGGAGGTAAGGAGGCATAGTAGATAGAATGTTGGACTTGTAAGAAGGAAAATCAGGGTTCAAGTCCTGAGTCATATGATTTATGAGTCATATGGCTCTAAGCAAGTCTTATGTCCATAAGCCTCAATTTCCTTTTCTGTAAAATGATGGGATTGCACTCAATGCCCTCTGAGGTTCCTTCTTCATCTACTTCTATGATCTGAATGATTTCCAAGGTCATTCCCAGCTGTTGGATCCTACACATGAGGGTGTCTGTGGTCCATTCTGCTCCAAAGCCCTGTTAAAACATTCTTGCCCCAGGATACTCTATCAGACCATAATTCAGTAAGAAAACACTCCTCCTTCTAATCCATTTATATTCTTAAATGTATTCAAGAAATTCCCCAAACCAAGGTCACTCAGAAGGTTTTGTTTTCTATAAAACCTTCAGTAAACTTGGAGAAATCTTTGCCTTCCTAGGCAATCAAGTCACTGGGAGCATATGAAGTATTAGAGACTAAAGGGTGACAGTCCGGGAGCTGGGAGCTTCTTCATTATTTTTAATAGAGTAGGATAGTAGGAGAGGGAGACAACTATAGAAGGATGGCCAGAGAGCTGGCATTGGAACCAGGAAGAGCTGGGTTTGAGTCCCACTTCTGACACCTGCAAGCCAGTGGTGTCAAACTCGAATAGAAATGGGGCCCACTAAACTGTATGAGAGGGACCCTGAGGCCACATATTGACTTAGAAAGCTACCTATCAACATTATCTGTGTTCTGTTTTATTTTTATTTCATTTGTTAAATATTTCCCAATTATGTTGCAATTGGATTCTGGCCCCACTCAGGACCCTTGTAGGCAGCTGGTTGGTGCATTTGTTCTGGGCATCTCTCTACAGAGGCTGCTGACATGCATTGCTAAAAGGACTTTGCTTATCTGGAAACTCCATCTATCAGTGAAGTGAACCTACCCTCACTTAGGATATTACTATACAAGTCTTGAAGATAGCTTTGGGGAGCCTCTTTGGCACCACTTTTTCTACCCATGTCAAGTACACTACTTAGAATTAATCTCTATATTTTTTTCTTCTTGTACACCTTCACCCTCAAATTTCATGAAGAGGTACTTTCTTGCATATGTGGGCCTGATATTCTTCCATAGGTCATGACTTCTATGGTCCTATGTGGTTCTACAGTCCATAATCCAAATGATCAGGGAGTACAGGTAGCTGGGATTATTTGCCCTCCAAAAAGTATGCTGTGCTCTCCTCACCCATAGTCTCTGATTAACTTGAAAGATTCCTACCTGTCCTATGAGACTCTGAGGATGTAAATTACAAGTAGGTAAACTGAGGCTTCATCTCAGGAAAGACTTGCTAACAATTAGAACTGCCTCAAAACAGACTAGGTTACTTCAGAAGGTGATAGGTTTCCCATCTCCTGCTGCTGAGGCCTTCAAATGGAATGATGAGTGAGTTGCAAGAGGTGATTTGTAGTCAGATATGGGTTGGACTAAATGACTCCAGAGATCTCTTCTCTTTGTCTTGATGTCACCTGACTACCTTTTCTGATCATATTCTTCTCACTAAGTCTATACTGGTGTTCTGGGAAATGGTTCATTATAATCTTTTACCTTATTTCCTGAATTTTCTCTGAGGTCTCCACATACACTGAATTAATTTCGTGGTGCTTGCCTGGAGTACGTGGCCCAGGCACCATGCCTATATGACATGGGCCTTATCACTGCCTTTAAGTATCTAAAGGGGTATCATTTGGAAATGGAGTTATGTTCATTCTGTGTAGCTCCTCAGGGCAAGACTAGAACAATGTGCAGAACTTTCAAGGAAACAAATGTTAGCTTTAAATAGGGAAGAACTTACTGACAATTAGGACTGTCCAAAGTGAAACAGGCTGCCCTGTGAGGTAGTGACTTCAGTAATCCTAGAGGTATTCAAGCAAAGGTGGAAAGAGAGGTGGGTCAGTGGTCTGTGAGAGATGTTGTAGAGGGTGCCTTTACATAGAGGATGATTGGATTAGTGGATCTCCAAAGTCTCTTCCAAGCCAAGATTCCACAGGAACATGGGTCCCCTGAAAGGCTTGATGGGTAGTCAGCTACAGATTGTGGTGTGATGGAATGAGGACTGAACTGAGAGTCAGAGGACCAGGTTCAAATCCTTGGCTTACCTCTTTTTTTTTTTAATTAAACAAATGCTTTATTAACTTCTGGTTTACATCATTCATTTCCACCAGATTATGAGTTACATTTTCCCCCATTTTTTCCCTTCCCACCACCCCAGAATAGCAGTCCCACTAGATATCCCCTCATCCAATCTGCTCTCTCCCATATCTTCTCCCATACCCCCTTCGACTTTGCCATTAGGGCAAGGTGAATCTCTGAGCCCCACTGCCTGGACATCTTATGAAACATTTAATTTTAAAACTTCAATTTTCAGATCCATTCCCTTTCTCCCTTGTCACCCACTCTCTCTGAGAAGATAAGCAATTCAGTATGTGTTGTACATGTATATCTATGCAAAACATTACCATAATAGATATATTGTAAAAGACTGCTTATATTTCCCTCCCACCCATCTCACCTCCCACCTGGTCCATTCCCTACTTTGATCCTGTCCCTCTTCGATAGTGGGTACTTCCAACCTCCCCTCCCCCCAGAATGCCCTCCCCTCCATCATCCCTCCTCTCATCCCCCTTTCCCCTACTCAGGAGAGTGAGTGAGGGTAAGATATTCCATTTAGTATGTATGTGATTCTCTCCTTGAGCCAACTTTAATGAGAATATGCTTTTGCCTTTTTGCCTTCCTGTTCTTCCCCTCCCCTGTAACTACTTCCCCTTGCCTCTTCTACATGAGATAGTTTACCCTACGCTGTCTCTCTCCATCTCCTCTTGCCACTTTCCTCTCTCACCTCTTGACTTCATCCCTTAAGAATCATCCCTTCCTTGGGGCGGCCAGGTGGCGCAGCGAGCAGAGCACTGGCCCCGGAGCCAGAAGGACCCGAGCCCGGATCCGGCCCCAGACACCCAACACACAAACAAAAACCCAGCCTTGAGACCCTGGGCAAGTCACCCAACCCCAACTGCCCTCCAAAAAAAATAAAAGAATCATCCCTTCCCATCAAATTCAACCTGTGTCCTCTATCCATGTATACCTGTGAACATATGCTATGTACCCTTCTTCAATTATTTTCATAATGAGAAAGGTTTCATCAAACACAGTTATTGTTTTCCCATGTAGGAATGTAAATAGCCCAACTTTGATAAGTTCCTTTTGATTTCTTTTCCTCGATTACCTTCTCAAGCATGTCTTGCTTCTTGTGTCTGAATGTCAAATTTTCTATTCAACTCTGGTTTTTTCATCAAGAATACTTGAAAGTCCTCTATTCCACTGAATGACCACATTTTCCCCTGAAACAAGATACTCAGTTTTGCTGGGTAGGTGACCCTTGGGTTCATTCCCAGCTCTTTTGCCCTCTGGAATATCATATTCTATGCCCTTCTATCCCTCAATGTAGAAGCTGCCAGGTCCTGGGCTATTCTGATTGTGTTTCCACAGTATTGGAATTGTTTCTTCCTGGCTGCTTGTAGTATTTTCTCCTTGATCTGGGGATTCTGGAACCTGGCTATAATATTCCTGGGAGTTTTCTTTTGGGGATCTTTTTCAGGAGGTGATCTGTGGATTCTTTCAACCTCTATTTCCCCCTCTGGATCTAAAACATCAGGGCAATTTTCCTTGAGAATTTCTTGAAGGGTGATTTCTAGGTTCTTTCTTTGATCATGGCTTTCAGGTAGTCCAATAATTTTTAAATTATGTCTCCTGGATCTATTTTCCAGGTCAGTGGTTTTTCCCATGAGATATTTCACTTTGCCTTCTATTCTTTCATTTGTTTGGATCTGTTTAATAGTATCTTGATTTCTCATAAAGTCACTAGCTTCCATTTGCTCCAGTCTAACTCTGAAGGAATGAATCTCCTCAGTGAGCTTTTGAGATTTTTTCCATCTGGCAAATTCGACTTTTTAAGGCATTCTTCTCCTCATTGCCTTTCTGAGCCTCTTTTGCCATTTGAGTTAGTCTAGTTTTTAAGGTGTTATTTTCCTCAGTCAGGCTGTTGACTGTCATTTCATACTTTTCTTGCATCTTTTTCATTTCTCTTCCCAAATTTTCCCCCACTTCTCTTATCTGCTTCTTAAGGTCCTCTATGGCCTGTAGCCAGCTTGTATTTTCATTTGGGGCTTTTGGTGCAGGAGTTCTGACCTCACAGTCCTCCTCCATGCTTTGAGCCTCTTTGCCCCTAAAATAGGAGTCCAATGTTGAACTTTTCTGTTTATTTTGTTTCATTTGCCTAGGCATATTGCCACTTAATTACTTGATTTTGGGGCTTGTTGCCACAGTAGGCCTCTGCCACCAGACAGGGGAGCTTCCGCCCAAACGTGGGGTCTTCACAACTTCTGCCAGTTGGGTGGCCTCTGTAAAGCCTCCATCCACTCTGGCAAGTTGGATACCCACCCCAAACTTCCCCCCCAGACCACAATCCAGATCCAGGCAGTTTAAAGCAAAAGCGATTAACCCCCAGACTGATTGCTGGATCTTCCTACAGTTCGAAGACCAGGAGCTAGAGCCACTACTGAGGCTGCAAAATGGCTTCTGTGCAGCTGTTTCTTCAGCAGCTTTTTGCCCCCAGGGGAGGAAGCCACGTGTTCCCCAAATACTGGTCCCAAAGTCCATAGGGCACTAACCTCTCACTTTGTCCTAGGCATATCTGTGCTGATAATTCTGGAATCGCCACAATTGCTGGTGTTCTTGGGTTCCACCAGCCGGCTGAAGGCCCGGCCGCCCTGGGGCTAAAACCCAACCTGGGCTCGGCTCTGCGGGCTGCACTGTCGGTTCCCTGTGCACTGTGCTGCCTGCTCTCAGAACGCTGCACTGGCCGCTCCCTGCAGGGCTGCTGGGCTGTCCTCAGCAGGAGGTTAGCTTCTCTGTGCCGTTCTGTGGGTGCTGTGGCTCCAGAGGTTTTTCGGAGTTCCCTTTCACATTGTTTGAAATTTGTGTGGGACAGAGCACATTGGAAATGCTGTTTCTACTCCGCCATCTTGGCTCCGCCCTTGGCTTACCTCTTGCTTGTTGTATGACCTTGGGTAAGGTGTTTAACCTTGTCAAGCTTCAGTTTCCTCATCTGAAAACAAGGGAGTTGGGCTAAAATCTATGTAGTGGTTCCTTACTTTTGTGTGTGTGTGTGTGTGTGTGTGTGTGTGTGTATGTGATGGACCCTTTTGCTGATCTAGTGAAGTCTATGGGCCCCTTCTCAGAATCATGTTTTTAAAATAAAATACCTAGTATTACAAGGGAAATCACTCCTATTAAAAAACAATTATCCAAACATTAAAACATTTTTGTAAAGTGCTTTGCAAACCTTAAAAGTGACATTGAAATATTATTATTATTATTAAAATTTTACAACAAAGCCCAAGGTTAAGGGTCGCAAGTTCAGAACCCCTGCAAGATGATCTCCAAGGTCTATTTCCACTCTATATCCATGTTTTAGAGCCATGTGACTTCACCAACCAGTTCCTCCATCAGCCAGTTCCTCACACTCAGGCTATAGAGAGCCTTGCTCTTGGGTCTCTTGAGGACTCCCAATCTGTTCTTCTCCAAGGACCACCTGGGAGCTTTTACAGGCCACATTGCTGAGTGCTCCATTTATTTGGTGTTTCCTAGAAAACAATAACAGATTCACTTCTTGGTGAATCATTCTTTTAGAACACACTTGGCAGGATTGTCTTGTAATGTTATTAAATGCAGGGTGGTGTGAGTGCTTTGTGGAAGGAATAAAAGATTGTCACTGGGTTAATTTGGTTGGCATTTAATTGCCAGGCCTGCAATAGCCATTAAGAGCCCTAGAGCTACCCACACTTTTTCAGTTCTCATTGACTTTCTCTGGATCAAAATAAGCCTTAGAAAATTGGCTCATCCCAGGAACTGTTGGATGCCTTCTGGAACCTCTACAAGTCAGCTTCTGGACCCATTGGGAATCAGGGCTGCATTGGAATTGCACAGAGAACCCACAATGAATGGGATGTGCATTTTTGTTCCAACTGTTTGCTTTGGTCATTTTCCATGTGTTGGGATGCTGGCAATGGATGGCTGCACATTGTGAAATCTCCTTGGTTTCTACAGCAACATCATGTTCATCAGACATAGACAGCTGGTCCATATAAGGGAACTTTCCAGAAAATGAAAGTTAGCCCCCTTGAGTACCAAAAAATTGTGTTTATTTTATGGACATCTTTCTAGAATGGAATCACGTATTCCCTGATGCCTTCTTAAATGTGTGGTACTGAAGGGAGTGCAGGACTGGGAGACTCAGAGTGACGGCTTCAAATACTGATTACCTCTTGACATGACCTTGGGCAAGTCTGTTGGCATCTGTGTGGTACAGTGACTAGACTATGGGACTTGGAGTCAAGAAAACCTGGGTTCCAATCCTGCCTCAGAAAACTTACTAAGCTGGGTGACCCTGGGCAAGTCACTTAGCCTCTGTGTGCTTCAGTTTCCTACCTCGCAGGGTTGTTATGAAGATCAAATGAGATCATTTCAAAATGTTTAGCACAGTGCCTGGCACATAGTAAGCAGTATAGAAATGGCAGGTAGTAGTAGTAGTAGTAGTAGTAGTAGTAGTAGTAGTAGTAGTAGTAGTAGTAGTAGTAGTAGTAGAAGCAATAGTGATTTTAATAATATTACAAAATTTTCTGTCACTCTGAAGAAGAGGAAGTCCATAATCTATGTCAGACCTGCACAGCTGGTGGGCACACCAAAGGATATGGGGTGGCCCACACATTACAGAGGATTTTTTCCTCTGTGTTTTTTCCAGGACCTCCTAACATCCTTTGGTGTGCCACAAGCAGCCCATGGGCCATAGGTTGTGCAGGCCTGCTTTATAGGGTTCAGTCTTTTGAAAACTCTAGTCATCTACGGCAGGCATTCTTAATCTGGGGTCCGTGAAATTTTTGGTTTTCCTTTTTGTATTTTGGCAACTGTATTTCAATCTAATTGGCTTCCTTTGTAATCCTATATATTATATTTTGTGCATTTAAAAACATGATTCTGAGGAAGGGTCCACGAGTTTCACTAGGTTGCCAAAAGGGGTCACAGACATGAGTGAGGAGCCTTGGGCTGGAGCAGGATCACAGAGCTTTCTCTCTTCACTGCCCTCTGGATACTTGTAGCCAGGAGAAGGCACTTTGATGGGGTCTGCTTCATCTGTATCAACCTTATCTCCTTTGTTGGACTCTGCTCTTTTAGGACAGGCCAGTGTGCCCTGCTTGCTCCCTTCATGTCCTCCCTAGAACTCAGTGATGCCCATCGTGTTGGTTGGGCATCCCATTGGTGGCTGTAACATGTAACATCCATAAAGATAAGGAGTATCATCCTGGCTATGCCCTATGATCTCATATCTTCTTGAGTCCTCTGCACACAGGGCTTCTTAGGAAGCTAGGAAAAGTCTCTACAAAGTTATCATGGGTGGGGCAGGAAACAAAATGTATCCCTCTCATGATACTAAGTTCTATGAGAGCAGAGAAGGAGCTTATTTGTTTTTCCCTTGGAGGGAAGAAGGCAAGGCAATTGGGGTTAAGTGACTTGCCCAAGGTCACACAGTTAATAAAGTGTCAAGTGTCTGAGGCCAGATTTGAACTCAGGTCCTCCTGACTTCTGGACTGGTGCTTTATTCACTGCACTACCTAGTCACCCCATTATTTTTAAACTTTGTATTTTTCCATTACCTGGCCCAATGCCCTGAACAAAGTAGGTAAGTAATAAATAGTTATTGGATGAGTGAGAACATGAATCAATGAAATTTCAAAGATATCTATTCACTAGTGTGCTAGGTTTGGGTAATCCAAGAATAACCACTGTGGAACAGAATGGAATGGGATAGAGTAGAATGGAGAAGAGTAGGACAGGACAGGACAGAGTAGTGTCTGAGTAGTGTCTGAGGGCGGATTTGAATTTACTACAGACTCAATGCTCTATGTATTGTGCCACTTGTGCTGGACCAGGAATCGGGAAGACCAAGGCTCAAATCATCTGAGACACTAATAGAATCGTGTCACGTCACATCACATCATATCATATATATCATGTCCAACATTATATAGACACATATGTGCATTTGCATTTATACATGTACATGTGTACAGTATATATGTGTGTGCACATATGTATATACATGTACATAGACACAGCTGCATGGATAAATTAAGTTTCAGTCAATCAGCCAGCGTTTACATACCAACTATTTTCAGAGACTAGTTCAAGAACCTTGGCATATAAAGCTGGCTGGGTGACTGGCAGTTTATCTACATGCCTATTGAGTGAGTAACAAAGCTGAGGTTTTAGCTTATTGCTCAATTTAAGTGGGAAGAAAATCCAAGTCCATCCTTGCTACGGGTCCATGCCAGAGTAACACACTCTTCAGAATGATCCATGTAGCTCAGGTCCCATTTGCTAAGACAACTCCCAGGGTTGTCCCTGGTTATTGACATTCCTCTGTTTTTATAGAAATCATGCTGCTTTAGCCTTCATCCTTCATACTGTGGTCTTGTACTCCTGCATCTTCTTAGCTGGCAATATATACATTTGTTAACATCCCGGAAGTAAAATCCTGAATTGGGTGTGTGCATTTGTGTGACCACACGTCCCATTTTGCCCAGCCAAGAAGTGTACCCAGCTTGCTGTGAAATGCAGTCTATTTACTTGAAGGAGATGTCTGTGTACTTGCACAGTAATTGATTCAGGCCTTTTGTTCAGTCTCAAATGGCCAGCCCTTGGCTTTCTTGTCTTGAGATGTTTCTGCCCAAATAGAAGTCAGTTTTCCCCGAAGTAACAAATTGTGCCTCATTAAAAATGGCGTTGGCAGAGGTTTCCTGGTGGGGATCTTTATAGACAGGGAAAGGGGCTGCTTTTAAATTAGCTGCCCCCCCCTATCCCAGCTGCTTCAGGATTCAGGGCTGAGCAGCCAGAGGATCCATCAGCAGCCATTTATTAATTACAGACTGGAGGCCAGTTTCTGTGCTCAGCTCTCAGGGCACGACAACAAAAATGAACCAGCCCTGTTCTTGAGGAGTTAAATTTGAATGGAATAGATATCATATAAAGAATTAGGTTCTAGTTCAGTTGTGTATCCGTCATGTCTAATTCTTCATGGCCCCGTGGGGTTTTCTTAGCAGAGGCACTTGAGTGATTTGCCATTTTCTTCTCCGGCTCATTTTACAGAAGAGGAAACTGAGGCAAAGATTGCCCAGGGTCACATAGCTAGGAAGTGTTAGAGGTCAGATTTCAACTCAGGAAGATGAGTCTTCATGACTCCACTTCAGCGCTCTATCCTATACCTAGCTGCCCAAAGAGCTATAAACATACCAACATTGTGCACATTTAATGGGAAGAGATGACAATTTCTTGCTTTTTTTTAAGCATATGAAGTGAAGATATAATATGAGAAGAGGAACACTTGGGCTTAGTATAATGGGAAATATCTCCCAAATTAGAACTGTCCCAAAGTTGGGTGGACTACTCTGGGAAGTAATGACCTTCCCATTGCCAGAGTACTTCAAGTTGAAACTGAATGACCCTTTATTAAATGTGCCATTTTTGTTCCTGTGTGGATTGAGCTGGGAGGACTTATCCCTTCCAGTTATAAGCTGCTGGGATTCTGTGAGCAGAGGGTATAATAGAAAGAACACTGGTCTGAGAGGCACAATAGCTAGGTTCTGGTGTAGCCCTTCTGGTAATTTTGACATCAGGCTGTCAGTTGTCTCTTTAAGTAAGCCCATTGACCTTGTAGGCACTGGAAGGTGCAGATGACTTTCCTTATACAGTTTAAGGCTGACTCTATTCCTCTCACATTCTGTTCTAAGTTCTGCTCTCCCAGGCCAAGCAGATACATCTAACCATGGTTCAGCCACACATCCCCTTTGGTCTTCTGCTCCAGGTCAAATATCTTTGATTCCTTCAGCCAGTACTCCCACTGCCTGTTCTCGAGGCTGTCCTTAGCCTGGGCACCCTGCTTAGATGATCACTGTTACCCAGATCCTTTTGCTATTTCTAGAACTGATGAACACGATCTTCTCCCTAAGTCATTGGTTTTACATCCCCTTTCCTCTGCCCCTTAAAAAATGCTACCTCCTCATGCATTTGAACCCCCCCCCCCAATCTCCTCATCTATATTGTATTTACCAAAATGTTTATCTTGAGAAATAAAACAGCCATTGTATTTCTCCACAAAGATTGTTTAATTTTGAACTTCTTGCCTCATGTCTAAGTCAAAGAACCACATTGACATGACTCATGAGAGACAGGATGGTGTTAATAATAGGAGCAAAAATAAATAATAATATTGGCTGTCATTTATATAGCACTTTAAGGCTTGCAAAATGCTTTACAAATAGCATTACATCCCATAACAACCCTGGGAGGTAGGGACTGTTGTTTTCCTCATCTTACAGGTGAGGAAAATGAGGCAGGCAGAAGTTAAGTGACTTGCGTAGGTAGCACAGCTAGTAAGTGTCTGAAATCAAATTTGAACTTGGGTCTTCTTAACTCCAGGCTCAGTGCTCTATCTACTGAGCTACCCAGTGCTGGACTGGGAAAGCTCAAATCCCACATGAGACACTAGTAATGGGACCCTGAGCTAGCCAATTAACCTCTACCTATCTCAGTTTCCTCAACTGTAAAATGAGGTTGAGGATATTGGATTCTTGTGAGGGTCTGATGACATTTTATAAAAGTACTTTGCAAAGATATTAGATATCTGTAAAAACAAGAAGCTTGGGTATTGTGGCTTCCAAAGACCCTACCTACTCTAAAATCTACCATGCTGTTGCCTCTTTCTAATCTTCTTAATAATGGGGCTGTGTTGACAGATGATGCTGGTGGCCGAGCGTATCCTTGTCAGCACTGGACTTTCACCAACACATTCCATATTAAATCTTAGCTATGTTGCATCCATGGTTATAAGGAATGCACACACACACACACGCACACACACACAATTGTTAGCCTCACTTTTGTTGATTTTGATTTGAATTTGGTTTTCATTGAAAAAGAAGGGGGTCACATTTATGTGAGAGTTGTACTGGAAAATAACCAATTCTTTTGGCTGTTGCTTTCTGCTTCTAGTTGAGGGAATTCTAAGGCATGGGGTGTGTGGGAGTATTTCACCCTGAGAGTGGATCAGGTAGCCCATCTGGGTAGCTGATAGAGATCAGCAAACAGGCCACCCCATCCATCACAGACACAGTCGCACCATTCACTGTTCTTGGTCTTGTTTTTTTGGAAATCAACTGAAAGTTCATCATGAGAGGCTACTTTTGACAACATAAGAATAGGAGTGCTTTTACTCAGAAGCTACAAGCAAATGTGATTCAGCAATAACTAAAAACAGAACTACTGTGGAGATATAAATATCCCCAATCTATCCCCAGAATCACAGAACCCCCAAGTTGGAAGTGACCAGAAACGCCCTTTAGAACTACCTGCTACGAGCAAGAATAGAAAGTCCTGGAGGGTACTGGGTAGGATTGTATTTTATGGTGTTGTATTGCATCCTCATTGCCCAGCATGGTGTCTGACCCATAATGTGTTTACTAGTGTCCAGCATTTTTCTAACTTCTGGGGATACAAAAGTAAGGAAGCAATAGAATACCTGCCCTCAAGTAGGTTATATTCTAATGGGGAAGACAATACATGAAGGGAATCTTGTGTGTGTACGTGAGTGTGTGGGGGGGGTACTACACACAGTGACATAGCTTGGCAAAGAATGGGACATGATGTGGTGATCACATTTTGAGCAAGATGAGATGAAAAGCCTCCCTCTCAGAGCCCAGTGGCCCATGGTCAGCATCCAGTGTTGCAGTGGGAAAGGTCTTTCATCGTTTCCTCCCTGATCTCCACAAGGCCCTGCCCCCGCCCCCCCACTTGGAGGCAGCCCATTCCACTTCCCGACAGCTTGTGCCATCAGCATGTACTTCCTTAACAACAAGCCCAATTTTGTCCTTCTATAACTCCCTTGATTCTCCCCTCTCGCTTTTGCTTCTGGTTCTGCCTGCTGCTCAACCAAACCTTGAGTTCCCCTTTCCAATGAAGGCCATATAGACAGTTCTGTTTTAAAGACAAGAGATGTGTTTGGATTTAGCATGGGCAGTCTGGTTAGGAGCCAGCTCTAGGTCATTTCTATGAGATGTTTTTTAAGCAACAAGTTCATCAAAGACAGGAAAAAAGAGTCTAGCAAAAGGTGATGAAATGGAGAATCATTATTTTCCCTTGATAAGTGCATAACTACATAAAGCCAAGTGCGAGGGTAGGAAGAAGGCATAAACTTGTAATAAGAATTGAGTTGATTATGCACATTCTTATCTTTATAGATCTAAGAAAAGTCATTCCAGGGAATTAATGTTTAGAAGAGCAAACACCCCATGACACCCTCCTCATCCAGATAAAAGTTAGTTAGAATTTATGGAAAGCTCTGATATGGTTTAATTGGGAATCAGACCAGTTACTGTTATGGTGCTAAAGGAAAGCTTGTGGCATTTTACTTGGCAAGAAACTTTGGTCCCCTGTTCCCATAAGCCCTCGGTTTATGAGGAAAACAACCTGGTATAGTGCAATGGGAGCCGAATTTGAATTCAGAGTTCCTGGGTTTCAATCTTGGCATTGATACTTACTACCTGTATGGCTTTAGGCTGGCCATGCCCCTCCCCCAACCCAGAGCCTCAGTTTACTCATCTGTAAAAGGAGAGAATTGAACCACATGGTCTCTAAAGACCCTTCCTCCTTCTCCTCTCCCACTTCCCTCTGTGGATTATCTCCAATTTCACCTCTAGATGTCTTGTTTATACATCTTCATTTAAATGTTGTCTTCCTCATTAGATTGTAAACTCCTTTAGTGTAAGGACTGTTTTTTGCCTTTCTTTGTATTCCCAATATTTAGCACAATGCCTGGCACTTTATTCAATGACATTTGATAAATCTCCTCCACTTTCTTGGCCTCAATTTCCTTGCCTGTAAAATGAAGGGTTTGGACTCTAGAAGATTCTGTATAAGTCCTCCCCAAATCCTATGAGATTCATAAGAACTGGGGCATGAGGATCACTTGAAAGATCTGGGTGTGTTTAGCTTGTAGAAAAGAAGACCCGGTGGGAGGGATATCTTCAGTATGGAAGGGCTGTCATGTGTAAAAGGGATTAGATTTGTTCTGTTTGGCCCCAGAGGGCAGAATAGGGATCGAAGGGTGGAAGGTTTCACAGGCAGATTTAGGCTTGATGCCAAGAAAACACTTCTAGCAATTAGATCCATCCCAAAGTGGAGCAAGTTGCCTTGGTGGGAGGTGGTGAGCTCCCCGTCATTGTCAGTCTTCAAGTTGAGATTGGATGATCCTTTCCAGCAAGTGACAGCAGAGATTTGTTTTTTCCAACATGGGTGAGATTAGATGGTTACTAAGGCTCCTTCTAAATCTCGAATTGGATGATTCTATAAATCTCTAACCTTCCACTATGCTCTGTGGTTACCAAGCTCAGCTAGCTTGTTAGTGCACAACCAATTTTAATCCCTCATAAATTCCTTGAAGGCAAGGACTATTTTTGCCTTTTCTTTGTATCTCCAGTCCTTAGCACTGAAGTTGGCAAATAGTAGGTGTTTAATACTTTCTGATTCGTGGAGTAGATTTTTCCAGGGTATTGAAGTCACGAAGCCAAGGAATGTTTCATTTATCCAGGTCTGTAACTCCAGAGCTGGCAGAGACCTCAGCAGCCATCTAACCCAAACTTCTTAATTCATAGATGAAGGACAAGGACACATAAGGGACTTTGCCCAAGGCTGACATTTACTAGGGCGATAGGAGATCTGGGATTGAATCTCAGACCTCCAATTCCAAATGTATCATGTGCCCTTTGAGTTTCTAGTGGGCAGGATTTTTTATAAGTTTGTTTTATTTCCCAGGAGTGTTCAACACAGGGTCTGGTACTTAGTAAACACTTTATAATTTTTTGTTGACTGGTCTGTAAAGGTAAAAGAAAATTCCAACAGATCAAAGTGAAATTTAGTTAATTAGATTTAAACAAGATTAACCATCAGATCCCCCCACATACGCACTTTATTTTCTTCACGTTTCTGGAGTGGGCTGAGACTCTCGTTTAAAGGGTTTGGCTTTTTCTGGGGGGCTGCATCTGAGGAGACTAACTGAAAAGGTATGTGGAGCAGACAGAGGAGCCTATGACACAGAATGTTCCCAAGGACAAAGGGGGATACAGTAGAATGACTCAGGAGAAGAATTAGCCACAAGGCAGTTGTGTGGGCAGAGGATGAAATGAACCTGTCAGGTGGAGCTGGGAAAAAAGACTGAGGTGTGTCTGGTTGGCATTGGAGGCCCCCAGTGAGTTTATGTAGCAGCCAGGAGGATTTGGAAAGCTGACACCCAGACTAGACACTGGTCCTGCCCGTCAAAGCTCCAGCCTGAGTGTGAGGGCGACACAATTGTTCCTCCTGCTGCCCTTCTGCCCTGGCACCAGAAATGCAGTTCTGACTGCGGGGAATTAGCTGTGTTCTTCTTCCTCCATTTCTCCCCAAGGCTTCAGACTCTCCCAGCAGCTTCACTGGACTCCCTTCACCTCTGCCTCTGGGAGTCACAGGTTTCTGGCAAGACTAGCTCAAAGACTATCTTTGTGTGGTCTTTCTCAACCCTCCCAGCTGCTAGTGTCCTTCCTTCTCCAAATACCTTGTATTTATTTTAAGATTTATTGTACAGATATACTTCACAGAATCACAGAACTTGGGAGTGGGAGGGACCTCAGCATCCTTTTAGCCAGCTCATACCAGGAAGGAATGCTTATGCCAACATCCCTAACAGGTGGTATTCCAGCCTCTGCCTGAAGACCTTCAGGAGGGTGATCTCACCACCTCTTATGGCAACCCATTCAATTTTTGGTCAGCTGTAATTCTTAGGGACTTAAAATAACTTATACATATCCATATTTCCCCGCCCCCCCCCCCCACTAGGATGTTAGGTCCACATCACTTCTTAACTATTTCCAAACCACTGCTGCTCTCATTATCTCTTTACATGTTAATTCCCCAATAGAATGTAAGCTCCTTGAGGGCAGGCACTATCTCTATCCCCAGTGCTTGGCACAGTGCCTGGCACATAGTAAACAATTCATAAATGGAATATCATTCATCATTCATGACCACCTGGCAAACATCTATCAACCAATTAATCAAAAAGAATTCATGAAGCTCTTAGGCAGCAGACTCCACGTTTGGGCCCCAAGGTATAAATACCAGGAATAAAATAATCCACATCCTTGAGGCCTTACATGCACATTTATATGCAGGGAGAGCTTCTACAGTCCTTTCTAATCCTGAGATGCTTCAGTCCTGGTTCTGTGGTTGTAGGGACTGATGGGGCTCATCCATCTGTTTATTGGACAAGACAAGAATTTATTTGCTTTTGTCTTTGGATCCCAAGTCCTTTGCATGGTGACTCCTGCATAATAAATACCCACTAAATGCTTGTTGATTCTAAATCTGTGATGCTAGGGTCCTAAATAACAGAGGCATACCATAAGCAAATTAAGAGAACATCAAATAATTTATCTGTCAGATTTATGAATAAAGGAAGAATTTAGGTCTAAAGAAAACTGAGAGAGCATTACAAAATGTAAAATAAATCATTTTAATTATATAAAATTAAAAAGTGTTTGAACAAATAAAACCAATGCAACCAAAATTTTAAAGAAAACAGAAAACTGCAAAAAACACTCTTGCAACAAGTATCTCAGAAAAAGACTTGAGTCAAATTTGTAAAATACAAGTCATTTCCCATTTGATAAATGATCAAAGTATATGAACAGGCAGTTTTCAGACAAAGAAATCAAAGCTATCTATAGTAACATGAAAAAATGTTCTGAATTACTATTGATCAGAGAAATTCAAATTAAAATAACTCTGAGGTGCCACCTCACACCTGTAAGAGTGGTTAATATGACAAAATAGAAAAAATGTGGCAGGTTGGAGGGGAGATGGGAAAACTGGAACACTGATGCACTTTGGTGGGATTCTGAATTGATCCAACCATTCTGTAGAACAATTTGGAACTATGCCAAAAGGGCTATAAAACTGTGTGTACCTTTGATCCAGCAACACCACTGCCAGGTCTATATCCCAAAGACATCCAAAAAAGGGAAGAGGACATATTTGAACAAAAAACATTCATGGCAGCTGTTTTTGTGGTGGCTAAGAACTGGAAATCAAAGGGATGCCCATCAATTGGGAAATGGCTTAACAAGCTGTAGTATATAATTGTGATGATATTATTGCGCTATAAGAAATGAGAAGCAGGATGATTTCAGAAACAGAACCAGGAAAATGCTATGCACAGTAACAGCAATATCGTTTGATGAGGAACTGTGAATGACTTAGCTATTCTCAGCAATACAATGATCTAAGACAATCCCAAAGGACTAATGATGAAGTATGCCATCTGCCTCCAAAGAAAGAACTGATATAGATTGAATACAGACTGATGCACACTAATTTTCACTTTCTTTTTTTTTTCTTTTGAGTCTTCTTGTACAAAATTACTAATATGGAAATGTTTTACATAATTGCACATGCATAACCTATATCTGAATACTTATTGTCTCAGGGAGGGGGGAGAGGAGGGAGAGATGGATAGAATTTGGAATTCAAAACTTGAAATAAAAATTTTAAAAAATAAAAATAAATCTGAGGCAAGATTTTATCTCAAACCTTCCTGCCTCCAAATCCATTACTTTCCCTCCCATGCCCTGCTGCCTCTAACTGTTAATAAGATCTGACACACAGAACGCTTCAGATTTACAAAGCCCTTTGCACCCATTATTTCCTTTGAGCCTTATGACACATCCCTCTCCCCTGAGTTAGGTAGTACAGTCAGTTATCCCCATTTTACAGATTTGAAGATGGAGCCTCAGAGAGTCTGTACTGGAGGGGGAATTGGAAACACTCAAGGCCTAACACTCTTCCTGCTGCCCTGTGCTGACTTACTCCATCATAATCTACACCAGGATAGGTTCTGTGTCTCACTTACCCCTTCCCCCCTTATTGCCTGAAACTTAATAAATATTTGTTGTATGAATGATGAATGAGGGAATGAATGAATCCCCTGTTTTCATTGCTCAGAAACATCTGGGCTTCAAAGAAAACGGTCATGGTAGCTGTGGACGCTGAACCGCCTAGCAGCCGGCCCATCCATCACCAGTCACCCCATCGATGGTCTCTTTCTTTGCTGTGATCAGCCCATGGGACTGAACTTTGCTCCAGACTCTTGGGGAGGGAGGGCCCAGGGAAGGGAGATCTTAAAGGCTTAAGGGATTGCAAAGCACCTTGAATATTCTTATTCTCCTTAGAGTTGATAAACAGGCTGTGTCTTCTTTGTGTATTGTACCTGGTGATTCCCCTTTAAACCCAGCCATAACGTGGGAACCTTTAGATCCCAGTTCATAGGTTTAGAGAAGGAAGTCATGTTGGTAAAGAAAAAGAAAAATCATTTGGAGGCAGTGAGGAGACTTTTTTCCTTCCTTTCTGATTGTGGCAAATAAAAGATGGATATGCTTTGGTACTGGACCAGGTCTGTGGTCTCCTTGAGGTCGTCTTGGCCTCAGAAGTAAGGGACAGTGAGCCATTGTGGAAAGAACTTTGACTGTAGAGTCAGAGAACCTACCTCTGATCCTACCAGTATGACCTTGGGAAAGTCATTTTAACTTTCCCGACCCTCAGTTTCTTAGTCTGTAAAATGGATGCTGTTGACTAGATGGCTTCTGAGGTCCCTGCCAGTTTTACATCTGGAATCTTCAATGGGCCTTCTTTAGGCTAATGCAGTTACAACCAAGCGTTCCTTGGTCAGCGTTTTGTTCTTGTCCCTATCCTCCCAGAAATCTCCACAGAGGACCTGTCCACTGTGCTGGGCAGCTTCTCTTCATTGAGTACCAATGCTGTCCTTTAGTTGTTCAGGTATTTGGGACCAGAGCCAAGAAGGTTCCACTAAGGTTTTTTTTTTTTTTTCCTGGTAGTAACATCCAAGGTGCCTTCTTCCCCTTAGCTCATCACTTGTCAATGGAATGGAATTGAGGGGGACTCCAGATCCCCTGAGTGGGGGATGGGGGCATGGGGTACCAGAAGAAGAACTATGCAGCTAGGAACAGGGTCTGGGAGAGAGATGTCAGCCTTCCAGGCCAGATGGGCTCCCCCTGCCCTGAAGGACAGCTTCTGAGCAGTCCAGGGACATGTGTGTGGGGGGGGGGGTCATCAATTTCTTCTCAAGATGAGAAGCCTTTTTGGAGTTTCTCTTCTCTGAAATGCATTTCACTTGGAAAGAAAAGGTGCTTTAGGGTCCCTAGGATGCTTGGGACAGGGGTGAGAAAAATATGAAAATAGAATCATAGATTTAAGATTCAGAAGCAACCTTAGAGTTCCTAAATTCCAATCCCCTTATTTTGCAAAAGAGGTGATTGTGGTCTAGTGGTTAATGAATTTGTTGAGGGTCATGGGGCTACTTAAGTTTCTGAGGCAAGATTAGAATTCAGGTCTTCCTAACTCCATCTACTACTCCAGCCTCAGGATAGTGCTTTCCTATCTAGGGGTTCTCATGAAAAGGGAGCCTGTTAAGGTCTCAGACTCTTTGGGGATGGGAGACAGGCTGCTCGGGAGGAGAAGGAGAAATGAGTCTCTCCTTTCTCTATCCAGTGTGGAAAGAGCTGTAGCCAAACTCCTAGTCAGGCTTCCCATCAATGAAGAGCTGGGAAGCACATCCCCCAAACACTGTCTCCTCCCCCAAGATGCATTTGCCTTGAGGGCTGGAATGCCTAGCTTGGTTCTTCATCTATTAAACCACAATCTTTGTATATCCAATACTAGTGGGTGGTAGGCTCCCAGGCCTTTGAGCGATGGAGGGCCACATGTCAGGCATTTTGCAGTGGGAACTTCTCTTTAGACATCTGGTTGAAGTCCCTTCAGGTCTGAAATTCTGTGAATAAAGGGCTGGACTTGGGGTGAGGGCACTGAGGTTCAAGTCTGGCTTCATGCACTTACTAGCTGTGTGACTGTGGACAAATCATTCACCTCTCAGACTTCTAGGTGGCTCCCTAAGATTAGACATTGCAGAGGATTTCTGAGAATTTCCCCACTTCTGACACTGATGAAATCTGACCCCAAACAAAGCAAAATATGTGTGGTATCTACTTACCAGGTGGTGAGCTCCAGGATCCCCTAAAAGGCTGGTGGAAGGTGAGCTGGTGTCTTCTTCTGAGATGGACATGGCCTCCTCCTCTGGGGATTTCAATTTTCAGGCACCTCCCTTTTGCCCAGAGATGATAGATTGAGACTTGGAAGGACCTCAGAGGCTTCTAGACCAACCCCTTCATTTTGCAGATGAGAAAACTGAGTTTCAGGATGTTTAAGTGACTTATCCAAGGTAGTAGCAGTAATGTTAGTGATAGTAATCCAGGAGTAGAAATAATAGTAGCAATAGTAAGAATTTCAATAGTAGTGGTAGTAGTAATAGTAATCAATCAATCATTAAACACTTACTAAGGACCTACTATATGCTAGGAACCATGCTAAGAGCCAGAGATAACAAAGAAGCAAAATGGAACCTACCCTCAAAGAGCTTACAATCTAATGGGGAAGACAGCATACAGATAAATACCTACAAAGTAAGCTATAGACAGGGCAAATAGGGAAGACACTAGGTAGAATTAGGGGTTGGCAAAGGCTTCCTTTAAAAGTTGGGACTGAAAGTATCTGGAATAGTAATAGTCATAGTCGTAGGAGCTAGCATTAATATAGCACTTTATGGTTCCAGTGGCTTTACAAATATGATCTCGCTCCGTCTTCATAACAATCCTGGGAGGTAGGTGTTGTTATTATTCCCATTCTACATTGAGGGAGACTGAGTCTGAGTTTGCTGAGGGACCCACAGCCAATAAGCATCTGAGACAGGGCTCAGATTCAGGTCTTCCTGATTGAGTGAGTGAGCCTCTGAGGGCATTACTAATATCAATCCCCTGTTTACAGATAAGGAAACTGAGGCAGAATGTGATGAAGTGACTTGCTAAGGGTCACCCAGGAAGGACTCAAACTCAGGGCTTGTTGACTCAGAGTCCAACAGTCTCTGCACTGTGTTACCTAGCAACCTCATAGTAAGTGTCAGGGGCAGGATTTGGACCCAGCTAGGCTGTTTCCATCATATTTCATTGCTGTGCTGTCTATAGTTATTTGTGTACCTGTCAAATCCCCCTCTTTGCCCTCCCCAAGTCAGTGAATGCACGGTGAGGAACTGATGTTTCCTCTTTTGAATCCCCACCCCTAACACCTGGCCTTGTGCCCAATAAGGTGTTTTACGTAGGACTCTATGGAACCTTCCACTTTAAACGCAGAGGTCTCCCTGTACCCCCAGAATCAGGCCATAATGTCTTGGCCTGAGCTCAATCAGACGATGAGAAGTGTTGCAAGATGGTGTCATCGCTATGTCTGGCCCAGATGATCTCTGCCTCATCTGGGTAAACTGCTGCTGGCTCTGGTGTCTTTGACTTGGCCCGCTTATTTGGAGCAAGTCAACCATCGCCTTCCTTTGTCTGCCAGCTGGTGTTTGTGTAGGTGGCTTACCTAGCTGCTCCTCTGGCAGCCGGAGTCCTCCTTCTCTTAGGCAATGGAAAGGGGAAAGGAATCCAGGCTGAAATCCTTCCCCAGAGAACTTTTAAAATAACACTGCATACATACCACAGGCCCTGGGAACTCTCAGCTCCCAGATTTGATGATTCTGTGACTGTGTCCTGGGCTTGAAAGTGAGACAGAATCTGTCAATCAACAAGTGTGCAGTAGGCACTATGTGCCACACACTTTGCTAAGCACTGGCAATACAAGACCAAAGAATTAAACCATTCCTACTTGAAAGGAGCTTATGGTTTAGTGAGGGAGAAGATGCTTCCCTACAAGATGCATAAGCAGTCAGGGCAAGGCTTGCCATAGATGCTAATTTGGCGCTGATCGATTGAGCATGAAGTGGGAGTGGAGGTGGAGAGGTGTGTGAGGGAATGAGAACTGGGATTGCTTCTCCCCCTGCCCAGCTGCCATGCTCTCCATACTCCCTTGGCCCCGCCCCCACCTCTGCCCTCATCGGCCCGTGTCCCTCCTTCAGTCTTCCTGAAACTCTCCTACCAGACGGTTGGACTCCAGAATATCAAATGTCCCTGGACAGGGATACAGGATGTTCCATGATTAAATACTTTCTTGGCAGCTCTTGGGGTCTTGTGGAAAGGGACGTCCCTACCTGCCAAGTTCTGAGATGAAGCAGTAATCCTTTTGGAGCCCATCAGTGCTCTTCAGGGAGAGCACATCCTTCCAAGGCAGGGCTCTTGGCCCATTCTTGCCTTCCCCACAAAGGGCTGAAAGCCCGAGACAGCTTTGAGCGTCTGGAATTTAAAGAGAGAAGCCACCCCTGTTCTAGCCCTGGTGATGGTGAGATGATTAGGTCTGTAGAGAGGTTCTTTTGGAGGCTGGCCCTTATAAAAAGATCACTGCAGATAGGAATGTGAGTTTTTCCGAGCACGGGTGGCTTACTTCAGTCTCTAAAGCAGTGTAGGAAAATTTTTGTGGGCTTAGGATCCTAATCACTGAGATCAAATGTAGTAAAATTTTCTTCTGTAAAGACAAGCATTGGATGAGATGCTATCCAAGGGCCCATCCAGCTCTGACAGTCTATTACTTGACATCAAAGACCCAGAGGCTTGGAGGGGGTTGAACTAGGTAGACTCTTGGTCCCTCTCCTCTCTCATTGCATGATCTTATGATCTGGTGGCATGTAAACATGCCATGCCATGCAAACATTGGCTTTTCAGAAAAACCGGCCACTGACAATTCAATACCTGTAAGCTATTTGACTGAGGAGTTATTTTTACACTTTTTATTTGGAAAGCAAGACAGGGATTATTTTACTTCATAACTGGTTATTTTTTTATGGTTTGAAAAACACTGATCTCTGATCCTCCCTGACTGTGTGACCCTGGGAACATCATTGATCCTCACTGATCCCTAGTCTTTTCTTCAGTGAAATGAGGACACTAATTGCAGCTACTTGACAAGATTGTTATGAGAGAACACAATGTACTTTGCAAGCCTTTGAAAAGCCCACACCCAAGTTAGTGATTATTATTTTTTTTTACCAGATAGCCTCATTCCTGAGGACTAGAATGGAACAGATGAGGAAACTGAGTCTGAGATAGGTTCAGTGACTTACCCAGTGACTTGAGGCTTCATCTTTCTGGGCCTCAGTTTCCTCATCATGTCAGCCAGGTGCAAAACTTGGAGCCCGGAAGACCCAAGTTCAGATCTGCCTTAAACTAGTTGTTTGACCACAGGCAAGTCACTTAACATTTCTTTTTATTAACTGTATCCCCTGCACTTAGCACAGTGCCTGGTAGCAGATGCTTAATAAATGTTTATTGAATTAAACTTAAAATCTTTCTGCCTCAGTTTCCTAATATGTAAAGTAAGGAGAAATAAAAACCCCAACCTTAGTGGGCTATTGTGGGCATTAACATGGGTCCTCTGCAGACCTTGAATTGCCTTAAAAATGTTGCTTCTGCTAGGATTGGATTCAGTGACCTTTTAGGCTCCTTGTAGCTCTGAATCTATGATTCAGGGCCCCATAAAGATCTGAGATGGGATTTAACCCAGGTCTCCCTAACTCCAAGGCCAGTGAGTGCCTTCTCCATTACATTAAGCTTTTCTCTAAAAAGCATGTATTCATTGGGGAGTAAGGGACACCAGCATCAGCATAAAATCACTCAATGAGCTGGTAAATTGAACCAATCTCCCTGGGGACCCCCTGAATGCCTGTTAATTACTGCCCAGAGAGAAGCCGGGAACTTTTTCTTTTCTTTTTAAATTGTGAATAGTGCCAAGAATCTGCTCCTTTTTCATCACTCTGACATTCTAATCAATCAGCAATTCAGACTTTGGGGTGGAAAAACCAAATGACAGGCAGTTAGCTATCTACAGAATTGATATTGTAAAATGAAACACATCCCCCGTCTTTCACCAATTTCAGTGGGGGCCGTAAGATGAAGCTATAAAAATATTGAATGTAGGAGATGTCAGGGTCCAGCTGACCCAACCCCCTTCCTGGCTTTCCTCCTTTTCTTGAAATGGCTCGCTGGCCATCATGTTTCTTTCCCCTGAGCGCCCTAATACTTGGACGATTGAGTATGATGTGTAGCGGTTGCCCCAGTAGGCTGCACAAATATTCCATGTCTTGGGAAAAAAGGAAAACTCTCAGGGCTGGGGAGGTTGACTTGGCTCGAACAGGCAGCCTGTTAGGAAACAGCCAGAAGATCTCTTTGTGATGTGAAGGTTCTCTAATTACTATCGAGAATGTAAACAATGACTATCTGAAACATAGTGACCCATTAGTACAGCCGGAGTTTACTTAGGGGACGTGATGAAATTAGCCAGGTGGATTCTCATCGCTGTCTTTTTTTTTCAAGCTTCCTATTCCAGCTCTCAGGCTTTATTTAGACCAGTGCTGGTCTGTTTGTATTACAGGTTTCAGTAGAGAACATTTGACATTTTTCAAGTCTTTCTTTTATCTTTTAAGTAATGTGTTCTTTCCTGCCCTCCCCCCACCCACTCCCCTGGACCAGTGATTCCATTAGTATAAGGGGTTTTCTACCCATGTATTGTACTTTCTCTCTACCTAATAGCCTCAGACACTTACTAGCTGTGTGACTCTGGGCAAGTCACTAAACCTGTCTGCCTCAGTTTCCTTGTCTGTCAGATGAGCTGGAGAAGGAAATGGCAAGTGGCAAATCACTCCAATATCTCTGCCAAGAAAAGCCCAAAGGAGATCATGGGGAATCTGACACAATTGAAAATGACTGAATGCCACCACCACCAACAGTAGTCTCAGAGAGTCGTCCCTATAGGGCAGTGACTTGTCCAAGGTTCCACAGTCACTATTCAGTCTTCCTTTCACCTCTCATTCATTGCCAAAATAACTTCTGATTCATTGCCAAATAAAGTAATAAAGTCATGTGGCTTCAATTTTCCTAAAGATACCATGCCCTTCTTTCAATTTGTTTTAATTCAGTAAATGCTTATTAAGCATTTACACACATGTATACAGAGCCCCCAGGCTAGGCACCAAGCATTCTCATGATGCAGATGGTTTGTAGATCTCACCTGGAAGGCCACATCTTATGGCCTCCTACAGCTTTGGGAGCACAGGCAAATTAGGTAACATTGTGCAGTCTCATCCTCCTCCTTGGTAGAAGAGAGACAATATTTAATAACAATAGCCAGCATTTGTATAGCACAGTGTTTTACATGTTATTTCATTTGATCCTCACAGCAACCTGGTGAAGGATAGGCAACGATTATCCCCATTTTTCAGATGGGGAGACTGAGTCCCAGAGCAGTTGTATGACTTGCTCAGGGTCAGGGAGCTAGTATGAGGTCAGATTTGAACTTGAGTCTTCCTGACTCCAAGTCCAGTGCTGTATCTACTGCCCTACACAGCTTAGATGCTGATGGAATTATAGACTCATAAATGTCAGATTTGGGAGAGCTCTCATGGATCATCTCAGTCCACACCATCACTTTACAGGTAAGGAAACTGAGACTCCCAAGAGTGGGAATGACTTTCCCAAGGAAGAGGCAGAATTAACACTCTAGTCCTGCAGTTCAAGATCACATATTATTAATCCTATTTGTGTGCCATGGACCCTTTGGGCAGTCTGGTGAAGCCTATGAACCCCTCCTCAGAATTATGTTGTTAAATGTATAAAACAAAGTTCATTAACAAAAGAAACCAGTTATATTGAACGTCATTATTGAAATATCTTTGCTACCCAAGTTCATGCTTTCCATAAAGCCAACCCTCTGATTCTTCAGAGGTCCATGGATCAAGGCATCTTGTGTCAAATAAGTGTCAACATTAAGATTAGAATCAAGATCTGGCTTAATGCCAGCTGTTGTTGTGGAGGGCAATATGGAAAGTGAGGGGAGTCTGGGGCTAGAGGACCATCCATTCTTCTTCCTTCTATTTGTACATGATCAGAACTTCTCCTTTCCTAGACCTAGACCCCTTCTAGGAGATCTTTTCTGTATCCCTGTACACATGATATATCACTGGTAAAAAGCCCCGAATTATGCCTCCATTTCCCTTGGAATGACCCACAACCTGAATTTTAAATCTCCTGAGGCAATGGCATTCCCTGATTGGTAGGCAGAGATCATTTCCCCTTCCCCCTCCCCCCTTACATTGATGGGGTTGTTGCAAAAAGCAAAGGTAAGGTTTTCTTTTTGAGTATTCCCTTTGAGTTGAGCAGGGCAGATGTCTGGCCAGAAGACAACTGCCATAAGTCTAGAAAGTTTGCTTGCCTAAGAGAAAGATCTAAACCAAGACCTATAAAAATCCTACCAGCCTGTGATTTAGGGGGCTGCGAGCCGAATATGAGTCAACAGTTGGGTTATGGCAGCCAGGAAAGCTAATGGGATCTCTGGCTGCATTAAGAGAGACAGAGTGTCACAAGCTCAGGGGGTGACAGGCCTCCACTTCAGTCAGACCACATCTAGAGTATCAAGTTGGCTTCAGGGTGCCCGTTTGCAGGCATGGCTTTGAATTGGATTAGCCATGGTAGAAGCATTTGGCGAATTTCCCTTGAAAAGTGTCTTAGGGTGTGGGGCTGTTAGGTGGTGTATTGTAGTGGGAAATCAGAGCTCAGGTTTCTCTAGCACTCTGAGCTTTTGTACAATTCTTTTCTCCCCTCAATCCAGTTAGCTGAGTAGAAGGATTGTTTTTCCCATTTTTCACAAGAGAGAACTAGGACCTGAGAAGGGAAGTGATTTGCCAGTTTATCTGACAGAAAATATGAATCTGAATTCTTGAACCTGGGGCAAATCCATTTGAGGGGTTAGGGATCTGGCAGCTGTGAGGTAGGAGAAAGTGAGTTTGTTGGTATCTTCCTATAAGGAAAGGGAACTGTCCATCCTCAGAGCCTACAGAGTTGCATCAAGACAATGGGAACGAGGTGGCAGTGGGGACAAGTGATGCATCTCATCAGATTAATAATCTATAATGCCTGGTTGAAGAATGGCTAAATTGTGGTACACGAATGTAATGGAATATTACTGCCGTTAAAAAAATTATGAATGCAGAGAAGCATAGGAAGACTTACTGTAGGAACTGATACAGAGTGAAGTGAGCAGAGCCAGGAAAACAGTAGAAGGAAGGGATGACTTCAGTGGTGTAAATGGGGCATATGAGAATAGAACATGACATTAATGTCAGATTGTTTATCTGCTGGTTATTTTGCCCAATTATTATTATTACTCTTTTAAATTTCTTGTTATAAGGGATGGTTCTTTGGGAGGGAAGAGGAAAAGGAAACACTGGGAAATGTAGGTGATTCAAAAATAAAATTTATCAATAAAATTCATTTTTTAAAAAACTGCTGATGATCCTGGAAGAAACCTAACAATTTGGTGCAACCAGCAATAATTAAGTACCAAGTCCAAGGCCAGGTGCTGAGGAGAGAAAGGTCACAGCCATTGCCTACCTTCAGGGACCTTACATTCTACCAGGAGTGTGGAGGGGGAGGTTACAGCTTGTGCATAGATAAGCAAGGATGGAGTATGCCCACAGCAAAAATGCTGGAATATTGAATAGGGGGAAGAAGTGGGGCCACACCAAGGAGGATAATGTTTGGTTTCCTACATCAGGATGACTGGGACAGTTGCCCTGTCCTAGACACAGTTTGGATCTCAGGAAGGATTCAAACCGGTGTCTCTTTCAACCTACAAGACCAATGTTCTTTCCAATAAAAATGCAGCCTCTCGGTGCATTTTGGGGTATGTGCAGTGGAACGTTCTGGATTCAAATTTGAATCTTCCTCTCATTCCACCTGTCTGGGCTTTGGGAAAATCATTTAGCCCTCCAGGTCTCAGTTTCCTCATCTGTAAAATGAGAAATTTGGTTAAGAATGCCTCCCAGGTCTCTTCTCTCTCCCCTAGACCATTAGAAGACCATTTGTTAGGGATGTTATACCAAGAACAGCTCCACATCTGTGACCAACCCTGGAAGACATTTATGTGAATAAATATATGCAAAATAGATTTTAAAATACACAAGGCAAATAAGAAAGGCACTACAGGCTGTGGGGATAAGGAAAAGTTTCCACTTAGAAAATATTGAGTCAGACCCTTTGTTTGGTGCCATGGAGAATCCACACGCTCCAATAACCTTCAAACTTCTTCATCCAAGTATGAACACAAGGCCAAAGAACTGAGCTGTAATTAAAGCCCATAGATCTAACCCCATCATTTTGCAGATGAGGAAACTGAGGTTAGAATAAGTGACTGCCCGTGAGTCCTGCAGCGGGATTTGAGCCCAGGTCTTTCAGAATCCACATCCTCTCCTGCCACGGGCCTTTTCGCCCTGGGGGTGCGTCTTCGGATGCCTCAGGTCAGCAATGAGAATTCGGAAGGCTCACTCCCTCCCTTTTGTTGTTTTTACAGAAACAGACCCGTCCTCTGTGGCAGCTGCTGACTCAGTGCCTACCTCGTCCTGGAACATTTCAAGTGAACTCGACAAAGGTGAGAGCAGAGGCACGGGGCGGCCGAGGGTCTTGGGAGGAGCGGCCTTTGCATTCTGCCGGGCTTGCTGCCTTTGAACTGCAGGATTCTGTGGGCCAGAGAGGCACGGAGGGAGGGATGGAGGCAAATGGAACCGGGAGTCCCCTCGAGCCTTTCCCATGGAATTACCTGAAATGCCAGGCTTTTCCCCTTCCCTTCACCTAGTAAAGTGTTCCACATGGTCCAAGTGCTTCAAGATGTGAATTACTGGGCGTTCCTGACCCTTTCAACATTGCAGGGAGTGAATCTTATTGAAAGGATTTGATTCAAAATGAGGCAGCCCTGAATAGGGGCCTCTTGGGATGACCTCTTACAACGAACCCTTGATGTGTGCAGGGACTCCGAGATGAATAGTGTGGGGCTTTACTGATTGTTTATGGCTGGAGACGGTGGCTGCCTGTGTGTGTGTGTGTGTGTGAGTGTGTGTGTGTGTGTGTGCTGTTGTGTATGTGATCACGGAGGCACAGTCAGGAAGACATGGCAGGATGGGTCGCTATCTTCTTCCTTGGATGGGACCCTCCATCTCTGACCTCCCCATCCATCCACCTTATCCCAGGTCCTGACAGTTACACATTTTGATCAGTGACCTGTGGGATCTTCAGACGACAAAGATGCTGGGGAGAGAGCTAGCACACTGGGTCAAAGTTATTATCTAGAGGTCTCAATGACAGTTGATCTGGTAAGCTGGGATTGAATAGGGATGAATCTGGAGGCTCAAAGTCTCTAAAAGTCAGAATCACAAGGACAGGCTACAAGGAGGTGTGACCAGATAACAGGATGGGAGAAAATGGGGAGGGGGAGGGGGGGGTTAGTGGACTGCAAACTCCGTATGAGTCAGCTGTGGGTTATGGAAGCCAAGAAAGGCTAACAAAATGACCCATTGGCAGCCATCTACCCACCCCAACCCAAAGCAACGGTAACCAAACAGTAGTATCTCACATTTTTGTATACTAATAACAATAATGCTATAAGAACTATGGCATTATTGTAACCATTGTGGCATTATTATTTATGCTATTAATCTATTAGTATAGTATGCTATCGGATTATATTATAGCAACTATAATACCTATTTTAATACTATAATGATGATAATAGTATTAATAATAATAGTGAGCATTGATGTAGTGCCTACTATGTGTCAGTCATCTCATTTGAGCCTTGAAACAGCCCTGAGAAGTAGGAGCTATCATTATTTTTATTTTATAGATGAGGAAACTGAGGCAAAGTGAAGTGACTTGACTAGGTTCACACAGCTAGTAAGTGACTGAGACTGGATTTGAACTAAGGTGCTCTCATACTGGTACCCTAGCTACTGCCTCACCTGGAGTCCCAAGTTGAGTTCTTCATGCCTCATTTTAGGAAGGTTGTGGACAAAGGAAAGGAGCAAGAGAGGTCTGGAGGTCTGAGACCTTGGAGAGTGCCTTGATTCCTTCCTTCCTTCCTTCCTTCCTTCCTTCCTTCCTTCCTTCCTTCCTTCCTTCCTTCCTTCCTTTGACTTAGAGAAGGGGGATTAACCTTGGCTTGCTTAGCCCAGAGGGCAGGCCTAAGGAAGCTACAGCTCAGGAGATTTCAGCCTGATGTAAAGTATTTCCCTGATGTAAAGTATTTGGGCTCTTCCCAGATGGATGGAGCTGCCTTAGGGAGCAGTGGCTGCCCCTTCAGGGGCTGAGGCTAGGACCACTTGTTGCATTTCAGGTAGGGCTGATGGATGCTTAAATTTTTATGTAGCAGAGCCAGGAGTCCCGGGAACTCACCCTAACTAGCAGACTTCCCTGGGACCTCCTTCCCTGCCCCCACCTGAGAGGACAATGGTCAGATAACAGAGTCTCTCATTGATAAGGCACTTTAAAGCTTAAGGAGACCTTTCCTGACAACATCCATGGGAGGCAGAAAGAGAGAATTATTGTCAGCATTTTATAGATAAAGACACTGAGGCACAGAGAGCCTGGGTGATTCATCCATGATTATGGACCACATAAGGGTTATTGTTAGGGATTGAGCCCAGGTCCCCTGGCTCCAAGAAGCACCCCCTTCTTCCCTGATGCTCTCCCTGTGTGTGAGTGTGAGTGTGTGTGTGCCATGTGATGCCCCCTTCCCAGCCTTACCTTCTCTAACTCCCTATTACATTCCCCACACTAGCTCAACAGGACCACAAACCAGTATATTTATTATTTGAACATTTATTAAGTGCCTACAGTATGTCAAGCATTGTGCTAAGCTGTGGTCATCCAAAGAAAGGTCAAAGGCAGCTCCTGTCCTCAAGGGGGGGGGGGGACAGCATGCAAACAACCAGGCACAAACATATTCCAGACAGGAGATATTGAGGTCATCACCAGAGGTTAGGACCTTGAAGAGAAGACAGGGTTATTTCCTATTTCCTTCTCCTAATTGGAAGCCTCCATGAGGGCTGGCAGGTGCCCTTGTGGCATCTGTATCTAAGCTTTGTGTCTCCTCAGAAAGCATGCCACAGGGGAAGAAGGCCTGGCTTGAGAGGCAAAGGTCTCGGGGTTGGAATCCCACAACTTCTGTGGTCACATAGGTCAGTTTCTTTCATCTGCTTGAGGATTCGATGACATCTCAAGTCTGTTCCATCCCCAGATCTCTGGCCTGTGCAGTCTGTGCTTGGTTTCTTGGCAGAGATACTCATGTCCTTCTCTTCCTCATTTTACAGGTGAGGAAACTGAGGCAAACAGGGATAAGTGACTTGCCCAGGGTCACTCAGCTACTAAGTGTCTGAGGCTGGATTTGAATTCAGATCTTCTTGGCTGTAGGCCCAGTGCTCCATTTACTGGACAGCCTTGCTGCCCAGAGAATCAGAGGCAAGATATTAATTACTAACTAGTAAGGGCTTAGCTGGTGTCCTTTCCGTAACATTTGCATTTTTAAAATAATCTTCAATCCAAAGGAAAGGATGATGGTGGTATTTCAGGCAGGGGGCTGTTGGGGGCTTGAATGATTTAGCCTGGCCTTTGAATCTAGTGTATAGTGGGCAGTCCTGGCCCGCCCCACACATGACCTCAAACACACTACACAAGGTAATCTCTGCTCTACCCTGATGCTGCCCAATGAGCTGAGGTCATAGAATACAGCAGCATTCCATGGCAGACTTTAAGGGGTCCCTAAACTTGAAAGCAAAAATGAAACATTTACTTTCACCGACCTCTAACCGAAAGTTAGCATTTTCCCCCAAATCTGAATTCTTTAAAACACATTATTTTGAGGCGAGGTCTATAGGCTTCCCCAGATACAAAAGAGCTGAAGACCCCAAGGAACTGAGAAACCTGGATTTAAGTCCCACCCCCCAGCCCTTAATAGCTACTAACCATAGGCCAGCTGCTGTCCTGTGAGCTCTGATTAACCCCTATGCAGAAGGAGGGTTTTAAGGTAAAAATGCTTGCCCTTCCTGCTCACAGGTTGGGTGTCTGGGAACTTTATAGAAGCTGGAGTAATTTCTTCTTACTTCCCTATTTTTTCTGGTTTTCAGATTCTTCCCCAGCATGTAGTAGGCACTTGGTAAATATTTGTTAACTGATTGGCTGATTATAGTTCATTAGGGTTTTTAAGGCACTTCATCTCACTTAACCCGGTGAGGTAGGTACTATTATTGTCCCCAGGGACAGAAAAGGAAATGGAGGCTGAGTGACTTTCCCAGAGTTACACTCTAGGAAGTGTTTGTGACAGGATTTGAATGCAGATCTTTCTGTATTCTACCCACTGGGCCACCCACCTACTTTATCTTGCACTCCCTCAGAGAGAAGAGAGCCAGGCTGCAAGCTGGTGGAATCTGGCCCCAGGTCTTCCTGTGGTAGCTGGCTGCTCCCTTTCTTTATCCAGAGCAGGAGCACAAAGCTTCCCTTGTTATGCAGACTCCTCAAGGCCTCTGTTATTTCCTTCTCTTTCAGATTGGGGATTCTGAAAATAATCCTGTTTTAGGTTGGGGGGAATGCCTTCCAATTCAGCTGCCGTTTCTCATCTCCTACTCTCTCCCCTCTTCCCCTGCTCTCTCCCCTCTTCCTCTTCTCTCTCCCCTCTTCCTCTTCTCTCTCCCCTCTTCCCCTGCTCTCTCCCCTCTTCCTCTTCTCTCTCCCCTCTTCCCCTGCTCTCTCCCCTCTTCCTCTTCTCTCTCCCCTCTTCCCCTGCTCTCTCCCTCTTCCTCTTCTCTCTCCCCCTTCCTCTTCTCTCTCCATTCCTTTTCTCTGAATCCTCTTCCTCTTCTCCCTCCTCCTTTCTCATCTCATTTTCTCCCTTCCCTCTCTCCCCTCCACTTTTCCTCCACCACTGAGCTTCCCTCAAGACTGTGCTTTCTGCTGAAGGAGTCCAGCCAGTAGCAGCAAGCAGTTCCCTGATTATCCTTTCCAACAGGAAATGAAATTTAAAAGAGACACACCCGGCCACCCCTGAAGAGTTGTTGAAAGCATCGATTGAGGAGGAAAAGAGGTGGTTTCTAAAGCAAATGGTTTAAGAGGAAAATAACGGAAGGAATGAGCCGACCTTCAGAATACAGTCCTCTGCCTGGTGGGAAGACATGGCCAGGGAGCCGGCTGGTTCCTGTCTCCCATTTTCAATCGAGTGAGGTCTTGAGACCAGAAAGAACCTTAGAGCCTGTGTAGAATATTTGGAAAGGACAGAACAGAACAGAATAGAACAGAGACTGCTGGATCTGGAGAGGATCTTAGTATAAAAAAATGTCAGACCAGAAGGGAACTCAGTCCTTGGTCCAGAAAATGTTAGATCAAGAAGAGACCTGAGAACATAGAACCCTGAATGCTGGAGTGTGGAGACAGCTTAGTACTGAGTCTAGACCAGGGGGTTTCATCATAGATTCCTCTGGCAAGCTAAGGAAGCCTATGGGCCCCTCCCCAGAATAATGATTTTAAATAAATGAAGGAAATGCTAAATTTCAGTTAAAAGTTAGTAAAAGAAAAAAGATATAAGCATATATGTATGTGTGTGTATCTATACACATATACCTATATATACATATACCCACATATGTATACAGGCACTTATATCTACACATATGCGTGCATACATACACCATACATACATACATACATACATACATGCATGCATAGATGCATACATATATACAAAAATCTCCCCCTAGTTCACAAAATTCCTGAAACCTGTCCATGGGCCCCTTGGGTCTCAGATGAAAAACTCTTGCTCTTGAATCTTAGAGGTGGAAGGTCCATTTCACAAGGGGGAAACTAAGGCTCCAGAAGAAGGGCCTTTTCCTCCCTGTTTTTGTCCCTCTCTGTTACCTCAGTAGGATGGTAGGAGAACTTGGCATCAGGAATCAGAGGATAGGAGCTGGTGTTCTGGCCCCTCTGGACACCATCTAGGTGACCTTGACTACATTGCTAACCTTTGCTGACCCTCGGCCTCCTCCCCTCTAATAGGAAGGGGCTGGTTGGACTGGATGAGCTCCCAGGTCAGTGAATGTAGCAGAAAGAATGCCGGTCTTGGAGTCAGGAGAGAAATAGGCTTGGCTAGATACCATTCCTTATACATGGTGCCTGTGAGACCTTGAACAAGTCATTTGACTTCTTTGAAATTTACTTTTCTCATCTGTAAAATGGGGATAATAATATCTTTTTTTTCCTTTTTTCTTTTTCTTTTCTTTTCTTTTCTTTTTTTTTTTTTTGGAGGGCAACTGGGGTTAAGTAACTTGCCCAAGGTCACACGGCTAGGTTTTTGTTTGTGTGTGCGTTAAGTGTCTGAGGCTGGATCCGAACTCAGGTCCTTCTGACTCCAGGGCCAATGCTCTACTCACCGGGCCACCTAGCTGCCCCGATAATAATATCTTAATGGGTTTTTCTATGGCTCAGATGAGATCATCTTATGTAAAATGCATTGGAAATCTGAAAGGGCCACGTAAATGTTGTGTATCCTCATCTGCTTACTATGTAAAGTGCCTGGCAAATCTCGAGGTTTTGTGTGAATGTCTGTTGTCCTTTCCCATTCTAGGTCTAAGCCCTGCCATGCATTTCCCAGTGCAGGGAGAGCCCCATTAGCTCTGTCTGATGCACTATTATCCCTCCCACAGCATTACTTTCCCCATTGCAATTTCAGTATTTTGCAGGTTGGCACAAGAAATCCAATGGGAGTTTGGTGGAAGCTGCAGATGATGCCACAGAAAGGTTTAGAAACTCAGAAATACATAGCATCTACGTGTAGTACTGTATGGTGTCAACACATTTTATCTTTTAATACCATAACAATTCAAGGCGTCTCTGCTCTGAAGAGAGGGCCGATCATGGGGGAGCTGCACCCCTAGCCCCTGTGATGTGGAAAGGATAACTAATTCAAGAGATCCAGCCCTGCCTCTGGAGCCAGAGAGCTGAGTTCAAATCCCACTCTGGTACTTACTACTTGTGTGGCCTTGGGTAAGTCACTCCCTTGGCCTCAGTTTCCCCATCTATAAACCGAGTCTGTTGGACTCGGGTCCCTTGTAGTTCTGGATCTAGGCTCCAATAACTTTGTGAGAGTCACAACCTCCGTGAGCCTCAGTTTCCCCATCTGTCACATTAGGAGATGGGAGCAGATGACCCAGTTCCTGGGCTAGGGCCCCTTTAGCCACATTGTCTGGTTAGTAGAATCTGTCCTTGTCCCAGCAGCCCTTTTCATCCTCCTCACCCCTCTGCCAGAAGACTCCCGAGGGCCTTGGGATCACTCCAGGGAAGAGTCAGCCTAGGTGAAGTGCTTAGTCGGTGATGGTTCTTTGGGCTCTCGGGTCCCTTGTGGCTCCTCGGTCCTGAGAAAGAGCGTTTGAAGCCACAACAGGTCTGCGGGCTCAGTGTGAGCTTCGGGTCACTGGGGCTTGGACGGCCCTTGGGGCTTAAGCTTTTTATCTCTAATTGTAGGATAAAGAGCTTTGTCCTCTCTAAGCAGAAGTTCTGGCTTCAGGCCCGGGATAAGGAGAGGAAAAGAGCCTGGGGCCAGAGTGGGGAGAGGAGACTCCAGCTGCGGCCTGGCCTGGACACTCACTGGTTGGGTGACCCCTCGGCTCCTTCTTCTGTATAATTACGGCCTGGGACTAGCTGTAAAGCCTTGGAAAGGGAGCTGTTCTCACTAATACTAGGGAGAGAGCCTAGGCCTGTGCTCTACCAGAACTCCCATGAGGAAATGCCCTGGACCAGTGCAGGTGGGCGTCTTTGCAAATTCTAGGCTTAGAGAGTGGATGGAGCCACTGGGTGGTTAAGTGACTTGCCCAGGGTCACACAGCTAGTGTACGTGTTGGGGGCAGGGCAGGGCAGGGCTCCCTGGCTCTGTGTCTGGCTCTCCCTCCTGCCTCTCATCATCATCATCATCATTGCTGTTTCTCTCACCTCAGATATTCTATAACCTCATTCTGTGAACGGGAAGGAGGGAGAGAAATGAGGGAGGGAGAAAGAAAGGAATGAAGAGAAGGAAGGGAGGGAGGGAAAGAAGGAAGGAAAGAAGAGAGGAAGGAAGGAGGAAAGGAGGAAAAAGAAGGAAGGAAAACGTTTATTTAGTACCTATATGTGTCAGGCCTTGTGCCAAACTTAGACAATAGAAATGTGAGTCTTTTTCAGTAATTAGTAAACATGAGTGGTGTCTCCTGGAGGAAAGCAGTTTCTTACTGACCCCAGCTGGGCTGTGAGAGCAGCCCCGAGCATTGCCTCTGACCCAGAGCCTGGACTGGCACCCCACTTTGCGGTGCCCAGTGTGGCTTCACTCCTTTGTTTTTCTGGACATTTCAGGGCCTTGACACCTTGCTCCTGCTTTAGCATTAGAGGACCTGGGTTCATATTGTGCTTCTGCCCCTTCCAGTCTGCATGACCTGTATAAGTCACTTGGCTTCCTAGGCCTCAGTTTCCCTATCTTTAAAATGAGGAGGTTGAACCAGAAGACCTCCAAAGACCCTTCTAGTTCTAAATCATGATCCTATGAATTACTTAATCAGTCCACAAGCATTCATTAAGGACTTTACCAGACCCATGCTTGGTGCTAGACACATACACCAAATGCTGTCCCCCCAGGTGAGGCCTCACCTTCTGCTCCCTGCTCCAATCTGAGACTCTAACAAGGGTTCTGGATAAGGAAGAGCTCTCCTCATCTGCCTGCCCATGGCCCGCCTCATCGCCCTCTGCCCTCTCCCCTCTCCCCTTCCTCTGCCCCAGTGTGAACCATCAGGCCCTTGTCCCGAGGCTTCCACTACCCCAGCCGCTGCTGGACCCCACCCCCACCACTGTGTTATTTCTCTCCTTCAGTTCCCGGAGGACAAAACGTCTGCTTTTTGTTCTTATCCCCTCTGGGCTTCACATAGAGCCGGCCCCCCTCAGTAAATGCCTTTGGTGTTCATTCATTCCTTCTATTCGGTATGCATTTGGACCTTAGCTGGTGCACCCTTTATCAGCCCAGTCTCCACTTGAGAGTGGCCTGGCCGAGGGTGAGGGCCTGGGTCAGTACCTAAGGCACCATGATGTGAACAGCCCCTCAGCTCTTCAGAGGTCATTCTTTCTCATCTACATTGGTGTTCTGGCCTGTGGCCTGAGCTCCTGGATCTCTGGCATGGCAGCCAATTGGAGCCTTGTGTGGCCTATCTCCTTAAGCATCCGGGGGAGTTCTTGGTTGAGGGGTGCACTGCTTGGGAGCCCCAGGGGCACAGAGCACACCCCAAGAGATCTGAGCATTAATCCCCCTTCCTACAAATTCGGTCTCAAAGCCACATATCCAATCCTTCAGGACCTGGTTCAGTCCCCATGACTGGCAAGGTTGTCTAACAGGCGGTGTCTGTGGTGGCCTATGATCCGTTTACCTTGTTCTTGACATACTGAAGCATCACCTGTGTTTGGCTTTTTGTTCCCCAATAGGAGACTGATGGAACGATAGAAAGAATCCCAAGTGCCTAGCTTTGGTGCCTTTGTCCTTTAAACTATCCTTTCAAACTACTTAGAGGGAATTTTATTAGGTTGTGGAAAAGCAGAGCCACAGCAAGTGTTTTTACTGCCATTACAAAATTCAACCAAGGAAAGAAACCCTTAAAGTAATAGATTTCATATTTCATTGTATGAATAAGAGAATGGGGGGGGGGAGGGAGAGACAGAGACAAAAACAGAAAGACAGAAAATGAGAGAGAAAGACATACACACCCAGGAGACAGAGACAGAGAGACAAAGACAGACAGAGAATGAGAGAGAGACAGAGACACAAAGAGACACAGAGAGACAGACAGAGAGAATGAGAGAGATACAGAGAAACAAAGAGAGACAAAGATAGACACACACACAGAGACAGAGAGACAGAGACAGAGGAAACTAGAAAGAGAGAGAGAGAGAGAGAGACAGAGACAGAGACAGAGAGAGACAGAGACAGAGACAGAGACAGAGTGAGAGAGTGACAGACAGACAGACAGAGACAGAGAAAGACAGAGACAGAGGGATGAGAGAGAGGCAGAGCAAGATTCTCACTGTGGTAGGGGTAGGGAAAGAGGAATGTTAACTTAGAATGTGAAAGAGGGGATGAAGGAAGCCATGCTGTAACCAATTCTTGCTCACATATGCCAAATGCACCTTCTGAAAGACTGAAAGTGCCCCTTCAATGTCACTACCTTAGTGCAAAGTCCCAGTTAACCCTGACTTAGTTATAATTCCAAATCTGACTCTGTAACTAGTAAATGTTTGTGCCCAGGGGACTTAGCTCAGCCTCAATGGTTTGTGTCTGCAGGTCTGGAGTTTGAAGGGGCAGATGGGGTGTGGGAGGTTAGGGACCTAGGGCAGTGGCTTGAGGCTGATTCACTGTGTAGGATGTAGATGAGCAGTGGGACCAGATGCCAGAAGCATCGAGCCCCACCTACCCCACACAGCAAAAAGAGCCCAGACTGTGGTGTCAGAAGACCTGAATTCCAATTCCACCTCTAAGGCTTGCTGCCTATGTGACTGTGGACAACTCCTGTAAACTTCCTAGGCCTCATTTTCCTTCCCTATAAAATGAGAGAGCTGCATTAGATGAGGTTTCTCAAGATCTCCTATCCCCAATCTGGCAGATTCTCTGGATTCTTGGATGAATTACGCTTCCCAAGTGAGTCCTAAACGTTATTGTCTTTTTGCCCAGGTAGTACAGGAGCTGTGAGTGCCCTGGACAAAGGGCTGTTTCCCTCACCCTAGTTACAGCCCTAACTGAACTCTATCCTCATTTTCCAAGGTGGAAGGCTGGGATACCTGAGAGTTATCTGATAGAGGCATTTCTAGGCCTGTAATGGATTCTCTGTTGAGATTTAATGCTGTGCTGGGTTTTTGGGATGAATTGTAGAGTCAGCAGAATACCATAACACAGAAACAACAGAAGGCCAGAGCAGCATCCAGATGGGCAGGGCCTGGCAGGCCCCTCTTAGAATGGGAAACCAGGGGATCTGCCCTGTGTGTTCCGGGAGCTGTGCAGACGGGGTGTGCCTTGCCAAGTCAGAGGCCTGCCCCACGCTGGGCCATCAGGAAATGGGAGCCCTCCTGCTGCCAGTGCTGGCCCCCTCAGCCAGGGCTGCTTCTGAAGCTCGAGTCCCTTCTGTCTGGACAAAGCCGCCCTCCCCTAATACCGTTACCCCCTTTGCTTTTTGTCGAGCTCCATGAAGAGAAGGGGACCTCCTGGGCAGGGAGGAAGCAAGAGATGAGACCTGCCCAATAAAGATGGGGGCAGGAAGGGGCTCCTTGGATGTTTTATCTCCTAAGGGCATGGCATCTGTAGGTGTTTGCTGCTGGCAGATGAGCAGCAGGGCAGGGGGCAGGGTGCTGCCTTTGCCCCATCCCCCATTGTAGCTATACAGCCCCACCATGTTACTGGGACCAGGGGTGGGCTGACTAGACCCTCCAGAGCCCTAAAACCTGTCTTTCATCATTACACCCCCTCATGATTATGCCCCGCCCCCCAGGCCTCGAGGGGTTCTTGTTAATGAGAGTCAGGAAAGGAAAGCCCTACCTTGTCCTGGGAATTGTAGACCCAAGTCTTCTGCCTTGGAATCGGAGGGATCCATATGGATGGAGCAGTCTAGCTGACAAATGTGTGGGCTTCTGTTCTTCCCATTTATACTCAAGCTGAAGATTTATCTCCTTCCTATCATGGGGGCTCATTTTCTCTGCTCCCTGGGCACCGCTTTCCATAATCCTGGCTAAGACAAGGAACATTCTCGGAGTCATAAATAATAGCACTAGCCCTGAAATGTGCTCTTGACTTCCTCTAGGCTGGCTTGGGTCCCAGGAGGCCTGTCTTGCTCCCTGAAAATCTCCCCTGAGTGATTCCTCCTGGCAAGCCCCTTTCTGTACCAGCATCGAAAGGATGAGGGGAAAAGAAAGACCAGGGGACCCTTGGTCAGTGCCCAAGGTGAATTCTACTGGGTTGGAGGAGGTCATAGTGAGGGAGAATTGAGCATGAGGTCAGGGGACCTGGGTTTGAATCCCGACTCTCCCATTGACTAACAGTATGAGCTTGGTTCTATCTGAACACTGGGGTGTCTGAACACCAGAGAGTGTCTGGAGGAAGGCAGCCAAAGAGGCCATATCCTGCCTCAGTTTCTTTACCTGTAAAGATTCTTCCTACTCTAAATCCTCTAAGCCCGTCACGAGTCCTATCATTTTGTGTTTTTTGTGCTTCTTCTTTCTACTTGTGTTCTTGGGAAGGGCCGTGGGCCTCCTGGACTCAGGTGCCTCCTGGCTGGAATCCAGCCCAGTCTAAGAAGCCTGCTGAATCCAAGACTAGTTTCTAGGGATCCAAACACCTAGGACTCCCTGCCTTCAAGCGGCTTCCTTTCTTCCCGGGGGATATAGTAGGCAAGTGAACAGAAGAGGATTTGGACTTGTGGGATCTCTTGGACTCTACCTCCATTGGTTATTAAAGCCTTTCTGTTCCTTAAGTGGGAAATGAAGAGGGTCCCCAGTTTCCCACAAGGAAGCTGGTAAAATATGTAAAGAAGTTGAAATAGTGCTTTACAGCCCTGGAAGGTAGGGAGGTAGGTGGTAGCTGTGATTGACAAGTCTACCAAGCACTTTGTGAAGCCTCCAAACAGCCCTGTGATAGAGGAGTACAGACACTGTGAGGCTCAGGAAGCCAAAGAGGCTGTGACTATACCACATTAACACAGGACTTTCTTCCTCCACACTCAGCCTTCTTCACTCTACTAAACTGTCTGTTATTAGCTGCATTCTAAGGGCAGAGGAGTTGAGGGGAGGAGAATCCTCTTGACTCCCAAGGGCCAAGCCCTTAGTCATGGGTGGAGCTGAGTGTCAGCCTTGGTCTTTGGACTCCCATTCTCAGCATTCATGCCTCCATGTTCTAGTTGCCTTGAGGTAAGATGCTCTTGGTGGAAGGGCAGGTAATCATCCCACTCATTATATACGAGTCTAGGGAGGCCCTGTGATTTCATCAGCATGGAGAACTCACCATGTAAAAATCCCCTCCTCAAGGCAAATTGGCACCTGGCTGGGCCTAAGCATATCATGGAACCTGTGATCTACAGGTAGAAGGAACCAGAAAGGTTATAGGACCATTTTTGTTGTTGTCTAGTTATTTTCAGTCCTGTCCAACTCTCTGTGACCCCATTTGGGGTTCTCCTGGCAAAGATACTGGAGTGGTTTGCCATTTCCTTCTCCAGCTCATTTTATATATGAGGAAACTGAAGCAAACAGAGTGAAGTGACTTGACCAGGGTCATACAGTTAGCAAGTATCTGAGGCTGGATTTGAACTCAGGAAATTGAGTCTTCTTGATTCCAAACCCAGTGCTCTATTCACTGGGCTGTCTAGCTGCCCCTATAGGACCATAATAATTTAAAGCTAAAGGGAAGAGATTATGGAGTATGTAAGGTATATAGGGTACATATATATATATATATATATATATATATGGTATGTTATAGGGCATATAGAGAATATAATATAATGTTATATTATATTTTATATGTATGCATATATATGTATGTATGTATAAGAGGAACGCCACAAAGTGAGTTCTGTAACCCATTACACACATCATTATACAGCATCAGCATACAGGGAAAATATTCTTTAGACAAGGCTGGAAACTCCTGCATTCCTGTGCCAGGCAAGATTTCCTGTGTGGGTCAAGAGAAGCCGGTTAATCATCTCTTCAGTTCCAAATGACATTACTTCAGGGTAGTTCCTGTCAGAGCTCCGTGGCTGAATGTCTCCTGACTTGAACTGATTCTCTCTGATACTTCCTGCATCAATAAAGCCGCCAGATCCTGCTTGGTCCGACAGGCTCCTCTTGCTGAAGCCAGCACAGCCCCCTGCCATGTGCCACTGGGAACCCTGGGCATTTGCCTCAGCTCATTAAGCTTCTGCCCTGACAGGATGGTGAGGGTCAAAGTAGGCTGGCCAGAGCTCAGGATCCTGGGACTTTGCTCCTGGTTCTCTGCTGAATAGAATAGCTGGGTCGTCTCTAGCTTTTCACTCCCCACCCCCCTTTTCGGGTCTCCCCTCTAAAAAAAGAACCTTTGATGAAGTGTCCTCTAAGGGCACAAGATCCCAGGTCTAAGGCTGAAAGGCATCTCAGAGGCCTCCCTGCCCTCGCCCTCCTCTTAAAGAGGGGAAACTGAGGCCCAGAGAGGCCAAAGGACCATGGGACCTCTTTCTCTTAGGTGGTTTCTAGATCAGGCTATATCAGGAATGGCAGAAGTGGGCAATAGAATATTTGCGAGGGCTTTGGGGCGCTGTGCCCACTTTTCATGCACCCACACTCTAACCACCTTAGTCCCTTCTACCTTCACTCAGCATGATGGTGGTGGGGGTGCTTGGAAAGCAGGATGGTGGAGTCATGGCTAGGGGGCCAGCCTCTGCATCCCATAGACTTGGGCTCACTTCCTGCCTTTGACACCTACTATCAAAGTGACCCTGGGAAAGTCGCTGAAACTTCAATGCCCCACACAGCTCCAGAAGGCTGCCAGCTCCAGCCAGGCCCCCCAGGGGGAGGAAATGTCACACACACAGATACACAGACACACACACACACATCACAGTCTAAGCATCAGAAGCAAGATTTAAACCCAGGTCAGGGCCCCTATTCTCACCATTGGGCCACATTCCTACCTCTGGTGCTGTGGATCTTGTGGTTGATACCTCCCTTCTAGGGGCATTTTGTCTAAGGAGTATACATTTCAAGAGGAAAAGGAGGATTTGATTTAATGCATAAATATAACTTATAGGGAGGTGGGGGCGGGGCAGAGATAGGCATTAACATCTCAGGAAATGTGGATGGCTTCTTGAGGAAGCCCCAAGAAGAGCTAGGGGCGGTAAAGGGAGGTGAGGAGGAGGAAGACGCATTCTAGCCAAGCATGGGGGACAGCCTAGGCAAAGGTGTGGAGGTAGGAGATGGGAAGCTGTAAATGGTGACTAGCAGTTGGGTCAGTTTAGCTGTTGTGCCAGATTCATGAGGGTAAACAATGAGTATTTAGTCTGGAAATGCCGAGGCTAGAGCCAGGGCAGCTGTGATTAGGCACAAGGCACCCAAGGGCTTCCTCAGCTGGGAGCGATGTGGGCAGGCCCACAACTTAATAAATCATAGCGAAAGCTCATATTGGTGGAATGCATTGAGGCCTGCAAGAGAGCTTTACATATATATCTCCCTACACACACACACACACACACACACACACACACACACACACACACTCACACAGATACATACACACATACACTCACACACACATAAATACACACACACACTCACACAGATACATACACACATACACACTCATACACACACATAAATACACACACTCACACACACACACTCACACATACACATGGTTGTTAGGTGCTACCATAGGCCTTAGTTTCAAGAAGACCTGAATTCAAATCCTTCCTCAGATACTTCCTACCTGGGAGACCCTCAGTTTTTCTTATATATGAAATGGGGATAATAAGAGTCCTTATTCCACAAAGTTCCTGTGAAGACCAAATGAGATGACCTATGCAATGTGCTTTAGAAACATTATTCTTTGGGATGTCTAAAATCACAGAAATGTTAACTATTATTATCCTAATACATGGAAAGCACCTTGAAAACCTTAAAACACTATGTGTGTATGTTTGTATGCGTGCGTGTGTGCATGTGCATGTGCGTGTGTGTGTGTGTGTGTGTGTGTGCTCGAGTGTGTGTCGAATCTTGGCCCTTACAACGACCCTGGGAGTAGTCGATTCCCTCCACTTTACAGATGAGGAAACTGAGGCTGAATGGATGGGGTGACTAGCCCAGGGTCCCACACCTCTGGGGAAGGATTCAAACTTAAGTGCCTCTTTTCGCAAGCCCGGGGCTCTTTGGCTAGCTGGCCATCTCCCACAGGTGGTGATGATTCTCAGAAGAGTTTCACAAGTGATTTTCACATTATTTTGTCCCCTTATGGTTCTTCCGGGCGACCCCTGCAAACCTGGAGGCTCTCCAGATCTTGCCATCCAAAACCAATGTCCCCTGAGCAGCCTGGCCTGCGGGTCATCTGGGTTGGAGCTACTTGGAGGGAGGGGGCCCTCTTGATCCCAGCCCAGGAGAGGTCCAGGCCTGCCAAGGAACCGTTGGCGGGGGTGAAGAGAAAAACAAGAGGCCCCTGAGAACATGAAGGAGTCTTCACCTCCTGCCTGGGAGGAGGCAAACGGCTGAGGCTTCTTTAAAGCCTTGCTGTCTCCCTGTCATTAAAGGCTTGAGATCTGGTCCCCTCATCTTCGCTCCAGGGGGTCAGAATGGCAGCCAAGGTTTGGAGGAGCCTTATTTTCCTAGAGTGATTCATGAGTGAATCTGTCTCCTGCCTGGAATATCATGCTCTGCCCTTGGGAACCTGACTATTATTGGAGCTAAGCTATGATGCTCCTCCTAGGCCCAGAGACAGCCAGGGTGAGGAAAGCCAGAGGTGAGCGATACTGGGGAGTCCTTAGGGCAGGCGAGTAATGTCCCTTGTGCTGTGAGAAGGCTCATGACAGGGTGGTTCAAGAGCTGACCTTGAAGGCAGGGAGACCTACGTTCAAATTCTGCTTGTGACATATAAGGGGGGTATGACCCAGGCAAATCACAGCTACCTGGTGCTTAAGGGAGATGCCCTCTGAGGCTAGAAAGGGCTGCAGTGGGGGTCCAACTTATCTACACCATTGAAACCTCAGGTCTAGTCCCTAATGTTTTTCATTGTAAGATGTCTATTGGACATTTGGTTTCCTTGACATTAACATGTAGCTAAGTGGTCTGGACTTCTCTACAGGGCACTGGTTCATTGGAAGCTCAGGTGGGGGGGGGGGGCTTGAATTGGTTCCTGGACCAGTGCAAATGAAAGCTTATTGAGTTTCCCATCTTCCCTTTCATCTCTTGGGGAGTAATCTTGCAAGCAACAATTGTCTTCACCTTGGGTATCAAGAAAGAGAATTTTGGAGCCTGCCGGGACATTCCCCCAACAGGCTTCTGTGGTGTTTGGCTGAAAGAAAAACTCATGAACCTCAAAACCTGACCCACTATCAGGAATACCCAAGTTCAGTTCTTGTCTAACTGAATCTGGTGACTTTTCCCTGGAGAAAATAATGGGTCGCTGCTCTTGGGTTTTCTTTTCAATAAACTGATACTGTGCTGGAGTAGGAGGGGAGCATGGCTGTGGAACCATAACTAAGACGGACACCTGGGCTTTGTCCCGGAGCGCTGGCATTCAGAGGGCATGGAAAGCCAATGGGACTGAGTTAGAATGATGGATCACTCGAGGAAGGTGGCGTGTGTTTCCTCTGCCTGCTTATCACAGTTTAGATGAACAGCACACTCCATCGTGTCCTCACAGGGAAGGGGCTTCGTTCTGTCTTCTCTCTGATAGTGAACTGAATGTGTTTCCAAAAGCTGAGGGAGAGTGGGTTCATTGGTGCTTGTCCCAGAGACATCTTTGGAGGTTTTCCCTTGTGACCAAAAAATTGAATTATGGTATACATGAGGTTGCTGTAGGGAATAGAGCCACCCATAGTGTGAAAATATTATGATATAGACTTCAGGGAATTGGTCTAGGAGGGAGAGAGAGAGAGAGAGAGAGAGAGAGAGAGAGAGAGAGAGAGAGAGAGAGAGAGAGAAAGAGAGAGAGAGAGAAAGAGAGAAAGCTTTTTAGTCAGGAACTTCTGGGAAGTTGGGTGATTCATGAGTGTGTCTTTCTCCTGCCTGGAATGCTGCGCTCTGCCTCTGGGAACCTGACTGTTTTGGGGGCTGTGCTATGATGCTCCTTCAGGACAGAAGATGCCCTGCCTTCACCACGTTTTTGTATCCCTGCTGTCTAGCATAATGCCTGGCTCAGAGTAGGTACTTAATAAAGACTAGTGAATTGGTTGATTGGCTCCATGGCCTTGGGCAACTGACATGCTCTTTCAAAGTCCCTAGCAATTCCTTAAGACTATAAGTAAAACTATAAGTTATATATATATATATATATATATATATATATATATATATATATGTATGTATATTTATGGTCTATAAGTCATAAAGCAGGTGCCCTCCTTTGTTGGAAGATCAATCAATCAATCAATCAATCAATCAATATTTATTACACCCCTGTTTAGTTCCAGGTGCTGTGTTAATCCATCACGGGTCTGGTCCCAAAAGATCTTAGTAATTCTTCTCCAGTGCACACTGACTGATCCACTGCTCTGCTCCTTGGGACTGTCTAGGTCTCCCCCTGAAATCTCTGGTTGGGAAGTGGATTTATTTGTTGAAAGCAGAAGAAATATCGCTCTCATGTTCATGCACAATTAGCGCTTTCATTTTCTTTCATCATAAATCACCCTTTTCCTATCAGTCCCTGGGATTCAGACTCTGTTAACAGGGCCCGGCAGGGAGCAAAGACAGTATATTAACTCCACTTTGTTTGCAAGTTTTCTTAGGCACACTACATTAGCCGCCCATGTTTGCTTTCCCACTGGCAGAGAGCACGTTCCTTGTTGAGAAATTGATGTTTCGTGAAGGTTTTGTTTGTGAATGATGGAGCTGCCGATATGGACTGATGGGAGAAGAGGCAGGGGAAACGGAAGGGAAAGTCTCCCAGTTGGCATAGACATGGAGCTTTCTAGCTTTCGAAGAGTGGTCCTCTTCTCTTGGTCCCTTGTTTCTTCTACCCAAGCCCCCTCCCCCTCAGGTGGTGGCCAGGTCATGGCTGGCCCTGTCGTTTATGCCAGGTAACAACAGAGAGCTGCCTCTTCCTGGCTTCTCCAGCTATCTCTGTTTCTTTGAAAGATTGATAGAACAGAGGGTCAGGGGACGTGTTTTATTGTAAGTTTCTGTTCCAAATTTCCTGACATTTTCTGTAAAAAATAGGCCTTTAAAAGGCAGAAATAAGACTAATAGGAACCAGATCGTGAAGTGATTGTATGTCATAATGTCAAAAATAACTGCTTTTCCTTGACTTCATGGCATTAATCTTGAAGCACATAGCTCAGAGAAGCTGCTTAATGGGCTGACTTGGGGTCCCCAACCAGACCAGCCACTAACAGAGGGGCCCCCAAAGTGACGGCCAAGTCCCTGGATGGTTATCAGGGCTTTGGTTTATGGCCTGCCAGGGATATTTGTTGATGAGTTCCAAGTCACTTTTCTTCAAAAATAAACTCTGTCAGAAAAAGGGCGGGACTGGGGGTTCCAGCATGAGCTTAGAATGTGGAGGCCAACCAGGGAGAGGCTTCATTTCCCCTGCTCAGCTTAGTGGTGGCAGAAATTTCCTGAGGAACGTCCAGAAGGGTGAAAGAGTATAGCTCAAATGAAAGGCAGGGTAGAAAATGAAAATGCTTGGGGGAGAACTGATTTAAGTCCCCGGCTCTGCTCTGTGCTCTCCCTGTGATCTTGGACAAGTTACTGGCTCTGCGGGCCTCAGTTTCCTCACTTGTAAAATGATGAAGTTGGATCAGATGACCACAATACTCCCAGTGCCAAATCTATGGTTTACAAGCCCCAGAACTACTTTGCACCTGCATTCCCCTCCCTGGCTACGTTATTTATTTGCATTCTTCTTGGGAGCATTACCTTCCTTCTCCTGGACTCAGTTTCCTACTCAGAGTAGAAAGGGGATGGAGTTGATCATCTCTAAGGTTTTCTGCTGTTCTGAGTAAGGTTCCACAGTCTTTCCTTGCAGTCTTCATGTTAAGACTCTTTTCTGTGCTAACATTCCATGTGCTAAATGTCATGCCAGCTCTGACCTCCTCTGCCAGCCCCATCGTTTGATCCTTCCAACTCCAACGCTTTGTGTTCTAAGACTCCTCTCAGTTCTCAATTTCTATGCTCTAAATTTCCTAACATAATGTGATCAGGCTGCTCTCAGTGCTAACATTCCATGTTCTAAGTTCCCTTCCAACATTCTCTAAGGCCCCTATAAGCTCTAAGATTCTACATTCTAAGGTTCCATCCAGTTCTACATCCTATGTTCTAAGGTCCCTCTCGACTGACATTTGGAGTTCTAAGATTCCTTCCAGTTCCAACTTATGTGTTCTAAGGACCCTTCCGGCTCTAATATTTTGTGTTCTAAGTGGCATTCCACTTCTCATAGTTGAGTGCTAAGGTTCCTTCTACATCTGACATTCTGTGTTCTAAGCTCCTTTCCCACTCAAAACTGCTGTCCAGAGCTATCTGTATTATATTAACTGTAAGGTTCAAAGAAGGAGAATTAGCCTAAGTTACACCTTCAGAAAGCAGAGGAGTGTCTGACTACCAAGAGGTGAAGGCATCAGCTGATTTACCTTGAAGAAAAGATTTTTGTGAAAGAAAAGTGAAATGGGCTTCATCAAAGGGCGATTTTCAACTGGTCCTGGACCTGGGACAACAGGGCTTGTCATTACATAATGTGTATGAGTGGGTTGTGTGATGGCAGCCTTGTCCCATGTCAGTGAACAGTCTGGGATCATTGAGCACCAGTGTGAATGAAACACTCCAAAGCCTAGTCCCAGGCAACTGGTTTCTTGATTCATAGACAGTTGAGTTTGGGAGAGTAGAATGGACCAATGAGATGGAACCAGAGAAGCCCAGCAAAAGAGGTCACCAAATTGCCTAAGTGAACAGGTGCTTGAGAAGAAGAGATGTTTCTCCTCTGGGGCTGTGAGGGATCTGGGTTCTGTGTGGGTGGTTCTGCTGCCTAGAACAGTTCTGATGTCTGGCTATGGAAGAAATGTCTCTGTGTTGACCAGGCTCTGAGATAATGTATTTAAAGTATTGTATCAACCCAAAGGTGCTCCATAAATGGCAGCTATGGTCATCAGCAGCAGTGTTATCATTAGTAGCCTGGAACAAGGCTTTTGGTAAATGCCTGGCCTGATGTATTTCTGCATTTGCATATTTTCTTTTCCTTATAAATGAATTTAAAATCTCTGGCCTTCAAACTAATTTTGGGAGGCATTCTCCCCTGTGGAACATAACATACCCTGTCTACACCTAATCTTATGGGATTCTCATCCTGTTTTTCTACAGACACTCCATAAAGGCATCTTCAATGTGTCCCCTTCCTTTCTCTAGACTTCCATTCAAAGCCCTGGGCCAAAGGCAGGGTGCCCTGGATCCATTCCACAGAGGAGCTGATGTCCTAGGAAGCTGACATCAGTCAGCAAGGACTGAGTTCTTCATGCTTTCCAAGAAGTGGGATTATCTGCCCAAAGTCACACATGGAATACAGAATAGAACAGGATGGTACAGTGGTTAGGGTTCCAGACTTGGAGTTAGAAAGATTTGGGCTCGGATCCCACCTCAGACACCTACTAGTTGTGCAACTTTGGGCAAGTCACTTTACTTCTGTTTCCTCAGTTTCCCCATTTGTATGGTGGAAGGGTTGGTTCCTGTGATTCAATGGTTCAGATTCTGATTCTTTTGAATCCTAGCTATGTAATACTAGACAACTGCCAACCCCTCACCCAATTCAGTACATTCAATCCAGTTGTCATTCAGTCATTTAAGTCATGCCCAACTCTTCATGACCCCATTTTGAGGTTTTCTTGGCAAAGATACTGGAGGGATTTGCCATCTCCTTCTCCAATTCATTTTACAGATGTGGAAACTGAGAGAATCAGGGTGAAGTGACTTACCCAGGGTCGGACAGCTAGGAAGTGTCTAAGACCACAGTGAAACTCACAGGAAGGAGTCTAATTCCAAGCCATGTGCTCTGTGCACTGTGCCACCTAGCAATCCTTCATTAAATCCAATAAAGATTAATTTATTACCTACAAGAGAAATAGTGTGGTGAAATGGATAGCAAGCTGACCAGAGAGCCAGGAAGACCTGTGTTCAAATCCTGCCTCCCATGTGTACAGAGGTGACATAACCATGACTATGCCATTTATTCTCTTGGTGTCCCAGGGAACTTTGTTATAACTAGAAGTTCCTGGAGTTCATGTCTGTCCGAATCAGAGGAGGAGTCCTCTTTCCTGTTGGAACATGGGCAGGGACTGTTTCTCCATTTCTTTGTATCTTTACTACTTAGCACAGTTCCTGGCAAATAGTAAGAGCTTAATAAATGCATACTGACAATTTGACATGCAAGTTATGACACACTGTAAGCACTGTGCTTTTTGGTTTTACAGAACTATTTTAATTTTTTTTTGCTATTGTTACTCTCATTTCTGGTATGGCATTTCAGTGATGGGCCTTCGCTCTGTATATTCTGGCTTCCTTGACTTGACTCTTGACTGTTGGACCCAGGAAAATAAAGCTACCAGGAGTAGGAGACTTTCAGATGTCAGTTGTCCTCCGAAGGGCCCACAGTATTTTTCTTTATCCAAAAGAAACAATTCCTAATTTTTGTGGAAGCTGGGGTCCAATTGTGCTTGTCACAGGATCCTCCAACCACAAGGAGTATTCTAGGTGAAGAAGTCCAGGACATCCATTTCAAAGGATCTCAAGTCTTGGTTTTCTCCTCTGTTAAATGAGAAGACTGAAGTAGATACCATCCAAGGCCCCTTCTGGCTCTCAGCTCCCATATTCTAAGTGTAAAGGGTGAGGGTTTTCACCCCAGCTAATGGAATCCCAGAAGGCCTAGACAGCTCAACTAAATCAATCAATCCAAAGTGTAACCTAGATGTGAGCAAGTCCCTGATCAGTTTTAGAGGAATTAAGGACTTTGATCACAGGGTAAAGACAAATTAGGCTACCCAGGAAATATTTTATGATTGACTGAAATAATTAGACACGCTCTTGCAGCTATCTGTAGAGCTTTTGGAATCATGCTTTCTAGTAACAGGCCAGTCTAGGAGTATAGGAGTTCTAGCCAAGGCCCTGACAGGGAAACACTTTATGGGAGAAGAGGGTCTATTTGTCTTTTCTCCCTGCTCCCTGGAAACCCTATCAGTTTGAGAGAGTCATCAGAGGTCCCAGAATCAGATGGAAGCAATAACAGTGACTTCTGGGGTGGGAGTGGTTGACAACAAAGGAAATTCTTGCACACACATATGGAAAGATGTGTACCTAAGAATGCTGATAGCTAAAGAGTATGAGACTCCTCTTGGCAGAGAGAAGTGCCAGCTAAGGACTCTAGAAAGGCTTACTACATAGCTACACTCAGGGAAATTCCATGAGGACTCGAACAAGGGAGAAAAAGATCCCCAGGTTTAAACTTGAGATGTATCTGTTTATCACACACCTTCCCTACACATGGGCCTCATTACCTTTATGATTTAAATTTGTTCTACCCCAGAACCATGCACGGTCAGGGGAATAGTGTGCCCTCAGTTTAGGGGCAATGTTTTATGCCAATTGTACTTACTGTAGCACCATAGTAAATAACCCTTCTTTTTTATTTTTTTTTTGCTTTTTGGAGGGCAATTGGGGTTAAGTAACTTGCCCAAGTTACTTATTGTAACCAAGATGACTCTCACATGGCTAGGTTTTTTTTTTCTGTGTGCATTAAGTGTCTGAGGCAGGATCCAAACTCTGGTCCTTCTGACTCCAGGGCTGACGCTCTACTCACTGCGCCACCTAGCCGCCCCTAAACAATCCTTTTCTAAAAGCTAATGGACACAACTGGCTGATAATTAATGGGAAACACACAGATGGGGGCTTATGAGCAATAGTTGAAACTCATCCCCTGAGAGTTATCTCTAGAAACCTGATAGGAAAAATAGTTGCCCTCTGGGGATGGCTATCTGTAAGACTGAGTGCCCAGTTGGAGGAGTAGCACTACATAAGATTACTTCTAGTTCTAAGATTCTATGTACTAATTCCAGTTCCAAGGTCTTTTCTAGTACTTTGTGTTCCAGGTTCTGCATTCTAATGTTTTCTGTTCTAAGATCCCTCCTAACTCTAACATTCTATCCCAGCATCCCTCTTATCACTAATTTATCTTTTAAGATCCTTCCCAGTTCTGATATTCTAAGGACCAAGATCCCTTCTATCCTTAACATTTTGTCTCTCAAGGGCCCTTCTAATTCTCGCATTATAAATTCCAGCATTCTTTCCAGGTTTAACATCTTTCTGTTCTATTTTCTAATATTCCATGTGCTAACATTCTATGTCCTGAGGTCCATTCCAGCTCTAACATTTTATGAGTTTAAAATTCCTTAAAACACACACAGTAAAAAGTTCTTGGTGATTATTTTTAAAACTAAATCTTTTAGAATAAAATTTTCAAAAATTCACCATGGAGTTGAAGGATAATGCAGTTCTATCTGATTCACCAGAGTTTACTTTCTGGAGAAAACAAAACAAAAACAAAATTTTGGTCTGTCAACCCTTCAACCTCCCAACTCTCCCCAACCTCTCTACCACACCTGTCAGAGAATCGAGTCAGAAAGGTGAACAGAGCCTAAAGTGTGCTACCAAGATGTGACTTAATGGAAAGGAAGATGGAATCACCAACCCATGTAGTCCCAGGAGGCATAAAAGCTCCTTGGCCAGGATGACAAGCTTTTATTTTGGAAGCCACTGGGGATTTCACTGAACATCATGAGATCCTGGAGGCTTTATGATTACTGGGCCAGTCAATTGCTTAACAGAGTGAAAATACTCAGATTTCTCCTTTAAAGGTGTAAGAGCTGCCCCTCCTTCTTCTTCATCATCTTCTTTGCAGGGTCCCCTTACCCAGGCATCACAGGGCATGACCATTCCCATTCCCTAATGCAGAATCAGCCAAAGGCTTCACTATTAAGGACGTGTAATTTTTAAATATGATGCGGCGTCCGTCTCCCGTTCATGCTATTGAAATCCCAGAGATGACTGATGATGTGTTCAGTTTGTTTTGGCGGTGGGCCAGGAGCAGAAATGTGTTTCAGGCTTGACTTTCCAGATACTATCTCCAGTCATTTAAGAGTTCATTATAGGGCACCCCCTCTGCCTGCCCTAGCATTAAGGGTCTGTCAGCATTTCTCTCAGGCTTTATAACTCAGCCATAAAAAATAATAATAATAAAAACCAAAATCATGACCACCTTGGCTAGGATAAGGCATTGGTCATGTCAGGCTAAGACATGGGAGAATATGATTTTGTGATTTTGAATATGGAACAGCTTGGAAAAGAGCATGGACCAGAATGAGAGACCCGATTTTGAGTTCAGATTTGCCATGTTTTCAAGTTCTTCACAGGGTTGCCCCTCCCATCTTTTTGTTTGCTTTCCTATTGTATCATTCGCCTCCATAAGTTTTAAACTTTCTCACCCTCCCTCCCCCCTCTTTCCCCAAGATGGCATGCAATCTGATACGGGCTCTGCACATACATTCCTATTAAACATATTTTTCACATTCTGTTCCCTATTTCTTATGTACAATAATGACTTTCCCATCTCTGTGCCTTTGCACTGGTTGTTTCCCCATGCCTGGAATACTCACCCTTTTCACAGAGTCCTTGCATCCCTCAAAACTCAAGTAAAAGGCTACCTTCTATAGGCTGTTCCTAATCTCCCCAGCTGCTGATGCCTTCCCCTCTAAGGTTTCCTTCCATCCACTCTGTATGTATCTAGCATATGGTTGTTTGGGTCCATGTCATCTCCCCTATTAGCATGTAAGCTTCTTGAGGATGAGGACCCATTATGCAGTGCCTAGCATAGTGCCTGACATAAGCCTTTAATAAATACTAGATATTGATAGATTACTAGAGGTTTGTGGTATCTGAAATGCAGTAGGATGTAGACGGAGTCTAGAATTACTACAAGGGAGTATGGTGGTGAATCATTTCCCTTCTCTGGGCCTCACATTTCCTCTTCTGCAGAGGTGGCCTCTGAATTTTGTTGCAACATTAATATTATATGTGTTTTAGCACCTGTATTTTTCTAAAACCCTAATGGTCCATTTTCAAATACAGGGACCCTCATATAGAGTTGCCTTGACCCACATCACAAATGCAAAGAAAACAAACAATGATGAAATGTCCAGAGTATGTAGAACCATGTGCTAGGCTCCTGGAGATGTTGGATGAGATGATGTAGGCCTGCTCTCAAAGTGGTTACAGTCGTGTATGGAGGAGAAGATGCAAAACAAGAAAACTTTGGTACGCAAGAAGAGGTGATATGCACATTGGAGAGACAGAAGCAAAGTTCTCTGTGATCCCCAAGAGGAAGAGAGGATGAGGGTGGGTAGGAATTCACCAGACAAAGCCAAAATGGGAGGACAGGGGCTGCCCTGTGTGGTGTAGGCCTCCCGTCATTAACCTATTATAACCAAACCTGCCTTAACATCACAAATCAAGGGGTTCCACTGTGGACTCTGCAGTTCCTGAAATTCTGCCTTGGTGCTATTTGTTTGAATGACTGAGATGCACACTTCAGAATTTCAGATTTTAGAAGGACTCTCTGAGGCCATCCAGACCTACTCAAACCAGAGCAAAGATGCCTTCTACAATACACTAATATCCATCATCACTTGTAGGTGTCCACTGAGTATTGGTTGACTGAGAGGCAGCTGGTCTGGAAGAGAGTTAGGAAGACCCGAGGTTCAGTCCTGCCTCTGAAACATACCAGCTTTGTGACCCAGGGCAAGTCACTTAACCTCTCCATGCCCCAGCTCATTCTGTAAGATGATAAAAAGGGATTCTGACCTGCTTTGGTGGAGGGAGTTTCTTCACCTGGAAATTCCTTATACCAATGAAGTCACAGACCTGTTTCTAGCCCACGTAGTTTACTTGTCTAGGTACATGTTGGTCTCTCCCATAGAATTCTCAAGGCCTAGTCCATTTGTGTCTGCCCGTCCCATGTGACTCTTTTCCATGGCCTCCCATAAGTTTATCACAGGTGGTCCACCCAATGTGTGAAAGCCTTTCTCAGTTTATAAGGAAAAGGAAAACCCTTCTGCCAGCTAGAGCGCTCCCAAAGTGAAATGGGCTGCCCTGGGAGGTTATAGTGACTTTTTCAAGCAATGACTTGGTGGTGCTCATGAAGCAAGGTCATAGATCATTAGATTTAGTGCTGAAGAGATCTCAGAGATCCTCTTGGCCAAGCAGTTTTACAGATGAGGAAATGATGGTTTTGTAGAGAATTCTCACTGGGATCCTAGATGAACTAGTTGACCTCCAAGAGTCCGTACAGTGTAGACGCTGTGCATGATTCCAGGAAGATCGGTGTGGATGCTGGACTCTCCTCATCCCAGTAAGGCGTCTGCCAAGTGCCATGGAGTGAGCGGGCAGCCGGATGGCTTTTGCCCATTTGTGCAGTCGTGGGATTAAAGCCGTTATGTCAGATCGCGCCCTGTGGTTATTCAGAAGTCCCATGCCATTAGCCTGATTTTTATTGAACGCAGCTCATGGCCTGGGCTCAAGAATGTGCAAGCTGACTTAGATTATGCTCGGCATTGACTTCATTAAGATAAAAATATTTCCTGAGATAGTGAGTCAGAAGTATTTACAGTGAAGGGGCAGAAAGCGACTTCAGGTTGATGGTGTGAACAGAATGTTCTCTCTGAGTCAATTGGGATGACCTAAGTACATCTGGCAGGGCTCATTTCTGCTTAGCTAAGCATTTTATTTCATGGTGGAGGGCCCCCCACCCTTTTCTTAAAAGGATCCATCGTGTCTGGAGGCCAAGATCTTAGCACGTGCCTCCTTGGATACCTGGGCTGGAGCTCTGAGTTCTAATTGTGGCTGGCTCCTTGTCAGGCTCACCAGCTTGGTGGAAAGCCAAGCAGAGGAAAGCGGAGGGGGAGGTGTTAACCTTTAACCTTCGCCTCCTTCATATTTTAGTTTCTATGCTCGTCAAAAGAGGAATCCTTGTTGCCCCCGCCCAGGGGAGCAGAAGGGAGAGCTCTTTGGAAATTAAATCATGAATGTTGGGAGGAATTTGTACATGAAAAATGCTATGTAATCTATAGAGTATTCCAAAATTACATGGCTATAAATTCACATCATCCCTCGTGTATTCAATGGGCAGATTATCCCTCCTAAATTATGGCCCCCAGATTACGCCACAAGTTCCAGATGTGGTCTGCGAAGGGCAAAGGATAATGGCGCTATACCTGGCCCACTGGCTTCAGGAGTCTTAGCAGACTATAAGTCCCACATGGGTTAGAATATAGCAGCACACATTTCTTTACCACTTCATGATTTGCAAAGCACTTTTACATGGTAGCTCATTTGACCATTATAACAGTGCTGGAGGTAGGTTTATTATTTTCATTTTATGTATGAGAAAGCTGAATCTGAGAAGAGCAGTTAAGTGACTTGGTTAAGGTTGCCTAGCTAGTAAGTATCTGGGGCTGGATTTGAAGCCAGGTCTTGCTGACTTCCAGGCCCACATATTATCTACTATACCACAGAACTGCCTCTTCTTCAATTTTTAACAATGTTAACAATGTTATGTGACAACCTAAATGAATGAGTGAATGGATAAATAAATTGAGAAAAGAAGGAAGGAAGGAAAGAAGGAAGGAAGGAGGAAAAGAAGTAAGGGAAGGAGGAAGGGAGGAAGGAAGGAAGGAAGAAAAAAAGGAAGAGAAAGAAGGAAGGAAGAATGGAAGAAAGGAAGGAAGGAAGGGAGGAAGGAAGGAAGGAAGAAAGGAAGGAAGGAAGAAGAGTGAGTCCACTTGGGTTGTTTTAAGAGAGGCAGGCCAAACATCTAGGAATAGGGGGAGGAAAGTCCCTCTGTTTTGTCCTGCTCATATCCTATCTGGAGACTTGTACTTGGTTCTAAAGGAGGATGTTGATAAATTGGAGAACCTTCAGAGAAAAGTAACCATGATAGTGAGAACCTGAGTCTATACCATGTGAGGATTTGTTGAAGGGCAGGACAAAACCAAAGGGAGACACGAGATCTTTCTTTAGGGGTTGTAAAGGTGGTCTCATGGAATAGGGATTACACTTGTTCTATTTAACCCCAGAAGGCATAGAAATTGCAGAAGCAAACTGACGCTTGATTTTAAGAAAACATGCCCAACAATGTGAATGTTCCCAAGTGGTCAGTTTCTGGAAGTCGTGGGCTCCTCTTCATTGAAGGTCTTCCAGAAGTGGTTGGATGAAACCCATCCAGGATATTGTAGAAGGGACTCCCTGTTTGTGTGGCTTGAGTGTGGTTTAGGCAAGGTAGCCATTAGTGGCCCTTCCAGCTCTGAAATTTGGTGACTCTGGGATCTGCTGTGGTGATGGAATAATGTGTGCTAGGTTGACCAATGTTTTGGTCATCAAAGATGCTCATATGGGCTACCATTTGAAGCAGACCTGTCACTACATTGGTTTAAGGAATCCTCAATTGGGAAACTCCCTCTGGTAATTCAAATTTGATCACTGCTTGTTGTCAGGATCTTAGGTCTTAGAGAATTGAGTCCAGCCCTGAGAGGTTAAGTAAATTGTCCAGGATTGCAGAGTTCATGTATGCCAGTGGGAGGGCTTGAACACAGGTCTTCCTGGATCAAAGGCCAATTCTCTATCCACTATTCTGTGCTCTCATGGAACAGCATGTCTAAATGAATTGGCTTCATGAACAAATCTGCTATCTGTCCATTTACCTGAGACTTATCTGGTGAATGTCTGGGCATCCCACTAGGATTGATTAATTGCCTAGTGAACATTGAGCATGATATACAGAGGAAGAAAAAAAAAGATGAGATGCCAAGCCTCAGTTTACTTATCTGTAAAATCAAGGGATTGGACTGGATAGCCTCTAAGCTGCCTTCTAGTTAATATTATTACCATGGACAAGTCACTTCACCCCTATCTACCTCAGTCCCCACTCTGTAAAATGGGGACCCAACAGCACCCAACATCACAAAATTGTTGTACAGACTGAATGAGATACCATTTTTGTAAAGTACTCTTAGACTCCACCTGAGAAAACATTCTCCATCAGTTAGTTTTTCTGTCCATGGCATCGGCAGCCTGGGCATGAACTGAGCTCCCTGTCCCTGGAGCTCTTCTCAGAGATGTTAGAGAATGATTTTTGTTGAAGGGTGGCTTGGTCTTGAGCTGCTCTTGGCTCCCTATTACCTCCAACCCTCAGTGATCACATGCTCTGTATTCTAAAGCAAAGGGGAATCCTTGTCCATTGGACTCTGCCCAGCTTCATCCACCCGGAGCTTGCCCAGTCAGGGGCTTGTCATCCTGCCCAACAGAGAAGCCACAAGTTGCAAACAAGTTGGACCACTCTTCCTTATCGGATGAAAAGTCAAAACTGCATCTCCCCCCAGGAGTTCCCCTCTCCCTTGGGTCTTGCCCTTCCAGGAGGTACAAAGATTCAATTTAAGTCTCATTTGTTCTGTCTGTAAACTGGTGCCTCCTACCAGCTATTTCCTGAATTCACTTTGATATACCTTTGTGAACTTGACATGGTCATGGGTTTACACAGGAATTTAACAGTCTCCTGAAGCTATTCCAGGTGCTCTCCTCCTGACTTTGGCCAAGCCTTTGAACCCTGGATTCTTGCTTTTCTTTTCTATAAAATGAAGGGTTGTCCTGGGTCATCTCCAAGGTCGGGGACTCATAAAATCATAGGGCTTAGAGAGTCCTCCACTTTGGCACAGGGACTGTCCCGGAGAAAGTAAGCCACAAACCAAACAAACCCTGGTGACCACACCCTGCTTGCCATAATAACCAGAGAGGGATGGGAGAGATCAGGCTCCAAGTCTCCTCTGTGGCTCCTAACACTTAAAGCCTCTTAGCTTAGAGGGAGTCATCTTGACATGGAATAAAGAACAGCGTCTTTGGAGGGAGAGGCTCTGAGTTCAAATTCTGATTCTCATGCTTTCTCCAGATGTTATCTTGGACAATTCCTATAGCATCCCTGTAAAATGAAGGGGCTGGACAGGATGACCACTGAGGTCTGCTCCACTTCTAAATCTACAAACCTAAAGACTGTTGTCTTTGTGCCCCTGGCACACTCCTGGTAGAGAGGAAGGGAAGGAGGAAGAGAGGCAGGGAGGGAGAGAGGAAAAATGGGAGGAAAGGAAAAAGAGTCCTTAAATTTATTTATTGAATTAATTATTACTACATTTATTTAATTTCTTTTCTTATTGCTTGTCATATTTCCTCCTTAACCTGGGAGCTTTGAGACACGGCTATGATATCCCTGTAAGTTTTCTTTCTGGTTTCTCTTTCAGGTGGTGAATAGTGGATTTTAAAAATTTCCACTTTACTCTCTTATTCTAGAAGTTCAGGGCAATTTTCATGAACAATTTCTTGTAATATTTCATCAACATCCTTTTTAAAATCGTAACTTTTAGGTCGTCCCCTTAAGCTCCTTGAGCAGAGCAGAGACCCTGCAGAATTACTACTCCCAAGTACTCCCAAGTGAAAATGATGGGAGCATTTCTTCAAGTGTGGGCCTGGGCTTTAGGGTTCTCTTGTTCCCCAAGATATTCACGAATGCACCCTTCTCACCATCTTCTCTTGTCTCCCTATTGTCTTCTCAGATTCCTTCCTGACGCTAGATGAACCCATGAACAACATCACCACATCTCTGGGCCAGACTGCTGAACTGCACTGCAAAGTCTCTGGAAACCCACCCCCAACCATCCGCTGGTTTAAAAACGATGCCCCCGTGGTCCAAGAGCCCCGCAGGATTTCCTTTCGAGCCACCAACTATGGCTCTCGCTTGCGGATACGAAACCTGGATACTACAGACACTGGTTACTTCCAGTGTGTTGCAAGCAATGGCAAAAAAGTTGTGTCCAGCACTGGAGTTCTTTTTGTCAAGTTTGGTAAGGTGTCATCTTTTGCAACTGATTCTTTGATATCCAATTGCCATCAATCAATAAGCATTTATTAAGTGCCTACTGGATACTGAGCACTTTGTATTCCAGGAGTGCAAAGGCAAGAGTAAAACAGTTCTTGCCACCAAGGAGAGCACAAATTTGTCAAGGAAGACAACCTGTACATATATGTACATACACACACAAACATATATACACAAACATTATATATATATGTATATATATATATATATATAAATAGATGCAAGATTATTTTGTGGAGAAGTATTAGCAACTGAGGATTAATCAATAAACATTTATTAAGTACCTACTCAGTGCCAGGCCTTGTGCTAAGCTCTGGGGATACAAATGAGGCAAAAAACAGTCCTTTCCCTCAAGAGTCTTATAGTCTAATGGGAGAGACAGCATGAAAATAAAGATATACAAAGCAAGCTGTATATAAGATAGAGAGGATACAATTAACTGAGGGAAGACAATGGAATTAAGATGACCAGAAATGGCTTCCTAGAGAAGGAAGGGTTTTAACTCCATCTTAAAAACAACTAGATCAATTCTCCATGCAAAAGACTTTAAAAGAATGAAGGAGGGAGTGAATGAAATGCTTAGAATGTGCCAGGCGCTTTCCAAAGCCCTGGGGATGTAGAGCTGAAAAGTCCTCAAGGCCCTTACCTTTGGATAGGGTACAATAACACATATAAGAGAGCCGTGGCCAAGGAGGGATGTTTTGGTTAAGGAAGTCACAGGGACGATGATGGAAATTGTAAGGCAATTGATTAGCATATCCTTTCCTAGAATGGTAACACAATGCCTGGCACACCCTGAAGCTATATAAATGCTAGCTGTCATCATCACCATCATCATCATAATTAAGAACAATAATGGGAGCTCCCCACCCCACCAACAAACAACTAACATTTAACCAGGAAGTATTGGTCAATAATTATGATATTTGATAGATTGACTTTAATATTGGTGGAGGGCTGGAGTTGGGATTTGACTGGAATAGGTGCTCAGGGTCTCAAGTACTCCCAGTGGGCCACCTCTGACTCTTGGGGTGATTCCCACTGTAATGCCTCCAGTGTTGGCATTTCCTGTGCCTTTCATCAGACCCAAGCTGTGGCTATAGAATCAACATTCTCACCTCCTGGGGCTTTGGATCATGGAATGGAAGGATCCATAAATCTTGGGAAAATGAATAGTACTCAAGGCAATTTACTGGCTTTGATCCATAATGGATTGACCATGCCTCCCTATTGGGTGTCTTTGGCTAACTCAAGCTAAAATATTGCTTTTTTCTTTTTATCTTTATTCCTAGGTCCCCCACCCACAGCAAGCCCCGGAACATCGTAAGTACTTCATTATTTCCCATTTCATTGCCTTCTTAAGTATGTGTCCTTCCTGCCTGGGGCTTGCTGTCTAGGGTTCAAGGACAAAAGGCAAGTGTGCCTTCCTTCTACATCTGGGAGCTCAAGTCCCAGCCAGATGTGTTTCTGTCTTCTGCATTTGTCTCTTGCCCTGATGGGAAACCACCATTATCAACAGACGACTGTCTCTTTGTCTTGAGAATCGCTGTGACATGGCATCTGCATTCTCAAAGCCCAAAGCTCCAGTACGCTAGTTGAAAAAGCTGTGTCTTTTGAGAAGAGATGGACAGGGAGCTTGGATGAGGTGTTGGTACCTCCCTGGGGACTTGTGGTATAAGAACAGTTCTGTTAGGGTTTCTGTAGTCTGGCTTTGTCATTATCCTCTGTGGCAGTGGGGGTCATAGGACAGCATTTATATGAGTCTTCATCATTCCCTTTGTGATTGGTTCCCTCTACGAAATGGTTGTTAGGAGGATCAAATGAGATCATGTGTGTAAAGTGCTTTGTAAACTTTAAATCACTATTTAAATGTTAGTTGGAATGAGGAGGAAGAAGAGGAGCAGGACGAGGGGGCAGGGGTGCTGAGAGGCAGAAAGCCCTACCACAAAAGTCTCCTGTGAGCCAGGATTGGCTCTGAGGGAAATCCTTGCTTCTCTGCAGTTCCTTCATTGTTTTCTCTGGCATGCATGTAGATTGTTATCGGCTGTTCTGGTTACCTCTCAGGAGACCCAGCTTCTTAATCTCAGGCTTCATTGTTCATGGTCTTGTGTTTCATTTACTCTGGCTCGATTGTTGGCTTTTCTATGAGAACAGCTGGGAGGTCACTGACTCCCCCCACAGTTCCTTCTCCTGGTGGGCACAGGTGGGGCTTTAGAATACCCTTCTTGGGCAGGAGGCTACCCAGATTAGTTTGGGATTATGTTCCTTCACCACCCACTGGCCTAGGTGGTGACCAGCTCTTGTCCTGTTCCTGAATCCTTTCTGTCCCTACTCAATCTCAAGGAGACCATAAGGCTTCCACCAGGATGTGATGCCCTTCTGGGACAGAAGAGATAAAAACTATATTCCCCAGAACAGTGTCTAGGTTACTGATCTAAAAAGGAAAAGGCATACTCACAACATGGAGGACTGATAGGGCTGACCAATGGTTAGTTTTCCTTGGAAGAGGCTCTCACCTGAATTACCTGCTCTATCTCATGCACCCGTCAAGTCTCCAAATAAATCCAAAGCTAAATGGGAGAAAGCAAGGTCATGAAAGACCAGCATGGAGGGTAAAACCTCTGCTGGGATTCAGGAGGATTCAGTTGCTTTCAGGTAGGCGGGACACTTTCTTGGAGGGTGTGGTCACATGTCTGGTTGGGCAGGGTTGTAGAAAAACTCTACTATAACAGTCCACCCCCCTCTTTGTTTCTCAGCTACCTCTGGGGCAGCTAGCTATGAGGGCTCCAAAGTGCGAAGTTAAGGGCGTACTCTGGTTTTCTTTCTGTGTATACTTAAAATTCAAGATTGAATCTTGCCAGCAGAAATACTGACCTCCTGTTCCATTCAAGGATTCAAGGATTCAGTACCAAGGTCCTACAGGATGGTAAATAGTGAACTTTGACCCAGAATAATGACAAGAATCTGGTAGACAGATTCTCAATTGCAGGCAAATCAAGGTCAAAAATGAAAACATCTACCAAGAATTTACAGTTATCCGTTCCACATTGTGGGGGTTAGGGGCGTGGCGCCCCTGCAATCTGGAAAATCCACGTAAATTTTTTTGGCCCTCCCTTGGTACCAGAGAAGAAGTCTGCTTTTTTTCTTTTTCTTTTATGGGGTGTTTCCAGTACCTTACTGTAAAATCTGGGTTAAGTATTTGGTCATAGGCTATATGTAGGTCAGTGTGATATCTCTAAATTTCTAGCCTTTGTGTGTCATCTCCTGGCTTTCACGTTCTTTTTGTAAACTTTAGCTTTTTATTTGCTTTAACTTTAAAAAAGAAATTGTATATATTTATGGTGTGAGAAGGTAAAATATGTTGATATTATGCAATACTATACATATAGTTTATTCATAATGAACTTCTAAACTTTTTCTGTGCTGTCTGCTAGCTGTCATATATCATCTGGGACTTCGGCAAAACTCCAAAAAAAAAAAAAAATCCCCATTTAATTTCTTATGCTAACCCAGGATATAGTGATACTTCAATGGGGAAAGTCATGATGTGGAAGGAATAACTGTATTGTTCTTTAAGCCAGTGTCCCCAAGACCCTTTTAGGACATCCACAAGGTCAAAACTATGTTCATAATAATACTAAAACATTTCAATTTGGAATATGGTAAATATTGCTAGAGAGAATCCCCCAAAACAAAAGTTTTTTGTGGTGGTCTTCAATAATTGTTAAAAGTATAGAAGGGTTGCAACTCAAAAGATGTTTAAATGAATGTTAAAAATTGTCTTTACATGTAATTGGGGACCAAATAAAATATTACTTTTTAAAAAGAGCATTGAGGGGTATTAATTAGATCACAACATTTGAGAACCCCTACTTTACTCTACTATTTTTTTTCTGGTTTCCAATGTAATTTGGATTTAACCTTGATAGTAATGTGGTAAACTCATCTTTATGGTTTATACTCACTGGAAATGTCATTTACTTAAACTCAAATGCAGCCTTTCTGGGCATCACAGGCCTCAGCTAATGTCTAAGATGGGATTCTAACTCTTGTCCTGATTTTCAAGTCCTTTGCTTATATTGTGAACAGAATTCACTGGGAAATTATCTAACCTCATTCCATTAAAAATAGCTGCGCCTACTGGGTGCTTGGCCTTCTTAGGTCAAGATGGCTGCCATGGTTAGGGTGTGCTTGGACCAAGCCCAGCCGTGAATCAGGCCATGCAAGCACTGACTCCATTTCCTGATGGAGGCCATTGGATTCCAGTGTGGGATATTTTAATACTATTCTGTAAGTTCCCGGAGGCCTAGTGGAATTCCATTAATAAAACATGCAAGGAGTAAAAAATAAACATTGGCCCTTGGCCAAGCCTTTCTGATACTTCATCAGCCAGTTAATTGTAACAGTGGAAAGGACTTTATAGTCACTCCATACTAATTGCATTTCTCCATGCATGGGGAGAAAATGCTGATTGTTATTAAGGCAGGTCAGAAGTTTGGTCACCCTGCCTCCCTTCCTTAAAGCTAATCGTCTTTTTGGAATTGCTTATGGGATTGGTTGATAAGTGAAATCCTTTTGAAGTTTTAATTTAAACAAAGATTAAAACTTTTCTGAAAAAGTATTCATGTTTAAAATGCCTTCCCACCCTGGTACAATATTTGTTCCTGTTAATCCTTGCTTCAATTGCTGCTGATAATTTGGATCCCAGGTTGGATTTCTGTGGTTAAGTATCTAAATCTGTAAGCTCCCAGATTTGGCCTGAGGCCAAGGGCTGGTGACTCTCTCCATGCCACACCATGTTTATGCCAGAGTCTTCTTACCCTGGAAGCTCTCATTGACAAATTAGCTGACATCTGCCTTTCTGCTGGCATTACAGTTTGGTGAAGCCAATCTCAGTCAAGAATCAGTTAATCAACAGGGCATAAGCAGGTGGGAGGCAGATGGGTGGCACCATAGTGCACAGACCTGGGGTCAGGAAGACTTATCTTCCCAAGTTCAAATCTGACTTTAGACACTCACTAGCTGTGTGACCCTGGGCAAGTCACTGAACCCTGTTTGCCTCAGTTTCCTCATCTGTAAAATGAACTGGAGAAGAATATGGCAAACCACTCTGGTATCTTTGCCAAGAAAACCCCAAAGGGGCTCATGGAGGGTCAGACACAACAAGTAGGTGGCACAGAGGATAAAGCACCAGTTCTGTAGTCAGGAAGACCTGAGTTAAATCCATCCATAGAAGCTTCCTGGTTGTGTCACACTGGGCAAGTCATCTGACTTCTCTCTGTGTCAGTTTCTCCCCTGTAAAAGGGGATAATAACAGCACCTCCTCCCAAGGTCATTGGATCAGATCAGATCAGATCATACCAGTAAAGCACGATGCAGACCTTTGCAGTGCTATAGAGATGTTAGCTATGACTAGTCATAAGCACTGACTCCTGCTCGTTATGGAGCAAAATCTGGGCTTGGCCCTGGATACAGGGACAAAATGGAAAGCGCTCCTGCCCTTGTCGACTCAACGTTCTTCTGGGGGAAGCCCATTGGGAGATGGAAGTGTCGAGCAAATCCATGCACCATACATGTGAGGCTCGTCTTGTTGGGAAGGTATAGCAGCAAGCACCCCAGCATCCCCAGGATGGCTGCCAGCACAGGTTCTCAGATTGGCTTTTCTAAAGGAAAGCAACTCAAAATGGGTTAACAATCTTGCTTTAATCAATCAAACATATCATTTACCTAGTTCAGGGGAAAAAGTCAGCACCCCAAACTTCAGATTATACAGAGGTTACAAGCAGACAGAGAAATATTTCAAGCAGACAGGCCTCCAACTGTCTGACTATTACATCCATAACTAGATAGTTACCTGAGAGGGAAGCACCAACATCTGGGTTTTCAAAGCCGGAGGAGGGGGGCACTCTCAACGGCTACCCAGAGTCTGGTCAGGTCAAATCACACAACACTCCTCAAAGTGAGCCCCAAAATAAAGCCTCACATCAGGGTTTATATAGGCCTTCTCCTGGCTCAGAGAATGTAACAACTCTCTTGACCCACTGCCCAATCACAAAGTATCTCCTGAAAAACAAGCCTCCTGACACAGGCTCCCGGTGCACTTAAGCCTATCAAAGGGCCTAGGGCCAGGAAAGATCTTAAATTCATATTCCCATAACAGAAGGCACCAGTAGATGTGTGGAAGTCCCAAAGACTCCTGGAGGAGCTTGAGCTGAGCTTGAGGAATTCTAAAAGATGGCATTAAGGAGGACGTAAATTTTAGAAAAGGCACAGAGGCGGGATTCTGGGTTGTCTGGGAGCAAAACCAAAAAGGTCAGTTTGGCCAGACCATAAAGTGGGTCAGGGGGAGTAATACAGAACTTGGAATGCCAAACTTGGAATGACACTTAGTACTTGATTCTGGAGGCAAGAGGAAGTCACAGGAGTTTACTGAGTAAGCGAGTAAAATGGTCAGATCTGCACTTGAGAAAAATCACTTTGGTGCCTGAGCAGAGGATGGATTGGAGGGGGGAAGAGACTTGAAGCAGGCAAATGACCCTCCCCCACCCCCAGCGGCTATTGAAAAAGTCCAGGGTGAGGTGATGAGGGTCTGCACCAGGGGTGGCCAGGGAGGGAAGGAGGGAGGTCAGTGACGTAATAGAATCTGTTGGAATGTCTTTGAATTTCCAGGCTGTGGTGTGACCCAAGAAGCTTATGAGAAATCAGGTCCCTACTAGCTGTGTGACCTCAGGTGAGAAACTTTCTCTCTCAGCCTCAGATTCTACATTTGTAAAATCTCCCTTAACAGAATTGTTGTGAGAAAAATGCTATAGAAATCTGTCATTATTATCATCAATTAAAGTAAATCTTACTGATTTTTGTATTTGTGTAGGGGCACTATGGTTTAGTGGATTAAATACAGTTTTTGGAATCAAGAAGAACCAGATTCAATTCCTGCCTCAGACACTTACTTGCTGTGTGATCCTGGGCAGATCACTTAACTTCTATGAGACTCGTTTTCCTCATTTGTAAAATGGGCATAATATCACACATAATGCTTGATCCCATCTTATCCTCCTAATTTGTTGTTGTGCAGTTAAATGAGACCATGGAAATAAAGCATGTTGTAAATATTAAAGTCTTTTATAAATGCAGCTATTATTATATCAGAATCACCTCTAGATATACATTCTTCCTCCCCCCAACTTCAGTTGTGCCCTTTGTAGTTACAAAGAAAAATAGTTAAGAAAAAGAAACATAGTGACTGTGTCTAACTGTGTATATTGTGTTCTATACCTGTGGACCCTTACCTGTCGATGGAAAGGTGGGGGAGGGCTTCACCATTTGTTCTCTGGAATCAGGATGGTTGATCACAATTACCCCATGTTTGGGGTAGTTTTTATGTTTATCATGGATGTTCATTTAGTCATTTTGTCTATTATTCCTATTTGCTTCACTTGGCATCAGTTTCTATAAGTCCTTCCATTCTGCACTCCTCACCCGTTACTTCTCACAGAGCAATAATACTCCATTATGATCACAAACTACAGGTTTGGCAGTATGTCAGGCTCCTAAGGATTGGGGACCCTGTTGTTGTTGCTGCTGCTCCCTTGTCTTCAGTCACATCTGACTCTTCACGATCCCTTTGGGGGTTTTCTTGGCAGATACACTGGAACCATTTTCTTCTCCAGTTCATTTTACAGATGGAGAAATAAAGACAAACAGGTTAAGGTACTTGCCCAAGGTCACACAGCCAGCAAGGTGTCTGAAGCTTCATTTGAACCCATGAAGATGAGTCTTCCTGATTCCAAAGCCCAGCGCTCCATCCCCTGTACCATTTAGCTGAGGTAAACAGGGTTAAGTGATTTGCCCAGGCTCACATAGCTAGTTAAGTGACCCATGATTATCCACTTTTCAGTTTTTTGCTATCACAAAAAAGTGATGCTATGATTATTTGGGTATATTTGGGGTTTTTATTTCTGTCATATGCCCAACAGGGTCAGAGGGTATGAACAGTTTAATGATTATTCTTGAATAATTCCAAATTGTTTTTGAGAGTGATTGGACTCATTCACAGCTCTACCAACAATATATGGCTGTGCATTTCTTCCTCCAACACTCCCCTCCAACGCTGACTGTCTCCACATTTTCTTGTCTTTGATGAGTGGAAATGTGGGGCATTGGAAAGGCAGCTGACCTCAGAGTCAGGAAGACCTGGGTTTGAATCCTCCTTCTAACACATGAAGACTTAATGACTTTGGGTGAGTTTCTTATCCTCAGTCCTCCAGGCAACTATGTAAGACTGAAAGTTGAAAAAAAGTTGCCAATTTACATTAGGAAAGGGACTTTCCTCATCAGGAGTTTCCCGACCCTAATGAAATCATAGGCCTGGCCAAAAAAAACCAAACCAAAACAAAAAAAAGCAATCGTTTTTGGGAATGTGATCGGTAACCTCTTATTGATTCACAACCTAATTAGCCTGGACAAGGTTTCATTCATTCTCATGCTCCTCCTAGATGTGAGACGTTGTGAAATAAAAATGAACAAGACATGTTTCTTGCCCTCTTGGAGCTGACAGTGCAGTGGGAGTGAGACTGTATCTTTCTACAAGCAGGGACCTTGTCTTATCTACATCTTGTCTCACCCCCAGTCCCTAGCACAGTGCTAAGTGCCCAAGAGGGGCTCAGTACCAATTTAATTGGCATTGATGGATCAGGATAACTATCTAATGATCGCACAAGAGGGGCACACGACATAAAATCAGTAAGGAGAGATCACATCTCACTGAAAGAATCAAGGTAGACTTTGTGGGAGAAGTTTATTGAAGTTGGATCTTGAAGGCTCTCAACAATTTACCAAGAGATTCAACAGATTTTTCTAATGATTGAATCTCAGAGTTTAAAAGGGACCTCCCAATTCACACCTCAATATCTCACCCAAATAAGTGGTTGTCCAACATCCACTTGAAGACATAGAAATAAACAAACTAATGAATGAATGTAAGCTAAAAATAAATGAGTAAATACATGCACATGTGTAAGTAGATATTAAACTGTTACATATGTCTATATATAATAGATGTATGTGGATATGTATACACACAATTATATATGTATGTATACATACACATGGTGTGTATGTGCATGCATACATAAATGCTTACAAATACAGACACATATATAATAGTTTGTGAGGAGGGGTGCTGGTAGCTGGGGAGATTTAGAAAGACTTCAGATAGGAATTGACACTTTCCCTGGGGGAAAAAGAAGGGGGAAGGGGTGGGGAATAGAATAATCACTTGCATAGTGCCTACACTATGCAATTATAAATATTATTTCAATCAATTTTCATAACAACCTGTGAAATAGGTGCTATTATAACCCACCTTTTACATTTGAGGACACTGAAGCAAACAGAGGTTAAGTGACTTGCCCAGGGTCACACAGCTAAGTAAGTGTCTGAGGCTGGATTTGAACTTAGGTCTTCCTGGCACCATCTTGCTGCCTTTCTTGAGGCAACTCTTAGCTTTGAAGGGAACCTGGCACAAGAAGAGATAGAGAAGAAAATGGAAACAATCAAGGCAGGGAAATCAGTCTATGCAAAAGGCTGAGATGGATGAGAGATGAGATGTCATTCCCAAGGGGCAGCAAAAAGTCCAGTTAAGAAAACATCAAGGGGAATAAAGTCAGATTAGCTTTGAAAGACAGGCTGGAGCCAAGGTCTGAAAGGCTTTAAATACCCAATAAAACTGCTTGGTCTGGAGGCTTTCAGAGCCAGGATAGCCTGGCCAGATTGTGCCTTCAGGCTATCAGAGTGTTAGATGTGTAACACCATAGAGGATAGATTAGAGTGGGGAGGGACTGGGAGGCAGGAGGCCAGTTCAGAAGCTCTTACCAAAGTCCAGTTGGGAGGTGATGAGGACCCAAAGTAGGGCGGTTATTTGGAAGTGAGTGGAGAGAAGGGTTGGGAGGCAAGGCAGATTGTGGAGGTAGAATCAGCAGGATTAATGGCAACTAATTAGAACTATGGGGGAGGGGAAATGATGAGCTGAGGGTGACTCCAAGAAAATGGTGGCTCAGAAGAACTTCTGGGGGTGCTCTTGATAGAAGGAAGTCAGGAATAGGGATAAGTTTGGAGGGAATGATAATGCATCGTCTTTTGCACTCAGGGCAAAAAGTACACAAATATTTACCAGGACAAGTAGTGAAAAATGTACCTTTAAATCAACTTTCCAGGCTAAATTCCATTTCTTAACATGGAACTTTGCACATAGTAGGGGCTTAATAAATGTTTATTGACCAAATGAATTTAGTTGAGGGGTGAGGAACCTCTGGGATCCTACCTTCCCAAGAGAAAAGAAAAACCCAAGAATATTCCAAGGCTTCCTCAGGGATGATAATAGGAGAAGCAGGGGTCAATATGGGCCTGAGAGGAGGAGAATGGCCGTAGCAGGAAGAAATGGTCCCCCTGGTACCATCTACTTTCATTAATTAGTCTTTCTAACCAAGTGATAATGTGCAATAGATATAGTCAGAGACATATATTTTTGTGTCCTACCCATGCCCTAACCATTAGGCAACATAACCTCCTCTTGAATAGAACCAGCAATCTACTCTCATGTTCTCCTCTGTATGCCTTTGGCACACTTTGGTCTATTGAAAGCTAGAGTAGCCTGCCTTATCTATGCCCTAGTTCCAGTGAAAGTGAAGAAGTGTAGTAGTAGGGGTCTGCCTAAGCCCTCCAAAGGATGTCTTTTTTCCCCCTCTGCAATTCATGATAAACTCAAGAATGACTTTCAACACTTTGTGCTCTAGGGACAAAGCAGGGAAGATGGGGGTCCAACCAGGGCTCTTCTAGTTAATGGGAGCAACAGGCCCTTCTCAGCTCCCCCACCCTAAGCCTGATCCCAGCAGCTGTGGAGAGTGGGAGGACCATGGAGGGAATGGGGTAAGATAAGATAAGGAGGATTTCCCAATCCCACTTGGGTTAGGTCTGGCAATCTTGAGGCTGGAAGAGCCAAATTCTCCTGTCCCTGGTCACCTTTCACACTCAACAAATCTTCCATTATAGATGGGGAGCTGAAAGCTTTCAAGAATTCCAGTGGATATTTACACAGTGTTTATTATGTGTGTGTGGCACACATAGAGAGAGGGAGGGGAGGAGAGAGAGAGAGAGAGAAGAGAGAGAGAGAGAGAGAGAGAGAAGGGAAGGAAAAAATGGAGAGATAGATGGAGAGTGAGACAGAGAGATAGAAGGTAGGGAGAAAGGGGGAGAGACAGAGATGCAGAGAGAGACAGAAGGAGGGAGTTTCCTCATCTGCAAAATGCTGCTACAGACATACCTCATTTTATTGTGCTTTGCAAATAATTGCATTTTTCACAAATTGAAAGTATGGCAACCTAACTTCAGTCAAGTCTGTTGGTGCCATTTTTCCAACAGCACATCCTCATGTTGTGGCTCCGTGTCACATTTTGGTAATTTCCATAATATTTCAAACTCTTTCATTATTATTTTTGTTATGGGTATCTGTGATCAGTGACCTTTGATATTATTGTTGTAATTGTTTGGAGTGCTTCAAACCAGGTCCATATAAGATGGAGAACTTGATGTTGTGTGCCTTCTGACTTATCCACCCACCAGCCATTCCCTGTCTGGCTCCCTTTCTTTGGACCTCCCTTTTTTTCTGAGACACAGCAATATTGAAATTAGGCCAATCAATAACCCTACAATGGCCTTTTGTTGTTCAGAGGAAAGGAAGAGTCAACCTATGCCACAAACTCCATTGTTGTCATATTTAAGAAATTGCCACAGCCACCCCAACCATCATCAGTCAGCTGCCATCATCAAGGCAAGACCCTCCACCAGTGAAAATATTCCCACTTTCTGAAGGCTCAGGTGATGATTAGCATTTTTAACAATAAAGTATTTCTAATTAAGGTGTGCCCATTGTTTTCTTATCCTGCATAAGTCTCATCTGTAACCTTTATCCACATCATTCCTGTCATCTACTAGTGTAGTGATACCATCAAAAGAGAAACCTTTTCTTGATGATGCTAGAGTACTTCTTTCTAATCACTGTTTCCCTTTCTAAACATTTGTTGACCGTCTCTTTAATATTCTGCTCTAAAATTTTCCCAGGAACTAAAGTCAGGCTCTCTGACCTACAGTTTGCAAGTTTGGTTCTCCTTCCTTTTAGGAATGCTGAAGCAATAGTTGTTCTTTTACAGTTTTGTGGTTCCTTTTCCATTGTCCATGAGCTTTCGAACACCCCTTCCAGGGACTCAGCCATCACCCCTGCCAGGTCCTTTGCTACCTGAGGATGGAGTTCATTTGGGTCAGGTGACTGGAATTCATCAGAGATTGTAAGAAGTTCTCTTGTCAGCACTCGCCTCTGCCTCAGGGTCCCCCTCCCTGCAATGCCCTTTCCTTCCATTCCTCTCAATGCAAAGGCAAACACTGGGCAGCACATTTCTTTATCTCCACTGTTGATCCACCATCACCCATCCACTCCTAGCAGTGGTTCCATCCTTTCTTTGATCCTGTTTTTCATTCAATATAGCTTTGGGGAACTTGCCTTGTTCCTGACACTATTTTCATGACTGTACTCCACTCTATAGTCATCTATTGTGCTACTACTACCCCATTTTACAACTTAGAAAACTGAGGCATGGGGTGGCTATGTGGCGAAGTGAGTAAGAGTGCCGGCCTCAGAGTTGGGATGACCCGAAATCGAATCCGGCCTCAGAACATGAGCACCCACACATAATGACTGGCCATGTAACCTTGAGCAAGTTAACCCCAATTGCTTAAAAAAAAAAGAAAAGAAAAGAAAACTGAGGCAGACAGTAAATTATGTGTCCAGGCCACAAAGCAAATAGATGTCTGAGGCTGGATTTGAGCTCAGGTCTGCTTTGTACCCCCTTGCAGCCTAGGAAGACTGTAACATATAAATGGAAAGGTATGTTGGAGCCAGATCTTTGAGGAACTTGAATGGAATCCAGTTAGCCACACCAGTCTGATGAGGAGAAGAGATAGAAGTGGGGCATATGGGAATCTGGTTTTGTCCCCGTCGAATGTGACTTTTCAACAGTGTTTTCATGAGGCTGCCATCCACAGAGTTCACTAACCCTTATCCCTTTGTTAGAGCAGGTTTTGGGGGATGGAGTCTGTGTTCTTTGGTTTTCTAAACACACACACACACACACACATTTTAAAAATTCAGCCTGCCAGCTGCCTTTCTTGGTCACTGCTCAGCCCTAACCTTGATTTTTTTCTATTCTTTTCAAATTGCTAAGCATTGTCTAAGTACCAATTATAACTACTATCTATAAACAGAGAGAGTTTGACTTGATAGCTTGTGAGGTTTCTTCCAGCATTAATTATAGTGACCCATGATCCCTGGGTGATTTTACAAATTACATGACCTCTCTGGGATTCAGTTTCTACATCTGTAAAATAAGTGAGTTGGAACAGAAGTCCTCTGGAGTCCCTTCTGAATCTCAAATTTGGTAATTCTGTGCCTCAGTGACTTCTGAAGTCCTTTCCAGCCCTAGACCACTGGCTCTGTGACTTTTATTTCATAAACTCCTTCTCAAAATAATATTTTTAAATAAGGGCATGAAATAGACTACATAGTATCATAAGGGAAACTAGTTATATCCAAATACAGTTATTAAAATTAAGAAAAAATCAAGTTCCCAGACCCCAGGTTAAAAATCCCTGGTCTTGATCAACGATGTGAAAATGTTGGTTAGCCAGACTTGCTGCTTCCCTCATAAGACAGATGTGAGAAAAATGCTTTGCAAACCCTGGAGCTGTGCAATTGCCTTTGGGTTTGCTCTGGTTATGTCTGGTTATACCCAGGCCCCTAGATCTCTTCCCTCTTGGTTGACCTTCTCTTAGAGTAGAGAACAACCCAGCATGGGCTGGGTAAATGTCCTAGAAATGAAAGCTGAGTAAGCAAGGATCTTGGCCTGCCTTTCCCCTCATCTAAGCCACCAAGCCCATGAATCCAAAGGGATATGCACCCCCTCCACCATCAATGAGCCCTTTTTCCATTGTTCACTGCGTGTTCTAGTTCAGAGAAAGGGGCATGTACTTCTCGCTGTAGCACTGGGGCTGGGGACTGGGGGCTTCCTCTGGGGCCAACGCTGCATATTTACCATATTGGTTCCCTTTGTCTGGTGAAATCCTAGGCCAGGTTGTCTATCAAGGCCCTTCAGCACATTGTCAGAGCATGTGACTTGTAGGGCTTGGGGTAGCTACCCAAAAAACTAAGCTGCCTTTCCAGTCTCACTGTCTGGGTAACTTCCAGAATCCCAGACTCTTATTGTTTCGAGGGGACTTTGAGGCTATTCAACCTGACCTGGGGGTATGTTATATATTCCCTTCCGACCGCCTTCCCCCACCGGAGTAGAATTTGTTGTCTTTGTATTATCAGAGTCAGATAGAGTTCCTGGCATAGAGGAAGCTTAGACCAAGCTGGCAGGAGCCTCAGAGGCCATCTACGCCAATCCCCTAGTTTTATAGATGAGGAAATCAAGTCTGAGGCCTGGGGTAGTTAGGCGAATTGCCCAAGGCCACATCCATAGTAAATGTCAGGCATTGAGCATTGGAAGGTTCCTAGATATTACCCAAGCCATTTTCATTTCACCCTCCAGTTCTAAGGGACCTGAGCAGTTTTCATTTATAATTTCTTGTAATAATGGCATTCAGACCTCTTTGTCTGCCATGTTTTTCTAGTTGTCTGATGATCCTTCGATGAACTGTTAATTTTATTGTGAAATAAGTGACCTTATTTCACAGATAATAATGATGATAGCCAGTCAGCCAGTGAACATTTATTAAGCATCTATTATGGGCCAGGCACTGCAGCTAGGTTTATATAGCATTTTAAGGTGTGCAGAGCACCTCACTCTTATTTCATCAGTTGATCCTCCAAACAACCCTGTCAAGTCGATAGCATCATGAACCCCATTTTACTGAAAGAAAGGTGAAGGGACTTGTCCAGGCTCTGTGTTTGAGGAGGAATTGGAACTCAGGCCTTTCTTCCTCTGTCCAAGCCTCATCACTGCCCAGGTGCCTGTGGTTCATAGGATTATCAAGTCAGAGACAGAAAGGACAGATTTAGACTTGAAAAGGACTGTCACTTTGGTCGAGTATGGGCATCAAACTGTCAGTCAGCCCCCAGAATTCCCAGCTAAATTGTCAGGTGTTTCTCCCTTGGGGCAACCTACATTCAGTCCTCATTCAGGCTCCAGGACCTATACTTCAGCTCAGACAAATGAATGGAAAACAAATGGATGGAAAGGTATTCTTAAGTGTTTACTATATGCCTGGAACTAGTGCTGAAAACACAAATGCAGGAGGACAACCTTTCCCTCAAGCAGCTTATTCTAATGGGGAAATAGCATATATGAGGAGCGGTCCATTGGTCCAGAGTATTTTAGGGATGGTGAATGGGAGCACAGGGGAGTAGACTGAGTAGGCTGGAGGGGTTCGCCATTTCCTTCTTCAGCTCATTTTACAGATGAAGAAAATGAGGCAAACAGGGTTAAATGACTTGGCCAGGGTCACACGGCTATTAAGTGTGTGAGGCCAGATTGAATTCTATCCATTGTGAGACCTAGTTGCCCAGTTAAACTCCTACTATGAATTCAATACTTAACCACAATCTTCCTTATATTACAGTGTTTCATACTTTATTTATCTCCCCCATTGGATAATAAAATTCTTTTTTTTCTTTTTTGGAGGGCAATTGAGGTTAAGTAACTTGTCCAAGGTCACATGGCTAGGTTTTTTTTGTTTGTTTGTTTGTGTGTGCGTTAAGTGTCTGAGGCTGGGTCCGAACTCAGGTCCTTCTGACTCCAGGGCCAATGCTCTACTTGCTGCGCCACCTAGCCTCCCCTGGATTATAAAATTCTTGAGGTATAGAATAGATAGACAATATAAATATCCTAGATGGATGGATGGATGGATTTTGAAGAAGTTCATCTAATGATTTTTAAAAATGGTGTGGGGAGGAGGAGATCTGAGATTCTTAAACATATAATCCCTCCTCTTTTGGGATTAGAAGACTATTAGATTTAGAATGAAGAGGCTTGTGTTCAGAGACTCCCTCTGCCTCCTGCAGTTTGTGCGATTGTGGGCAAATAAATAGATGCAAGTTTATGAAACCCAGGTTCTCCATCTATAGTAATGCATGGGGCAGGAACAAGAGCAGGGATTAGACTTGTGATTCCTTGGACCTAGCAGATCTGCATTTTGGTCACAGCATTCCTGGAGTCTTCCTCTGGGGATTTCTTTCAGGAAGTGACCAGTTGATTCTTTCTGTTTTCATTTTGCCCTTCGGTTCTAAGGGATCTGAGCAATTTTCATTTATAATTTCTTGTGATAATGGCATTCAGGCCTTTTTGTCTGCCATGTTTTTTCAAGTGGTCTGATGATCCTTAGATGAAGTATCCTTGATATGTTTTCTAAGTCAGCTGTTTTTGATGGTATATATCTTCCATTTTCTTAACTTTTTGATTTTGCTTTGATGTTTCTTGCTGCCTCACAAAGTCACTGCTTTTTCTCTATCTCATTCTTATTTTCAGGGGGTCTAACTCTTGGGTAAATTTCACCCCCTTCTTCTTTTCTAAGTCTTCCATTCTCCCAGCCAGTCTTTCCTCTCTAGCAGTTATTGCATTAAAATGGACATTTTATATCACATACTTAGTTTTCTCCAGGTACTCTTTTAGCCTCTGTGGCCAGAGGATTCTCTTCTCTGAGGCTCCTCCTGGACATGTCGGCCTCCTCTTCTGTGTCCACCACTTAGTCCACAGAATTTTTTTCATTGTGTTTAGTATTTCCTTCTCTTTACTCATCTCTTCCGCCTCAGTTTCTCAGATATGTGACATCACTGATATGGGGAAACTCCAAGGAGAGGAAACTTCCTGAGCTAATGCAGGTTGGGACATTTTCTGCCTTTCCTAGAGGGCTGAAAGGTTAAGTCACCTGCTAAGATCATACAGCCTGGTTGTTCATATAACAACAAAGAAGAAAACAACTAATTTATATAGAGAACTGGGAGGTTTGCAAATTGTTTCTTTTACAGCCTCTCATTTGGTCTTGAGAAGAAGGTGCTATTATTATCCCCATTAATTATAATAATAGCATTTATATAGTACTCACTATGTATAGGTACAGTGCTCAGAGCTTTTGTAATCACTTTTATTCAATCTTCAAAAAAAACCCTGGGAGACAGGTGCTATTTTTATCCCCATTTTACAGATGGGGAAACTGAGGCCAGCAGGATAACCATGAAGTGATTGCCCAGGTAAGTGTCTGAGGGTGAGTTTGAAGTCAAGACTTTCCAAGTTGGAATCCAGCTCTCCGTCCATTGTGACACTTAGCTGCCTCTTCACTAAAGAATGTGATAATTTAATTCAGGGCCCAGATTCCATTTCTGGACTTCAATCTGATGTCAGCATTTAGACTTGTGGAATCCTGATGTGTCAGATTCTAAGAAGTAAGGAAAGCTGAAAATATCAATGCAGAGCCACCATGATCAATGAAGGCAGTGAGTGAGATGGAGGATGGTATTGGGGGAATATTGAGGCAAGGTCTCTCTTTCAGTTCAGATCTCTTCCTCCCTTTCTCCTCCTTCTCCTGTCATTGTTCTTATCTGGAGGGAGCTGCCTACTCTAGACAACTCCAGAACTCGTGTTTTATTTTCTCCCTCAAAATTGCCCTTGCCTGGTGTCAGTTTTCCATTTTCAGCTAAAAATAGACGTTAAAACAGGAGCTGGGCAATGCCCAAGCTTTCAGAGCAGCCCAGCTAGCACGAAACCAGCTCTGTTTCTTTGTGGAATAGCAAAATATGTCACTGTTTGGGAAAGTCTTTTGGTTAAAGAGAGAGTGCAAATGAAGAAAAGAAACACAGCAGAGCTGCAAAATAGAACATTATTCTTTTAGATCAAGCTTAATTTGGAAACAGCCACCCTGACCAGAGCCACTTGAGCCTTGTGTTTCATTTCACAGGAACTGGGCAGTGGGGTGGGGCAGCAGCCCAGAGCCTCTGCAGGAGGGAATGGAACCAAGCCTCAAACTTCATTCCTGGCTGGCTGTGTCCTGGCTATAGCAGGCACAGTGGATAGGGTCCAGGACTTAGAGTCAGGAAGGTCTGAGTTCAAAGCCAGCCACAGACATTTAACTAGGTGCTTTTATATCCAAAGTGTCGGGAACATAGGGTGTGCTTAGCAAATATTTATTGATGTAAGTCAAATAAATGTGTTGGTCTGGGCAAACCACTTAACCTCAGTTTTCTCATTTGTGAAATGGGAATAATACAAGTACCTACATCCCAGGGTTGTTGGGAAATAATAATTGGCATGGACTTAACACAGTTCTTGGTGCATAGGAAGCTCTATAAATATTAGCTCTTGCTATTCTTGTTATCTGTGCCTCTCAGGGTTGTTGTGAGGATCTGGTGCAATACCAACAGCTAAACATTTCACATGCCATAAAGCATTACATAAACACCTGCTAGGATTAGTATTGGTATCATGGGTTTACAGCTGGAAGGATTTTGTGTCCCCATTTTCTCCCCAAAGAGAATGTAAGCAGTTTGAGGACAGAGATTGTTTCATTTTTACACTCATGTCTCTTGCACCTGGCACATAGTAAGCATTTCATAAATGTTTCCTATTTGATTTATTGGAAAAGTTCATTGGCTTTTTACAGTCTCTAGTCTACCCTTCCTGCTTCCTATCTCTCCTTCATGTAGACATTATTACAACCAAACCATTCCACTTGGTGTTCCCAGAGCTTGGCATCCCTTTACCACCTCCACACCTTTGCCTAGGCTGGGCCTTTTCTCTTCACCTCTGCCTCCTAGAATCCTTAGCTTCCTTCAAGACTTAATTCCAGTGCATCCTCATAAGGGAAAGATGGCTCCCTCTAGTCATGAGTGCTCCCTGTCTCTGTAAAGACTCAGCTGTGAATGGAAAATGAAAGGGCTGGGATTCTTTTGTCTTTTGTATTATTATCTCCAGAGCCTCTCTCAACACGTGGTTGCTGAGTTGTATTGCCCAGGGTCGCGGAGGAAATAAAGTGAGGGAACCAAGATTCAAACCCAAATACTTCCATTTCAACCCAGTCCTCTTCATTCCACTAGGAAGGCTCTTCACTTAAAAAAAAAAATATTTACTTCTAATTTACAGCATTCAGTCCCACAAACTTTTGAGTTCCAAATTTTCTCCCCCTCCCTATTCTTCCCCCCACCTTTCCTCCATGCCAGCATGCAATCCAATATAGGTTCTACATGTACCTTCATGTTACACATTAGTTGAATTGAAAAGAAAAGTTATAACCAATGGAGTGAACAACTAGAAAGAAGGAACATAACAAAACAAAACACAAAAGAGAGAGAGAGCTGGTAGTTTGCTTCCATCTGCATTCAGACTCTGTTGTTCCCTCTCAGGATGTGGATAGCCCTTTCCATCATGAGTCTTTTGGAGTTGTCTTATAGCCTGGCATTGCTTAGAGGAACGCAGTCCATCAAAGTCAGTCCTCACAGATACTATGTGTCTGTAATTGTGTACAATGTTCTCCTGGTTCTGCTCTTCTCACTCAGCATCACTTTATATAAGTCTCTCCAGGTTATTATGAAGTCTATCTGCTCCTCATTTTTTTATAGCACAATAGTATTCCATTACATTTGTATACCGCAACTTGTTCAGCCATTTCCCAATTAATGGGCATCTCCTTGATTTTCAATTCTTTGCCACCACAAAAAGAGCTGCTCTAAAGATTTTTGTACATACAGGTCATTTTCCCATTTTGGGATACAGCCCTAGAAGTGGTATTGCTGGGTCAAAGGGTATGCACATTTTTATAGCCCTTTGGGCATAGTTCCAAATTGCTCTCCAAAATGGTTGGATTAGATCATAACTCCAGCAACAATGCATTAGTGTTCCAATTTCCCCACATCTTCTTCAGCATTTATCATTTTCCTGTTTTATCATGTTAGCCAATATGACTGATGAGATGTGGTATCCAAAAATTGTTTTGATTTGCATTTTTCTAATCAATAAGGATTTAGAGCATTTTTTTCATATGATTATAGACCTCTTTAATTTCTTCCTCTGAAAACTTCCTGTTCATCTCTTTTGACCATTTATCAACTGGGGAATGACTTGTATTCTTGTAAATTTAACTCGGTTCTCTCTATATTTTAGAAATGAGGCCTTTATCAGGGACACTGGTTGTACAAATTCTTTCCCAACTTTCTGCTTCCCTCCTAACCTTAGTTGCATTGGCTTTGTTTGTACAAAAACTTTTCAATTTAATATAATCAAAATTATCCATTTTGTATTTTGTAATGTTCTCTGTCTCTTTTTTTGGTCATGAATTCTTCCCTTCTCCATAAATCTGACAGGTAAACTATTCCTTACTTTCCCAGATTACTTATAATACCAGCCTTTATATCTAGCTAGTGAATCCCTTTTGACTTCATTTTGGTATATGGTGTAAGATATTTGTCTATGCCCAGTTTCTGCCATACTATCTTCCAGTTTTCCCAGTAGTTTTTGTCAAGTAGTGGGTTCTTATCCCAGAACCTGGAGTTTTGGGTTTATCAAACAGTAGGATACTATAATCATTGACTGCTGTCTCTCATGTACCTAATCCATTCCATTGATCCACTACTTTATTTCTCAGACAGTACCAAGTGGTTTTGATGACTACTGCTTTATAATACAGTTTAAGATCTGGTATGGCTCAGCCACCTTCTCTAGTATTTTTTTTTTATTAATCTCCTTGATATTCCAGACTTTTTTTCTTTCAAATGAATTTTGTTATTATTTTTCTAGCTCTGTAAAATAACTTTTTGGAATTTTGATTGGTATGGCACTAAATAGGTAAATTAACTTAGGTAAAAATTATCATTTTTATTATATTAGCTTGGCCCACTCATGAGCAACTGATGTTTTTTTCATTTATTTAGATCTGCCTTAATTTGTGTTGAAAGTGCTTTGTAATTGTGTTCATATAGTACCTAGGTTTGTTTTGGCAGGTAGACTCCCAAATAGTTTATAATGTCTACAATAACTTCATTTTTTTTTGATTTTCAAATTTCCTTTACTTCCCTCCCCCCTCCCCCCACGACAGCATATAGTCCAGTATAGGATCTGCAAATACATTCATATTAGACGTTATTCCAATTACAAAGGCATATTGTACTAGGTGGGATGAAAGATGGTAAAGAAGAAATAAAACCAAACAATGAAAAGAAAAAGATCATTTAGTTTGCTTCCATCAGGATTCAGGCTCAGTTCTTTCTAGTTATATCTCTGGATGGCGAATTTCTCTCTTTCTTGAGTCTTTCGGGATTGACTTATATCATTGCTTTGCTGAAAAGAGTCCAGTCTGTCATAATTGGTCATCACAGATATGGTATGTCTGTGATTGTATACAAATTTCTTCTGATTCTACTCTTCTCGCTCAGCATCAGTTTGTGTAAGTCTCTCCAGGTAATTATGAAATCCGTCACCTCCTTGTTTCTTAAAGCACAATAATATTCCATTACATTCATATACCACAACTTGTTTAGCTATTCCCCAATTGATGGGTACCCCTTTAGTTTCCAATTCTTTGCAACTACAAAAAGGGCTGCTATAAATATTTTTGTACATATGGGTCTTTTTCCCACTTCTGTAATCTCTTTGGGATATAACCCTAGAAGTGCTATTGTTGGGTCAAAGGGTATGAAATTATTTATAATCCTTTGGGCATAATTCCAGATTGCTCTCCAGAATGGTTGGATAAGTTCACAACTCCACCAGCAATGTATTAGTGTTCCAATTTGTCCACACCCTCTCCAGCTTTCTTGTTTTTTCATCTTAGCCAATCTGACTGGAGAGATGTGGTATCTCAGAGTTGTTTTGATTTGCATTTCTCTAATCAATAGTGATTTAGAGCATTTCTTCATATGTTTATAGATATCTTTAATTTCTTTCTCTGAAAACTGCTTGTTCATATCCTTTGACCATTTATCAATTGGGGAATGACTTGTATTCATATAGATTTGGCTCAGTTCTTTATAAATTTTAGAAATGAGTCCTTTATCAAAGACACAAGTTGTAAAAATTCTTTCTCAATTTCCCACCTCCCTCTTGATCTTGGTTACATTGGCTTTGTTTGTACAGAAGCTTTTCAATTTAATGTAATAAAAATTATCCATTTTGCGTTTTATAATGCTCTCTAATTCTTGTTTGGTCCTAAAGTCTTCCCCTCTCCACAAATCTGTCAAGTAAACTATTCCTTGCTTTCCCAAATTGCTTACAGTATCATCCTTTACACCTAGATCATGCACCCATTTTGACTTGATTTTGGTATATGGTGTTAGATAATGGTCTATGCCCAGTTTCTGCCATACTGTATTCCAGTTTTCCCAGCAGTTTTTGTCAAATAGTGCATTCTTATCCCAAAAACTGGGGTCTTTGGGTTTATCGAACAATAGATTACTATATTCATTAACTGCTGGGTCTCCTACACCTAATCTATTCTATTGATCCACTACTCTACACCTCTGCCAGTACCAAGCAGTTTTGATGACTGCTGCTGTATAATACAGATTAAGATCTGGCATAGCTAGTCCACCTTCCCTAGCATTTCTTTTCATTAATTCCCTTGATATTCTAGACAGTTTGTTTTTCCAAATAAATTTTGTTATTATTTTGTCTAACTCTACAAAGTAGTTTTTTGGTAAATTGATTGGTATGGCACTAAATATATAGTTTAGTTTGGGTAAAATTGTCATTTTTATTATATTAGCTCGACCCAGCCATGAGCAATTGATATTTTTCCATCTATTTAGATCTGATTTTATTTGTGTGAGAAGTGTTTTGTAGTTGTGATCATATAGATTCTGGGTTTGTTTTGGCAAGTAGATTCCCAAATATTTTATAATGTCTACAGTGACTTTAAATGGGATTTCTCTTTCTATCTCTTGCTGTTGAGTTTCATTAGAGATGTACAGGAATGCTGAGAATTTATGTGGGTTTATTTTATATCCTGCAACTTTGCCAAATTTATTTATTGTCTCTAGTAATTTTTTACTTGATTCTCTAGGATTCTCTAAGTATATCATCATATCATCTGCGAAGAGTGATAGCTTGGTCACTTCTTTACCTAATTTGATTCCTTTGATTTCTTTTCCTTCTCTAATTGCTACTGCTAGTGTTTCTAGTACCAGACTGAATAAGAGGGGTGATAGTGGACACCCTTGTTTCACTCCTGATCTTATTGGAAAGGCTTCTAGTTTATCCCCATTGCATATAATACTTGCTGATGGTTTTAAATAGATGCTATCAACAATTTTAAGGAAGGCTCCATTTATTCCTATACTTTCTAGTGTTTCTAATAGGAATGGATGTTGTACTTTGTCAAAAGCCTTTTCTGCATCTATTGAGATGATCATGTGGTTTCTGCTAGTTTTATTGTTGATATGCTCAATTATACTGATGGTTTTCCTAATATTAAACTATCCTTGCATTCCTGGAATGAATCCTACCTGATCAGAGTGTATTATTTTTGTGATAAGTTGTTGGAGTCTTTTGGCTAATATTTTATTTAGAATTTTTGCGTCTAAATTCATGAGGGAAATTAGTCTATAATTTTCTTTCTCTGTTTTATCTCTTCCTGATTTAGGAATCAGTACCATATTTGTGTCATAGAATTTGGTAGGACTCCTTCTTCACTAATTTTCCCAAATAGTTTGTAGAGTATTGGAATCAATTGTTCTTTAAATGTTTGATAGAATTCACTAGTAAACCCATCTGGCCCTGGAGATTTTTTCCTAGGGAGTTCATTGATGGCTTTTTTGATTTCTTTTTCTGAGATGGGGTGGTTTAGGTAATTCACTTCCTCTTCAGTTAATCTGGGCAAATTGTGATTTTGTAAATATTCATCCATTTCACTAAGATTGTCATATTTATGTGCATACAATTGGGAAAAATAATTCATTATTTTTTTGATTTCCTCTTCATTGGAGGTAGATTCACCCTTTTTATTTTTGATACTCATAATTTGGTTTTCTTCTTTCTTTCTTTTTATCATATTGACTAAGGGTCTATCAATTTTGTTGATTTTTTCATAAAACTAGCTCTTAGTTTTATTTATTAATTCAATAGTTTTCTTAATTTCAATTTTATTATTCTCACCTTTGGTTTTCAATATTTCTAATTTAGTACTAAATTGGGGATTTTCAATTTGTTCTTTTTTCTAGCTTTTTCAATTGCATGTCCAATTCATTGACCTCCCTTCTCTCTGCTTTAATTAAGTATGCACTCAGGGATATAAAACTTCCCCTGAGAACTGCCTTTAGTGCATCCCACAAATTTTGGTATCTTGTCTCATTATTATCATTCTCTTGAATGAAATTATTGATTGTTTCTATAATTTCTTGTTTGACCCACCAATTTTTAGGATTAAATTGTTTAATTTCCAATTAGTTTTTAGTCTATCTTTCCATGGCCCTTTATTGCATATAATTTTTATTGCATCATGATCTGAGAATGATGCATTTAATATTTCTGCCTTTCTGCACTGGATTGTGAGATTTTTATGCCCTAGTACATGGTCTATTTTTGAGTATGTACCATGCACTGCTGAAAAGAAAGTAAATTCCTTTTATCCCCATTGAGTTTTCTCCAGAGATCCATCATATCTAGTCTCTCTAAGATTCTATTCACCTCCTTAACTTCTTTCTTGTTTATTTTGAGGTTAGATTTATCGAGTTCAGAGAGGGGGAGATTAAGGTCCCCCACTAGTATAGTTTTGCTATCTATTTCTTCCTCTAATTCCTTTGACTTCTCCTCTAGGAATTTGGATGCTATACCACTTGGTGCATATATATTAAGTAGTGATATTGCTTCATTCTCGATGGTGCCTTTTAGTAGGATATAGTTTACTTCCTTATCTCTTTTAATTAGATCTATTTTTGCTTTTGCTTTATCTGAGATAAGTATTGCTACCCCTGCATTTTTTACTTTAGCTGAGGCAAAATAAATTTTACTCCAACCTTTCACCTTTACCCTGTGGGTATCCCTCTGTTTCACATGTGTTTCTTGTAGACAGCATATTGTAGGATTATGGTTTTTAATCCAACTGTCCACCTCTGTTTTATGGGAGAGTTCATCCCATTCACATTCACAGTAATGATGACTATCTGTCTCTTCCCCTCCATCCTATTCCCTCCCCTGCTTATGTTTTTGTTCCTTCCTTCTCTCTTCCCCTTCTTGAAGTTTTCCCTTTTGACCACCCCCTCCCTCAGTGTTCCCACCCAGTGATCCCCCTTCTTAACCTACCCTCTCCCCTTACTACTGTTTCCCTCCCTTCTAATCCCCCCTTTAGTGTCCTCTTTTTCACCCCCCCCCTTACCCTTCCACTATCTATAGGACGCAATAAGTTTTTATACTTATCAGAGTAAATTACTCCCCGTTTGATTCCAAACCAATGAGAGTAAATTTCAAACAGTGCTACTCTCCCTCCCTCCTTTTCCTCTATTTAATGAATTTATGTGTCTATTCACATTAGAATCTTAAACTTCACTGATTAAGTTGATCCCTTTTTGAACCAGAACCAGTGAGAATAGTGTTTAAATGATGTTCCTCTCCCTCTTTCTTTCCCCTCTTCTATAGTATGTTTTAATGCCTCTTCAGATGGCATATTTTACCTTTTCCTATCTCATCCTTTCCTTTTTCCCATTATAGTCCCTTTAATCCCCTTAATAGTTTTTTTTTTAAGACTTCAGGTTAGTGTGTTCATACCCACACTCTCTATCTAAGTATAACCCTTTTGAAGGTCATTCTAATCATAAAGATTTCAAATATTGACAGTTATCATCTCCACATATAGGGATGTGAACCTTTTGCTCTTGTTGCATCCCAAGTAATGAGCGTGTGTTTGTAGGTGTGGGTATGTGTACTTATGCATGTGTGAGTCTGTGTTTCTCTTATTTACCTTTTTATGCCTTTCTTGAGTCTTGTAATTGGAGATCAAATTTTCCATTTAGCTCTGGCTTTTTCATCAGGAAAGTCTGGAAGTCTCTTATTTCATTAAATGACCATCTCCTTGCCTGAAAGATTATGCTCAGTTTTGCCGGGTAGTTAATCCTTGGTTGTAGTCCTAGCTCTTTTGCCCTATGAAATATCAAATTCCAGTCTCTCCACTCTTTTAATGTAGAAGCTGCTAGGTCCTGTGTGATCCTAACTGTAGTTCCTCAGTATTTGAATTGTTTCTTTCTGGCTGCTTGTAGAATTTTTTTCTTTAATCTTGTAATTCTGGAATTTGGCTACTATATTTCTTGCAGTTTTCAGTTTGGGATCTCTCTGATTCCAGGACCTCAGGACAGTTTTCCTCGACAATCTCTTGGAGGATGTTGTCTAGGCTGCTTTTTTCATCATGGCTTTCTGGTAAACCAATAATTCTTAGGTTGTCTCTTCTGGATCTGTTCTCTAGGTCAGTTATTTTTCCAGTGAGATATTTTACATTTTCTTGCAATTTTTCAATCATCTTGTTTTGTTTGATTGACTCTTGCTGTATCATAGAGTTCTGAGTTTCAGTTTGTTGTTTCTAATTTTTAGGAAATTATGGTCTTCAGTTATTTTTTGAAGTTCCTTTTTTAGGGAGGTATTTTCTCCAATTACTTCACTGAGGCATTTTTCCAAGTTGGTCATTGCCTCCCTGATTTGGTTTTTAAAATTTTTCTTAAACTCCTCCAGGAATGCTATTTGGGCTTGAGACCAGATCATGTTTCCTTCTGTGGTCTCAGGTGTGGGTAGAGAGTCTATATTGTCCTGTGTATTTGGTTGTTCATGCCCTGCATAGTAAGCTGGAATAGACTTTCTTGTCTTCCCCTTCTCCTTCTCAGCTTCCTTCTTTCCCATTGTGACTTCCTGTTTCTTAGTTTCTCAGGCTATGAGTTTAGGGCCTGATCCTTGACTTTGAATACCTCTGGGTGGCTAGTTTAAGGCTAAGTCAGGGAAGTCAGTGAGGAATGTAGATGTGTAGGTGGGGGTGCCTCTGACCACTTCAGATTTCAGCCTCTATACCCCTGGGCTATAAGTAGGCTTTTGTTGGTGAGGTGAGGTGGGGCTTGTTGGGACCCCTCCCTCTCTTCTCTTCAGACTCCTGGCTGTCTCAGTTACACCCCTTCTTGGAGACTCTCAAGCCTGGGGCTATTTCCATTAACTTGGGATTTCAGTCTGGGTGGGAGACTTATCTTTGGGTTTTCTGCTTCATGAAGGAGGGATGAGAGAATTGGAGCAGCTAGAATTTACTTTGCCGTTCCAGCCCCTGTATTATACAGGCAGGCAGTCTCCAATCTTCCAGGCTGGGGGCCAAATGCAGCTGGAGAAGCCCCTCTCTCCCCTAGGGTTCCGACTGTCCTACCTGGCTCCAATGTCCCCCCCTCCCATCCACGAGATGACTGTGATTTGTCCTTGGTAAGTCTGCAGGCTGGGGCTTTTTCTCTCTCTGGTGTAGTCTGCTTGTCTGCTCTTAGGTCTGAGCTGTGCAGACCCCACACGCTCTGCGCTCCTCCAGTCCGGACACACTGGGCAACTTCCTGGGCTGGACTCTGCCACGCTCCCTCTTCCAGTGGACTCCGTCACTCCAGAATCCACTCAGATTCACCCTTTGAGACTTAGTGACCTAGGAGCTCAGCAGGGTTACTGCTTCCTTTCCACCATCTTGTCTCCTCCCCCCTCTACAATAACTTTAAGTGGAGTTTCTCTGTTTTTTTTCTGGTGGGTTTCATTAGAAATATATAGGAATGGGGCGGCTAGGTGGCGCAGTGAGTAGAGTGTCGGCCCTGGAGTCAGAAGGACCTGAGTTCGGATCCAGCCTCAGACACTTAACGCACACACAAATAAAAACCTAGGTGTGTGACCTTGTGCAAATTACTTAACCCCAATTGCCCTCCAAAAACAAAACAAAACAAAAAAAGAAATATATAGGAATGCTGAGGATTTATGCAAGGCTCTTCACTTCCGAAAATCTCTGTTGCCTGATCCTGGGAAAGGACTGAGGGGCCTTCACCAAGTCCATACCTCTGTTCAGAGCTTGGGCCCCAGAAAGTGGACCTGGGCTTTCTATATGTGTATTGGGGAAACGAGCTGTTCCTTTCTCATTAGCTCCCTGAGACCTCACATGGTGCTTTGTTCGCTAATGTCCTTGTATATTGGTAATACTGCAGTTACTGAATGGTGAAAATGTATTATCCCCTTCACTAGACTGATGTTCTTTTTCTTTTTTGGAGGCAATGGGGGTTAAGTGACTTGCCCAAGGTCACACAGCTAGTAAGTATCAGAGGCTGGATTTTAATTCAGATCTTCCTGACTTCAGGACTGGTGCTCTATCCAGTATGCCACCTAGCTGCCCCTAGATTGTGATGTTCTTGAGCATAGGGAATCTATCTTATCGAAACTTCTTATCTCCCTCAGAGCCTACCACATAACTGTACACACAATTGGTGCTTAATAAAAATGTATTGCTGTTAAATATATCAAGCATGTACCCTCCTGGACTGTAAGCTCCATGAAGAAATGTCAACTCAACTTTGTACACCATCTAGCATCTCACATAATGTTTTGTACACAGTCGGTGTTTAATAATTGTGTATTGAAAGAATGAGGGAATTTCCATGATTTTCCACCCTTTTCATCAGTTCAATGCAAAAAATGTGCCTATTAAATACAAAGTTCTATCCTAATTAGGGAACATAAAGTTTATTTGGAAAGAAAGACCTGCATATAATTATATTTGATAGAAGGACATAGATAAATTGGAAAGTGTCCAGTTGAGGGCAACCAATACCAAGAAGGGCTTTAAATTTGAGAATCAGTTGAAGGAACTGGGAATGTTTTTCCTGGAGAAAAGTCAGGGATGGCAAGATGGGCATCTTTGGGCAAAATGTTGTCCTATGAAAGAGTGAAGAGACTTTTTCTTTTTGAGCTTAGAGAGTGGAAAAACCAGAAGCATCTTGATCATTGAAGAGAGGTAAATTGAGACTTCTTATCAGGAATAAGGGAGAATGGGCTAGCCAGAGGGATTGTGTTCTTCTTCCTCTGGAAGTCTGTAGGCAGAGGATGGATGATCACTGGTCAAGAATGTTATAGTGAAGATTCCTTTGGGCTAAGTATTGCTTAGGGAAAATGATGACAATGGTGATAACTGGCATTTATATCAGATTTTAGGGTTTACAAAGCACTTTAAATGTTTATCTCACTTGATCTTCACAACTCTGGGAGGCAGGGAAAATGATGATACCTATTTTACAAAAGAAGACACTGAGGCTGAGCAGGTAAGTGACCCAGAGTTTGAAGAGTGAAGAAAAATACCATTTCATCACTGATCCCCATGGGAAAGAGAGACTGGGAAGGAGAGAACAAAAACAGAGAAGAGGCAACTGACTGATAACCAAATTAAGAAAGGAAATAGTGAATCCACTAAGTGCCCTAGATATACTCAAGATACTGGGCCCAGATAGACTGCATCCTCAGGCACTAAAAAGAATTGACAGATGTGATTGCTAAGTAACAGGCAGTGGAAGATTTTGGAGAAAGGGGGATGTGCTTTGTGATCAGAGAAGGGCAGCATCATATTGTTTTTCAGAAAAGGGAAGCATGTAGATTCTGCCCACACAGCGAACTTAACTTGAATTTCTGACAAAACCTGTCCAGTATATGTCTTTATGTTCCTAGGTGTTTACATGTCATCTCCCCCATTGAGTCTCTTGATGACAGGGACCATATTTTTGTCTTTTTTTTGTATTTCCAATAATTATCATGATGCCTAGTAGATAAAATAGCTACTGAATAAATGTGCATTGACTAACTGTGTAGTAAACATCTGGGGGAAAAATTCAATCACAACACACCAGCAAGATGGTTTCATCAAGAACAGGTCCTTCTGGGCCACCTTAACTTCCTTCCTTCCTTCCTTCCTTCCTTCCTTCCTTCCTTCCTTCCTTCCTTCCTTCCTTCCTTCCTTCTTCCTTCTCTCTTCTCTTCCTTCCTTTCTTCTCCTTCCTTCTTTCCTTTTTGTTCCTTCCCTTCTTTCTCTTCTCCATCTTTTCCTTCTCTCTCTCTCTCTCTCTCTCTCTCTCTCTCTCTCTCTCTCTCTCTCTTTCTCTCTCTCTTTCCCTCCCTCCTTCCACATTTCTTATATGTCAAGGAATGCTATAGACGGATTTGCTTCAGTTATATCTAAGTATTTAGTAAAGTGTCTAATGATGTTCTGGCAGGGGAAATGAAAAGATGTGGGTTAGATGATAATTCTAAGTAAATTCAGAATTGTTTAAATGGATAGATCCAAAGTCATCAATAGCCTGGTGTTAATCTGGATAGAGACCTCAGGATCTGTGCTTTTTAACATTACTATCAGTGCTTTTGGCAAAGATCAGTGACATCCCCCTTAGATTGTCAGGTGGCACAAAGTTAAGAGGAATTGCTAACATTTTAGGTACCAGAGCTAGGATCCAAAATGTGCAGTGAAATTAGAACCAATTCTAAAAAGACTAACAATAGGAACAAATGCAAAGTCTTACCCAAGGTTCAAAAAATCAATTTCACAGGTACAAGGTGGGAAGGCATAAGCAGACAGCTAATTGATCTGATAAGAATATTTTGAGTAGACTGTATATTCAGTAAAAGTATGTTAGAGCAGCCTAAAAAACTAAAGTAACCTTTGACTTTATTAAGAGAAGCAATAGCATAATAACCCTCATGTATTTTGCCCTAGTCAGACTGTATCAGGAACATGGTGATCACTTCTGGGCAATGCATTTTCAGACAGGTTGCCTCCATGGGAGGGTTATAAGGTTGAAAAAGGACTTCCTTCAGATGTCATCAGAGTATCAGTTGAAGGAATTATGGTATGTTTAATCTGAAGTGGAAAGAGTGCAGGGAGGGCAAGAGAAGAGGCTGTATGATGTCCATCCTCAAGTATTAGATGGTAACTACATGGAAGAGGAATTTTGCTCATTTTTCTGGCTCTAGACGGCAATGGTGGAAAGAAAATTTAGGCTTGAGGTCAGTAAAAACTATTTAAGTAGTAGAATTGCCCCCAGGAGTTGCTGGTGCCCCATCTCTGGAGAGCTTCAGGACAAGACCAGATGTCCACTTGTCAGGGATGGATCGAGGGACTCTCGTGCCAGTGCGGATTGGACTAAATGGCCTCATATGGTCATTCCAAGATAGAGATGCCATCCTTTTTGAACTCTAGCACTGGCTGTTCAGTTTTGATGACTCAGAAGGTGACTTTCAGTCCGTCTAGTCTAACTGCCTCCTTCCATTTACGGAGGAGGAAACCGTCTAGAAAAGTTCAATGACTTGCTTGAAGTCACATTGGTTCTAAGTGATAGAGGCAAAATCTGAACCCAGGTCTCAACTCCAGATGCAGTGTTCTTTCCATTGAGTCTTGGTCCTTTTCTTTGACTTCAGAGGGCCATGGGGTGTGGTTAGAGACCCACTGGATGAAGGCACTTGACTATGAACCTAGGCTAGGGTTGGAATGGTTTTCCTTTTCTGCTGAGAAGGGAGAAAAGTCAGTGTTTTTGTTTGTTTCCTTACCCTGGATTCTTCAAGTCTCAACTAAAATCTTAACTTCTACAAGACTCACCCCCTAAAGCTTGCACTCCTTCTGTTGGTTGTTTCTGACTTATCCTCTGTATATTTTGTTCACACAAATTGTTTGCCTGTTGTCTCTGCCATTAGACTGTGAGCTCCTTGAGGGCAGGAACTATCTTTTGTCTTTCTTTGAATCTTCAGCACTTAGCAGGGTGGCCAGCACATAGTAGTCTCTTAGTCAATACTAATTGACTGACTGCCTGACCTTACCTTTCTTTCTGAGCAAAAGAACCCAAAGTTGGCTGATCTAGGAGCAGAGTACCTTTCTCTGCCCCATCTCTTCTATCCATTATAGGTTCATCAGCCTAGAACTGGAATGGATCTCAGAAGCCATCCAGTCCACCCCTCACCTCCTCATGTTGAAGATGGGGAAACCGAGACCCAAAGAAATGAAGTCATTGTCCCAAGACCACATAGCTTCAAGGGTGTCTTTTGAACCCAGGTGTTTTGAGACGATTCTCTTTTTAACATCCAGTTATTTCCTTTTATCTTCTCTCTAATGACTTTCTTTCCTGCTTTTAGAGTAGTTCCATAGTTTGGAAGAATGGGCTGGTTGAGATGAGGTCTGAAGCCCTGGATGGAGAGGAGACCCAGGATTGCTCAAGTGCCTAAACAGACCCCTCCTGCTCCCCTTGCCACCAGACCCTGGAAGCAGGAGCCAATAAAGGTTCTGGGGTTTATATCCCACTTTTTGCCAAGCTCATTTCCCTGGTATTGTGGGCCATATGAGACCCTGGAGATTACACATGCAAATGGAAAGTGGGATATTCTTAGGCAAGGCCAATCTAAATACATTTCAGAGGAGGAGAGGGGGTAAAACAAAGGGCTGGATGTAGGAGGTTGACAGAAACCATGTTAGAATTTAGTGCATGACTTCATCCTAGTAAAAACCATATCCCTCTAGACCTGCCAAGTTTGGGGTAAGCCAGCCAGTGTTATCTGCTCTGCACATGCCAATAACCCAGTTGGGGGTAGGGGCGCTTATCTGAGCCCCTCACCACTGTGGGGTACCCAAGGCAAGGGGGTGTCACTGGAGCCCCCATTGTCACTCATTGTCCTCCAGCCTCCAGACCTGTACTAGGCAGCTTACTAGTTCTGAGTGGACTTTTTTATTTGAATTGGGCCCCATTGCAAGGTGAATAGATGGTTGCTTTTCTGGGGAAGTAGCAAAAGATGAAATCCCTGCATAAATAGTTCAGAAAGAATTCACAGGCCACCTGGGGTCCCTTTTCCTGGAGGGTTAGTCAGAACATCCCAGATTTTATTTTCTTAGCATTCTCACACCTTGGGCTCTTGGTTTGCTGGAGGCAAGCCCTGAACTCTCCCAGGGCCTCCCCAGGCATCCCCAAACTCAGAGGCAAACTTTTCATCTCCCAGGGATCACGGTGTGTTGTTTTCACGAGGCTCAGGGTTTCTCTTAAGGACGTCCCCTGTTCCTTTGCTACCTTTCACTCTTGTCCTCGGTAAGTTTCCCCTGGAAATCCCCAGCTTTGGTTCAAGTGGTTTGCCCTGTAATCTTCAAGACAGCTCAGCAGATACCCCCCAATTAGGGCCTTGCTGCTCCCGGCTCAGTTTCCTGAGAGAAAGCTTGGGCACAATTAGATCATTTGAAGGCGGATTAACCTGCTCTCTGTAAGATATTGAGAGAGAGAAAAAATTAAAAAGAAAAAAAGATGTGACTAGCACATGGCGAGATGTCTTTGAAGGTGTCTTGAGACAAGCCACTGATGAGCAGTAGGGCAGCCTTCTCCCACCTATTCCCAAAGGCTTAACACTTTGTGGGGAAGGCAGAGGGGAAAAACCAACAAGCCTGTAATAGGAAAATTGCCCCGTCAGAAATCTGTAACCGTTTCTTTGTAGATGGGCCCTCAGGCCCTGTCCACACCTCACTCTTAGAGTGAAGGCTATGTTCAGACATGGTGGGTGCTTACATGGCGAGAGGCTGGCACCCTGGCCAGTGATGAAAACTAATTATTATCATTATTAATGATCATATTGGAAAGAATTCAACACATATTTATGGAGGCTCCAGGAGGTGCTCCCCAAGGTCTGATGCCTATGCTCCCCATCTGTCCTGGGAGAGGTAGCACTGACTTCCCAACGGCTGTTAATTAATCATGTCTGTATTAAATATGTCTGCTCTTTCATTTAAAGAGTTACAGCAAACCCAAATAAGTGAGCTTAGGAGAGAAAAAGGTGTTAGGGAAGTGCTTCTCGTGGTTCCCGGAGAGTGGGCACAACTGCCCACTGCAGGTGGCCTAGATTCCTTTGTCCAAATGCTTTCCTTTCTCTCCTTTTCTCACTGATGGAGCATTGACTTCCTCCAGCTCTTCTTCAGAGGTGATCGGGAAGGGACCTCATGGCCTTTCATTTCTCATTTTACTGTCTTCCCTGGGGCTCCTTCTCCGAAGAATTTGTGTCTGGGGGATTCTCATACTCAGTCACACAGTAGGGATAACAGCATTGTCTTGGGTACATGGTAGTCATTTATGATCTCTAATCATAACAACAATAAAAATGGCTTAAATTTATGTGGCACTTTAAAGCTTGCAAGGATGTTTATGTCATCGTACTAGATCTTTGACTAAATTTGAAGAGCAGGAGCTAATCTCCAGTGGTGGGGGGGGGGGTCCTCATTGGAAATTTCCTTTATTATTGTGTAAAATAAAATACTAGGCATTATATAAAGTCTCAAGGCTACAGACATGAAAATGAGCTAGTTCCTGCATCCAGGAACTTATGTACTCTTGGGTGGGGGGTGGGGAAGAATACAGACAAGTGAAGTGATTTGAAGGGGCTCTAGCAACTGGCCCCTTGTAGGAGGGGGCATTTGAGTAGAGCTTTGGAGGAAACTAGGGGTTCAAAAGGATAAAAGATTCTAAAAGGCAAGGAGGGAAGGAATTCTAGGCACGAGGAACTGCTCAGGTAAAGGCACGAAAACTGGAAATGGGATGTCATACGTATAGAATCACCAAAAGGCCAGACTAACTGGTCTGAAGAGTCTGGGAAGGCATGTAATAAGTAAGCCTAGAGAAGCTGATTCTATATTAGTTGAGGGAGTGTTTTTGTTTTTTCCCCCGAATCAGGAGTTTCTTGTACCAGTGAAATCACAGGACAAGATCAACAAATAAAGAAAATTGTGTCATGCAGCTGTATGTGAATCTGAGGAAAGATTTACTCAGTTTTTTCTTAATCAAACTATTAAGCACCTACTGTGTGCTAGACACTGAGGTTACAAAGACAAAAGTGAAACAGTTAATAAGTATTTGTTAAACACCTACTGTGTGCTAGATGTGCTAGACACTGCAGTTACAAAGACAAAAGTGAAACAATCAACATGCATTTATTAAGTACCTAGTGTATGCCACATACTGTGTGAAGCATAGGGGATACAAAGAAAGGCAAAAGACAGTCCCTGCCCTCAAGGAACTTACAGCCTAGGAAGAGACAACAAGTAAGCAATTTTACACAAGCAGGATACTTATAGGATAAATTGTAGACAAACTCAGAGGGAAGGCATTAAGATTCATGGGGGCTGGGGAAGGCTCCCATGTTTGCCTCAGTTTCCCTATTTGTAAAATGAGCCAGAGAAGGAAACGTCAAACCTTTGCCAAGGAAACCCCAAATGGGGCCTCAAAGAGTCGGACAAGACTGAAACGACTAAACAAGAAGGACAAATTATATCAGTGATGATAATAGCTAACGTTCGTAGAGCATTCTTAGATCTGCAAAGCCCCTGGACAGTTATGCTCAGGTGATTTTCACCACAGCCCTATGCAGTGGTACTATTATTTGCCAGATAAGAAAACTGAGCTTATGTCCTGCGGTGGTGAAGTGTCTGCGGCAGGGGCTTGGTCAACTTGCTTGGCCTGGTTGGATGGCAGCTATGATGGTAGCATCTAAATACAAAGAGGGAGGGCCCAGAAGAATCCGTATCTGCCCCAGTAAGGGGAGGCCCCACACGCAGGTGATCCGAAGACGAGCAGTGGGTCTGGGTACTGTGCATATGTTTAGTCTGTCCTCAGAGGAAGCTTGCCAGGTACAACCATTCAGCAGCACTTTCCTGATTGGACTCTGGGAGTGCCTCCTTTCAGGCATGGAGTGAGATAAAAAGCCGCCCACAGAAGCAATCACATTTGACAAATGTGGGATCTTGATGGCTTGGAAGATGCCTTAGGAAAGGTTTGGATTTGCATATGTTTCTGCACTGGTGACTTACAGCTCAGCTGGTATCTTATCCCTTCCGTTCGGAGGTTTTATCAGGAGTGGCTCTGCATCCTTCCTTCCTGCTGATGGAGCCTTTCCAGGTCAGGGAGCTTGCCCTTCTGAAGACATCTTGCTGGCTTTGTTGGTGCTTGTTTCTAGGAGAAGGAAGATCACTGTTGCCCACAATGCTTGGGGAATTCTGATTCCTTTGCAGATCAGAGGGACCATCTCCTCTCTGTGTCTCGGGGTTGGGTTTCCATCCACACCCTTTGAAATTGGATCATCTTCCACACACCTTAGGTCCCCAGCAAGCCAGGCCTTGGCTCCTGGACAAAGCTGAGGGCAAAGGGCATCTTTGCATGCCCTTCCTGGAGCCCAGTTCTTTTGATCTCGCTAAGCTGGGCCTTCAGAGGAGATATTGACTGCTGGAGGAAATCCCCTAATTGTGGCAGCTCTGATAAGCATCCAGAGTAAGTGGAAGGGGCTCCTATCTCCATGCCTCCCTGGGGCATGGAATTCCTGGCAAAGTATAAGGTGTTTCTAGGCCACAGGGTCATAAATTTCATGATGTGATCATCATGGCTAACATTTATATAGCATTTTAAGGCTTACAAAGTACATTTTACAAATATTGTTTCATTTTATCCTCAGAACAAATCTGGAAGGCGTGTGATTATTATCCCTTTATCCCTTTTTATAGATAAGGAAACAGACAAACAAAAGGTAAGTGACTTGTCCAGGGTCACACAGCTAGTGAGTGTCTGAAGTCAGATTTGCACTCAGATCCTCTTGACTCCAGGCATGGAGCAGAAGAAATATTAGATACCATCTTGTCCAGCCTCTTCATTTGACTGGTGAGAAAACTGAGGCCCAGAAAGTACAAGAGACTGGTCCAAGGTCACACAGATCCTAAACATCAGAGCTAAGATTTGAACTCAGGTCCTCAGAGTCTATGGCCAGTACTCTTTCCCCTGCTCCACATTGCCTGGGCTGAATTAAGTGATCTCTTTGCTACCATTTAGTTCTAAGATTTTGTGATTCTGTGATTTTTTTCCCCCTGGCAGCCAAACCCTCCCTGTGGTTTGGATGGGATCACTAAAATAAAAAAATGCTTCTCCAACTTTTCCAGCATTCTGATAGAGGCTTTCATAGGCACTGGTGGTGTAGACTGCAGCCCACTGTTTGGGAACTGATGGGAGCCAGGTCCCATCTCACAATAGATGGCATCAATTACATTTTTTAATAAAATTGTGACTGTCACTGGCCTACAATCCCTGCTGATACCATTCCCCCCTTCCCTGTGGGAACACCAGCCAGCCCACCAAGCAGTGACTCTCAGCCCACAGAAGCTTATGTGAGTGCCATTCTACCTGGAAGAGGACCCAGTTTTCTCCTGCCACCCTGGTGTATATAATGTTGCTTCCCTGAGCCCAGGGGCAGAGATCTGGGCTGGGACAAAGAGGAAGCCACCAGGTAGCCGCTGGGTGCCCAGTCTGAAGTTGTGGCACTATGCCTTCAGGTTAACCCAAGGGTTACAGACCCACCCAGTGGCACAGAACCTGGATCTGTATCTCATTACAGACAACTGGACCAGATCCAAGTAGCCTTGGCTTTTAGATGCTCCAGGAGGGGTCTAGGGGCCACAGTGGATAGAGCGCTGGATCCAGAATCCAGAAGGCCTGAGTTCAGATTCAGCCCAGATACTTACTAGCTGTGACCCTGGGCAAGTCACATAACCTGTCTAGGCCTAATTTTCCGAATCTGTAAAATGGGAATGATAATACTAAGAGCTCCAGTACAGGACCATTTTGAGGGCAACATGAGATGATATTTGGAAAGGCCACTTCATAAACCTCAAAGCGCTACAGAAATGGTGGCGATTGTTATTACTGATGGGGAATCTATGAACACCAGGACAGATCATCCTATTCTTTGAGGAGTTCCATTTGCTTTTTGTTTTTGTTCTTGTTTTTTTCATTTTGGGACTGAAGTTGCTGGTCTGTTCAAGGTGCACCTGCTGCCCTAAGCCTTTCCCTGATGTCTCCAGTCACTGATGTTCCCTCCTCTCCTGTTGATCATGAACATATTCTCTGTGTGCTTATTTTGGCTTCCCTGAATAGACTGTAAGCTCCTTAAGGGTAGGACTGGGTCACCTTTGCCTTTTGAGGCCCCAGGGTCTATCCCAAGGGTTCTTCACCTTTGTCACATCCTGGACTCTTTGGCGGCCAGTCTCATGAAGTCTGTGCCCAGAGTCCAGCTTTTAAACGCATTAAATAAATCCAGAGGATTTCAAAGGAAGCCAATTCCATGGAAATCTAATCTTCAAACATTTTAGAAAAGAAAAAAAAGGGTCCCAGTCCCCGGGTTAAGGAACCCTGATCTATCACAGGCCACTGTGTCTCTCCACCTCACTTTGAGCGTGGGCAAAATAAGACAGTTGGGCTTGGTGACCTCTGGGGTCGGCTGAAGTCTAGGAGCCTGCTTCTGCCTTCTGGAGCCAGGCATCAGATCTGGTCCCAGCCCTCCAGAGTGGTGAAAATCTTCAGGATAGCCTTCTCCTTTCCTGCACTGTGCCCCCTGAAAGTAAAAAGCACAAAAACAAAAAGCCTTCTCTTCTCTGGGTCCTGTAGCTTCCTTCCTCATATAGCAGGTGCCTGCCTGATATCTGGCACACAGTAGGCACCTCGTAAAGTTTTATTGATTGACTGATTAAACCTGGTTGCCTTCCCTGGGATGCCCTCTAGCCTATTCAGTCCTTCATAAATTGTCATGCTCAGAACTGAACCCCAGATTCCAGTTGTGACCAGACCAGGGCAGAGCATTGTGGGGCAATCACCTCCTTCCCAAGAGCTATGCCTCCCCCAGGGCCTCCCACCACACTTGCATGAGTCATGCTAGGCGCTGAGTTTTTGCCCACTGGACAAACTTGTTTTGTTCTCATTTGGCCAAGAGGGCCGGGGCATCAAGGGGATAGGCTCAGGTCAACAGCTGGGTGTCTGGCCCAGAGGGCCCTTTTGATGTCTGCCCAGAAGCAGTGTGGTCCGGCTCCCAGGGCATAGCACTAGAATTGGAGACTCCATAGACCTTAGTTCAGATCCCACCTCAGACACTTGCTAGTTGTGTGGTCTGGGGGCAAAGCAGTTAATCTCTCTTAGCAACTTTATGAAAGAGAGAAAGAAAGAAACAAAGAAAGAAAGAAAGAAAGAAAGAAAGAAAGAAAGAAAGAAAGAAAGAAAGAAAGAAAGGAGGGAGGGAGGGAAGGAGGGAGGAAGGAAGGAAGGAAGGAAGGAAGGAAGGAAGGAAGGAAGGAAGGAAGGAAAGGAAGGAAGGGAGAAGAAAGGAAGATAAATAAAGAGAGAAAGAAAGAAAGAAAGAAAGAAAGAAAGAAAGAAAGAAAGAAAGAAAGAAAAAGAGAGAGGGAGAGAGGAAGGAAGGAAGGAAGAGAAAGATAAAGAGAGAAAGAAAGAGATAAAGAAGCAAGTCTCTACACAAGCCTTCCTCATGCCCTCCCTTCTATTAGAATGTAAGCCCCTTGAGGGCAAGGATTATGACACTGCTGTATTTGTTTTCCCAGCACTTAATATTGTACCTTTTCAAGCAGTTTTCAACTCGGTCTTAAGAGGAAACTAACCAACTGGGCTTTCCTGAAATGAGAGTGATGCTAGCTAGTGAACTCTCCACTTCTGTAAATGTTTGGATATGTTTGGATCATCTGATAGAGAAGAGACTTGTGGACTGGGTGGGTGGTGGGGCTCTCCTTCCTCTCGGAACCTTCACCTCCAGATTCTGGTTCTATGTGTCTGAGCCCAGGTGAGGGGCTGCTACAGTCTGTAAAATCTGAGTCAGTGTTTGGAAGGTGTGAGGGTAGTGCCAAAGCCTGGCTGGCATGTCCAGGCACACCCTTTGGTCTTGTACGTGCTCAGCAAGTGCAGCCTTGGTATCCTGGAACACTTGAGATAATTATTCTTTCATAACGCTCTTAGCTTTTCGAAGTGTTCTTATATCTGCCTTCTTATTTGATCTTCAAAACAAGGTATTGTGGTATTAGTTTATTATCCCTATTTTAGAGATTGGGATTCTTAGGCACAGAAAAGTTAAGTAATTTGCCTGAGATTCACAGCTAATGATTGATGAAGGTCTAGAGTAGTCACTGGGCTATTTCATGTGAGCTATTCAGGGCTTGATGAATGCTAAGACTGCCCAATCCTGAGCATCATTAGGTGATGCAGTGGTTAGAGTGCCAGCCTGGAGTTGGAAAGGCTCATCTTCATGAGTTCAAATCTGTCTTCAGACAATTACTAGCTGTGTGACCCTGGGCATGTCATTTTGCACTGCTTGACTCAGTTTCCTCATCTGTAAAATTATCTGGAGAAGGAAATGACAAACCACTCCAGTATCTTTGCCAAGAAAACTCCAGATGGGGTCGCAAAATGTGCCAGACACTGTGCTAAGTGTGAAATTCAGTGATCACCCCCACTGTCCTCTTTTAGATTAAGGTATTCAGTTCTGAGCATGAGGAGGGTGACCAGGATGGAGAGAGGGCTTTGAGTTTATACCAAATGGGAATCAGTTGGAGAAATTTGGGAACAGAAGACCCAGGGAAGGCATAAGAGCTGGGTTTAAGTGCTGGAAAGGAGACAACATGGAAGAGAAATTAGACTTTCTTACATGGACCAGGCAGACAGAACTAGGGACAACTGGGAGAGGTTAGAGTGAGGCAGATTCTGACTAAATATAAGGAAAAACATAATAACTCATTCCATATAAACTGGGAATGGGCTGCCCCAGAAGGCAATGGGTTTCTGTTCAACTAGGGCTATTCACATAAAGACTTTAATAAACACTTGTCACAGATCTTGTAGCTGAGGAGGGAGGGAGGAAATAAAAATTTATTAAGCTCCTACTATATGCCAGTACTATGCTAAGTGTTTTACAGATAAGTTCTCATTTGATGCTCGAAGCAACTGGGATAGCTAAATTAGGACAAGATAAAACAAGAAGACTGTATGAAATATTTACCTTAGAGCTACAGATACTGGAAACAAGAGGAGATGGTTCCTCCCTTTGAGGAGATTGCTCAGGTTTGGGTGAGCTCCATCAGAAGCTCTTAACTTGGGGGCTCACTAACTTGTCTTTAAAAATGATAATTTTATTCTTATTGGTTTTTAAGTTTTATTACTTATTTTTAGCATATTTCCAAATTCCCTTTCTTCCTCCCACCCATCGGGAAGGCAAGCAACATGATATCAATTCTACAGGTGAAATCTTGCAAAACCTTATTTCCATATTAGCTCTGCTGCAAATAGCAAGAAAAGTGAAGTGAAAAAATAACACTTGAATTTGCAGCCAGAGTTCTTTGATACTGTTCCCATCTAATTGGTTTCCTTTATAGTCTGATTTGGTTGGATTTTGTGATTCTGAGCAGGGCTCTCCATAGGCTTCCCCAGATGGGAGGGGTAAAAGTTCCAGGACACAAAAGATGAAGAAACTCAGGGCTATGTGAAGCCCATCCCAAACCTGAGTCCATCTGTGATTCTCTCCTTTGGGTAGGTTCTGAACCAGAGGCTCTAGAACCCCTATAAACCCTGGTCTATAAATGGCAGCTATTGCTATTATCTCCATAGTTAAAGCCAATAAAGTAAATGGGTTCTCAGGATGAATGAAGACAAAGTTAGAAGAATAGAAGGTCTAGATTTTAGCCATGAGGAAGGATGGGCCTTTGGGGGAAATGGTACAAAACCAATGGTACAAGGAAGGAGAGGAATTATGTCGAGAGTAGCTAATATTTCTATAGCACTTTGGGGTTTGCAAAGTGATTTACATTTCTGATCTCATTTGATCCTAACAAACACCCTTATCATCCCCATTCTATATATAAGGAAACTGAGGCCCATGGAGGTTACATGTCTAGCTCAGGGTCACATAGCTAGTAAAGGACTGAGGTAGAATTCAAACTCAATTCCATCTGTTCTGATTTTAATGTTCTATCCACCAGGCAACATTGCCTCCCAAGAAGAGCCTAGGCAGGATCTCAGATTTGACCCCAAAGAGGTCATGATAAGGGTGGATAGGAAGAGGAGACTGCAGGTGTAGACCACACATTGAAAGAGTTTGGCAGCAGATGGAAGGAGGGAAAAAGGGTAGTTCCTGGAAGGGCTAGCAGGGTCATGCGGAACATTTTTTTTTATTATTATTTAAAGATCAGGAGATCTGAGCATATTGAAGGCAGACAGGAAGGAGCCCTGGGAGAGAGAAGGATGAAAGATACCAGAGAGGGAAGGTTATTATGGGAGACAGTCCTGGAGGAAGTTGGAAGGCCTGGACTATGGAATCCAGGTGGAGTGAGCTGACTTTGGACAAGAGGATAGAAAGCTAACTTTTACTCAGAAAGAGAGAGAGAGAGAGAGAGAGAGAGAGAGAGAGAGAGAGACAGACAGACAGACAGACAGACAGACAGAGGAGAACATAGTGGTAGAGGATTCTTAGCCACATTGGTGGGGGGTGCTTCCAGCTCTGGGACTCTGGCATTCTATGACAAGAAGATGATGAGGTTAATCAGTCAATCAGTGAACACTTATCATTCACCTTCTGTGTGGCTAGCACAATGCTAGGCAAAGGAGACGCAAAAAGTGTAAGGGACAGTGGAAAGAGCACAGACTTCAGAATCAGAAGACCTGAGTTCAAATCCCACTTCTGATGTTATGTATGTGACCTTGGTCAAATCATTTAAACTTCCTGGACCTCAGCTTTCTCATCTGTGAATGGAGAGGGTTGAATTGGATGACATTCAGGTTCCTTCCAATTCTGAATTTATGATTTTATTAACATTATTTTGGGGACTGAAGGAAAAAGATAATATGTGTTTGTGCCTTCCAGAAAAGTTCAGCCATGTCTGATTCTCCGTGATGCCACTTTTTTTTTTTTTGCAAAGATACCAGAGTAGTTCACTATTTCCTTCTCCAGCTCATTTTACAGATGAGGAAATTGAGTCAGGGTGAAAAGACTTGTCTAGGGTCACCCAGCTAGTAAGTGTCTGAGATCAGATTTGAACTCAGGAAGATGAGTCATCCTGACTCTAGGTCCAGAGTTCTATACACTGACCTGCCTAACTGCCTTCGTCTTCCCTATGAAACAACCCTGAAATTACCCTGCCTTTACCTTGTTTGTACATAGTTGTTTGCAAGTCATCTCCTCCATTAGCATGTGAGTTCCTTGAGGGCAGGGACTGTTTTCATCTTTCTTCCTTTCAAGAGCACTTAGTACAATTTCTGGCGCAGAGTAGGTCCTTGTCAATTGGCAGCATATATGACTGTATAAAATAAGGATGAATGAAGAAACTCAACCATCAGAGCTGAATCTTCTGTGTAAAAGAGGAGGTAAAACCATTGGCTAAAAGTGGGAGGCAGGTAGGAATAACCGTTTTAGAGGCTATGGTCTGTAATAAACTCAGTGGGAAACATGCCAGGGAGTCACTTAGAGACAAGATGGGGCAAAAACCATCTGAACTGAATGTTTGAAGTAAGATACTTCTAGAAGGGATGTGTCCCTAGAAGCCTCTCTCTGATTGGAACACAAGGATTTTTAATAGATTGACAAAGCAGTTGACTTAGCATTGAATATCCCAAAGCAGCAGAAAGTTGCAAGTCAGATGTGTACTGTCCAGAAAGTCTCCAAAGTGCATTGTTTTCCCTGGCATGCTTTCATAGGAAGGCTTGTGATTAGAAAAGCAATCTAACCAGGAAGAAATGAACCAGGCAGGTTGATTTCCTAAAAGCTACTGGTTGTGTGTATATAAAGAATGAGTTATGGCTGCTAATTACCTCCCCCCCCCCCCAAAGTCCTTTAGAGGACAAAGCTCTTTATGGCTCTGGCTTTGAAGCCAAATTTGTATATACCTTGACAAGGTCAGAACTGACAGGCTCTGCATCAATGAATGGAAATGTTAACTCCTGGCTTTGGGGTGCATTTTCATGGAAGCCAGTAAAAAGGGCAGACATATAGCTAGATTTACAGTAATTTCTAATATCATCTGATGCATCACCACAGTAACAATCTTTCTCTTGGCCTGATAACAATTCCTTAAGCCTCCTTGATGAGCCAGCAAACAAAATGGAGAGGAAAGAAAGTTTTGTTGTTGACTTTTCTGGGTTTTGTTTTGTTTCATTTTTAAAGACAACACTTTCTAAATCTCCTAAGATTTAGAGAGTCGGTTTGGATTTGGTGGAAAGGCTCTGGCTGCATCTGAGTTGGTTTGCCAGAAATATTTTCGTGAACACATGGGGGATTGGATGCCGAGGTGACATATGTCTGGCCCGCCCTGGAAAATGGATTCCGAATTGCATTTCCATCCCTCCTGACTTGGGCATTTGGAACAAGAGTCTTTCATTATCTTGCTGCTGTTTAGTGGAGCTGGAAACCCACAAATAAGAGACTAATATCAAGGAGGGCTGGGAGAGAGATGCCTTGTGACCCAGGTTCTGTGTAACTCAGTCCAAAGCTGCCGAGAACCATCCCCCTCTTCATTGACAATGGTACCCATTGTCACAAGGAAGCGTCAATCATGGGCTGCGACTTCCAGTGCTAAAGCCATGTATGTTTCCCCTAGTCTTCAGGATAGCCAGGGGTCTCATTCCTACGAAATGTGTTTATTCAGCCTAGTAAAAACATGAAATGGGGAATAAATCTCTGCCGACCCCAAAATGCTTTTCACCGCAGCTGTAAACCATAAAACATTTAGAAAGGCATGTGTAAGAGTCGTGAGACTACAGTTTCTTCAGCCAGAGTGGAGGGTGAGACCTAGAAGGTGGCCATTGGGAGGGTCAGAACTTGCCTGAACAATTGTGGGGAGAGGAGAGGCACATTATATAAGGTGTCAAGTTATTTCTTCCCAGTAATGAAAAGTCTGCACCCCACAGTCTGCTTAGCCATATAAAACCAAAAGGCCTGTGACTTTGTGTCATAAAAGGGGTTAATCGGCAGTTTCAGAAAGTGGCAAGTTTATTGATCTTGTTAAAGGCAACAGAGCATGTGTGGTTGGTTACCCTGTGGGGGAAAAACCCGTCCCCATCTTGTTATGCTCTGCACACAGCTATGGGGTTTGGGGACTAAGCTGGAGGATGTGGATAAGAAACACTCAGGACCTGCCCTTTCACCTGTCCAAGTTCCATCCGTGTGTCAAGGTCAAGCCCAAGCTCCAGTTTCTCCAGGGCTTAGTCATTAAATGCACGATCCTACGACCTCAGAATCCTGAACAGGAATCCCTTAGCCATGGCCCACAGTTCCATGGAGTTGGCTCCCACTTACCTTCCTCTCCCCTGAAACTTTCCCATGGGCACCGTTTAGTTCATTGCTATATTCTTGAATTATTATTTTATTATTTCACCTGTGATATTCCTCTTGCCCCCACCTAAAGAGGACATTCCTTTTTGGGCAGGCAGGGTTGGATTTTATCTTTCTTTATCCCCCATGGAGTTTGTGGTCAGATTGTAGATTTACAGCTAGGAGTGACCTCAGAGGTCAGCTAGCTCAACCCCCTCATTTGACAGTTGGTGAACTTTAGTCTTACAGGGTGAATTGACTTTGCCAGCATCATACAGGGGAGTTAGTGGCAAGGGTAGGATTTGAACTCAATTTCTCTGAATCCAAAGCCAACGTTATTGCCGTTGTATTACCAAGCCACTTCCTGGCAGAGTGAAACCCTAGCCTGAGGACACAGCCCACTTGATTGCTGACTGAGTGTTAACAAGCCCACTTATGACTCACTCTGTCTACCAGATGGCCCAAGACTCTAGGCTGTGGTTCACTTTTATTTTCCTCCATCTTGCTGTCTGGCTGTCACCACTGCCCAGATTCCCCCCACCTGGATGAGTTCCCTTTACACAGGACCTAGACCTGCAGGCCTTGGACTTCCAGAAGCCCTACCCCATGATGGCTTTTCTTTGTAATCTACTCATCTTTGGGGTATCTGCCCTAAGGCCTAACCAGTTGATTGATGATTGGGTGAATGCACAATAGTCTGAGAACCTACAAAGCCAATACCACTCACTCGCTTTCACGTCTTATCCAGGCAGCTAATGAGCCATCTTGATGTCTGCCGTCTGACTTCTTCTGTCTCCTTAATCACCCTTTCTCACACCCCCCCCCCCCCATATAATTCCTCTTCTTCTGGACATAGGAATCAAATCAGCACCGTTTTATTTGTATAAGGATTGTTGTAACTGACTGCCTTACACATTAACTCAACACTCAGCATCCCCTTTTCTCCCTGGACAAACCACCCCTGACCGGGTTACCACTTTTCCCTATATTTCTTTCCCCAATTAGATGTAAGCTTCATGAGAGTAGGGAGTAACTTTTTTTTTTAATGTGTACCATTAGCTAGCCTCCCTCCCTCCCTCCCTCCCTCCCTCCCTTCCTTCCTTCCTTCCTTCCTTCCTTCCTTCCTTCCTTCCTTCCATCCATCCATCATTGATAGTATTAGGTCCATTGAAGGTACTCAGGAAACACTCTTTGCTTGATCAAAGGCAGAGTTTAGAGTGGGGACATGATAATCATCAACTACTTTGCAGATTTGTCCCTTGGAAAGGGGATGCTATTGACACTGCTTGGCCCCAGAGGATGGAGTTTGGAACAATGGATGGAGATCATACAGAAAAAGATTCTGACTTGATGTCAGGAACAACTTAACAGTGAGGATCTGGAGAAAGTAGAATGGGCTGCCTGGGGAGCTACTTATTTCCACCTGATGAGATGAATGAGTTCTTGGCAGGGATATTGAAGAGGGCAGATTCTGCTTGGCCGTGACTCGGTGGCCTCTAGGCCCCTTCTGATTCGAGGAAGTCTGTGATTCTGGCTCTATCTTTGCTGCTGCCATCAATCCCTTGGCACATCAGTTTCCTCTCTCAGGTGTTGCTAAATCTCAATGAAATCAGAAGTCCAGTTACTATCCCCACTCGAGTTTTATTATTGTGTTTAAATATTTTCTTATTAATTCATAAAATTGCAACTTATTTCTCATTAATCAATCAGTGGGCTTAAACCCCTCTTTCAGTTTGCTAAATAAACTAGAGAAACCTTTTTCTCAGTAATCTTAAATTTTTAATCTTAAAATTAAAGCTTAAAAGGATTTAAGATTACGGTATCTCCATATTGAATCTTCTGTTCTCCTATGATTATATAAATATTGAACTAACTGAACACACAATTTAACAACTGAAATCAACAATAGAATTAAAGACATAGATAATTAATTATTTAACATTTTATCTTTGCCAAAGATCACAGTCAGAGTCACCTTAAACCAACATTGTGCTAGTGAATGTTTAACAATCAGCTCTCTGGGGGGAAATATGTACATCAACATTTTTTAAGATTGGTCTGCATTATGAACATTTTCTTCATTACTTTCTTTAATCTAGGAAATCACAAAAAACAATAAACTGAAGCATGATTTGTATATCATTTGCTGATTTCCAAGGTATAAATATTCACAGAAAAAATTTAACATTTGGCTCCCTCCAGCCCTCCAGCATGCCCCTGCCTTCAACCCTCAATGAAACAGCTGATGAGCACTTCCAGAAACACGATCTCACCATTCAGTTCACTGCAGATTCTAACTGAAGTCTTACAGGAATCCTATCCATGTTTCTCCTCAGGATAAATGTTCAATTTAGTTTCTCAGAAAACAAGGTTTTTTCATTCTTTGTCTTCTTGGCCATCGCAGGAAACAATCTTTCCAGAATACTCTGGAAACTGCCAATCACTCATATTTTTCATATAATTTTTTAAATGTTTATAATATAGCAGTTGAGACAATTCTTACATGAAATAAATTTCTCCTCACCTTTCCCCCTTTTTCTTCTTTGGAATTAATCTCATAGATCAGAAATAAAAATAAAAAAAAAACATATTCTCCCTGACTCCACAAAGAGAAACAACATGTAACAAGATAGTTACAGCCTTGATTCTCCAAACTGCCTTTTCTTCATCATTTCATTTGGTTCTTAAACACACAGTAACAGTATCTGTAGTCTCTATGGGAGAGCTTAATGAAATAGGTGTTACATTATTAGCAACATTGTTTCTTACCAGACTATCTGGTGACAGCCTGGTGTAGTAGAACTTGGATTGGAAGTCAGAGGATTTAAGTCTAACTTCTGATTCTTACCATCTGTATGACCTTGGACAAGTCACTTAACTTTCCTGAGCCTCAGTTTCCTCATCTGCAGGCCTGCAGCTAGCTCTACTTCTATAATCCTTTAAGCCTTGGGCAATTCTTACAGAGCTTGTCCTTCTCTGACACACCCTTTGAAAATTCAAGTGACTCATTGTCCTGTACTCTGATCTAGATTGCCTACATGACCCTGGGAGAGTCACCTGACTTATTGGTTTCTCAGGCATATGAATTGCAGAACATCTGCCAATATACATCAAGGTAGAGTTCACTCTAAGGATGTAGTCATTCACCTCTCCAACCAAAAAGAAAAAAAAACATGGAACTGAGGCCCAAAGAATGCCCAACGATACCCAGCTAGCCCTGATGAAGATTGCATGGCCAGCTGCAGCCTCAGTGCTGCTTTATGGCAAATGAAGGTGGTTCATATCTCTGCCCTTCTATGCTGCATTCTCTCTCAGATACGGATCCCTGTCTGTCAGATCTCTGTTGACAAGTGAAGTCTGGCTTTTCCAAGATGGTGAGAACGACATAGGAAATGAGTGAGAAACTGACTTCTAGAAGCTAATGAAGGCTAATGAAGCATCCTGACTGGCCATCAGTGATGATGCTCTCCAGAGTCACACCTGCTGGGGAGAAATGGCTCCTTAAAAGCCTGGGTATCACCATGATGAATGAGTATTGGGGATGTCAGCAGGGGTACCATCTTCTCTGTTTACACTGTCCCAAGGAAAGAGGATAAATGCCCCCCTCCTTTTCCCCTGAATGTGAAGTAAAAGGTGGCAAATAAGAGCAAATCACTCAAGAAGCATTTATTAAATGCCCATTATGTACCAGGTGGTATGCAAATTACAAAACAAAAGCAAAAGGCAGCCCCTGCTGTCATGGAGATCACAGTCTAATAGGGGAGATCATGTGCAAAGAGCGGGATATAGACAGTGCAAATTGAAGCTGATCAACAGAGGGGAGGATAGCATTAGGATTAGAGGGATCCAGAAAGGCTTCATGTGGAAGGTGGTATTTTAGCTGGGACTTGAAGGAAGTCAGGGAAATGGGGAGGGAGAGCATTCTGGAAGAGAGCCAGAGACAATGGCCAGAGTCAGAGGCCAGTGTCACTGGATCACAGAGTATGGGGGGAAACTGGAGGGGGTGAGATAGGGTGTCAGTAAGAGGACTAGAAAGGTAGAAAGGGACCAAGGTGTAAAGGGTAGGTAATAGGGAGTGCTGGAGTCCATTGAATGGTGGTGTGTGTGTGTGTGTGTGTGTGTGTGTGTGTGATTTTGTTGTGTGAGTGTGCATGAGTGTGTGTGTGTGTGTGTGTGTGTGTGTGATGATCAGATCTACACTTTAGGATGCTGAATGTCATAGTTGCTTGGAAGATGAGTGTGAGTAGGGAGAGATTTGAGGCAGGGTCCCTGAGCAGCAGACTACTGAAATAGTTGAAGAGCTGAGGGCCTTTAGGCCTAAAGTCTAAGTGAAGAATGGGGGCTGCTTTCCATTTGGACAGCATAGTTTCCTTGCTGAGTCATACAGGCCTAATCGGCATTTATGTTCAGAAAAGCACATAGCTATATATTTATTATCACGCTGTGATAAGCTATCCTGGTGATGGAAAGCAGCCCCCCACTGTGAAACTGCCGACAGTGTCCAGGATCTGGCCTCTGGACTCCATGCCCCGCCCCCCACTCACTGATGTTGTGGTATGCCAGAGTTTATTCAAATGAAACTATTTTTAACATGTTATGCTTATACTTTTTATAAGCTAGCCCCTCAACCAGTAACTGAAAGTCTGCCAGTTTTGAGGACTCAGGTGCCCAGTCAGTTACGGGGAGCTGATAGACAACATGATGTACTAGAAATATTTGAGGGTGCCAACCCTGGCTCTGCCACTGTAACCCTAGATGAGTCTCCAGACCTTGCCACTCTTTTTCTTTCATCATGTATAAAATGAGGGCATTGGATCAGATGCCCCCCAAGGTCATTTTAGCACAATGCCTGGCATAGTCAGCACCCAGTAAGTGACTATTGCCTTCTCTGAGGGCCTTTTTCAGCCTAAATCCATGATTTTAGGACCTCTATTTTAGTTTCTGAGGTGGTGGCTAATGTCCATCCACTTGGCTAATGTCTTGGAATTGTGATTTTTTTTTAAATAGACACTTTCACTTTGGTGTTTAAAAAGTATTTTACATACTTTAAAGCTTCACAATCACCTTGTTGGGGGTAGGTAAACAGATAGATAGATAGATAGATAGATAGATAGATAGATAGATAGATGGATAGATAGATGGATAGATAGATAGATAGATAGATAGATAGATAGATAGATAGATAAATAGATAGATAGATGGATAGATAGATGGATAGACAGACAGAAATCTTGTTAAGTGCCAGGCACTGGGCTAAGTGCTAAAAATACAAACACAAATGAAAAAAAAAAGATATCATCTCCTTCAAGAACCTTATATTCTAAGGGGGAATACATCCAAGAGAAAGGAGCTGGAAAGTTGGGGCGAGGGTCCAAAGAGTCAGTAGTACAGTCTGGCAAAGAATGAGTTCAGTTGGCCCAGATGATTCTTTTTTTTTTTTTTAAAGCAATTGGGGTTAAGTAACTTGCCCAAGGTTACACGGCTAGGTTTTTGTTTGTTGGATTAAGTGTCCGAGGCCGGCTCCGAACTCAGGTCCTTCTGATTCCAGGGCCGGCGCTCTATTCACTGCGCCACCTAGCCGCCCCCCAGATGATTCTTTTACAGTGGGAGGAGGGACTTCTCCAGGTAAGGAGAGATGGAAAGTCCTGGAAAGGTGGCCTCACAAGTAGATAAGACCTGTATGTAGGGCCATTTCCCATATTCCTGTTTTCTGGCTAAGGAGTCTGAGGCTTGCCCAGTCACCAGGCTAGCCTGGGTGTGTCATAGGAAGGTTGTGGACCTAAGTCTTCCTAACTTCGCCATGGGATTCAACCTCTAGATTGTGTGGATTATAGAATCCTAGAAGCCAAAAGGCTGTTCCACTGCCCTCAGTCATCGACCTCATTTGAGCACCAGGAGGGGCCAAATTTGCTAAAGTTCATACAGTGCTAGAGGTAGAGATGGAAAGGGCCTTGAAGGTCATTTAGTCCATCACCTTCACAGATTTTAGTCCATCACTTTTACAGATGAGGAAAGTGAGGCTCAGGGAGGGTCCATGCCAGGATCCAACACACACACTTCCCACTCAGCTTCCTGAGTGAACCTAGAGCTGTTTGGGGCTGATGCCTGCTTTCTTCCTCGGGGGCTAAGTGAAGGGAGTAAATTATAGTTCTGCTAACTGGTTTGTTTTGCTAGCTAATAGCCTGGTTGTTTAACACCCTTTTGATGTGCTGAGAGACCTTAATGAGGACATTTAAATAAACAAACTCTTAGGTCCAGAATGTTGGCCCAGCCATAGCTTCCTAATTTGCTGGTTGCTGATAGATATTAAGTCCCAGGTAAACATTCACTGGCATGTAGATTATGAATGAATAAATGAATGAACCCTTCTTTCACTAACCTTACAATGATTAATAATCATTGGATTTTGCCTCTATTCTATTCCTGTTACTGATTTTTTTTCTCTCTTCAGAAGTGAAGAGGAAATGTGCAAAAATCCCTCTGAAATTTGTAGCATTTTTGAAAGGGGGGGTGGGAGAGGAGATACCTGATATTCACAGTGGGAAGAAATGAGGGGGCTTTGACTTTGCCTCTTACTGAGGTCACGGATTGCAGAAATGTGCTCTCAACATCCAGAAAGCCTGAGCTTATGGCAGCTTCAGAGCAGGGTAATGGATTGGCAAGGAGCCCCAGCAAAACCTGGGGAAACAGGTCTGTTTTGGTGATGCCTAGATATGTCCATGAAAAGCTGGGGAAAGAACCAGAAGATTTTAGAAAGATTTTCCTGTGTTACATCCAGCTCCCTGAAACTATGTCTGCATTTGTTTGTTTATTATTTATTTGGTCCTAACCAATGATGTCAGTGTAATGGGGACCTGCTGGTGTGGAATCTCCCTCCTCCAATGCAGATCAGCAACTTGTCTGCACCTTCTGGTCTCAGAATAGCCTGTGTGATGAGAGGTTAAGTGACTTGCTTGCCCTTGGTCATGCAGACAATTTTAAGCAATAGGGTGTTTGTTCATAGCTTATTCTGTTTCAGGCACTATGCTAGGAAAAGGGATATGGAGGAGAGTTTGACCTAGCCCTTCCTAACAGCAAGGCTACCTCTTTAACCACTATGCCAAGTTACTTCTCAGCTGCCCTTGAAGCTAAAACCAGGCAAAAATGCCTGCTGAATCATTTGTTGTGTTAATTAATGAGACTTCTGTGGCCCATTGGCAAAGCTGAACCCTGTTACTCAGAATCACAGATACTTGAAATTGGCAAAGACATCAGAAACCATCCATTTCAACCTATATCTGCATATAAACCTAATCTATGCTGCCCAAGTGCTCATGCAAACGATATCGCTCCCCCATCCCACAAACTCCAGTGGCTTCCGACTGCCTTCAGGATCACACAAAATGCTCAGCTGGGCACTCAGAGCCTCAGAGCCTCCTCCCTCCTACTTTTCTGATCTTATACCTGCCACCCCAGCTTGTGATATTGGTGTCCTGGCTATTTCGTTCTCTCTGTATTTCAGGGTCTGGAGGTTTCTCTCCCACTTTTAATGGAAAGGTCAAGTCTGAATCAGGAAGGTAGAAGGTCTGACCTGTTAGCAGTGGAAAATTGCATCCTCGGCTCAGTCACAGGACCCAAAGATGCTCCTTCCCCCTTTTAAGGTCTGATGCTTGTCAAAAACCTAATTCTACAGGGCTAGAAGAAAAAGAGGTATCAGCCAGTTAATAATCTACAATCTATAAACACTTATTAAGTGCCTAATGTTTACAGAGCAAGGTTCTAACCATTAAGTAAGCAGGCTGCTTATAAGCTATCCTTGATTCAGAGAGCTGAACTGCTGGGTTTTAAAGAAATGGATGCCCAAGTATGATCACCTCACACCTGGAATCACAGAATGATGAATTCAGGAAGGAACCCAGGAAGCCAGCTCATTCATGATGAACATTGGAAGAAAGGAAAAGGGGGAGGAGAAGATAAGGAAGGAAAGAAAAAAGGAAGGTTAGGAAGGATGGAAAGAAAGAGGAAGGAAGAGAGGGAGAGAGAACAAGAAAGGAAGGAAGGAAGAGAGAAAAAGAAGAAAAAAAGAAAAGAAGAGGAAGGAAGAAAAAGAAAGGATGAAAGAGAGAAAAATAAAGAGGAGAGAGAGAAGGAAAGAGAAAGGAAAGAAGAAGGAAAGAAAAGGAGGAGGGAAGGAAAAGAAGAAAAGGAAGGAAGGAAGAAAAGAAGAAAGAGACAGAATGAAGGAAGGAAACATTTCCCACACTCAGACTGTCTTCACAGGCTGCTGCTGAATGGTCGTCAGTTTGTCGTTTCACCCAGAACCATTTTACTCCATATGTTTGTTGTCCTAAGAGCAAGTTTCTTATCTAGAAAATGCTCTTTTCACCACATTTTCTACCTAGATTATCATAGTACATGAATCTCTGAAGTCAGATCCATTATTCCCTCGTGAAATTTGTCCATGAGTCTATTTATCCCTGTCGAGGGGAGCTTGAGGGCATTTATGAAAGAGATATGTGCTGTGTGAGCTTTAAATATTTCCCAGCAGCTATATGGGGCCAACTCTTGGCTCTCACTCTGTTTTCCAGTCAGACTGACCTCTGTTCTCTTCCTGTACTTCAGGTTTGCATCTCTTTCCTCTGCACCTTTGCCCAGGCCATGCCTGGAATGCTCTCCCTTTTTACATTCACCTTTTAGAATCCTTGGCTCCCTTCAAGCCTCAGCTTGCCAATATCTCTGCAAGGAAGTAAGAAAGCATATCATTAAGTACTTTGTAAACCTTAAACCATGATATGAATGTTAGTTATCTTTGCTGCCACTGCCACCATCATCATCATCATCATCATCATCATATCGCTTGTTTATGTGTTATATTCCCCAGTGGATTGTAAGCTTTTCAAGGACAGGAACATGGTCTTTGACTCTCCTTTGCCTGCCTTAGTGCCTTGTTTGTAGTAGACACTGAATAAATACTTGTTAAATTGGATGAGTAAGAGGCTCTGCTTTGGATTCTGGAACTACCTTCAGTTAAAGTTAAGTTCCAAATGGAATGAAAACTAGGTCCAGACAGCTCCTCTCCTTAGAGGAGGCATCAGTTCAGCATGGTGGAGGTACAGTCACTGTGTAGGCAGAGAGTATATGGAAGCACATACAACTCAAGTATGGTGGTGGTGCCTTAGAAGTCTTTGGTGAGTGAATGATTTGAACTGCAGGAAGGTCAAATAATGTGCCCAAGGCAACAAAGCTTAAAGAGCCCAGACAAGAATTCAAATCTCTTAGCTCCTTCATGTTTTCTCATTTACTAAAGAATATGTTGGGAGTAGTTGACTACTAATGTCCCTTTCAGCTCTAGAAACCTATGATTTTAGCAGATGGGAAGCATTGTATCAGAGGACAGAGCTCTGGGCTTGGCACCTGGGTTCAAATCCGACTCAGATATTTACTAACTCTCTGACTATGGATAAGTCCTTTATCCCCTCTGAATCCTAGTTTCTTCATCTGTAAAATGGGAATAAAAATATAGCATATCCTTTATAGAGATGATCAGGTGAGATAAAGCATGGGAGGTGATCATAAACCCCACGTGGCCCTATCAGTATAAAGAATTGTCATCTGAACCCCATAGGTGTTACCCCAGTCACCTGAGCTGGCCTGTGGAGCCTTCTTTCTGCCACCTTCCCCTCCCACCAGATTTCTCCTTGGTGGGGCCAAATGGTTTGTTAGTCTCATCTCTATGGGTTGTTTCCGTGGTTGGGAAGCCTGCCATGAATACAGATGAAGGGAGCTCAACAGGAACTCTAGCTTCTTGTCTGCACTGAAGCAGGGAGAGGGCTTATGGCAAACAATGGGCAGTGAGCCCTGGGTTTCAAGTGATGTGTTAGTGAGACAGAGACCAGGAAGGGCTTTTGTGTAGGATGAGTCATAGAAGAAAAAGAATTCTGGGCCAGACCAGTGAAGCATCCCTCTTATGGGACATGGGCCAGGACTGAGGAATGGCTTTATTAGAGAGGGACCATCTTTGTCAATGGGTTCATTGTGTGTGTGTGTGTGTGTGTGTGTGTGTGTGTGTGTGTGTGTGTGTGTTTACCCAAGCTTTGGTTTCTGGCACAAATTAGTCACTTACTTTTGACATTGGTTTTGTTGCTAGGCTTATCCCTAGGCTCAGAGAAAGAATCTCAGAATGTCTAATATGGAAGGAATATCAGAAGCAATTGAATCCAGTCTGTACCTCAGTCATTCACTCAGTCAGTCAGTTGACAGAAAATCCATAGTTCATGGACCTTTCATTTCATGCCTTCATTTTAGTCATTCATTTAACAAGAATTTACTGATCATATGTGAGGCACCAGGTTCTGTGCTAAGCTCTGAGATACAAGAATAAAAGTAGAGCTGTCCTGCCCTTGGTGAGACTGCATTCCCATGGAGAAGTCACTTGGCATAGCTTTTTCTCAGCTTATTTGTCTATAAAGTGATTATTATACTACCTGTAGCATCAACCTGTACCATCCAGCATTTAGCACATGGTGCTTAATTAATGCTTCTTCCTGACTATTTATTGACTCCCTTACAGTCCCTGACCTCAAGGGGCTTCATTCCATAGGGGGAGACAGTATTCATAATAGGTACCATATGTACATATTAAATATACACAAAATTTAAACAAAATAAGAATCCCTTCTACATGGTGGGCATTCAGTCTTTAGTTTGTCCAACAAGCTTTTATGCATTCTTTGTCCTGTGAGGACCTACAGTGAAGCAGAGCCCACCGTGCCCAAAAGCAACTACTTGTTGCTTCATCACGGTGCCAGTCGGCACACATTCTTTGTTCATATCAAGCCTAAATGCGCCTCTTTGGAAGTTTCAGCTGCACATCTGCTCTGATAGAAAGCATGATGATTCTGCGTTCACAGGTCCCAGCTTCATAGTCTGCCTCTAATTCTTAGTAGCTGTTGTGACCTGAGGCAAGTGCCTCATAGCAAAATAGTGACAATTGTCACTCCCAACTGCTTTTCCTCAGTTTTCCATTTGGCTCTTAAAGATACAGCACCAATCTCTCTAGTTTCTATGGGGAAGTTTAATGAAACATGTGTTACCTTACCAAGACTGGTTCTTGCCAGTTAGTGTTTGATGACAGTTCCTATACTAGATTTGGAGTCAGACGACTGGATTTCAAAGTCAGGTCTCTGATCCTTATTTTCTGTGCGACCCTGGGCAAGTGCTGGGCCTCGTTTTCCTCATCTGTGGAATGAGGAGGTTAGACAAAAAGGCCTTCAAGGTCCCTTCCAACTGGAAATCTGTGATCCTGTGAACGTTCCTTGGCCCTTGTTACTGTTTGGTTTGGTCACTTTTCAGTCATATAGCTTACAAAAATCCACATAAGGACCCTTTGGAGTTGACCTTACCATTGTTGTTGGTGCTGTAATGGAGATGAGGAACTAAGGCTTTGGGGGTTGAAGTGGCTTGCTGCCATTTTATGACTGTGTCCGTAGTTCATAGTTCAGTGGTTAAAGCTTAATGAAAACCTGGCCCCGGAGGGTAAGGAATCCCCCACCTTTTAGAATGGGGGCTCCTCTTGCTTCTGTCTTTGTAGCCTGGGGGCTTAGCATACTGCCTGACACATTGTAGGTACCTGAGGAAATGAATGAATCTAACAGTCAGTCAATCAAATAAAGACATCGCCTGACAAGCTATTAAGATTCTAAGCCTGGAAAGATCCAGGGGAGGGTGAGAGCCCAGTTCACTCGTTCAACTTGCCAGTTGTTTGTTTTCCCAGCTCCACTCAGTAATTCTAGTCAGAGGCATGGAGGGTGTGGAAACCAACCTCCTTGGAAAGTCTTCACTTCTCGGTGGATTGAGGGAAATGTTCAGTGTAACCAAACATAGACCCCTGTCAGTAAAGGACAGAGAAGGAAAATAAACCTGTAGCCCTGGTGCAGACAAGGGATGATGGGATAATCAGCTCTGATCCTTTGTGCCCCACACCCCCTTCATACTGGGGAGCCTCCAAGGAAGATCTCCCAGGGTGTTTTAGAGCTGGGCTCCACCTTGCCAGGGAGAGGGGCTGGAGCCCAAAAAATAAGAGCTGATTCTTACAAAGCACGTTAGGCCTGGCAAATGCTTTACACGTGCCTTCTCACTTGATTTTCACAAATGAGGCAGGTGCTATCATTATTTTCACTTTGTTTAATTCAATCATTTTCCAGTTATGTCTGACTCTTCATGACCCCGTTTGGGGTTTTCTTGGCAAAGATACTGGAAAGGTTTGCCATTTCCTTCTCCAGCTCATTTTACAGATGAAGAAACAGAGGCAAATGGGGTGAAGTGACTTGCCTAGGGTCACACATCTAGTAAGTTTCAGAGACCAGATTTGAACTCAGGAAGATTAATCTTCCTGACTCCAGTCCCTGTGCACTGTGACACCCCTTAGCTGCCCCTGTCTCTACTTTACAAATGGGGAAATGGAGGCTCCGTGAGGTCAGCCAATTTGCGTAGTATCACACTGCTAGAGAGTGTGTGAGGCAGGATTTTAACCTGGGCCTCCTGACTCCAAGGCCAGTAGACTATTGCCATCCAAGAACAATAAAAATAAAAATAGCTATCAAATACATAACATACACTACTATGATAATGATTATATATAGTTTATGTTATATAGTGCTTTAAGTTTTACAAAGCACTTTATAAATATGATTTCATCCTCATACTAACCATGGAAGTTACTATTATCTTCATTTTACAGATGGGTAAACTGAGGCAAACAGAGATGAAGTGACTTGTCCAGGGTCTCACAGCTACTAAGTATCTGAGGCAGGATTTGAACTCAGGTCTTCCTGACCCCAGTCCTACACTCTATCCATCATACCACATGACTGCCTACATTGAATCTTGGTCCCCAGAGCCACTGGCACAGTGCTGGGAGACAAGAGCCGGTTTGGTGCTCATGACCAATGGCTGAGGACCTCGGGGCACCGGGCGGATCCCGATCAATGCTTTGCAAACATCCCTCCTCCATTACTGAGGTCCCTCAGAGTTCCAGAGGCTTGGTACCCTTATCCAGCTGGTCAGAGCCCCTTCCGGGCCACGCCCACCAGTGATAGCTTTTTCTAGCCCTGTGGAGATTGGCTTCCTGCTGAATGCAGTTTCTAATTTCTGTATGAGCTCCTAACTCCGACTTGATTGCAGTGGCTTCTATTTCTACAGCTAATTTCATGGGTCTCACCAGTATGGCATTTTCCGATGGGGTCTCTCTCTCTCTGTTACTAAGTAAAATAATCAATCACCAAATGGAGATAGAGTTAAGTAATCGCACATTTGTGAAACTGCCTCTGTTTCTGGAGGGGGCCAGCTCGAGACAGGGGAGGGAGGGGTCAGCTTTTGACCATGTGCTAAGTTATAATCATTTAGAAAGCAAATGGATGGGGTTTTTAATTCAATTATACAGCTGTGCGAATTTGAGTTTTCATTCTGGCGCCAAATTTTTGCTGTCTGTTTTTCATCTTGTGTGAGCTTAAATGTTAGATTATAAGATGTAAGACTGTTCCCATATGTCATAGCCTCAGTTAACCAGATCTCAAGTAACCAGAATTCCCCTCACATTCCCCCAACCTCCCCCCCACCACATCTTCCCCACCCCCACACACTCTCCTTTTGCCCTAATTTAGGAAAAAGCTCAAGAAATCTAGCCAGTAAGGGAGAAAAAGAGACATTCTTCTGTCCCCCTCTTCAGAAGTGTTTGGAACAGTTTGAGAAAAGGAAAGAGGCAGATGGTCTCAAGGAACATTTGAAGGACTCATTCAACACAAATTTATTAGGCACCTACTATATACCCGATACTGCTAGACTGGGGGGATTGAGACAAAACAGAGAGTCCCCGTCTTCAAGGAGCTTACATCCTACCAGTCAGTCAGTCAAGCGTTTATCAAGCTTACTGTGTGCCAGGTGCTATGCCAGATGTAGAACTTCTTAACCATAATAAAAATAATGACAAAAACTCACATTTATATGGTGTTTTCAGGCTTGAAAAGGGCTTTTCACATCTCATGGAGGCAGCTGGTGGCCCAGTGGATAGGGAGCTAGGCCTGGACCCAGGAAGACCTGAGTTCAAATCCAGCCACAGATATGTGACTGTGTGACCCTGAACAAGTCACTGATCCCTCCAATCACCAGTGTGCCCTTCATACATCCTCTGAAATGGCTCTACATGAATCACATGTTTCTTTGGCCATGGACGTGTTGTTTCTCCTCCATTCGAATATGAACTTGAAGGCAGAAAAACTTTGTTTTTAGGGACTGACACATAGTAGGTGCTTAATAAATAATTGTTTGTTCCCTTGAATGCTCTTAGAGGATTAGCAGAAGAATCTGCATGGTTAGCCTGGGGAAGGGCAGGATTAGAAATAACTTGATCCCCGTCTTTGGGATCTTTCTGCTTGATTCTTGGCAGCTGTGTCAAGGCAGACTAATTGATCAGGCATCAAGGAGGCTAAGTGCAGAGAGGGTAGGCTGGGAGTCAGGACGACCTGCCCTACTAAGCATGAGACCTGGGCCAAATCATTTCATCTTTCTGTGCCTCAGTCTCCTGATTTGTAGAATGGGGATAATAATAGCACCCACCTCCCAGGTTGTGGTCCTTGTCAAATGAGATCCTGCCTCTAAAGAGCTCTGCAAACCTTAAGGTGTTCCACAAATGCTATTCTTATTAATCCACCAACAAACATTTATTAAGCCCTTACTTCTTGCTCAGTATGTACATTTCTCAGTTTCAAGAAGCTCCCATTAGCTCATGTACATATCCAGGCATAATCAAACGTTGGAGAGCCAACCAAATGCTCTGTATTAGGACTCCGAAGTAGTGAGCTCCCTGGCCCTGGAGGTAACCAAGTGAGTATACCGGATGTTACAGAGGGGATTCTGTTTTGCCTGGCTTACAGGAGGCATTTAATAAACATTTATTGAATCCAGGAGAGTTTTGAATTTGCTTTGTAGCCTGAGGCTCTAGCATAATGTCTTGTAGAGAATTCATAGGCACTTAACAAAATTCTTAGGGATTGATTGAAGAAGGATGGAAAGCGGCCTGAAGGAAGGCCAGCAGGCAATGGCGACCAGGATCTGGCTAGGGAGATTGAGACAAAAGCCACCTATAAAAGATTCTTAATCAGGTATGTGTTAGTTCACTTCCCCATTCTTATATTTTGTGAACAGGTTAGAAAACAGTCATCATGTGTGACCCAGTCTTAACATGTACGTACAAGAAGTGCATGCTGGAGGAGGGCTAGGCAGCCTTGCTTGGCCCCGGGGTAATCCAAGAAAGCTCCCCAAACAACAAAGCTGTCCAAGCCTTCAAGGATGCCATGGATCTGAGAGCTGTGTGACCCTAAGGTAGTCATTTCCCCACCTCAGCACTTCCATCTAGGGCTAGGAAAATGAAATGGAAGCAGCAGCCAAGTCCCTGTTGGAGCTTGAAGGAAAAGCTCCAAGGAAGGACAATGTGTCATTAGAAGTAACTCAACCCTCTTCCTGTTTCTTTTCCCTTCTGTTAGCGTGTTAGATCTGGGTTCACTTTCTGCCACTTCTAAACCAGTCAGACATGATTTTTCAAAAAGACTTGTTTACTCTCTTTATCCCAGGGCCCATCAGGGCTAGGCTCCCCCAGCCCATAGAATGGACCTCTTGTCAATCCAGAGCCCTAGAAGAGCAAAGTGACTCCCCCAATGTGCCAGGCAGGCTGCCTCGGAGGGCTCTGCTTGCCCACAGATGCCCATGTGTCTCCAGGGTGGAGCAAATGGGGCTGCCCATCCTCAGTCCAGATTGCTCCTTGGGAAGGCAGAGCCTGTGGGACTTCAGAAACAGCCTTTTCTCAGTAGATCAGAGATGGCTCAGATACAGTTACCTAGAAATCCAAAGGTCTCTATGGCAATTTGTTTCTTAACCAATTCCCCCATTAAACCCCAGGTATCTGTAACACCTTGTAAGAACAGACATTTAAAAACAGTTTGAACCAAAGTCAGTTTAAGAGTCCAAGAATCAACAATAGGGACAATGCAATTTTAGGAGACAGCTTGAAACACCTGGGCTTATCCAGGGTCACACAGCTAGCGCCAGAGAGGGGTACAGGGGAGAAACAAACATTTACTAAGGGCTTACTGTGTGCTAGGCATGGTGCTAAGTGCTTTATAAATTATCTCAACCTTGGAGGGTAGGTGCTATTATCATCTCTGTTTTACAGTTGAGGAAACTGAGGCAAAGGACTTGGCCAGGCTCACTCAGCTGGTGTCAAAAGCAATTTTTGAACTAAGGCATTTCTGATCCAGCACTCTGTCCATGCTTTGAGACCAGAGGCAAGTCACTTAATTTCTTGCAACCTCTATTTCCTCATCTGTAAAATGGGGATAATTATATCATCTACTCCACAGGGATGCTGTGATAGCCAGGTAAGCTGACAGGGAGAGCATGTTGCACACTTTAGAGCAGCCGTGTTAGAGCTAGCTTCTGTCTGAAGATGCCTGGACTTCCAGCTCTATTAGGCAGCACATGAGGCACCAGTGAAGGTTCCCAGCGGTATATGAGGCTGCCCAAGAATTGTGAATTTAATCAGTTGATCAGTGAACATGTATTAAGTGCCTGCTGTATGCTAGGCACTGTGCTAAATGCTGGGGTTACAAAAAGAGGTGAAAGAAACTCCCCTCAAAGGGCTCACAGTCCAATGGGGAGAGACAATGTGCAGACAAGTAAGTGCCTCTGAACAATATCCAGGACACAGCAAATAATGGACCAAGGGAAGACACCAGAATTAAGAGGGGTTGGGGAGATTTCCTGAAAAAATTGGCATTTTAATTGAGATTTAAAGGCAGCCAGGTGGCAGAGATGAGGGGGCAGAGCACTACAAGGTTGGGGGCGGGAGCGGGGAGATCCCAAGTTTTGTTTTGGACTCAATAAGTTTGTGACTCGGCTTCCAGTCTGAGGGACAGCCTGAAAGGCAGTTGCAGATGCGAGATTGGAGGTCAGTCAGGGCAGGAGCTGCAGGCTTGAGAATCACCAGCACAGAGGTCATCATTAAAGCCATGGTGGCTGATGAGATCTCCAAGTGGACCAGTGTAGAGGGAGAAGAGAAGAGGCCAGGACAAAACCATGAGGGGAACCTATGGTTAGGGACGGTGATCTGGAGGAGGGTCCAGCAAAGGAGACTGAGAAGGGTCAGTCACAGAGGCCAGAGGAGATCCCAGAGCCAGGGAGGACAAAGAGGGTATCAGGGAGGAGAGAGTGATCAGCACTGGCATGGAGCAGGAAGATTGGGGGAACCATCCTTTTTCTCCCTGAAGGGTTACTGGTTCCTCACTAGCTGCTGATGCCCTGAATGTGGGGCACTGTCCTGGGGAAGAGGGAGCTGGTCAGGCCTTCTTGGCAAGAGACCACCAAAAGCTGCTAGGTACTGAATTAGGCAGCTACAGGAAGTCACCAAGCATCAATTGGAACCTAATTAAGATGTTGAAAGCACATAGGGAAAAAAAAGGGAAGTTTTGAAGAGAAAGCTGGGCAGCTTTTGAAAGCATTTTGTGATGAGGCCAGATAAATGACCCCAGATTTCTGTTTCCTGTAGGGTTCTAGAACCTTCTCATGGAAAGGATATTCTGAATTTGGTTTGTGAGTCAAGTCCTATCAAACCAAGTCAATGGGAATTTATTAAATGCCTACTCTGGGCCATACACTGTGCTGAGTGCTGGGGATGCAAAGAGACCAAAAGACAGTCCCTGCCCTCAAGGAGCCCCCAGTCTAATGGGAGAGACGCCATGAAAATAACTAAGTATAGACAAGCTACAGGCATAATAAATTGGAGATAATCCACAGAGGGACGGCAATAGCACTGAAGGGATCAAGAAAGCCTTCTCTAAGAAGATGCTTTCCAGTCCAACATCTCCAGTTGTGTATTGGACTTCACCAGGGCATGTGATAGACATCAAACTCACTATGTCTAAAGTGGAATGTACAGTCTACACACACACACACACACACACACACACACACACACACACTCCTCTTTTGAACTTCTCTCTCATTGTTCAGGTGCCACTGTCTTTCTAGTTACCCAAATGGCAACCCCATTCTTCATTCTTCCCTACTCCTTCCATATCCAGGACTGTGTTGATAAATTTTTAACAACTGACTCTAATGGGCAGAGTGGGGCGGGGCGGGGAATGTATGCCAACACAGTTTTAGGTTCAGTCAACATTATTTTTGACATTTTCTCCATCACTTCTAGACAATCAACAAAACAATAACTTAAACCCTAATTTGTGGTGTTTGCTGATTTCCAATTTATAAATGACTCACTGAAAATTTAGCAGCCAGCTCTCATGAGCCAGCGTGAGCTGGCTCCAGCACACCCTACTCCATGTCTAATCAATTACCAATGATTTTGAGTTCTACCTCCACACCACATTCTCTTCTCTCCACTCCTGTAACTATTCCTCTAGTACAGGGCTTTGCCATCTCTTGTCTAAAGTATTACAATAGCTTCCTAATTGGTTGCTCTGTTTTCAGCCTCTCCCCTTCCAATCCATTCTCCCACTCAGCTACCAAATTAATACTACTAAAACACAGAACTAGCCACATCATTCCCCTGTTCAAAAAGCTGCATTTGCTCCCAGTTTCCTCTAGGATAAAATACAAATTCCCCACTTGACTTTTGATAAACTTATTCTAGCCTGCCTTTGGAGACTGGTTCCTGTATTGTGCATTCTATGATACAGCCATACTGGACTCCTTAGCATTCCTCTACAAGATATGTTATTTCCCACCTCTTTGCTTTTGTACAGGCTGTCTTTCATACCTGGAATGGGCTCCCTCATTACCTCTGTGTCTTGTGACCCCTCCTTTCAAGCTCAGCTTGGGTACCGCCCCCAAGGACAGGCCCTCTATGATTTGTCCAGTTATTAATACTCTCTCTCCTCATCCCAAAGTGATTTTTAAAATTTAACTTGTATCTACTTTTATGTATACATGTATTCCTCATTCAGCAAATAGAATGTAAGCTCCTGGAGGGCAGGGACTCTGGTGCTTTTCTTTGTATCCCCAATATCTAACATTCACTAGAGGCTTAATGAATGCTTCTTGATTGAGTGATTATTAATTGAACAAGGGCAAAGGACAGCTTAGTTTTTTCTTTATATTCCCAGTGCCTAGCACAGTGCTTTGTACACAGTAGGAGCTTAACAGATGTTGGTTGAAATGAAACAAATCGAATTGACTGAGAATCATGTCATGAAAGTTTAGTTGAAGAAACTGGTAACCTGGAGGTGAGAAAACACGATGGCTGCCTTCAGTCAACCATCTTTCATTTATTGTGTGTGTGTGTGTGTGTGTGTGTGTGTGTGTGTGTGTGTGTGTATTTTCATTGTCATTGGCTGCCTGTCTCCAGTCAGTTGACTAGGCAGAGAGGCAGCATTCCTTCACCCAGGCTGCCATTGGCTGGACACTTGATCCTCCTCTGCCTGGATCAGTCCAAAATGCTGAGAGACAGAAGCTTAAGGAGATTTAAAGTCAAGGAGGAGAAAGGGCAGTTTTTGGACGGTGGGGTGGATGTCTTTGAAGGGGTGGGTGCAGAAGGGCTCAGTTGCTGAAGGGCAGCCTGAGAGCTTTCGAGTCCTGGGTCCAATGGGCCAAGCACCATGCCCTCCTCAGAGTACACTCCGAGCCCCCACCCTCACTCCCCAGCACATTTTCCAAAAGCAGCAGGAGGAGGGAGACTGGGGGGAGCTGGTTGCCCATGTGCTGGAGGGGCTCTCCTTTCTAAAACAACAAGGAACTGGACAATTGGAAAGTGATGACAGGTAGAGTAAGAAATCATTAGCCATGACGTCCAGAAAGCAGACACCTTTTCATTAGTGATGGATGCCGTTCCAATGGCAGCATCCCTGATGCTTCTTCAGTAATACAAAGATGGGTCTGTGGAATGAATGCCAGAGGTGGGGTGGAGGAAGGGAAGAGGGAGAGACCCTGAGAGATCATCAAGCCCAGCCTGCACATTTTACAGAAAAGGAAACTGAGGCCCAGGGCTATTAAATGGCTAAAGATCATAGGAGCAGATTCTGAGCTGGATGGGGCCTTTGAAGTCGCCTAGCCCAGTTTTACATATGGAGAAACTGAGGCTTGACTGACTTGGGATCAGAAGAGCTTTGATTTGGAGCTGGATTTGGAAGGGTGCTTAAAGGTTATCTGGTCTATTTCCCTCATTTGACACAAGGAAAGAATCCATTGACTCGCCCGAGGTCAAACGGGTGGTGAATAGGTGAGCCAAAATTTGAACGCTTCCACCCACAAATTCTATGCTCTTTTTCCTGTACTTCTTTCCACTGGACCATCTGTCTAAGCTGGTAACAGACCCAAGTCATAGACATCCAATTATGGCCAGAAGTCTTGAAATTTCCCCAGGCTGTTCCCAACAGGTAGACTGGGTGCCTCAGATTTTAGCAGAGGTCTTTAAAACCCTTTAATGTCTTCTCCAGACAGCTGCCCAGACGGCTTCCTGAAACCCTAGCTCAATCTGAGTCAACAGCATGAGAGGGCAGCTGCAGTATTGAGGACCAGGAAGGGAATAATCCCTCAGTGCTCTGTCCTGCTCAGACCACTTCTGGGAGATTGTGTTCAGGTCTTGGCATCAAGTTTTAGGAAGGACGCTCATAAGTTGGACAGTGTCCAGAGGAGGGAGAGCTAGGATGTTAAAGAGTGTCCAGCTAGGAACATTTAGGCTGGAGAAGAGAAAACAGAGGGGGATCGTGATAGCTGTGTTTAAATACATGAAAAACTCATCACAGGGAAAAGATATTCAGCTTCTTCTGCATGGCCCTAGGGGGCAGACCCCAGAGCTCTGGGTGAAGGTTCAAAGAGGAAAATTTAGACTTGATGTCTTAAGGAAAAAAAAAACTTCCAATAATTAGAGCTGTCCAGAAGTAGAAGGAGCTGCCTCTGTGGGTGATGGGGTAGAGGTTAGGTGACCATTTGTCATCCATGTCATGTCATCCATGAGGATTATTCTTCAATATGGATTGGAATAGATTCACGTCTAGGTTCTTTCCAACCCAAGATTCTGTTTCTGTGATCATCATAGACTCCTGGTGTAGACTTCTTGTCTTATTGCCTTGATCCTCCTCTTGTAGAGGACAGAGATCATGCCTCCTGTGGTGGCTGATTCCATAGACAGATGATCTCCAAAGCCCATCTCCCACTCTGAGATTCTGGTCTTCCCACCCCACTCTTGAATTGGGATTCTCATTGTCCTTGTTCATGCTATTTCCTTTGCTGAAAGCATGCTCTCTCCTCCTCATTTGTCCATATTCTTCTATTTTTCAAGGCTAAGCCATGCCTATCAAATCTTGACTTACTCCACGTTTGATTCGCTCTTAATTGAAATTAGAAACTGTATCGTCTATAATCTTTATGTTAATTATGAACACCCTTCTTTGCCTTTTTTTCATGGCTAAGTCTTTGGTCTCAAAAAAGGTGACCCTTTCTTGACAGACAGGGCTCATTGAGAAACACTGAGAGTGTAGAGAATAAAGAAACCTCTGTTTGAATACCACCTCATTCATTTACTAGCTGTGTCTCCCTGGACATGGAGCAGAGCAGGCACCAAGCCCCTGGGTGGACCCCCTTGTGGTAAAACCGTGGGAGACCATAGACAAAGGCCCCAGGATAAGTTCCAATCTGCATCCTTAGAGAGAACATCCAGATGCCTGAGGTCTCAAGGGGACAATGGTGAGGGGCAAACCACTTTGTCTCTCTGAGAAGCCCAGAGAGCCAAATGAGCACTTTGCACATCTTGAGGTGCTGGGTAAACATGAACTGTTGCTATCATAGGGCATGTGGAGCAGCCTTCAGCATTCCCCTGGAAAATGTCAGCTCCTCCCTGGCTAAGCCACTCAAGTAGCTTCATCTGTACAAAAACACGGCCAGCTCTGCCAGCCTACCCTCCCCCTTTTTTAGCTGGGAAAGTGAAGCCAAATAAGGCAAGGAGATTGGTGTCTTTGCAGGCAATTAGAAGCCAGCCTGTGGTCCAGTTTGCCCTAGTTCTACATTATGTTGTGTGCTGTCCAGTAAGAACCTGAGAAGCAGCTGTCAGGAATAACCTGTAAGACACCCGACTGAGTACAAGAATGAAATCTCATGGATTATTTCTTTTTAAATCTCTTCTCACCTGCTAAAATATAGACGTGTGTGTCTGATGCATGTGTGTGTGTGTGTGTGTGTGTATGTGTGTGTGTGTGTGTGTCCCAAATCCCACTTCAGACCCTTACTAGCTGGGTAACTAGATAAACCACACTTTCCTGTGCCCCAGTTTCCTCATCTGTAAAACAAGAGAGGTTGGACCCACTGATCTCTAACGTCTCTTTCAGCTCCAGAGCCTGATCCTGTGTCCCCCTCCCACTTAGGTGTGCACTCAGCTCCCAGGTCACAGCTCTGTCTTTACCACCTGCCCCCCTCTGTTTCAGTTCCTCATCTCCTGCCTTCATCGAGTCCCACACGACCTTAAGCTTGGATCCCCTCTCTGTTCTCTGCTGGCCAGGCTGTAAACCAATCCTGGTGCCTCTTTCCTAATATGTTGGAGATCAGTCTCCATTGTCCCTGTGCTAATGACCAAATTTCTGGTCTAGAGGTTGCTTGTTTGATGCCTGCACCACCACAGCTGGATCCCTACTGTCCTTCACCCCCTTCCCCTTTTATTTATGATTTATTTGTATAATTTCTCATGAAGCACCTGCTACATGCAACTTGCTCTGCTTGTTTGGGCAAAGGGGGAAGGAAACATAAGTCAGAACACCTGCCCTCAGGGCATTTACTTTCTACTGGGGATAGGCTATGTACAAAGCTAAATAGAATACAAATCCAGATAAGGCAGCTAAATGGCGCTAGAGAGGACAGAGCATTGGGCTTGAGCCAGGAAAACCTGAGTTTGAATCCTGCCTTAGACACTTAGTGGTTGTGTGATCCTGAGCTAATCACCTAACCTCTCTGAGCCTCATTTCCTTCATCTGTAAAAATGGAATAAAAAGGAATACTACAATCTGTCTCACGAGGGTTGTTGTAATCATCAACTGAACAAAACACACACAGAAGTTATGAATAGGATCTATTTTTGTTGTTGATGATGCTGATGGCCCTGTCCCAGGGCTCTGACCTTTCAACATCTTTAAAATAATTAAACAAATTAATAAAACAATTATTTAAATTTCAAATAAGTTATTAAATATTTCCCTGGAGCTAGGTAGTGGGGATAATAAGATTATGAATTTAGTGGTGGAAGGACCTTAGATCCCCTCTTATCAGCACCCTCCCCACATACACACACATTTCACAGATAAGGAGCCAACACCTAGAGAAGAGAGATAACTTGTTCAAGATCATCTTCATCCAAGGGAAGATTTGAACTCAGATCTCCCATTCTAAATTCAGGGCTTTTGCCACTGGTCCATTTTATTTTCTTCCCATAGTCTATTCATTAGGAAAGGGAAATGGGAACAAGGAAAGGAAAACCAGCTCAAAAGGGTCCTGGGGGGCTGGGGTTGCATTTCTGCCAATGTGCCAAGGGCCTGCTGGGTAGAAGATGCCTAAAATTTCTCATGGAGGCCCCTGTGCCCGGCTGCACCATTAACAATCCCCTTGGGCTCTTTATTCCCATGCTGTAATAACAGCTTCTGAAGTTTGAGTTTTGGGTTTAATGGAATTTATGAGCTGGATCTTTTCCAAAGCTAAGTGGCCATCACATGTGCATCATGCCCCTCCCCTCTCCCATTCCTAAATCTACGCTTGTGTCTTACTCTGTAGCCTCCTTACAGAAAGGGGGGATCTTGGGCCCCACAGACTGTGGCTGGTCCAGCCGAGCTGAGAAGGTTTTGAGGTACTCAGGGATGGTGCAGACGTGGCCCCAGGAGTAGCTGAGTTATGCTCAGGGGGGAAAGGAAAGGGATCTTAAAGCACCTACTATGCCCCAGGCACAATTCCTTACTATTATTATTATCTCATTTGGTCCTCACAATAACCCTTTGAGGTAGATATGTTATCATCCCCATTTCACAGATGAAAAAACTGAGGCAAACGGGGTTAAGTCCATTAAGTGTCTGAGTCTGGATTTGAACTTGGGTCTTCCTGAATTTTTCTGAAGGGCAGTAATTTTTTTTTTTTATCACAATGACCCTTTCTATCTACAGAGTTCAAAAGAGGAGTGATGATGGGATGGGAATAGAATGCTCATGCCAAGAAACTGAGAGAGGTGAGGGGCACAATGTGCCAGGAGGGAGGGAGGTTTAACCCTGCACCCCACCCACACACTAAGACACTAACCACATGTCCCTGTGCAAGTCACTTGATGTCTGGAGGGCCTATCTCCCTGGTCTGGAAGACAAGACAGTTGTACTGTGGACTTGGAGATTCCTTCCAACCTTCCCTCTATGAGCTATGAAGCCACATTCCTAGCAGAATGTGAGCTCCTTGAGGGCAAAGACTGTTCCTTTTGTATTTCTCTCCCCACTGCCTAGCATGATGCATGACCCCAAAGTCGTGATTAATAAATGTTTATGGGTGGGGCTTTGGAATATTGACCCAGCATTCCAGAACATGACTGGTATCTTTGGATGGTCTCAGGGCATTGCTGATGGCCTGTTCTCACTCCTTACCACCCACACCTCTTAGCTGACGCACTGAATGGAGATACACCTTCAGTCAGGAAGACCTGAGTTCAAATCTAGACTAGCTGTGTGACCCTGGGCCAGTCACTTCACTGCTGTGAAGTGTTGTTATCTGTAAAATGGGGATAGTAATAGCACCTCCCTCTCAGGGTTGTTCTAAGGATTCATTGAGATAACATTTGTAAAATGCTAGCTGTGTGACCCTGGGCAAGTCACTTCACTCTGCCTCAGTTTACTCATCTGTAAAATGGGCTGGAGAAGGAAATGGTAAACTATTCCAGTTTCTTTGCCAACAAAACCCCAGATGAGGTCACAGAGAGTTGGACACAATTGAAATGACTTAACAACAACAACAAACAACAAAATGGGGCCTCTAATAATAACAATAATTTATTAATAGCTGCATTTACAGAACACTCTGAGATCTACAGTGCTGGAGCTGACTCCTGCATGCTCCTGGATCTAGTCCTTATCCCAATTCCTCCCCCTGTGTGCCAGGCACTGTTCTGGACACTAGCACCTAAGGGAACAGATACAAACCAAAGGGTGCCAGCCAGGCCCTCAAGAAGATTCCCCTTGACACCCTCTTCCTTTTCTCTGCCCTTCAGTGCTCTCCCTTTGTCTCTCTCCCACATTCTACATCCTCTTCTTCTTTTTTCTTCTCTCTCTCTCTCTCTCTGTCTCTCTGTCTCTCTCTCTCTCTCTTGCTTTTTGGAGGGGGAAAGGCTGGGCAATTGGGGTTAAGTGACTTGCCCAAGGTCACACAGCTAGTGAGTGTTAAGTGTCTGTGGCGGGATTTGAACTCATGTCCTCCAGACTCCAGGGCCATGCTCTATTCACTGCACCACATAGCCGCGCCCCCTTCTTTCCTCCTTTTATCCTATTTCTTCCCCAGCCCTTATAGACACTGCTTAGTGACTGGTGAGATGAAGAGTCAAAAGTTTGCCTCAGCTAAGGCATTCACAGGAGTCCCAACACACACTGGTGCCTAATGGAAAGGAGGTGAACTGCATCAGCTCAGAGGAAAGAATTCCAAAGGCTACAAAAACTCTGTGCGCGCACACTCACATGCCTCTTTCTCTTACATCCCAAATTCTGGACCAACGGTGCTTGAAAATAGCTTGTCAAACAAAGCCCGAGCGCTAGGACTTTCCTGACATTTTCATAACTATGAGCATATGATTTGCAGTTCATATTGAATAACGATGTAAGAGATCTGCCAAGAAAGATCCCGATACTATTTCCAGGGCTATTTTCTAAGCAGTTACAGCTGCCCGGCGCCCCAGAGCGGGAACCCAGTTAGACAGCCATGTTCCATGGATCCCCTGCTTGCAAAATTTGTATTGAGTTACTAGGAGTTGTTCCTAATGGGGCAGGGGAGCTATTTTCCTGGAAAGCATGTGAAATGAATAAATCAGAGACTTTAACCAGCCTCTAATGGAAAAATTTGTCAATATTTAAATCAAATGTGTGAACGCTAAATGTTTTTACGTGTGTTTTCGGCAGTGATCCCCTTGGGCTTCCCAAGCTTGGAGAAAGTGATCAATGCCCTGCGAAACTTTCTCCCAGTGACAAAAAAAAAAAAAAAAAAAGCTGAGAACAGTCACCTGACTCTGAGCTTGCCAAGAGGTTAATTGCCAAAGAGATGTATTTTATGCCGGACCCAAATCTGTCGTATCCATGGGAATGTCTCACTTGTACGAGGAGGAAACATGTGCCCTCTCTCACCAGGGATGTTTATGTTTCTCCACGAACCTGCCTTTTTCAGCATTAAAACATTCCAACTGGAAATGACTACAAAGCCGGGAGCTAATAGGTTAGGGGTGTTTGGTCATGCTTACAATAACACATTGAAGGAATCTGATGCATCTCCATCGAGGGGCGGCCCTTACACAGTGGAACTTTGGACTTGGGTGGGGTTTTCTTTGGGAAAGACTTTCTTTTCACATCCAGGGAAGAGTGTGTGTGTGTGTGTGTGTGTGTGTGTGTGTGTGTGTGTGTGTGTGTGTGTGTGTGTGTGTACTCTAGTGAGCAGGGAGGAAGGAAAGGGTCTTAAGCCCATTTTTCACGAAGACTAGTTAAAGGAACTGAAGTTTTAGTCTTTCTTCCTTCTCCTCTACTCCCACTTTTACAGATGAGAAATCTGACATTGGATTTGGTCCACCAAACTAAAGCTAACTAACCCTGGTTTTTGTTTGTTTCTTGCTTGGTTTCAGTTTTTTTTTTTTTTTTTTGAGGAAGAAAGCTATTTGTGCTTCAGAAATGTGAATCCTATCTAATAATGCTTCCCTTGGGAAATTGTGTGATCTGTGTCAATCAGTCAATCAACAAACACTCATTCTAGGCACTGTTCTCAGGGCTGGAGGTTCAAAGATTGAAGTGAAACAATTCCTACCTCCCTCAGGGAGGTTCCATTCTGTGTCTGTTACTTTCCAGGAAGCTAGAAGGTGAAGTAGGGCAAATACTGAGCCTGAAGTTGGGAAACCTGCACTCAAATCTGACCTCAGACACTGACCAGCTGTATGACCCTGGGCAAGTCTCCAAACTTCTCCATTCCTCAGTTTTCTCAACTGTAAAATCGGCACAATAGGCTCCCCCCCCCCTCCCAGTGCGGTTGTGAGGATCAGATGAGATTGTGTTTGTGAAGTGCCCCCAAAGCTTCAGGTGCTGAGGAAATGCTAACACTTACTGAGAGGAAGCATTAGAATCGATAGCAGCAGCCAGCCTCCAAATCAGAAAGACTGGAGACAGGGACCTGTCTCCAACACCTACGAGCTCTAAGGTTTGGAAGGAAGCTGTGATCTGAGAAACCACAAAGTGGGCGAGCGGAACAACAGAACAGTCCATGGACATGCCCTGTCCCGGATAAAGGTGCTGTGACCTGATTATAGCTGTGAGAGCAAAGGCGGTGTTGGCAGGGGTGCTGGAATGGAGGCTGGAGAAACGGAACTTCTAGAATTCTGGTCCAGTTGAACTCCCTTCTTCTCTTTGTCCAGTGGACAAAAATTCCTTTAGAAGGAATTTCGAGTCTTTGGCTAGGAAAGGGTCCTTGTTTGGACAGCACTAGAGTGCACTAAGGATTGCTATGATGATGACCCTGAGGGTCATAGAGCATATTAACATTTAGAGCACTTAGCATATAGGCTTATATTTGATTGTCATCGTTATCAGTCTATATGGAGTTTGAAGGTTTGCGTTGCTTTGTAAAAATGATTTCATTTGAGCTTCACAAGACTATGAAGTAGGTGCTGTTATCATCTCCACTTCAGAAAATGAGAAACTGAGGCTGACAGGAAAAGTGACTTGCCCAGGGTGACATGGTTCAGTCCATGTCTGAGGAAGGATTTGATCTCAAGTCTTCCTTATTCTAAGTCTGGTGCTCCATCCTCCATGCCATCTACCTGCCTTGTTTTGATCCTTAAAATAATCGGAGGCAAGTTTAGTACAATTAAGCTTATCTGCCCTTCCTTCTTTTCCTACCTAGTCTCTGTAATTGCAAGGGGATAGCCCAGTGAGGAAATTCCCTTTATCAATGAAGATCAGCATCTGATCTGTAACTTTGAGACCTTCTTAGGACACTGAAGATGAAATTACCCAGGGTTATGTAGTCAGTAGGTGTTGGAGACAGGAGGGAGGGATAGAGAGGGGGAGAGAGAGAAAGGAGAGAGAGAGAGAGAGAGAGAGAGAGAGAGAGAGAGAGAGAGAGAGAGAGAATGCAGTTTCTCAACAACGAAGGCATCTATGCTTACTTCAGGGCCCCCTTCCTCACTGACCCAGCCCACCAACCCTCACCTTCACTCCCCTCCAGTACTATCTTGACAGCTATTGAAGACATGACCTCAGTTCCATTGACTAAAGTGCCTGGAAAACCTCTTCTCCCTTCAGTCCTTCCCCCACCCCCCCATTTTAGGCACTGCTGGAAGGCCCTGTCCTTGGCCCTTGGCACCTGCCATTTTGGTTTTTCTCTTTTAAACTTCTAATTCATTCACTCACTCACTCATGCAGCCTGTGCTCCCTCAGGCAGCCTTGCTCTTCTCACCAGCACATTATTTCTCAGGCTGTTTGCACAGACTTCCCTCCCTTCAAACCTTATATTTTTCTACAGAAGCCCCTTAAATGTCTGCCCCTCTTTGCCCCAGTGCCAGCTACCGACCTCAGAGATCATTGGTCTTTCTGAGATGTGCATTCAATGCTTCATAACACAGACCTACAATTTAAAGCAATTCCCATAGGCATTTGTTGACCCTTTTTCAGTATGTGGGGCTCCATTTTTAACGGGGTCACCCTGGTCAAAAGTTGGGAGGAGGGGTGCATTTTAAGGAGAAGAGAGGCAATTCTCAGACCTCATTGACAGAAGAGGAAGGGAAGCCAGGCTGAGAAGACCAAGGCAGTGGGCCGCATGGGTCATTGGTGCCAGACCGGCCCTGGACCCACGGTTACTGGGGTTTAAGCCCAGGTGACTATGGACAAGTTACTTCATTTCTTGGTCCGTAAAATGAGGGCTTGAACTCAGTGATTTCTAAGGTCTCTCCCATCTCTCAATCCTACAATTAAGAACAACATTTCACTATTATTAATTAGTATAAAGATGAAAACAGAAGGCTGCAGTGGATATACCAAACCCCATCTCACCACTGCTCTGTGACTCAGTGTCCTCATCTGTAAAATTAAGAAATTAACTAGGTGGCCTTGAAGGCATCTTCTAGCTCTAAATCCACGAGCCTGTGATGGTGGATGTTGAGGTAACACAGTGGACCCAAGTTAAGAGCTCTCATCTACTTATTAGCTGTATGACCTTGGGTAAGTCATTGACATATCTCTGCCTCATCTGTGAAATGGGCATAATAATAGCACTGACTTCCCAGGGTCATTGTAAGGATCCAATGAGATAATATTTGTGAACCTTAAAACACTATCAATATCTGTATCCATATGTGTGGATATGTACATATATGTTTGTGTGTTCATAACCTTGCAAGAGGCTATGGAAGAAGAGGGTGCTCACAAGCAGCTGGCTTTCCTCATAAATACAAGCTCACATTTATTATACAAACTTCCCTTCTATTTGATCCTCAAAGCAGCTCTGTGCAGGGAACGCTCTCACTATTCCCATTTGACATATGTAGAAACTAAGGTCCCGAGGCCCCTGGATCTTGAACTAGAGTCTTCCAGGCCAAGACCTTTATTTTCCAAATTAAACACCAAATGAGCCCCAGGAGAAGACATCTGTGTTACTTACACAAGTGTAAATATAAGAGACAGGTTTTGATCCTGGGTTGCCTGGGTCTGGGGCCAGTCCTCCAGTTTACAGGACTTGCCCAGGGTCTAACAAATGCCTGAGGTGAGACCCGAGCCTCTGTCTTCCCAAGTCCAAGTCCTGGACTCTACCCATTCTGCAAGACAGCCTCAATTAGCAACTGGAGCATCTTAGGTGAGATAAAGAATCATGGGGAGTGTGGGCAAGGTGCTGACAGTCTGACCCTACATTGGCATTGAGAATTGTGGGGTCCAAAAGCCTGGGTCAGGGTCTTTTCCATGAGATCCTATATTTGAATGCTAAAGCCCTGCCCACCCAGCTTCACCCTTCCTTGCCAGCTTGACTCTCCACTACCCACTCCAGGCCAGCCAGTCTAATTATTTCTCATACAAGTCTCTCTTTCCCCCTTGACTGTCTTTGCCCTGACTGACCGCCCCACCTCAGTCTACCTCGTAGAATTCCTATTTTCCTGCAGGGCCCAGCTCAAGAACACCTTCCACATGAGGCCTTTCCTTCCCACCCACCCACCATCATGTGGGCTAGAACTTGCCATGTCCTTGTGGCTTCTCCCAGATAGCCTGTAAGCTGCTTGAGAGCAGGAGTTTTCTGTCCTCTATGACTAGTACAGAACTTGGCATAGAGTAGATCCTTAAGGCATGCTTGTCGATTGGCTAACTCCACCAAATAGCCAGGTAATTGCCCATCACCCTGGCAATCCCAGATGGATCCAGAACAACAGAGGCGTTTCTTCTAAGCCCTATCCCCATCCCAGCCTCCAGTCCTAGGAACCTCACAAAATCAAGGGCGACAACACCACCCTTTGTTTTTATTAGAAATCTTCGGCATTTTTGCAAACCCAAGATGAGTGCTGGCCTATAATTTCAAGTATGTGTTTAAACAGAAATAAAAATATATTGCATGCATCATTTTCCCTGAAATTGCCCTTGTGAGACGTAGCCTGGAGAATTTCCATGCCTCCCCCGAGTGAAATGCAAGTCCTGTATTTCCAAAACACTGCCATGAGGCGCAGCCAGTCCCTTCCCCTGTTCTCCACCAGCTCCACACAGGCGGCTATTTTGTGCTGGCCTGGAAAGTATGACGGTTCATTATTCATCTGTTTGTTGGGGTGGCCGGCGGCCAAAGGGCTGGTGGGGGGTGGGGAGGGGGCACGGCGCTGAAATGGAATTTCAGTTTTTAAAAAGGCAAGGAGAGGGGGGCTGCAGAGGAGAGTAAACAATGGGGTGCTTTTGAAAAATACAGATCAGTGTAATAGTTAGCTAATCACAGTGCCTGTCCATTCAGTGGATGTGTCAGCTGTATGAACAGGTGACATCACACTCTCACACATATGTAAATGCATGAACATGTATATGGCCACATACACATACATAATACATACATACACACGTACATGCATGCATCAATACAGAGCCAGGATTCTTTCTACTGTGCCAAGCTACATCCCATAATTGGGAAAAGTAGGTGATGTAAAAACAAAACAAAACAAAATCACTGAAGATGGACTGGACCAGAATTATCTCCAAAGAAGTGGGAATAAATACTTTCCACAGAAGGCAGTGGAGAGGGAAATGGTCAGTGTGTACAGCTACAGCATGGGACCAGTGAGGAGACTCCAAGAAGAGGAAGGCCAGACAGACGACAGATAGCAAGAATGAAGGATGACAGGTCAAGAGCCAGCATCTTTGCTGAAGCCCCTACAGTGGCAGGAAGGCCTTCAGCCAGGAATTGGTTGGTGGTTGTCCTTTGTTCTTGAAGAGGTCCAAAATGACATCACTATACCCAAGTCAAGCTACAGCATGTCCACCTGTGGCTGGTCAGATTGATATGAGCTTGGGAGGCTCGACCCCAAGTTAGGCTCAAATAGTCCATAGGAACATTTGGGATGGAATCTGTAAATTTGGTCATCTCGAATTTCTTCTGAACTTCTTCAATTTTGCTTTGCTCATAGAGCCCAGCACCTTCTCTGATGTGGGCACACCATGCTAGGTGGTCCTGTGCCCGGGTCTTTCAAGTCACACAAATTAGTTCCAAAGTTCTTAAGAGAGAAACACCAGGAACTCTTACCACTGGGAAGGTCCTGGCACCAGCCTCCCTACTTCCTAGTTGGTGCCCTCTTCTGCACCCCCAAGGTCCAACCAGTAAGTGTCTCCAGAGCATATTTTGATGTACATCTGGCAGTCCAGTAGGATTCCACTCATGCATGTAGCATCATTTGTTTGACCATTCCCCCACTGATGGGCACACATTTTTGTTTTCAATTCTTTACCAAAATAAAAAGTACTGTCATAAATATATTTTCATACATATGAGTCTTTTCCCCTCTGGGTTTGTTTTGTTGTTGTTGGGTTTTTGTTATTTGCTTATTTTTTATCACTTTAGGTTTGTTGGCCCACTGGTTGCCTTCCTGGGTCAAATGGAACTGTTGGGCCTTAATTTCAAATTGTATTCCAGAATGGATGGCACAGTTTCTAATTCCTTGAACTCATATTTCACAGTCCGTCTCTGTCCCTTGCATAGCCCCAATGCTGGAGAGGCTCTGGCCATTCCCTTCCAGATTTCTCTGGTTTCCTTCAAGACTCTGTTCAATGTGGCTAGTGTGGAATTTCTTTTTGTGCAGCTAGACATATCTGTAGTAGGCTTTTGTTTCTGTTGCCTCCTTAATGGGTGGGGAAAGGGTAGAACTTGGAACTGAAAATCAGGTTGAATGGAATTAAAGACTCAGCTCCACCCCCCACTTCTTCAGTACCCTTATCCATCCCTCCCTCCACTTCCTAGTGCCTTCCCCTCTCATACACTTTTCATATATCTATCAATGTGTGTGTGTGTCTCACTGAGCTAGACTATAGGCTTCATGAGGGCAGACTCAGTTTCAATTGTTTACTTAGTATCTTAAACCCAGCGGGTGTCTGGCACAAATAGCTACTTCATAAACACTGGCTCTTTTTATGTGAATGTAATCTTTCTTTGTATCCCAATACTTGGCACAGTGCCTGGCATATAGGCACTGCTCACTAAATGCTTGGGGTCTAACTAACCAATTGACTGAAGGAACTTTCCCAAGGTCACAAAGCCGCAAATTTGCCCCCTGAACTGCTCTGGGGTCCAGCCCTCAGCAGAAGAAGATAGTATATCAGGTTTGCCCTCAGTGTCCACAGCCCTTTTCTTGGGCTTCTCCATCTTCCTACCAGTACCTAATCTCCCATCCTATCCAACAAACATTTGAGTGTGTAATTCCTTCCAGGAGTATTGGCATTTTAAAAGAGCAAGTGTGGGGGGCTGAGGCATGGGGTGGGATGGGGAGCTGACAGTGCTTCTTAAATCTTGGCAGGGAAGAAAGCTGGGAATTAAGAGGTTCATTGGTTCAGAGACGGAAGGGAACTCAGAGGCCATTGAGTCTAACTTCCTAATTTACAAACAAGGAAACTGAGCCCCAGGGAGGGGATGGGGGGCGTTGTCTGATACACACCAAGGCAGGATTAGCACATAGGATCATCATTCTAACACTGGACAGCACCTCAGAGACCATCTTGTCCAACCCCTCATTTTACAGATGAGGGAACTGAGACCCATTATTTTCCCACAGTCAGACAGATCAGATGAAAGCAGGATTTGAGCCCAGGTCATCTAATTTCCAAAGTCATCTAATTTCCATCTAATTTCTTATCTGTGATCATTCCCAATGCTTAACACAATCCCTGGGACATACAAAGCACTTTATAAATGCTACTCAACTGACTATATCAGATTTCCTTAATCCTTCCTGTGGTAGCCCTCTAATGTCTCTGTGTATGAAATGACCTTGTTATACCCACTCTGCCTGCCTATCTCATAGAATTCTGGGATAAGGAGAAAGCTGGAGACTTGAGTTCAAATCCTAGGACTAACATTGAATGACTCAGGGACTTTGGTTCAGTTTCATCTTCCTCAGCTAAAATCTGTGCCACAATACGAAGGCAACTGGGCAGCACCATGGATAGAACCCTGGACCTGGAGTCAGGAAGATCTGGGTGCAAATGTTGCACCAGATTCTTATTAGCTGTGTGAGCCTGGGCAAGTCACCTAGCTTTTCTCAACCTTTGTTTTCTCACCTGTCAGTTAGTGTGTTGGTCCCTTCCAGCTCTAAATCTGTGATCCTACAATGCGGAAGGTAGAGCCTTGTTTCCTATTTTTCTTTGCATCCTAAAGCTCTCCAACGTTTCTACTGATCTCTAAGGTCTGCAAAGCTCCTTGCTCGTAGTAAACCCTCGAGGGAGGTCATGTAAGCATCAGCATTCTTATTTGACAGATGAGGAACCAAGGTGCAACTCATGCTCCTTTGTACCACAGTGGGCCAATGGGGCTACCGATTTGTATTCTGAACGCATGGATTCATTTCCTAGCTCTGATATTTAAACTCAGGGTGACTCTGGACATGTCACTGACCTCCTTTTCGACAGCGCTGCTTTATCTGTATGATGAGGAGGCGAGGCTAGATCTCCATTTCCAGAGTTCCATGCTTCTATAGCAGCACTCACCGGGGAGGGCACCTGGGAGCCCAGAATTACCTTCTCTTTCTTTGTATATACACACCTTGTCCAGTATTCACTTTCACTCATGTGATTCCCTTAGGAGGCAATATGTTAGACAAAGTACTGGCTTTGGAGTCAGAGGTCCTGAGTTCAAATCCTAGCTCTGATGTGTAACTAATTATGTGGCTCAGGTCAAGACAGTTTCCCCCTCTCTAAAGGGAGGGAGCTGTACCTAGTTGTCTCTAAGGAAGGTCTCTTCCAGCCCTAAATCTCTGCAGTCCTCTGATCTGAATACAGTCCTACAGCTGCCGCCAAGGGGCCACATGCTTCCTTCAGCCATAGCACCTACTTCGAAATTTGTTCCTTCCTCTTCCTACCCCCACCTCTAATCTAGAGAGCTTGGCAGACGGAGGAGAGCCAAGAATGCCAGTGACTGAGTAATCTTCATGAAAAACAAGGCCTCCTATCACAAAGCACCCTTGATTTGGATGTGATGGGGAGGCTGATGGCACGTGCCAGGGCCATATATGGTGATGGATGGCTCTCTGGGCTCGGCTCACTTCCCGCTTTCTGAATATACTTTTATTCTCCTTCAGGCAGCATCTAATGGATCTCCACTGGACTGGCTCTGGCACTTCTGTCATCCCCACTATTTATGTTTTCTATCTTGCCAAATGTGCATGTTGGCGACAGTGAAGTGGGAGGAAGGGTGTCCTTGAGAAAAAGATTTCAGAGCTGGGGCAAATCGTCTCAGTGATTCATACTGGAAGAAGATTCATTTTTCTCTGGGTGAGGCCAAGGGCAGAGAGGAAGAAGATGGAGTACTTGCTGAATGGGAGACTGGGGGATTTTTTACAAAGCAGTTGTCTTTTTTCCTTAACTGCTTTTTAACAATTCTGTCTCTTCCACTAAAGTTTCTTCCCGCCCTGAACAAATTAAAACAAAACAAGAAAGCTCTCAATACCTAGCTGCATCATCTGGCAAAACAACGGGATCATCTGGGTCCAAAAAATAAGTCTCTTTCTGTATTTTAAGTCCACAGCCCCTTAATCAGGAGGTGGTTGCTGGCTTTCCACTTGGCTCTTCCAGACTCATGGTTTATTGTGGCATTGATCAGTTCTAAAGTCTTCAATTGTTTTCCTCCATAATATTATTACCACTGTATCCACTGTTTTCCCCATTCTGTTTGCTTTGCTCTGCATTATTTCCAGAAGCTTTTCCCAGGCTTGTTGGAAGCTTTTTCATCATTTCTTATATTCTATTATTTTCATATCCCACAATTGGTTCGGCTATTCCCCAACAGGAAGACAGCCCCTTAGTTTCTGGTTTTTTGGCTAGCTAGAAAAAAAAGCTGCTATTAATATTTTTGTATGTAGACACCTTTTTTTCCTGCTTCTCTGATTTCTTTGAGGTGCAAGCCTAGTAGTCAAATAACTGGGGTAAAATGTATGCACACTTTGATCATACACACACGTATATATGAATATGTGTGTTTGTGTATATAAAACACATAACATATATAATACTGTTATTAATATGTGCTGTGCACAGAAAAGGAATAGAGGGTGGCTGGGGCATTGGGATTAGGTTATTGGGAGTGGGGATCTGGCTGCACATCTTTCAGAATCACAGGGCAGAGATTTCTTTGGGGCTTTGTAACTGGAAAAGACATTGGAAGGATGGCTTAATCCTGTGCTTGGATATATACACCTCTCTGGAGGACAAAGATTTAATCATATGGGGCCTGCTTGGGGCTCTGTCCTCCTGAGAAAGATCCTAAGCTGAGGCCTCTGGAGTTTACAGTAGAGAGAGCAGCAAAGGGATTTGTCAGATACACTGATGCTGTCAAACTGAGGGGAGCCTGATGTTTCAGGACTGGGGGCACCGTTAGCCACCCTCGGGTGTCAGCTTCCCACGGTGTCTGACTGTGTTTGTGTTTCTGGTTATGGAACAGAGGGCATGTGAGAGCCTTACTTCTCCCCATAGGGTTTGGGTATTAGTTACCCTATAAAAGTTGGGTTAATTTTATAGTCCAAGGAGAAGGAAAGCCAAGAAGACTTCAGCATTAACAGTAGGATTTATGAAAGTAAACATAGGGAGTGCTTGCCGGATTTGGGGGACATTAAGATCTCAGTGTCTTTATGTCAGGGCACATGATCTATGGATATGTGTGTGTACTCAGAGGTTAAGTTTTTAAGAGCTTTGAGGGTACAAAGTGTTTTCAGGACTAGCCCCCAAAGGCCTCCCCAGCATCTCCACCCCCTTCCCTTCACAGCATCTACTTTATTGAACAGGAGCTTGGGGCCAACTGAAAGCTAGCTTCTTTTAGTGGCTGCCCTTGCAGCCTTGCCTCCACTGGCCAGTCCTGCTTAGGCCATTCTTTGATTTCCCACATGGAGCTTCCGGGGCACAGTCACCAGGAGATTGGGACTGGTCTGTGATGTTCTTTGACATTAAGAACGCCCCATGAGGAAAGTCCTTCCACCAACTCAGAGCATCATTCTCTCTGCAACTTGGATGGATAGATAGATCTGTCTGTCATATAGAGACAGAAAGAAAGAGGGAAAGAAAGGGGGAAAGAGAGAGAACAGGAGAGAGGGAATGGGGGGAGGGAAGAAGGAGGGAAAGAGAAGGAGGGAAAGGAAAGGAGCACTGCCTAGAGCATTTAGAGGTGAAGTGACTTGCTCAGGGGCCCACAGCCAGTATGTATTAGAGGAGAGATCTGAACCCAGATTTTAATGGTTCTGAGACAAGCTGTTTACCCACTGCACCACACTGCTTTGTACCTTGGAGATACTGAATAAAAATGTGTTTGTTGAATGAATATTTTTAAAGCATGTATTAAGCAACTTTAAATACCCCAGACTGTGGCTGGTGGTGGGGATACAGAGACAAAAAATGAAACGGGATAGAGGGGGCACCAAATGGTTCATTGGAAGGAAGACCAGCTCTGCCTGCAGAGGGCCTGTGTTCAAATTGTGCTTCTGATCTTGGCTCCCTGTATGACCCATCATTTAAGTTACTTTTAGTTTCCTTCTCTGTCAAAGGCAGAGTTGGACCTGGGAGCTTCTGAGGTTGCTTCCATCCCTGGAGCTGTTATCTTATAAACAATAACCACCCTCCAGGAATTTATATTCTACTGTCAGGAAACATCATGTATACAGACAAATACATAGAAAATAGGTATAGGTTAAATACAAAGAAATTGGGTGGGGCTGAAGAGAGACCTGGAAGTGGGGGGAGCATCTGATTAGGGCTTTGAAGGAACTGAGGGGATTCTAGGAACTGGAGGTGAGGAGGGGGGATTTCTAGGCAGGAGAAACAGCTTGTGGAAGGGTGTGGAAACAGGAGATAGAATGTCTCGTACAGGAAATCGCAAGCAGGCTGTTTGGACTGGAATGTAAAGTCCATGAAGGTTAGTGATGTGTGATAAGCCTGGAAAGAGAGATTGGAGCCAGACTGTGGAGGGGTTTGAATGCCAGAAGGAGAAGGTTGTAGTTTTTCCCAGATGCAGTGGGATCAGGGAAGTGACATGGTTGGCTCCATGTTTTAGGAAGCTCAGTTTGGCATATCCACCAAGAGGCTGGGGCCAGGGAGATCCTTTCCAGTAGGAGGTGACCACAGGTGTCTTTGAACAAGGTATGAAGAGATGAATGGACAGTTTGATCCATAAAAACAACCCAATGGAGAGGTGGTGTGCCATAATGGGGGAACAGCTGGCCTTGGAGCCTGTCTCTGACACCTGCTGGCTGTGTGACCCTGGGGGCTCATGAACTCCCCAGGTCCCAGGCCACTCTCCACTTCTCATGAGTTACAGACAAGTTGCTGATGGGATCTCAGTCAGTGGAGAGAGACTCTTGAGCAGTGCAGTCATGGACAAAGAAGATAAAATCTTCTAATTAGAGCTTGGCCTCTCTCTCCTCTAAGGCCCCGTCCAGTTCTAAGTCCACGATCCTATACGTTTTTTAATCTTCTCCAAGTGTGTTTTCCACATTCGTTGTTTTGAGTGATCCAGTCATCCTGTGAGTCAATTGGGACTGGCATTATCGTCTACATTTTACAGATGGAGAGACTGACCCTGAGAGATGAAGGTCACTTCCACTGATAGGCCCAAGACAAGAAACTAGATCTCCTGCCGCTCAGCCCAAGGTTCTTTGACTCCCCTAAAAGGGAGATGGTAGAGATTTTTCAATGTAATAATAACTTTCTGGTGTTTGTGCAGTCCTTTCCATAACTCCTGTGTTTGGTACTTCCCAAGATACAACAGTGATCATTAGCCCCATTTCCCAGGTGAGGCTTGAGGACTTCCATCGCCTGTCATTGGTCATGCAGGCAAGAAGTGGCAGAGGCAGGATCTGAACCTGAGTCTCTTCTGACTCAAGCCCAGCATTCTATCCACAATTCCACAAGGCCTTGTGCTTCATTGTTGTCAATAGAAGAGCAGTGAGTGAGAGCCAGTGCTCTCAAAAGCAGCAACATTTTCGTCCAGGGCTCCTTGCCATGGGATCGGGAACTCTGGACCTGTCAGTCTTGGTAATCAGGCTTCCCTATGATACGTTTCCTTTGTAGTCCTACATCTTTGATTTTGTGCAAGGGACTCCTGGAGGCTCACCCAGAGGGCCAATGGGGTCCACAGCACAGAGAGAGGTTAAAAACTCCTGACTTAGGAAGATGAAACTCACACCGTTTTCTTCCTTTGGGAACTCCCCTAGATTGGAGGTCATTCCAACAAGAAGTATTTTTAGAGCATGTAAAAGTTAGAGGGTTCCTCCCCACACAAAGTGGGCATTTCACTTGGGGGACATAAGACATATGAGACAAGGAAGGAAGCTCTGAGAGAACCCTGGAGCCCCAAGTTGTCCTGCTTTTTTCAGCAATGGCGGCTGAATTTGAGGTGATTTGAGGTAACCAAGAGCTTTAACTAGAGGTAAAGGTGCAGGGGTGGTGTGGGATAGAGGCACTGAAGAGACCACAATGCAAGTTGCTGTCCTGGATGGGATGAATGAATGAATGCATGCATGAATGAATGATACACCCACCTTTGAGTTGTATTTGTCTTTCTAGTTGCACTTTTCAAATCTTTAGGGCTTGTCCTTGAGAAAAATCTTACCAGCACTTTAGTGGTCATGGTCCAAAGCATTGAATGCCAGACCACCTGGGTTGCATTTGTTGTGCTCACCAAGGGCCTTCTAACTCAATGCAGTTCCTGTGCCCCTGGGGCCATGTGAATGGGTGCTGATGATGGTGTACATTTGTGTGTCCTGAATCCAATGCCTTTGCTATTAATCAAAGAGTCTTTGCCAAAAGAAATCATAATGGATAATATGCTTCTGAACTCTCAGCTCATTTCCTTTCCCCCTCTCATGTTATCTGCCTGCCCACCAGCAGCTGTAGAAATGAGGGTTTTCTTCTGTAATCTGAATGGTTTTGATCTCTGGAAGGTCTTTCAGAGGGTTTAGGCTGCCAGACCCATAAGCTCAAAAAAAAGAGTGTTTAGCTATAAAAAGGGATTTATCTGAGCTCCAGTGAGAGAAAATGGGAACCAAAGAAGAGACAGGGTTTTGCTTGGGTGGATAGACAATGGAAAGAAGGCAGAGCTACTCAGTCCTTATGGTGTTGCTGTTTTCTCTGCAAAGGGAAATGACCTTTGTACTGAGCATCACAGGACAAAAATGAGTGACAGGGAGTGGGAGCTATGGACATAGTGTGCCTTGACTTTACCAGAGCTTTTAATGAAGTTTCTCATACTATTCCCATGGAGAAGATGGATAGACATAGAGCAGATAATACACTGAAGTGATTCAGTGTTGGTTAGATAGCAGAGTTATTATTGAGGTCAGGAGACCTTCAGTAGAGCATCCCAGGAACCTCGGGGTACTTGGCTCAGTACTGTTTGACATTTTTGTCATTGATTTGGATAAAGGTGTAGATGGAACACTTATCAAAATGCAGATAATGAAGTGATAGGCAACACACTGAATGACTGAATCAGGACTCAAGAAGATGTGCACAAAATTGATTTCACTCTAATAAGATGAAATTGATAAATGTAAAGTCTTGCACTTGAGTACAAACAGTCAGTTCCACAAATAAGAATGGAGGAGGCATGGAGAGATGACAGCTGTCCTGGAAAGGATCTGGGGGCTTTAGTGGGCTACGAGCTCAGGGTCAGTCAACAGTAGGATGGGGCCATCCAAAATACTAATGCCATCCTGTCCCTCTAACTGTCTTCCCTATAATACCTTCCAAAGGCTGTCACTTGGAAGAAGTATTAGAATTAATCTGTATGAACACAGAGGGCAGGGGCACATTAGGCTGGAAATGAGAACTAACTCATATAACTGTATTAGTTATATTAGTTATAATTAATAACAATTAGTACAGTCCAAAGTAGAGAAAAGGTTGGTTCCCCTCAATTGGTGGTCTTCAAGTAGAAACAAAATGACCACCCATTGACTGTTACACTAAGGATTATTGCAAAGATCCAGTCTGGCTAAGGCTGCCTCTGAGTGTCTTTCAGCCTTTGAGATTCTGGAATTCTGAGACTAATAGGCACTTTGGGCAACCTCTGAGACTGAAAGATAAAAATACATCATGGTTCTCCCTGGGGACTCCTCACAGCACAGTGAGGATGGAAATATTTACCTGTGGAGGGTCATTTCTGGGGCAGCCTCCCTCTGACAGCTATGATTTGGTTTCAGAGATGAATATGAAGAAGATGGTTTCTGCCAGCCATACCGAGGGATCGCGTGTGCCAGATTCATTGGTAACCGCACAGTCTACATGGAGTCTTTGCACATGCAAGGGGAAATAGAAAATCAGATTACAGGTAGGTGATTCCTTACAAAGACCCTCCTCAACTATCCAGCAGTCACTCAACAAAAGACATTTGTTGTGGACAAAGTAGGATGTTAGGCTCTGAGGAGAGTACAAAGAAGACTGTAGTGTGGTCTTTGTCCTAAAGGAGCAGCACATCAGGAAGGAGCTTTGTTGGAAGGGAAAAGAGAAATGGGGGAATTCTCTGAAACATGAGGGGTCCTGGGCTGGAGTCCAATCTTCGCCACTTAACACCCTGCGTGATGACCTTGGACACTTTCAAGGACTCCAATGTTCTCTCAGAAAAACTACAAAATTTGGGCTAGGTGACTTCTGGGGTCTTTTTCTTCTCAGAATGTGATCCTAATTATGCGTGTTTATTATGAAATGGCCTCTATAGACCTGATGCTACTTTTTTAGAATCTGGCCGAAGAATTTTTTTCTAGACTCCAAATAAACATGTATGCTATCTTGGGTCACAGATTTGGGCTAAAAGTAGTTCATCTAGTCCACATTTTTCATTTTATGAACAAGGAAACTGCAGCCAGGGAAGTGAAGTACCTGAGGTGAAAGAGGGAAAGCTGGGATTCCAGCGCAGGTCCTCTCATTCCAAATATGGCTCCCTTATTACTATTCCCTCAACCCCTGATACTCGGGCATCTTTCACCCTTCATGGAGTCATTTGGTTTGTTCTGAATGCATGTGATCCCTCCCAATTAGTATTTACGCACAACTTCATTAGAGAGGCAAAACAGAACAATGGGGGAACACCATCCACTGGGATTGGAGTTAGAAGGTCCAAGTTCAAATTTAGCCTTTGGTATGTGGTGGCTGTATGGTCGTGCTTCTTCATTTGTAAAATGAGGGACAGGGGGAGAAGGTCTACCATTGTCAGGGTGTCTGCAAGGCATTGACTCCTGTCACCACCTTTCCTACCTCCCAGGGCTCCAAGACCAAATCTTTAGCGCAAAACCATGGTGGCCAAGAGTCACAAAGAGAATCAGTCTCGCCCAGTGGTGTCTAACTCAAATAGAAAAGGGATCCCTGCTGCTGCATGTTGACCTACAAATGAATATCATCTAGGTTGCATTGTATTTTATTTTGTTAAACATTTTCCAATTACCAGTTGGGGAGTTTAATACCTCAAGCCTTCAACATCACTGAGTAGTGCTGGGAAAATTGACTCAGGGAAAGGGTTACTTCTGAGGTCCATACTGTTAGAGTTGGCAGGGATCTTCCCATAAATTTACAGCTGAGGAAACTGAAGTCCCTGAAGGTAAAGTGACTTGTCTAGGGTCACATAACTAGTAAATGCTGAGGAAGGATTTAAATATATGGAGAACCATAGCTATGTGATAAATAGTGTATAGCACCAGGCCGGGAGTCAGAAAGACTCATCTTCATGAGTTCAAATCTGTCCCCAAAACTTAGTAGCTGTGTGACCCTGGGCAAGTCACTTCACCTTTTTTGCCTCCATTTCCTCATCTGTAAAATGAGCTAGAGAAGGAAATGGCAAAGCAGTCCAGTGTTTTTGCCAAGAAAATCCCAAATGAGGGGATGATGAGTGAGAACTAACTGAAAAATGTCTGAACATTAGAGGATTGTAGATTCCAGGAATCAGGAGTGACCATCCTGCTGTACTTTGGCCTTATCACACCACATCTGGAGCATTTAGAAGTGTAAGGGACCTCACAAGTGGTAGATAGAGCACAAGACCAAAAGTCATGAAGACCCAAGTTTGAATTCTTATTCAGGCATTTAGAATTGAGGGGGAATAAGAAGAAGTTACAAAGAGTCAGACTGGGCCAGGGTGTCAAGAAAACTTCCTGCCAAGGAGGGCTGGCCCAAAGCACAATGAGGTGCTTTGGGAGATTATGGGATCCCCCGGCCCAGAGAGAGTCAGACAAAAATCAGACAGCCAATGTTCAGGAACGTTATAGAGGGATCCCTGTTCATGTGGAGGATGGACAGCTAAATGGCTTCTCAGCATCCATCCAGGTCTAAGACACACTCAGGGTCCCTTCCAGCTCCAAACCCTTTGACACTGGGTGACTGAAGAGGAGGACCAGTTCTCCACCTGCCCACCAAAGAGCTTTCCGTAAAGCACAAGTATGATCATGTCACTCCTGCTCAATAACTTCCAATATCTCCCTATTGACTCTAGGATCAGACATAAGCCCCGCGGTCGGTTGGGCTCTTCACAGAGCTCCTCCCTACCCTTCCAGCCTTATATTACTCCCCAGCATGACCTCTCTGGCCTCATCATATTTACTTCCTTGCCATACCTCTTTACATCAGACAATCCATCTCTCACCTCCATGCCTTTGCACTGACTTCCCTTGCTGGGAATGCTCTCCTTCCTTACTTCTGCCTCTAGCAGACCATCAATTCCTTCAAGAAACAGCTCACTTACCACCCTCTAGAGAAATCCAAGGATCCAATGAGATAATATTTTTAAAGCACTTACCACAGTACTAGGCACATAGTAGGTGCTATATAAATGCTAGCTGGTATTATTGTCATTTGTAAGCATAACAAAAGGTTGTACAATCTCTCCCATTACAGAAGAAGGGCTTAATTAACTGTTCATTGCCTGCTTCATTGCTTGCTTTTCAGCTGCCTTCACTATGATTGGCACGTCCAGTCACCTCTCTGATAAGTGCTCCCAGTTCGCCATCCCCTCCCTTTGTCACTACGCTTTCCCCTACTGTGATGAGACCTCATCGGTTCCAAAGCCACGAGACCTGTGCCGGGATGAATGTGAAATCTTGGAGAATGTTCTTTGTCAGACTGAGTACATTTTTGCCAGATCAAATCCCATGATTCTGATGAGGCTTAAGTTGCCCAACTGTGAAGATCTCCCCCAGCCAGAAAGCCCAGAGGCTGCCAACTGCATACGGATTGGGATCCCCATGGCCGACCCTATCAATAAAAGTAAGTGAAGACGGTTGCACACACCTGTCACCCCCTGCTACTAGGGAACGCTGAGGCTGGTGGATCACTTAAGCTCAGGAGTTCTGAGCTGCAGGGTCTAGAGCCAAAATGGGTGTCCATTCTAAGCCTGGCACCAATATGGTAAGCCTCCGGGGTCCAAGGCTGCCAAAGGAGGGACAGATTGACCCAGATTTGGAAATGGAGTGGGTCAACAGCTTCCATGTCAATCAGCAGTGAAGTCAGGTCACTACACTTCCTGCCTAAAGGAGATACGGAGACCCAGCCTACCAAAAAGGAATAAATAATAAGAAAGAGAGGGCATGTTGAATAGCAAACTTGTTTCAAACAAGCACAACAAGGCAGTGGAGTGTGCCAGTCTTCTTTTCTAGTCCAGGACCAGTCATCGAAGTGCCAAGATTCTGTGGGGAGGGAGTGGAAATTAGACTTTGACCCAGAAAAAGGCTGAGTACTTGATAATTTAACGATTGATTTAAAAACTAGATGGCAGAGGAAATGGATTGGGCTTCTGATGTCATTAGTGTAAGGGACTCTTGAGAAGGGGACACTTTCTGCCAACAGGATCAAACAATATAGTATTTGTAAAGTGTTCAGCACAGGGCTTGGCACATAGTTCCCTTTCCCTTTTTTCCCTAATGTAGGTTGGCACCTTCTTGACCACTTACAGTCTTTTAAAGGAATTGATATATTTTAATTTATTTTATTAAATATTTACCAATGAGATTTAAAATTTTTAACATTCTTTTAAAAATTTTTTTCTGTTCCAAATTCTTTCCCTCCCTCCTATTCCTCCCCTGCTCCTTTAGAAGACAAGCAATATGATATTGATTATACATAGGAAGTCATGCAAAACATTTCTATATTAGCCATGTTGCAAAAGAAAACACAAACACACACAATCCAAGAAAAATAAAGAAAGTGAAAAAAGTCTGCTTCAATATGCACTCCGAGTTCATTAGTTCTTTCTCTGGAGGTAGAGAGTGTTTTTTCATCATGAGTCCTTCAGAACTGTCTGGTCTCATTGGCTTGATCAGAGTAGCCAAGTCTTTCATAGATGATCATCATACAATATTGCTGTTACTGTGTATGATTTTCTCCTGGTTCTGCTCACTTCACTTTGTTCATAGAACTCTTCCCGAGTATTTCTGAAGCCATCCTGCTCATAATTTCTTTTTTTTTTTTTTTTGCTTTTTTTTGGAGGGCAACTGGGTTTAAGTAACTTGCCCAAGGTCACAGGGCTAGGTTTTTGTTTGTGTGTGTTAAGTGTCTGAGGCGGTATCCGAACTCAGGTCCTTCTGACTCCAGGGCCGATGCTCTACTCACTGCGCCACCTAGTCGACCCCTGATCATCATTTCTGATACCACAATAGTGTCACATCACAATCATATGCCGCAACTTTTTTAGCCATTCCCCAAAGAATGGGCATCTCCTCAATTTCCAATTCTTTGCCACCACAAAAAGCAGGATTATAAATATTTTTGTACATATAAGTCCTTTTCCTTTTTCTTTGGTATCTTTGGGACCTACTGGAAACTTACAATTCTGGCTTGTGTCTTTTTTTAAAATTGTTTTTTTGTTCCTTTCTCCCTTCCAGATCACAAGTGTTACAACAGTACCGGAGCTGATTATCGAGGAACAGTCAGCGTGACAAAATCTGGCCGACAGTGCCAGCCATGGAACTCCCAGTATCCTCACACGCACACGTTCACAGCTGTCAGATACCCTGAGCTGAATGGGGGGCATTCCTACTGCCGCAATCCTGGGAATCAGAAGGAAGCCCCGTGGTGCTTCACCTTAGATGAAAACTTCAAGGCTGACTTGTGTGATATCCCAGCATGCGGTAAATAGAAAGCTGTTCCCCACTCTTTTTCCTAATGACCTTCCCTGTTCTCTTTTCCCTTGGGAAAAATGTGTGTGTGTGTGTGTGTGTGTGTGTGTGTGTGTGTGTGTGTGTGTGTGTGTATGCACAAAGGAGGGTAGTATTTGCTATATCTATTGTCACAGCCCAGGGTTAGCCTAGTTTCCCCACACGGGGCATTCCTTCCCTGAGGCCACATCCTTTCAGACCCTCCAAAACAGAAAATTCTCTTCCCAAAGGAAATGTGTTTTCTAGAGGCTCAGGTAACAGTGACTGGAGGGACGGAAAGTTCATCACTGTAAACCTAGAAGGGCCCTCAGAGGCTTTGAAGTCCAGCCCTATTCTCTGGGCTCTGTGATCTCTTTTTTTTTTACATATTTGATAAACTACATAGCTGGTTTCTGTTGTAATCCAATGCATTTTAATTTGATGCATTTACAAACATGATTCTGAGGAATCACTGCTGCCAAAGGAGGTCTAGCACATAGGAAACACTAGTCTGTTCATCTCTGTGCCAAGAAGCAGGGGGCATGCTTCACCCTCAGTTCCAAAACCAGTAGGATTCTAGGTCTGGAACTGGAAAGGGTCTCAGTGGTCATCTAATAGGTGGCAGGCACATGCCAAGCTCCTGGGATTTCCAAGACAAAAATGTAACATCCTTATCCTCAAGGAGATGAGAAGACAAAACCCAAACCCAGAATTATTCCTGTTCTTGAAGAGGTTACATTTTACTGCAGGCAGAGGGGATGGGTGATGAGTAGATAGAAAAGCCCATAGAGAATATGCCCTAAAGGAGCACAAAATGGTTTGGGGGAGCCCTTGCCCTCATTAGCGCAGGGATCAGGAGAGGACTCCTGCAGGAAGCGGCATGTGCCTGACCCTTGATAGAACTGGGGTCTTTAAGAGAGAGGGGCCAGGGAAAGCATGCCAGACACTGAGATTTGCCTGACCAAGGCACAGAGTTGCAAGCTGGAAAGCTTGCAATCTCTGATATGGAAGGGGAAGGTAAGGTGTGGTCAGTCTGAAAAGAGATGGTGTATCCATATAGGATGCCAGTTACCAGGCAACAAGGACCACAGTTCCCAGGTTAAAGACAGGAGAATCTGGCTGTTGTCTGCCCTGGTCAGGCTACACCTGGAGGATGGGGGCCATTCTGGGGGCTCTGGACAGCAAAGGGCAATTGGAATAGGGAAGGGTCACTAGAGGATCCATGGCAATAGTGCCAGGTGGTGACTCTTGAGAAGAAAAGACCCTGGAGGGATATGACATCTGGCCCCAAGTATCTGAAAGACATCAAGGGAAAGATGGATCAGATTGACTCTATTTGGTCCCAGAGGACAGAACCACAGGTTGTGGATGGAACTTGCAGAAACTCATTTCAGCTCAAGGTCAGGAAAGCTTCCTAACCATGGGAGTTTTCCAGAGTGGAATGGGCTGCCCCTCCTGGGACAGGAGGGATGACCACTTGTGGGGTAGGCTAGGGTGTGGATTCTTTTCTTGAACGAGTTGGTCTAGACTCATCCAAGGGTTCTTCCAGCTCCTCCCTCCACCCCCATTCTGCTGTTCTGGAGAATGAACATGTGCAGATAGGGGCTCCCCAACTTCCATGACTACATATTTCTCATTTTAAACTAACAATATGCATTCACACTTAATTCTGCAGGGGGGTGGTGGAGAAGCAATAAAATACAGATGTACTACAGGGTCCTCATCCCCTGTGCCCTGTTCCCCAAATGGAAACATCCAAAGATGTATGTGCATAAATTGACAGTTTGGTAAATACCAACTAATTCATGTGTGACCTTAAAGAGAATGATGGAAAAATTCAATCAATGTAGAAACAGACTGTACTTTACCATAGGGGATAATGAGATTCAGAGCTAGAAGGTGCCTCACCTTGGGGATCATCTGGTCTTCAGCTTTATTTGAAGAGAGGAGAAGGGGAGTCCCAGAGAGTTTCTGTGTCTACTTTGCATGTCAAGATTATAGTCAGTAATAGCCAAGACAGGAATGGAATTGCAATCCTCTGACTCCCAATCCAAGTCTCACCCCACAACATCTCAGAATAGCTATGGCCTTAGAGGTCATCCAGTGCAATGTCTTCATTTTTCCAGACCAGAAAATGGAAATTTCATAGATTCTGTGATTTGTCTAAAGACACACAGCTAATTAGTGGCAAGGTTGAGAATTTGAATTTAGATCTTCCAGCTCCAAATACAGTATTTATTCCCTCTCTGACACTACTCCATCCCCTAGTAGAATGCTTTTCTCACAGCAACTCTCCATGATAGAGTATCAAGTGTTATCCTCATTTTGCAGATGAGGAAACTGAGGCTTTAAAAGATGTACTATCTTGCCTAAGCTCACACAGATAAAGAGTATGGATCAAAGTCAAGACAAGATCAAAGATAGATCTGACTACTGTCTCTCGTATCAATCAAGACTGAAGTGAGGCAAGGAAAAAGCTATCAGATTCTTAAAGTCAAGATAAAAGAAAATATTCTTAGGAACCAAAAGTCTTATCTCCCAGCCCTGAAGCATGCTCTAACAAAGAGATGAGGAATTGTCCTTTTGGACACATGTTGAGTCTTAATTCATTTTTAGTGGCACTGAGGAGTAGCAGACTCCAAGTGCCCGGGAGCTGCTGGAGTGTTGCTGCTGAGCTCCCCAGGCTTTCAATTGCAATTGCTTTTTAGTGGGAACTATAAATTATACTTAAAGAGTATTGACTTTCACTTAAATGGCCCTGTAAAGCCTTTGCACCAAGCCGTAGAGTCAGAGGGCTGGGAGGTCATCCAGTCCAGCTCTCTGCCTTCAGGCAAGATTCTGGGCAGAGAAGACTTAGGATTCCAGCAAGAGGGCTTCAGATATTAGAGTTTTGTAAATGGAAGCTATCCCTAGGGTCCCTCATGTTCCTGGAGAGGAAATATTTCATGTGTGAACTGATGCAGAGGGAAGAAATCAGAACCAGGGAGCAGTATACACAGTGAGAGCAAAAGTGGGATGACAGACTTTGAAGGTTGATCAGCACCGTCCCAAAGGACTGTGATGAAACAAGTGACCTCCCTGCCTCCACATAGAGAGCAGAGGCTCTCAAAGTATGGATGGAAGCATGTTCTGCTCTTGTTTCTTACCTTCTTTTCTTTCTTTCTTCCTTCCTTCCTTCCTTTCTTTCTTTCTTTCTTTCTTTCTTTCTTTCTTTCTTTCTTTCTTTCTTTCTTTCTTTCTTTCTTTCTTTCCTTCCTTCCTTCCTTCCTTCCTTTCTGAACATGGCTAATGCAGAAATTTGTTTGGCGTGACTATACATTTGTATTTTTTTGTATTTCATTTTGTATTTCTTGTCTTCTCATTGTGAGGGGAGGGAGAGAATTAGAACTGAAAATTAAATAAAATTGAAAAGAAAGAGGGAAGAAAGAAATTAAGAAGGAAAAAAGAAAAGAAAAAAGAGAAAGAAAGAAATCAAGAAAGAAGGAAAAAGGAAATAAAGAGGGAAGGAAAGAAAGAAAAAGAAAGGAAGGAAGCGGAAGGAAGGAAGAAAGAAAGGAGGAAGGAAAGAAAAAATAAAAGTGAGGGGGATGATGGAAGGAAGAAAGGAAGGAGGGAAGAAAGAAGAAAGGAAGACAGAAAGGAAAGATGATTCCATAGACTTACTTATTCACAGAGAACTCTGGGGTCAGAGAGACCCTCTGGGATCATCTAGTCTAACCCTGTCCCTTAAGGAGAGGCAAGTGACTTGTCTGGGCTCACACAGAAAATGTATGGCTGAGTCAGAACTAGAATTCTGGTCTCCTGACCCAAAACATTTGACTCTCTCCACAATCAGTTAATCAACAAGCATTTAATAAATGTTTGCCGGCTTGCTTGACTCATATTGGACTTCAGGTAAGTTATTTCTCTTCTCTGAGACTCAGTTTCCCCATCAGTAAAAGAGAGAGTTGGGCCAGATGGTCCCTAGGTCTCTTCCAACCTTGTTCCATGACCCAAACCTCACACAAGTCACCCATACCCTGAGAAGCCTCCTCAGATGAGACCCAGCCCAGTGACAGAGCAGAGCACACAGTAGGCTTGACTTTCTGGTATCAGATCTCCCTTCCCACTGCATTTCCCTTTTCCTGTTTAAATCTCTTTTGCCTTTGACCAAGAGCATCCTGCTGACCCAAATTGAATGTTACAGAGAATTTTGAAAAGGGAAAAGGGGGTGGGGGCACCGTTTTGTAAAGTTTGAAGCTTTCCAGGAGAGTTATTTTTATATTCCTGAGATTTTCAAGCTGGGCCTCAGCTGCCAGCCTTCCCACGTTTTCAGCCAGGCAAAGAATAGGAGTCACCCTGAACCTCCAGTGTGGTTGGAAGGAAGACGTTTTGGGGCATGAGGCCAATTCACCTAAGAGGTTTTTTACCGCCCTCTGCTAGGCAGAGGCCCCCCAAAAGACAGATTCTCTGCAGGAGGAGGTTTGGGGATCTCTTCACCCTAACAAGTCACTTGGATGGCACTTTGGTAGATCAGGACTTGTCGGGGTCAGCCCTTCGTCAGGAAGCCCATCATGCAGCCCCGCCTTCCTGATTGGGTGAGGAGGCAGCGGGCACAGAGGATGGGAATGGCAGAGAAACCAGAGGCAGGGTCACAGCCTCCCTGAGCCTGACTTCCCTCATCTGTAAAATGAGAGGGCTGGACTAGGGGCTTGAGGGCCCTCCTAGCTCTTAATCAATGATCCCTACTATGCACCAGGATATAAATGCAGGAAACAAGATGGTACATTCGTGGGCTGGATGGGTTCCGGACCCTTGAATCCCTAGCACCTTCCATATCATTGTATATGAGGCCCACAACTTGTCCAACTTGCACATTCTTGAGGTTCAAGAGAAAGAGAACCCATGACCTTGCGAGGCTGCTGTTCTACGATAGTCTCAGAAAGGTCTTCCCTCGCTGTGACGTCCATTCACTGGCCCTGCCTTATCAGCTCAATTTAATTTGGCACACATTTAGTAAGCCCCTAGTGTGAGCAGGGGGCCAGCTAGGTCATGCCATAGTGCACAAAGTGCTGGGTCTGAAGCCAGGAAGACTCTTCTTCCTGAGTTCAAATCTGGCCTCAGACACCTAAAGCTGTGTGACCCTTGGCAAGTCACTTCACCCCGTTTGCCTCAATTTCCTCATCTGTAAAATGAACTGGGTTAGGAACTGGCAAACCAATATGGTATCTTTGCCAAGAAAGTCCCAAATGAGGTAACAAAGAGTCAATTCGACTAATTAACTAAACAACAAAAAAGGGTGCAAGGTGACCGCAAATTATAATGGAGTCAGTTGATCAGCATTTATTAAGCACCTGCTGTGTTCTGGGGTAACAAAGAGAAGTCCCTGCTCTTAAGGATCTCACAGTCTAAGGGGTGGGGGAGATAACCCATAAAATATACACAAAGTGTTTATGGAATGAATTGGTATTCTCAGAGGGAAGTGACCCAGGTGGTCAGCAGCAGATGTGACCCTGTCCCCTGACTCTCCATCAGAGCCCCCCCCACATCATGCTGCCCTTCCTACTAAGAGTCCCAGTGTCCATCCTGGCCCCAAGGGACAGGAGCAGCCCCTCTCTCCTCCTGCCTCTTGGCAGAGGGCAGGGTCTCTTGGTGTGGTGTTTGCCCATCATGGCAGATGGATATTCAATAGTTGATTGATTTTAATAATTTTTTCCCTTTTTCTTTTTTAAAGAAATTTCTTTCTTTTGAGGGCTGGCTTTCCAGAAGGCAGAGTTGGGGGGTAGGCAATATAAAAATGAGAGATGTTAATAAAAATAAAAACATATTTTTAAAAAAATGCTGATGCAACCATTGTTTGAAATTTTTGGGAGTCCCAACCAAGCCTGTATGATGGCTATGACCTTTACTTTGGTTTTGTTGTTGTTTTATTGAGGCAATCAGGGTGAAGTGACTTGCCCAGGGTCACACAGCTAGTACGTGTCAAGTGTCTGAGGCTGGATTCAAGCTCAAGTCCTCCTGACTCCAAGGCCTATCTGTACCATCTGGCTGCCCCTATGGCCTTTACTTTGTAAATGAACCACTGTATACATTTATCAATGTAGATTCCTTGAAAGTGAGAGTTTATTCCATTTCCCTGTTCTTTTGGTTAGAATGGTAGATCTGAAGGGCAGCATGGAAAGCATGTCAGGTTGGGTTGGTGTCCAGGGGCCTGAGTTCAAATCTCAACACAAAAGTATCTAGCACTGAGTGCAGCTGGGGTCCTGGCTCTCAGGGAAGGGCATTTTTTTCTTCTCACTGATACCACTGAAGACAGGATCCTTTAGGGGGGGTGTAGCTTCATGAAGACGGAAAATGGGACCGTTAAGGGCACATGAACTTGGCACACAGTAATCACTCAATAAATGTTTGTTGATTTAACCTGGCTGTGATTTCCAAGAGTCTACAAGTGCTGGACTGGAAATTACTCAGTATATATTTTATTCTTCATTTTCTGTGTGTACATGATTTAGCCACCAAAGGAAGCTGAAGGAGGGTAGGGATTATTTTGGTTTTAAGCTTAATGTTTCCAGAAGCCAGCACAGTAGGCCCTTAATAAATGTTTATTGAAACAAATTGAACGAGGATCCTCAATTTAGGGTTGGAAAGGCCTTTAGTGGTGATCCAATTCAACCCCTTCATTTTCCAGGTGAGGAAACTGAGTCCCAGAGACTAGACCCTCCATACACAGATAGGAAAGGGGCAGAACCAGAGCTCAAACCCAGGGGCTCTGATTTCAAATCCAGGGCCCTTGACACAGCGCCAGACTCCTTCACTATGAATTGGCTGCCAAGAGAGGAAGGGCCTGGGCGTCCGAAGGTCTGAGGTTTGCTCATTCAGGCATTTGCCTGTTGCAGGAGACAGTGTGCCCTGGTGGGTTGCATGCCAGACTTGAAGTCAGGAAGACCGGAGTCAGAGCCCTGCACCAGATGCTTATTAGCTTTGGGAAAATTACTTAACCTTTCTCCTCTGTAAAAGGGGTCAGTAATAGCCCTTACCCCATGGGGTTCTTTTTAAGATTCAAGGAGATCACATGTTCCAAGACACTTTGTAAACCCTCAGATGCTTTAACATGTGAGATGTGTTATTGTTACTATTGTCACTACTTAAACTCAACATTGTGCTAATTGTTGGTGTCAAGAAATGCTCCCCTCCCCTCTCCACTGGACAGTCAGTTATTGTGAAAAGAACACCGGGAGGGAACCTCAGATTCATGCAAAAATACAATGTTCCTGCCCCGGCAGAATCTCTAAACTTTTAAACTTTTACCTTTTCAACTCTAACTGAAGCCGCTGGTGTTGACAGAAACAATCTGTAATCTGCTGGTGATGAGAATCCATTTCTTGGTGTTGCCCCACCCTGCTGACCCTGCCTGTTTCAGCCTGGGGAGGGGGGAGGGAAGGGGGAACCCTGGGGGAGGAGAATGTTGGGAGGAGGGAGGAATGAGGGGCTTGAGAGTGGGGGGATCCTGGGAGGGAGTGTGCTCTAAGCCTTGGCCTTGAATGTTGGCCAGCACTGGCCAGGCCCATCATGGTGGACTCTTTGGTTGTGTCTACATCAGATTCCAAGGATTCCAAGGAGAAGAATAAGATGGAGATCCTCTATATCTTGGTGCCCAGTGTGGCCATCCCTCTGGCCATCGCCTTGCTCTTTTTCTTCATCTGTGTCTGCCGCAACAACCAGAAACCCTCCTCGCCCCCTGCTCAGAGGCAGCCCAAGCACGTCCGGGGTCAGAATGTGGAGATGTCCATGCTGTCTGCCTATAAACCCAAGGTACTGTGGTGAGAGAGAGACACGAGAGGACTTGCCAGGTGTCCAGTCTGGGGTGCAACTGAGCTCCCCTGCCTGGGCACTTGGGGGGGAGAGGAAAAAAGGGAGGGAGAGAGGGAAGGAGAAAGGAAGGAAGGGAGGAAGAGAGGGAGGGAGGAAGGAAGGGAGGGTGAGAGGAAGGGAGAAAGGAAGGAAGGAAGGAAGGAAGGAAGGAAGGAAGGAAGGAAGGAAGGGAGGGAGGGAGAGAGGGAGGAAGGTGGGAAGGAAGGAGGGAAGGGAGGAAGGAAGGAAGAAAGAAAGAAGGAGGGAAGGAAGGAAGGAAGGAAGGAAGGAAGGAAGGAAGGAAGGAAGGAAAGAAGGAAGGAAGGAGGAAGTATTTGATTACAGGTTTTCCTGACTCCAGGTATATGCAGTTGGAAGGCCTTTGAGGCTCAGTTAAGCTCTGCCTCCTACTTGAAGCCTTGTCTGATCTCTCCCCACTCCCTTTCACCCTTAAATCCTTCCTCCTAAAAATCTCGCTGCATTATTTCTGATCTGTTTCTCCCATTGAATTCAAGCTTGTTGAGGGCAGGGATGTTCTGTACTTGTCTCTGTACTGTATTTATTAGAGTGTTTGGTATATAGTAGGTGCCTAATAAGTGCCTGTGGAATGAATGAAGAGACTCCAACGACTCTCCCTTTGGAGCCTGACAAATCTCCCAGCGTCCTAGCGAGGCCTCGAGGAAGGGGAGAGTCAGCTCAGCCTGGGGTGGGTTTCACTGTCAAGGGGAGGGGCTGGAAACCAGAGCCTGAACTCTACTTGTTTCCCTTGGTTTTCTCTCCTCCTAAGGGCTTTGGCCCAGAACTCTTTGGAGTTGTTCAGCTGTTTGTTTTGGTTCTTACTGAGTCCCTTTCCTGGAAGAGGCACAAAGAACTCTGTAGAGCCTTGAGGAGAGTCCCTGAGATGTAAACAGCCTGTCTCCAAAGCCCCTCACAGGTCTCCAGCCCAAAAGTAGTCCATGGACCCATCAGATCCAGAAGGAGGGACACACATGTGAGTGTGCACCAGTGTGCATGTGCATGCACACACACACAGACATCCCAAACAGAATAATACAGAGTCAGGCACCCACAGTGCATTGGGCCATCCCAGGGAGCATTTGAAAACAGTCTCCCTCCCTTAGACTGCCCTGCTGCCTTCTATGTTGGTCTCTATGTGCCAGTCCCTTGACCTCCTGGGTCTCAATTTCCTCCTCTGGGGATAATAGTGCCTATAGTCTCTCTCTCACAGGGTTGTTACAGGGCTTAAATGACATAATTTGTGCTCTATAAACCTTAAAGTGTTATATACATGTCAGCTATACTCATCCTATAATAAATATAATATAACACAATTCGACATAACATACAATCATAGGCAATAAATATTTGTTCAATTGATGAATTCATCAGGAAATAAATACCCGTGGACCAGCTGTCCCCTGCCTGGAGCCGTACCTCCTTCTCATCTCCTCTGCCTGGAAAAATCCTTTTTCCCTTCCAGATTCAAGTTATGTGCCTCAGTTTCCCTGAATCTTTCTCACTTTTCCCCAGCTGGAACTATCCTCTCCTTCCTCAGATTTTCCTATGGATCTTCATTGAGTCTTTCCTCCTTCTGTTTACACTGTGCTATCTTTTTAGTTATCCTACATATATTGATTGAATAGCTCTTAGTAGTTCTTTGCTTGTCTTCTCCTCTGTTAGAAGGTGAGCTCCTTGAGGGCAGGAACCCCACGTTTTTGTCTTTCTTTGTATCTCCTGTGCTCAGCACAGCGCCTGGTGCTTCATATCTGTTTGTCGACTGTCTGACTTGGCCACCATTACTCTCTGTATTATAACACACTTCTCTGTGTACTTGGTGAGTCTCTCTTAGCATGCTGTAAGTTCCCTGAGGGCAGGGATTACATTTTTCTGTTCACCTCTGTACCCCCAGAGCCAAACAGGGGACTTTCCGTACCATGTGGCAGGATCTCCAAAGCTGAAGGAAGCTCAGAAGCCATTTTAGCCCCAGACCTGGACCTGAGCAAGAATCCCTTCTGTAATGTCCCTGACAAGTATGGAGACTTCCAATGAAGGAGCATTCACTCCCTTCCAAGGCATCCCATTTCCCTGTGTAGGGAAAGTTTGTCCTTACCCTGAACTGACATCGGCCTCTTGGGGACTTCCATGGTCTTGTAGAGCAATACAGAACAAGCCCACTTCATTCTTCCCTGATAATTCAGAATGCCAGAGAAATAGCATGTTCCCTAAGCCTTCTGCTGTCTACATGACCCCACCTCTTCATCTGATCTTCCTAGTCAAGTCAACAAGCCTTTATTATGCGCCTACTATATACTCGAACAATTGAATGTGGGAGATGACATGCAAATGAATATATACAGAGAAAGCTATAGGTAGGATCAGTAGGATGTCATTAACAGAGGGAAGGTGCTGTAATTCAGAGAGGATGGGGAAGGCCTCCATAAAAGAAGGGATTAGAGCTGGGGTTTAAAGAGCCAGCAATCCAAACTGAGATTTGGGTGTCCCTGGGGCTGAACGGGTGTTTATTCAATCTGCTAGTCAAACACCTATTTCTTTGCAGTGTATATCCATCCTTCTGTCCCTTCCCAAGTGTCCTGCCCAAAGTGGTGACCTCCTTTGCATGTTCTGGTCCCAGTCTGGGGGACCAGAAGGTAGGATCCAAGGAATGACGGGATGTTGGCTGCCCTGCCCCTGTGAATTAGCTATCCCTTAACCGGGAAGCCTGAGGCGCTGCTTTTCATCCAGTCTTGTGCACACTATCTGTTTCCATCCATCTTCACTTGCCTTGCTGCTAAGATGCCTTTGGGTGTTGGGAGGAGGAAGGGGAGGAGTGAGGGGGCTCCTTGGGGAGGTTGGAAGGCAGCCCTGAGCACCCAGGGGGATGAGAAGAGGCTATCGATAGACAGGGCTGGCTGGCTTCCATCCGAGTGGGATAGCTCAGCTGGAAGCAGCCTCATTGGGCTGGGCTCAGAGCCCCCGGGGGCAGCATCAGAGGGGAGCATTCTTGGGTTACTCTGGGCGGATGCTGCCACAACAAAGCACACTTTAAAAAGGGACAGACCTGTTTGAGTTTGGTTTTGTTTTATTGGGTGGCTGCTTTTGTTCAGGATGGTAAGCCGGAGAGGAAGCCCTAGAGATGAGCTGGGCTCCTGGCTGTTCTTTGGGAGATGGGGTCTCTGTTTCCTCTCCTATCAAATGGAGGGATTGGGCTAGCTGATCCCTAAGACCCCCTCAAAATCAAAGAGCTATGGTCCCTCCCACCTAGCACTTGCAGTTTATAATGGCAGTGGGGAATCCCACTGACCTGTGAGTGATGTTTCTGCCTTTAGTAGCCAAGATCCTTGAAGGTGGAGCTGTCTTTGAGTTTGTAACTGCACTCCCATTACTTAGTCTCTAGTAAACAAACTTACAGGGCTTTTTAATTCATTCTTTCCAAATAGCTTATGGGATTTAGAGTCAGAAAGACCTGGGGACTTCCCCCATTACTAGCAGTGTGACTTTGGTCAGGTCCTTTCCTTTCTTTGAACCTGAGTCTTCTCATCTGTGAGGCAGGTGCCTCACAGAGGTCTTACAAGAATCTGTTTGGGTCATTTCCCTTGAGCACTTTAGCTGCTAATTTCACTTAAGTACCTACTATGTGCCAGGGTCTGGAGAATCAAAGAGCAAACAGCAAACGGCCCCTGTCCTCAAGGGGCTTACATTGATGCTGACCCAGCCTCCATGTTCTCCCATCACATTAGGACTTAGCTGAATGGTTGGTTTTTTTTTTCTTTTTCTGAAACAAAGGCAATCTGTTCATCTCAGAGAGACAAAGGAAAACAGGGCCTCCCTTCTTTCCCTCCTGCTCTGCCTTTCCCTCCCCTCCTGTGACTGGAAAGCCAAAACTATTTAACTCCTGTCCTAGGACGTCGGTTGTGGCGTCATGTAGCGTTTGGGGCACCCAGGGGAGCTGTAAAAGGATCAAAGCTTCCCCCTCAGATGCTGGGTGGGCCTTGCTCAGCCCAGCCTGCCTCGGGGCCCCCCCTTCTCTCTTCATCCCAGAGTGTCACATGGGGCAGCTGTTCTGGGGGCATGGCAGTGGGGAGGGGGTGCCGTGAGATGTGCAGACTGAAGGGACAGAAAAGTTCAAGGAGTATAATTCTCAAGATCCGCAGAGTGAGGGAAGACCAGAGAGAGAACCCTGACAATCAGTCAGTGAGCAAACATTTATTGGTGTCAGACACTGGGCCTGATGTGAAAAAAGTAAAAATGGGCCCCACCTTCAGGGTACTTAGAGTCACACTGGACCCTAGCTCTCATGGCATGACTGAGAATCTCAACCACCCCTCCCAGGGCATCACGATGGGAGAAGATGGGCCCAGATGGCACCACTCAAGAGACCAGTGGAGTACTGAGCAGCATGGGGAGGTCAGACCAGGGGACACCACCTGGAGGAAGGGCCCTTGCTGTTGGGACTTTGGGTTAAAGACCCTGTCTTCCCCAGTTATCCCTCTAATAGAAGACATTAGGACATTCACCTTAGCAGAGATAGCATGCTGGGAAAAGCATGGGTTCTGGCCCTCCCTGGAGCAGCTGTGGGGCTCCAGGCAAAGCCCAGGATCAGAGAATACAGAGACCTCTCAGCCCATCTAGTCCTGGAAGGAAGGAATCCCCAGAGGTCATCTAGGCTGACCTCATTTTACAGGGCTGGAGACTGTGGACAATAGAGCTGAAAGAGATCGCCCAAAGCTATGCAGGCGGTGAGTAGCAGAGGGAACTTGATCTCCTTGAAAGCAGGGGATGCAATTTCTGACACTGGGGTCCCCAGTGCCTAGCATGGTGCCTGGCTCGGAGTAGGAATTTAATGAAACCTTGTTGACTGATTGATTTAAAGTCAGTTCTGACTCCAAATTCAGGGCTCTGACCATTGTGCCATTTGTAAAATGGGCAAAATCGTACCTGGCCTACCTACCTCCAAGTGTGGTGGTCAAGCTAGCACCTTGTAAACAAGAAAATCAATATCATTCTAGGCAATCCTCCTCCTCCTCCTCCTCCTCTTCCTCTTCCTCCTTCCCTTGAAACTGAAACACCCTGTCTGAATTATCAGTGATTTTAGGGTTTTTAGTTCCATATATAATTTTATTAATTATCAGTGTTTTTAGCACCATATAGGTGTTTTGCATTCTAAGCAAAACCCATGGATATGGGAACAGTAGATGTGTATCCCAAGTGTTTATCACCATGCCTGGCACATAGTAGGTACTTACTAAATGTCTTTTTGCCAGGCTCTAATTTTGAGCTCCTGTGGGCATGGCTGTCTCAGTACTTAGAAGGCTTTACCCCATTTTTCTTGGCTTTAGGGGGCTGAATGAACAATAGTAGGGGGGGGTTGTAAGGAGACAGCTTTGTTCTTGGGGGAGAGGGTCAGCTTTCCTCTTCCTAGAGGTCTTTAAAACAAAGATGGGGCAATGGGATGTTCTGGCCTAGTGTTAGATCAGATGGCCTCTGAGGGCCCCCTTCCAGGCCTGAAGTGTTAAGGTTCCTGCGGATTTTTGTCAGCCCTCGAACTCCAGCCACATCCGAGCAGAATGGGACCTCGAGGATATATTTGAGGAAAATGGTATCCAGGAAACCAGCCGTCATGCTGGAGAACAAGACTCCTGAAGGCTCGTCCCATCTCTCCTGGGAAAGGGCCCAAATGAGGCAGGGTGTTGGTGGGGGCCCACCCTGGGCCGGAAGCAGGGAACAAGGGTTGCATTGCCTAAGCCCTGGCCATTTTTCTGCCACCTTTGACAAAGTGCACGGCCTCTAGAGATAGCATGGATAGGGCCTCTAAACCTCTGAAAATCTAGTTATTTCTGACTATGAATACAGGCAGTGGTTTCATAGTTCTGAGTCTGTTTACATAAGAACTAGGAGAGAGAGAGAGAGGGAGAGAGAGAGGGAGAGAGAGAGGGAGGGAGAGAGAGAGAGAGAGAGAATATGAGGGGGAGAAAAGGAAGTAGGTGGAAGAAAAAAAGAATAATTCATACCTACCCAAAGTATCAACAGTTGAGTAAAGTTTCCTTTTAAAATAGGTTTTATTAATGACCTGTATTTGTGGGTAGAAAGACAAAGACAGACAATTGATCGATAGATAAATAGATAGATAAATGTACAGACAGATAGATGATAGGTGCATAAAAAAGTGCTCTCTTAAGGGCATCACAGACACAGACCCAGACAGTACAGAGGTCACCATCTGGACCACATAATCTTCAAGAAGAGGATGCCATGGCAGAGAGGGACTTACACAGCATCTCCCAGTAATGAATATCAGAGGCAGGATCTGATCCCAGGTGCTCTGATACTAGCCACTAGGGCCAGGGCTCCTTCCATGGGACCATGGAATTTGACTGGCCTGGCCAAACCAACCAACAACTGATGCCATCTGACAAGGAATACCTGGCTCCATCTCTATGTCCTATCATACTTCTGTTGAAAAGTGGAACCTGCTTCCCTGCTGAGCCCCTAAAGCCAGGAGTGCTCATGAAATGGGTCATGGTACCAAAGGCTTTCAAGGCTGTTTTCCTGAGGAAAAAGATTTCTAAGAAATTCCCCCATGGCTTTGCCTGCTTCCCAAAACAAACAGCCAGTTTAGCCAAAGACAGTTATTGCCCCTTGGTCAAAGTCCAACTATTCCTGACTGTACCTGGATGACCAGACAGTGAATTCTCTTCTGGGGATGATGACATCCCTGGTCCTAGAGTTGGAAAGGACTGAATGAGGAATAGTATGTAGGGAGTTGTAAGGAGCCAACTTTGGTTTTGGGGGAGGATCATTTACTCAAGCCCCTTCACTTGGCGCAAGAGGAAACTGAAGCCATGGAGAGGATATGGGAGACCAGAAATCACACAGGTGTGAGTGACCAAGCCTACATTTCTGGATCCTAGAGCCAGAAGGAGGAGGGATCTCACTGGCCATCAAGGCCTGAGCTTCTTAAACTGTGTATCTCACCCCATTTGGGGTTGAGGAAAATTTAGCAACAGTAAAAGGCTTCTGAACATGCAACCACCAAAAATTAATGAACAATCAAACTTATAACAAATCTGAAGTGTTTCTGGCAGTGCTTGCCTGGGCCACATGGACAGCTGCACGGAAGTCTTGGATCTGAACCCACAGCATGCCCACTTTGCACTGTGTGCGTGCCTTCGGGCCACACAGCACCAACAAATGCTACCAAAATGGTGCACAGCAGAATAGGTTTAAGAAGCCCTGTTCTAGTCTAATCCTCTCATTTTATAGATTAGGAAACTGAGGCCTAACAAGCTTGTATCAGTAAGCATTAGAGGCAAGATTGAAACTCGGGTCCTCTGACTACAAATCCAGGACTGCCTCTCATTACTATAGAGTGCTGGACTTGGAGTCAGGAAAACCTGAGTTCAAATTTGACCCCAGGTTTTCACTAGCTGTATGACCTTGGGCAAGTCACTTAACTTCAACTTGCCTCAGTTTCCACATCTGCAAAATGATAATATCTACCTCCCAGAGTGACTGGAAGAAGCAAATTCTATATTTGTAAAGTGCGTTGCAAAACTGCAAGAGCTACAAATGCTAATTATTATGGTTGTGGTTCTCACTGTCTATCCCATGATACCGAGCCAGGCTGGTCCTTCCATCCAGAGGCAGCAGCATTTTACCTTTCTTTCTGCTAAAGGGTCCCTGATCTTAGGACCATTTTCTGTGACCTCCTGTGACCAACTGGTCCACTCAAGTGGAAATTTCATTGCTGTGAGGCATTTCAAAGAAACAGAAATTAGACTTCTGAGGATTATATCTATTCCTATGTCAAAAGAGGAGAGAGAAGGGAAGAGAAGGAAGGGAAGGGATGGCAAGGGGTGGGGAAGGAAGGGGAGGGATGGGATGGGATGGGAAGAGAAGAGAAGAGACAGGGAGGGAGAGAGAAAGAGAGAACTTTTGAACCATACCAAGGTAGATTGTGTTGACTTTGGGAAATACAAATGTTAACAATGAAATGAAAGCCCTTCTCTGTTCCAAGGGCCTGTGTTGCCTTTATGCATACAACCAACTGGACCCATCTTGTCCTTGGGCTAATGGAAGGCGCTGATGAAGAGATAGGGGCCGGGCTCTCACTCGTCCCCTTCTCCCTTTGTACTCCGTTTACTTTGGCAGGGGGGCTGCCTGTGTATTTTACACTTCTTTACATCTCGTACATCCCCCGCATGACAAATACTTGTCAAACAAAAGCCCAGCAGATTTATAACCCTTTTTCCCTTGAAATGCACCAAAATGGAACTGCCAAAAGTTTATGACTTCATCTTCTTTCATACTTTTCCACGGGACGTTGGTTCAAACAGACAGACCCGCTCGAGGTCAGCCGGAGGTCACATCACTTTCATTACTGAAATATAATTTACAATATGCCAGACCTAAACAAGTTTAGCCTAAAGGATTTGTTTAACGTAAACCAGCTGTTCCTGAACAATAAGGCTAATTTCCGGCCATCCCCCGTACAGTCTACTGGCTGCCTGTGGAAGCGTTTTTATGATTTCTTAAATGAGTAGGGGATTTATGGGAAATTCAAAAATTCATCTCCATGGAGGAATTTGAGAATTTTAAAAATGCAAATTGTGCTTTTATGGTTTCTGTGAGATGAGGAAGGCTGCTGTTCGAGTTTTGTATGACCATTGTACAGGTGGGTGGGAGGAAGTCCTTGGATCTCGCCATCTTGGGGTCTTTTCCTATCTCTTGAGGCAAAGGGAAAACTTCCTAACAGTTAGGACCCCACCTTCCCACCCTCAGTTTTCTTGCCTGTAAAAGTAGGGGAGTGGACCAGGAATATTAAAGGTGTCCTAAGGTGGAATGGGCCATCTCAGTCTAGGCATCTTAGAACCATAGGACCTGAAGTCCTTCATGATCAACTAGTTCAGTGTACTCATTTTTCAGATGAAGAAACTGAGGCCCAGACCTTGAATGATTGGGCTGAGGTCACACAAAAAGAACCAGGTCTTTGGACTGGCAAATTCAACAGTTGTTTTCCTTCAACATACTGACACCATAGGAAGGGATGAAGAGTGATTCTTGCTGTATTTGGTTGGACAAGATTGCCTCCCACATCCATTCTGCCTCTGAGATGATAGCATTTCCTAGGGAGGTGTAGTCATAGACTAGACTTCCAGTGATGGCTATGATGTGATGTGACATAGAGAGAGAGCTTGGAATGGCTGTAAGTGTTGGGGAAAAAGAGAAAGGATGATTTTGTTCCAGCAGATTGACTGAGAACTGGTGTTCCACCTCATAGCCACACCAATTGTCAGATCCCTGGTTTACTCTTGGATCAAACTGGGTCTGCTGGCCAGCGGCCTTCTCTGATTTCAAACAGAGCTGCGCTCCTCTAGGCAGTGAGCCCTACATTGTCTAAGTAGACCTTTAACACTTGAGAAACGTGGTCACTTTTAAAAATGGAAAGAGCTATATTTACCATAAGAAAACAGCATGAGAAAGAATTCAATTTGATCTTGGTAAAATACTTAAGGTACCTCAAAAGAAAAGATATCAATGAAACTTGTTATCTTTATTTTCAATCACAGTATGCCCTCCAAAGACAGGCCCTTGAGATTACTTTAGCTAAAGGAAGGGAAGAAGGAAAAAAGAAAGGAAGGGAGGGAGGAAAAAGAAGGATGGAAGGAATAGAGGAAGACATTTATTTAGCACAAACTAGGTATCAGGAACTGTGCTGAGCCTTGAAAAATACAGAAATGTAAGTTTTTTTTTATATTAATTAACATGAACAGTGGTTTACTGTAGGCCCTATGACATACTCTCTAGTAGGGGAAATGATAACAAAGCTCGCTGTCTTCAGGGAGCTTATGGATTCTATTGCACATAGCTAAATAAATAATAAATATATACAAATAAATAGGGGAGAAGAAGTCCCAGTTAAGGGCATCAGAAAAGGGTTCTTCTCAACAGGATCTCTGGAGAAGAGAGTTGAAGGAGTCTGGGCACCTACGAGGTGAAGTGAAGGAGAAAAGAGATGGGGTTTTTGGTACAAGAACAGCAACTCAGCCAGCTGAGGTGGAAAGTAGCATGGGAGACCCAGGAACAGAATTGATGGGGTGAATGGGGAGATTGAGAGAGAAAAGGACTTCAAGGTTCTAAACTTGGGTGATCTAGAAAGACAAAGAGAATTTAGGAGATGGGATGTATTTATGGATGATAGATGAATTATTTCTATTTTGAGCTATTGATTTGGAGTTACCTATGGGACATCCAGATGGAGATATACAATAGGCAGTTAGAGATTGAATATGTGGAGTTGAAATCTATCCATCCATCAATAAACATTTTTTAACCACCTACTACATGCCTAGCACTGAGCTCAGTGTCAGGGATACAAAAAGAGGCAAAAGAGACAGTCCCTGCCCTCAAGGAGCTTAGAATATGATGGAGGAGATAACATACAAAAAATTTACACATACATGATAAATAGGAAATAATTAACAGAGGGAATGGGATGGAGAAGGCTTCCTGTGGAAGGTGGGATTTTAGTTGGGACTCAGCCAGAAAAGTCAGGAGAGACAGAGAGACAGAGAGAGACAGAGACAGAGAGAGCCAGAGACAGAGAGACAGAGACAGAGAGAGAGCCAGAGAGAGAGAGAGCCAGAGCCAGAGAGAGAGAGAGAGACAGAAAGAGAGAGAGACAGAGAGACAGAGAAAGAGAGAGAGAAAGATAGGGAGGGAGGAGGGAGGAGAGAGAGAGAGAGAGAGAGAGAGAGAGAGAGAGAGAGAGAGAGAGAGAGTGTTCCAAGTATGGACTTGTCCATGTAGAGATGATGATTGAACCCATGGGACCTGATGATGTTACCAAGAGAGAATGTGTAGAGAAAAGAGAAGATAGCTCAGCACCGAGCCCCAAGGTTCACCCATGCATAATGGTAAGAGTCATCGTAATGAGAAGAGAGACAGAGAAGGAGGGAGAGACAGAGAGAGAGACAGAGAGAGAGAGACAGAGAGAGAGAGAGAGACAGAGAGAGAGACAGAGAGAGACAGAGACAGAGAGACAGAGAGACAAACAGAGAGAGAGAGACACAGAGAGAGAGAGAGAGAGAGAGAGAGAGAGAGAGAGAGAGAGAGAGAGTGAGAGAGAGCACCAGAGAGAGAAAGAGAGAGAGAGAGAGATAAAGACAGAGAGACAGAGACAGAGACTGATGAGTTGGGAACTATACAGAATGGGGAGGATAGGCAGGGTCAACAATATCATTTGCTTCAGAGATGTTGAGGGGGGTGAATATTGGGAAGATGCCATTGGAATTAAAAATGAAAAGGCCATCAGTGGCCTTCAAAAGAATAGTTTCTGTCCCATGGTAAGGACAAGAAATCGGCTTACAAAGGGTCAAGAAGTAAATGAGAAGCTAGAAAGTGGTGGCCACTAGTATTTATGACTTTTTCTAGGAATTTATGAAAAGGAAGGGAGATATAGGCTGGAAAGCTTGGGATGGTAAAGGCAGACAAAGTTTATCTTAAGAATGGAGAACTGGACATATACAAAGCAAAGTAAGAGCTATAAAGTTAGAGAGTGTGAGGAGATAGCCAATGGGTCATCCATTGGTTAACTTCTGGGACAAGCTTCCAGAAGTCAGGGAATGGGATTAAACATACAAATAGAGAGGCCAACATTGTCAAAGAGAAAGGTCTCTAAGAGTGGAAAATGGAGGGATCATGCTGAAGGGATCTGAGCCCTGTGATTGGAAAGAAGGAGGACTTTGTGATAGAGAGCCTCCATTTTCTTGTGGGGGCAGTATGGTGTAGGAGGAAGAGTTCAGGGCTTACAGTCAAGAATGAGTATGTGTCTAAGGAGATTGAACCCAGGTCTGCCTGGCTCTGAAGCTCTCTACTACCTAGTTTGTCTTGTATTATTCATAGTATCACACAACAGATATATGAAGAAGTTACAGAACAAAGTCCTAAATGACCTAAGGATCATAGGAGCATGGATTGAGTCCAATCCCTTTCATTTCATCTCAAGAAACTGAGACTTCGTGAGATTAAATGACGTCTCTACAAGGGGACGTCTCCAGCTATAGTGTCTGAGGTTAGATGCAAACTCAGGTCTACCAGATTCTCAAGTAGTTTTCTGAAGTGTTTCTTGACATCAAGCCTGAAATTTCCTCTTTTAAACTTCCACTCATTGCTTCTATAGCTAGCCCCCAGCTCAAGCAGAACTATCTTGATCCCCTTCCTACCTGAGAGGTCATCAAGTGTTGTATTCCTCTCCCCTCCCCCAAATCTTCTCATAGGATAGTAGATTTGGAACTAAAAGGTACCTTGGAGGTGATTGAGTCCCGTTCCCTCATTTGAGTACAAAGTTTCCTTATTTTATAGATAAGGAAACAGAGACACAGAAAACCCACAGCTAGCAAGTGTCTGAGGCCAGATTTTAACCCAAGTCCCTTTGATGCTTAAATCCAATGCCCTTTCCACTGAGTCATATTGCCTCTGTGGGCTAAACAAATCTTGATACTCCCAATTCTTTATCGTTTGTTCACAGGACAATCCATTATTATCGTTGTGCCCTCAAGTCCTTTCTTCTCCAGGCTCAAAATTCCCATTTCCTTTAAGTGATATTTCTATGGCACAATTTGGGTGCCTTTCACCATCCTGGCCACTTCGGTAAGGATGCTGTACAGCTTATCAATGGTCCTTCTAAAATATGGCTCCCAGGACTGAAGACAGAATTCCAATTGTGGTCTGACTAGGTCCAAAGACAGTAGCATGGGGACTTCGGAGTCCGGGGAGATTTGCATTAAGATTTTTAGAAAACTCACGTTAATATACCTTTCCCCCCACAGAGCAAGGCCAAAGAGTTGCCTCTGTCGGCTGTCCGTTTCATGGAAGAACTGGGTGAATGTGCCTTTGGGAAAATCTACAAAGGGCATCTCTATCTCCCAGGAATGGACCATGCTCAGCTGGTCGCGATCAAGACCCTGAAGGACTTTAACAACCCTCAGCAGTGGGCAGAGTTTCAGCAGGAAGCGTCCCTCATGGCAGAGCTCCACCACCCCAACATTGTATGCCTTCTCGGCGTGGTCACCCAGGAGCAGCCGGTGTGCATGCTGTTTGAGTACATGAACCAGGGTGACCTGCACGAGTTCCTCATCATGAGGTCCCCCCACTCGGATGTGGGCTGCAGCAGCGACGAAGATGGAACGGTTAAATCAAGCCTGGATCACGGCGACTTCCTGCACATTGCTATTCAGATCGCTGCGGGAATGGAGTACCTGTCCAGCCACTTCTTTGTGCACAAGGATCTGGCTGCGCGAAACATCCTCATCGGTGAGCAGCTCCATGTGAAGATTTCCGACCTGGGGCTTTCCAGGGAGATCTATTCGGCCGACTATTACCGAGTGCAAAGCAAGTCTCTGCTGCCCATCCGCTGGATGCCCCCAGAAGCCATACTGTACGGCAAGTTCTCCTCGGATTCCGACATCTGGTCCTTTGGCGTCGTCTTGTGGGAGATTTTCAGCTTTGGACTCCAGCCCTATTACGGCTTCAGTAACCAGGAGGTGGTGGAGATGGTCAGGAAGCGGCAGCTCTTGCCCTGCTCTGAAGACTGCCCTCCCAGGATGTACAGCCTTATGACGGAGTGCTGGAACGAGATTCCTTCAAGGAGACCACGCTTCAAGGACATCCACGTCAGACTGCGTTCCTGGGAAGGGATCTCGAGCCATACCAGCTCCACGTCTCCCTCGGGCGGCAATGCCACCACCCAGACGACGTCGCTAAGCGCCAGCCCCATCAGCAACCTCAGCAACCCAAGATATCCCAACTACATGTTTCCAGCGCAGGGGATACCTCAGGGGCAGATCGCTGGCTTTATTGGGCCGCCCATACCTCAAAACCAGCGATTCATCCCCATCAATGGGTACCCGATCCCTCCTGGATACGCTGCTTTCCCAGCAACTCACTACCAGCCCCAGGGCCCCCCTAGAGTCATTCAGCACTGCCCCCCTCCCAAAAGCCGCTCCCCCAGCAGTGCCAGTGGCTCCACCAGCACGGGGCACGTGACTAGCTTGCCCTCCTCGGGATCCAATCAGGAGGCGAACATCCCTTTGCTATCCCACGTGTCCCTCCCAAATCATCCGAGTGGAATTGGCATAACCGTTTTTGGAAACAAAACTCAGAAACCTTATAAAATAGACTCCAAACAGCCATCTTTACTAGGGGACTCAAATATTCATGGACACACTGAATCAATGATTTCTGCAGAACTGTAAAACTCAATGTTTTTTCTATATAAATATGATATACAATACAAACTAGAAAGCCGTAGAAAAGATTTATATTCAAATATTTTATTAAAGTAAGATTTTTTTTGATTGTTTAGCAGACATTGCAACAAGTATCTTCTGTGAAGTGTAACTGTGTGCTTAGCAAGATGGGCCGATAATAGGCAGCAAAAAAATCATTTATTCAATCAACAAAAATTATTAAGCACCTATTATGTGCTAAGTGCTGGGAATACAGAGACAAAAATGACACAGTCCCTGCCCCAAGGAACTCCTATTCCTATTGTGCCTTGAACATCAAGTCATGTTGTGTAACCTGGCATCAGGATTGGTGTGCATCACATTAGGTACTCAAAACTATCATCCAATGAAGAGTCATTTTCAAAGAAATGTCAGGATGGGATACCAAACTAAGTCAAAGAGTGCCTTGGATATCCAGTGGCTTAATATTCTCCAAAGTCTATCCATTAGTTTTTGTTTGACCACCATGTTTATTTTCATGATTAGAAGGGGTAAGACTCTGGTTCAGTTTGAGCATTGTGCACGTTGGTTTGGAAGACTGATGTTTAATTTTTTCTTTTGGTCCAGACCTGTGATTTCATCATTTAGGGAACTCCCATTGTGGAAATTCCCTGCACCCTTGCATATTGGGCCACTTGGCTGTTACTCACAGTCTTAGAAAGTTGCCCAGGGAACTGAGAGACTAAGTAATTCACCTAAGATCATTCAGCTAAAGGCAGGAAGGACTTGAACCCACGTATTCTTGACCCCAATACTAGACCACTAACCACTCTATTCCTCAGCATTTCAAAAAAGTAAGAGAATTTGAGACCAATAATATTAAAATATAGGATTCAATATGAGCCATGAGATGTTTTCATCATTTCTCCATGGGTTTTCTCTATGGAGAGGTGCCCATACTTTTCCTTGGATGTAAATTTCCTTTGCCCAAAGGGCAGACCTGATGGTTCCCCTGACCCCTTATTCAGTCATGCTAGAGCTGGACACTTTTCTCCATAGGTATTGCACTCCAGTCCTTATAATTACTTGAGGTGCAGGAATGTCAGACATGGGAGCAGAAATAAATGTTGACAGAGGCCTCATTATTTCATAACATACATCCAAATACAGTAAATGACTTAAATTGAAGGGATGTTGAAAATGAAAATGACCTCAAGGAATGATTCCCATCCCAAAGGATAAGCCTAAGGCTAGAGAGTCTTTAGAGATACTCCTCTGGATTGACAAGGCCAATGAGTATGGTGTGGTGGCATGGTACCAGGTGAACGCTCCTTCCCCATTTTATATTTATTATGTTGCCAAGAGTTCAGAGAGGCATAACACCAACAAGATGGTTTATCATCAGCGAATCAGGATTCCCATTTTTTTTTGTCCCAGTCTGACCTTGATGATAACCAAATTTCCAGCTAAGTTTCTTGATGCCTTTTAAATGAGTTGAATATGTCCAATGGGTTTTCGTCAGATCCAAACATTTAAATGACCATGGTTGTTGGAAATTGATTGGAATCCAAAACGTATGATTCTTACATGACAATTACATTTTCATAGTCCACTTCCCATAGGATTATAATGGATAGCCTGGATTCTCATTTTATAAATAACAAATAACTGGGATATTTAATCTGTTAAATAGAAGTGATATGATATTATCTAGTATACACAGATGGAGGTATAGGCTGTGGAGTAAATGGCTTTTACCAGCCAGACACATTTTGCTGAGTTTAGAATTTGCATAGGTTTCATGTTTCTATACAGAAGGGATTTTTATATTTGATTTTTGTTTCTCTTGGGAAAACATTTCCCTTTTCTAAGAACAGTGCCTCATATTAAAAAAAAAAACATTAAAGAGACTCATAGGATGTGAAGTAGATCTTGCAAACAATATTTAACATGAGAGAATTAGAAACATCTCGATGTTTCCATTTTAAAAAGTGTTAGGATGAAGAACAAAGCAAATATGTGTTCAGAAGAATGTCTTGGGGTTTTCCCAAGTGTCGTTTCTTGAAATACCCAGAAAATAATGTATCTGAACTGTTAAATGAAGTTATTTACATTTATTGTGAGGCTAGAAGAATTAACATTGGTTGATTTCATGTATCTTCATTTTTAGGTAGGTTAATTATGGCAAGGTTATTTTCTTCCTTTTGTTGCTATGCAACTGTTTATTGATGATGCTTCAAACCACAATTTTATATATGTTCATATGACAATCATTTTTTCCAAGAATATTTATTATTTTACATAAATATGGAATTTTAGTGAATCTGAGTTTTTCCAGCAGTCCCTAAAAGGGAAATTAGCATTCCATGAGCCATTTAGCAATTCTTTGGGAAAGAAAACCAAACCATTTTTATAGCAAGGAAGTAACATAAGTTTGAGTTACATTTTTTAAAGCAGTATGGCGTTTTTCAGCATTTGTGTAATTATTGTGCTACATTCAGGTACAAACCTTCTGGATTTTGAAACCACTTCTAAGAAGATCTAAAGTGCCATGATAGGATATCATGGTATCTTTGTTTTGTATAAAAAGAGTATTTTTTCACAAATTGAAAAAAAAATCATTTGCTCCATTGACAATGCTTTTTGGTAGGATGCCTTTATTTTTATATCTTTTTTTGCACAAAACAGTGTCCACGTTTTGTATTGCAGAAGTGAAAATACAGTTCTGCCTTTCCTATCTCATCTGTTTCTCCTATTTTTTTAATGATGTAGATTTTTTCCTAATCTCTCACGGCAATATTTGGATCGATTGCCTTGACCGCATTTCCTTATTTTCACTGCATGCATTTTAATCACTGTATTCCTTCATGTTTGATTTATTAATTATGGGCATTTCAATTAGGAGAGCATGGAAATGTACTAAGAAAGGCTATTTTATATTGAGAATATATTCATTTTGTATTCCACACACCAGAGATGATATTACACACTGATTATTTTATGCTGCTGTTTATTAAAACATTTCTAATATGAAATATCAGCATTTCCTGGATCTTGCTATAACAAATTGGGGGAGATTGAAATAATAAGAGTAACAATAATTTTTTTGATGACTTTTCTTAATGTCACCAAAAGAATGCATGACTGATAAAAAAGAGGGGTTGGAGAAAGAATGCGGGGCAACTCATGGATCACATAAAAATTTTCACTGACTTCCCATCGACATCAAGACAATCTGGTTACATTCCCTATACTCATTGAATAACTAACACTACACCGCCACCGCCCTCCCCCCCTCCCCAATGGTGAACTGATGGGAGGAAGTGAGTGAAAGTCACACAAGGCATCAGCATGGGTGGGTGGAAATATCCCTCATTGGAGAGAATGTGCACATTGGTGAGATCAGAGATCCATTGGAATGTAAGGATAGGGATTGGATCCTTGATGACTCTAGTCTAGGGAACTCCCAGGGGAGCAAGCTCTCTCTGCTAATTCAGGCCAGCAAGCTCTCTGCCTTGGGGAGTTGTTTCATGGTCTGAAGTTAAAGTCACTTGTCTAAGGTCAGCCAGCAAGTATGTGTTTTAGTGGTAGACCTTGAGCCCAGGCCTTCTTGGCTTCGACGATAGTGCCTGTCTATGGTGCCATGTTGGAATATGGCAACAGTAACACGACTCACATTTGTCAACACTAAGATTTTCAAAACACTTTACATATGGAATCCCATTTAAACAATATTCCTCATCATTTTTACTGTTTGTTATAAGGGAAAAAAATCAACAACAAAAATAAGTGGCCACTAGTCTGTTTGAGAGAAATGCTATGAGGACAATGGGCATTTAATGAAACCAACTTTACACAGGTCATACTATCACATCCATCATTCTGACCTGTGAATCATCTTGGCTAGTGGAAGAGCACATGAATGCTATGAGAAAATCCAGTGGTTGTATGACCAATGTTTTAAGTTTTTTTTTTTTATGTTAGTGTCTGCTACTTTCTAGATCATGTGTTAAAGAGAAATTTGGTGTGTCCTCATATACGTTTCAAGATTGCAGCTTTCCAGATCAAACTTAAAATAATAAATCATTGCTTTGATATGAAATGCAACCATCAGAATTACAGGCATTGACCTTGAAAGCTTCAAAGCAAAACCTGGCTACACTCAAACACACATGTACAATATGTGGACATGTACATACATCTGGACACATATGTATATAGCTACACATAGATAGACATGTATCTGTATACATACACGTGTGTGTCTATACATGTAAGTGTGTGTGTGGTTTGTTCTGTCCCAGAATTTGACCCCCATGTGATGCTGGGCAAGACACAACTCAGCCTGAGTTTCCTCATATGTAAAATGGGGATCATTATGTCACCTGTCTCATAGAATTGATCAAATAAAATTAATAATTAATTAATAAGAAGATCAAATAAGATTAATATATGCAAAGCCTTTTACAGACAGTAAGTCTCAATATAAGAGTTAGCTAAAAATTCAAAAGAGTATCTTGTTGAATTTGACACCAAGGCCAAGTAGCTTGAATGGAACCCTCAAATCAATTTTTTAATCCGATATGTGAAAATAACACAAGAAGTAATTAAGACAAATTCAGTTAAACAAAAGGTGATCAGATTGTTTTCCTCAGTAATTCTATGCTGCTATATGAGTTCATATGCTACTTGGTAGCGTTTTTGCTGATAAAAGAATATATTTTTGTGGATTCCACATTTCAATGCTCTGGGAAAATGTCTCTCTCATCTCACCCTGGGTAAAGCCCTATAGTTACCTACAATGTGTGAAGAAAGATGAATCTTGTCTCAGAAATCAGATCCTGCTATGGATCTGGAAAGAGGAGGAAAAACTCTGCAACATATCATGTAGTCCCTAAGCATATATATTTAGCCTTTCCCTCAATATGTTGATACCCTGAAAGATCCATTACTGTCTAGTAATTGTCATAGTTCAAATGCATGTTCCCATTTCATTAAAAGAGAAATCCCCCAACTGGTGATTAATACAAACTGTCAAGGAAAATGCTCATCACAACAAGAGCTGAGAAATCTTGTCTGTTCCTGCCATTGCTTACAGGACAAGGAAATGCAGTAAAACCTCCAGGGAACAATCCATCATTTTGAAGCAGAGATCTTGTCATCACTTCTGTTGACTGTAGGCTCAGCATAGCCATCACTTCACAGGGCAATAAGAGCTGTGTCAACTTGAGTTTCTCCCTCCCACCTCAAGCCACCATCTCCTCCTTGCTCTTTCCCCCAGGCATATAATTCTCCATTCTCCAGCCCAACCTCCTATGAACCATCCTCTGGGCACTGTAACTGACCATAGCAGCTTCCATTCCCTAATTCTCACACACTGACAGCTTCCAATACACCGTTCCCATGGTGCCTATAAGAGTAGCATTCATAAAAGAATGCATAGACCTAGAAATGGGAGAGATAAGAACCTATCCCACCTAACCCTACCATTTTAAAGAAAAGGAAACAGTTCCACAAAGGCTATTATTTATCCAGGGTTACCCAGGTAGTAAGGATCAGAGGCAAGATTTGAATCCAGGTCTTCTGAATGTAGAACCTGTATTCTTTGTACTCTACCAATACTGACTGATAAGAAGGAAGACTCAGCTCATTTCAATGAAGACTTATTAAGTACCTACTATACACCAAGCACTATGTTAGGGTATAAGAGTATTTGGTATTGAAACCACAAATACACCTATCAGTGTATGTAGAATATATGCAAAGTGAGCATTAAGGAAGACTGCTAAGCATGTGCAGAATTCTGGGACAGTGAGCTGGGAGAGTGTCTGAAAAGACCTCTTGGAAAGGGTGGCACATGAGTTGAGTCTTGGAGGCAGGTGGGGGTTGTAAGAGTCCTAGATAAGGAGGATGGATGACAGCATGGGCCAAGCCATGCAGTTGGGATGCCACACAGGGGAACAACGTAATAGGAAATAGGAGAAATTGTGTGATGGGAAATAATGAGAAAGACAGGGAAGAGCCAGACTAGAGGAGTTTAAGTTTTTATGTTTATATAAATTTATATTTTCATATTTATGCTTTAACATCAAATGGAAGTGTTTACATTTTGACCTTTTGGAATCCATATTCTATATCAAGGCTCAGATCTAGGGCTCCTGATTGCCAACTTTCTGTGTTCTTTCCTTACCCTGAAGTTATTTTGCACAAATTTGCATGTCTTCTTATTGTCCCTTCCTCCTTCTCCCCAAATATAAGTCTCTTGAGGGCAGGGACTCATTTTTATCTTCGTATTTTAGTGGCTTAACACAGTGCCTGATAAATGTTGGTTGGTTGGTTAAACCCTAAGCTTCTTGAACTGGGGAATGACATGTTTATACCTATATTTAGATTTGTTTAAATACAAATATAGCCCAGGAGAATGGGAAGAGTCCTGGTGTGGGGTCAGAGGGCTTGCATTCAAATCCCACCCCTGCCATGAGTGATGATCTTGGATATGGCACCAATGTCCTTAGCCTCAGTTTCTTCATCTGTAAAATGATGGCATTGGAGTCAATGTCCTTATAGAGTTCTATTAGCTCTGTGATTCTATGACTTCTTAAGGTCTCCTTCTATGGCCCCATGGCCTCCAACGATGGTTTGATATTCTCTTATGGACTCCTGAAGGAGGATCTCAGTAACTCATTTTTCAAATCATTTGGAAGCCCTCTAGCCTTCTCTATCACCTTCAAAGGAATGAAGATTCTATTAAATTGAAACTATACACCAATACATCCTTTCCTTGGGCATCATTGAGAATTTAATACATGTTTGTTGGTAGTTGTTTGAAAGGAGAGGAGACTGGTGGCCAATAGCCTCCATGCAAAACAGTTTGTCCAGTTGGCCCAGACACAGTTTCCTGGAGAGCCACCATGAGTGTTCACATGGCCCAAATTAAAGAAGGGGGCTCCCAGGGAGCTTTCTGGATCCCTGATCCACTGATTAACCCAAGGAAGCAAACAATTCCTCCCCTTCCATGGAGTAATGGAGTATGGCGGGAGGGTCAAGGATGGAGCTGGGCCCAGCTCTGAGAAGGTTTCCAGGCAGGAAACTCCTGCTCCCACTCCCTCTCCTCCTCCCTTCCCTCTGTTTCCTGTTGAAGGAGGCTGACTCCCTGACCCAGTTGGCTGAATCGAGTCACCTGTGGTTTGTTTCCATCTTTCCTTCGGCAGCTGTAGTCCATTAGCCCTTGGCTGGCTGTGTTCTGCTGGGGGTGTGCTCCTTACTCCATACAGATGGCTAAGGGCTCCGGGGGGAAGGAAGGGGGGCTGCCAGAGCCTTCTGAGCCCAGAGAAATCAGAAAGATGACTTGGAGGTGAAGCTATGAATACTTTTCATTTAGAGAACATTTTCGCTCCAACTAATAGCCTCACATGCTGGAGAGAAAACAGTGCATCAAAGAAGCAGGCTGGGAAGGGCAAGGGGGTGGGCAGCACAAGAGAGTGGGAGAAAGATTCTTCACAGCCAAAATCTTCCAGCACCTGAAGGGTGTTACTAGACATACCAAGAGTATTAGGGCAGGGGGAGCTCAGGGGGCCAGAAACCCTGCAGAGACATCAAAGCACAAAAGGTCAATCTAATCCTCCAAGAAGGAAAGCTGCACAAGGCTAGCAACATGGAAACTGAGGGGAGAGCATCTGGTGGTGCATTTGTGATCATTCCATCCCAAAGCTCCTGGTGTCAAACTTATTTAGAGCAGAGACCGTCAGAGCCTGAACGAACCTTACAACGAGCAACCTTAGAACAGAGGATGTCACAACTGGAAATGACCTTTAAATAGAGAATGGGGGAGGGACCTTAGAACAGGGAATATCAGAGCTGGGGGCGGGGCATGAGAACAGAAGATGCAGAACTAGGATTTATCTTAGAACAGAGAGTGTCAGAACTGGAAAGGACCTGAGAACATAGAAGGTCAGAGCTTTAGAACAGAAGATATTAGAACTCTGCCAGAAGGGATCTTTGAACATAGAATGTTAGTGGTAAGTGGAACCATGTTAGATCTGGAAGAGACCTTAGAACATACAATGTCAGTGTTGAGAGGAACCTTAGAACAGAATGTCCAAATGGAAAGGAACCTTAGAACAGAGAATTTCAGGGACAGGAGAATTACTGCAAACTTGGTCCTTTCCGTCTCCCTCTTCATAGCACTGGTCTAACATAACAACCACCTAAGGTTATGTGTGTGATACCTTATTCATAATCCGGAATGTTTCAAAGCCTCCAGTAGATGCCTGAGTGTATTAACCCTCCCTCCCAATGGACCGTGCACACATCATCCAAGGTAAGCTCAGACATGCTCCTCAGCAAATGTTTGGTTACCAGGGAAGGGCTAAGTTGGCTACAGCAACTCAAGGAGGAGCGTTCACAATAATGAGAATTAGGGGAGAAGAAACAGAAGAAAAAGCGAGGCTATTCCTGCTGTTCCCACAGGGCATGTGCCCTTGGTAGCTGCCTCCTTTGCCATCTCCTATTTCTTGCCCATGAACCTCATAATAATGACTCACGCGTATGTAGGACTTGAAGGTTGGCCAAGCACTTCCCTCATGACCATTCTGGGAAGGGGCTGTGCAACTTTAATGACTCCCATTTCACAGAGGAGAACACAGGCTGAGAGGTGCCCAAGGTCACCGAGCTGGTAAGTACCAGGGCACATTTCAAATTCAGGTCTCTAGAAGTGGTTTGTGTTCTTGCTGCCACATGATGCTACCTTTGCTATGAGCCAGGACCGTGGTTAACATATGCCAAGAGCCGGAACACTGAGGGAACAGAAAATTTATGGTTGGTTTTCTCTCCAAAGACAATGCTATTACTGTTATGCTCCTCACTTTTCCAGCTGAGATGCTTAATAACTTCCACTCACCCCCATGAGGCAGGCTTTTCAAACTCTATTTGCGATCTGTGGTCAACGTGAGGATTTTGTAATTTCACACAAAGGAAGACCATCAAGTCTAGCCCAGACCTAACCTGGAAGCCCCTCTATGATATGCTACCAAATAGTCAGCCAGTTTTTGCTCGAAGAACAACAAAGACGGGGAACTCACTACCTGTCTGAGACAGCCATTTCTACTTTGGGACACCTCTCTTTCCTGAGACATCATTCTTCCATGGAGCCCAAAAGTTACTCTCTTTGACCAGAACCCATCCCTTGCTCCTTGTTCTGCTCTCCTGGGCCAAGCAGAACAAAGTTAATCCCTCTGAGACAAGACAGCCTCCACCAAAATTTTTTTCATTCCTTTTAATCAGTATTATTTAGCGTTCTGAGGGATTGAAAAGAATTAGATGCAGCCAGTGCCTTGAGCTCCTGAACATATCATGGAAAAGGCATAGTGTAAAGACACACACAAGAACGCAACTAGGGAAGTGCACAGAGCACCAGGTCTGGAGTCCAGAAGACCTGAGTTCAAATCCAGCCTCAGACGCTTACTAGCTGTGTGATCCTGGACAAATCACTTAACCTCTATCTGCCTCAGTTTCCTCCTCTGTAAAATGGGGGGGGGGCTAATAACAGCACCCACCTCCCAGAGCTGTTTTGAAGATCAAATAATCATTGTAAAGCACTTGTGGAAGGCACAACAGAAGTGCTAAGTAAATTTTAGCTACTATTATACAATAGAGACACTCGCAGCACCTTCAGGAAATCTTAAATCCTCCTATACCACGTTATCCATTCGTTCATTTACTCATTGACTAAGCATGAGTGGGAGCATCCAGAGCTAACTCCAGTTTTGGCAGAAGGAAGCTCCTAACAAGCTGAGAGTGAAAGGTGTCTCCTTGCGGGAATCACAGGGTCTCAGATTTAAGACTGGAAGGGACCTCAGAGACCATCCCCAGAAGGGAAGAGGGCAGGGAATCAGCCTTTTTTAGCACCTACTATATGCCAAGCACTGTGGCAAGCACGCTTACAAATATTATCTTCACACCACCCTGCCAGCAGGTGCTATTATTACCCTTATCTTACAGAGAATAAGTGACTTGCCCAGGAGCACACAGCTTTCCCCTCTTCTCTTCCCCAGTAGCTGCCTATGGAAAATAGGGGTGTGGAGCAGGCTTTGGAGATTGGCAAAGATGGATTTTTGTATGGATTGTTCACTGTCACAAACTCGTCATTGCATCACGGAATCATTGGGTATATTCTAACTGCCACAAACATCCTACTCAGAGGCATCATCACATGGAATGAACATTGACCTTTCAAATCCTATGCTAAAGGAACCCAAGCTCTCTCAGATTCTGCCGAGATGATGTGGAGACTAATCCCAGTTTTGAAACTTAATTGTGTAAGCTTGGGACGGTCACTTCATCTCTTGGGTCTTAGTTCCCTCATCTGTAAAATGAAGGGACTGGACATAGTGACCTTTAGAGACTGCTTCCAGTCCTGATTCTATGATCCCTTGATGATTGGCTTAATAATAACTACCTTGCAGGGCTATTGTGGGGATTCAATGATATAAAACTTGTAAAAAAAAAAAAAACCTGGGGCGGCTAGGTGGCACAGTGAATAGACCACTGGCTCTGGAGTCAGGAGGACCTGAGTTCAAATCCTACCTTAGACACTTGACACTAGCTGTGTGACCTTGGGCAAGTCACTTAACCCCAATTGCCTTGCCTTTCCCCCTCAAAAAACAACACTTAGCACAGTACCTGACACACAGTAGGCACTTAATAAATGATTATTCACTCCATTTGCCCTCATGTGGCCCAATATATGTGGTCCAGCTCCAGCCTTGCTTTACTCTATAATAGGGGTGGAGAACTTGTCTCAATGTCACATGTGACCCTCTAGGTCTTCAGGTGCAGCCTTTTGAATGAGTCCAAGTTTTACAAAATAAATCCTTTTATTAAGGGGATCTGTGAAGTTAGGATTAAGTCAAAAGGCTGCACTTGAGGGTCCCCATCCTTGCTATCCTGTTGCCATCAGACCTGCCATAACACACACACTTCTCTATCCACTTCATCACTAAAGCTGAGGCTTGAAATGGATAGAGTGATGGATCTGGACAAAAAAAAGATATGGGTTTGAATCCTGCCTCTAACATTCACTAGCTTTCTGACTTGCAGCAAGTCAATTGATCTCTGTGACTCAGTTTCCTCATCTACAAAATGTGAGGTTTGGACTAGACTGTGATGTCCCTTCCAACACTGAAGCCATGACCATGTAATTTCCAGATTATAATCCATCCATAACCCCTCCTCCTGCGTGGTTCTCCTCTGCTTCCTACCACAATCCTCCTACAGGACCCCACAACACAGTGCAGGCCTTCTTTTGGTTCTGGGGGGCATCTGTGTAGCCTCCATTGTAGCCCTTCACCTACCCCTTTACTATTTCTTGCACTCTCTGCAAGACTCTTCCTATCTCACTTCTTATGGGGCTATTATAGGTAGACAAATCCTGGATTCTGGGTCAGAGAACCTGGGCTTGAGTGTCAGCATGTGGTCATGCAATCCTTCCCCCATCTCCATTGTGCTGCGCAGGCCAGATTCAAGGCTCGTGATGTGCATTCTCTTTGCCTCTGTCCTTTGTATATGACCTGTATTCACTCATTCATGAACACGTCACTTCTGCCCCATATAACATCAGCTCCTTGAAAGGCAGGGATTCTCCTGACTTTGTATTTTATCCCCAGTACCCAGTGTAGTGACTGTTACAAGGTCTGTGCTGATGCATTTAAGTCCTGTTCCTTCAAGGCTCAGGCCAAGTACCATCTCCATTGAACAGTCATTGCTAGTGGCCCTGATTGTTACTTCCCCATCTTCCCTAAGTTACTTGAAGTGACCGAGTAGCAGAGTGGACAGAAAGCTTGGCCTCTTAGTCAGAAGGTCCTGGGTTCAAGTGCTGCCTTTGATAGCTGTGTGACCTGGGGAGAATCTCTTCTCTAGACAACTCTCTAGAGCTCTTTGAAGTGACAATCTGCATTGGGAAGGGAAATTTGCTCATTCAAAACATCCTATAGCAATGAAACCAAGAATTCAGTCTCCACCCCTTACTTTGCACTTATTGTGCTTTGTCTGGGCTGCCTCTCCATTCAGTAGAGTGGAAACTCCTTGAGGTCATTTTTATCTCTGTATCCCTCAGTGCAGTGCTAGGCATTCAGTAGGCACTTAATTCATGTTTATTAAATGGAAGAAAAAAGTCACTTCCCTTTCTGATGCTTCCATTGTCTTTTCTGCCAGTGAATGAATTATCTGAAATGTTCTCTAAGGACCCACCCAGTTCTAAAGGCTAAATTCTTTTCTCACCTGGGTAGGAATATTTGCTAAAGATTTTTTGGGCTTGGGATCAACAGGAGCTGAGGAAACCCCACAGAGAGAATGCTTTTTCTCTGAGCCTTCCCATTGCAATCCCAAAGTGTGCTTGCAGAACATGGTCAGCACTCAGTGCTCTCAGATGAGGAGCAGAATGAAAGAAAGCCTGGTTCCCCTTAAACATTCCAGCCCCGTATGGAAAGTCCCCAGAGAAGGTGCTCAAAGGCCTTAAACCCTAACCCTAACTCTAACCCTAACTAACCCTAATTTCCTGCTCACTAACCCTCACTAACCCTAACCCTAACCCTTTGGGATTAAATTATCTCTCTGTGCCTAAAAAATGGGTGGAGATGGGTGGGACTGGATGATCTCTGAGGTCTCTCCAGTTCTAAGTCTTATGTCATAGAATCACAGATCTGGAGTGAGAAGGGACCTCAGTAGCCATCTAGTCCTGCCCCTTCATTTTATAGCTGGGGAAGCTGAAGCATGGGAGGTTCAATGATTTGCCCAAGTTCACACAAGAGTAAAGTTGAGAGAAGCAATTCGAACCCAGGGCCTCAGACTCTGATTCCACTGCTGCTTTCATTAATACCACTCTGGGATATTACTGATGACCATTTCTGCTGCTACAGCTACTACTGATAATGATATTGGAAACTGGAAATCACACGACCATTCAGGTTTGCAAAATGCTCCATATAGACCATCACTCAAAGTCTCCGTTCAACAGAGACCATCCTAACGTAAAACAGGATCACTAAAGCCACCAGTATTGATTAGACACCTACTGTGTGCCCAGCAGTGGCGGGCTAAACACTGGAGATGCAAAGACAAAATGCAAAACAATCCATTCTTAGACACAGTTCCACAATGCTTTCTGGGAGCATGGACATTTATACAGTGACACCTGCAGGCTACATACAGAATAAATAGAAACAGAATAAATACATACAAATACAAAGTAGTGAAATCCCGGTGTGTTTGGAAAGGAGGGCAAGACCGGTGGGGAAGATCGGGAAAGGCTTCGTCCTCCAGCCCCAGGCTGATGGGCTCAGGGTACAGATGGAGACAGTTTTTGGATAAGGCCAGTGGGGCCATTTATAGGCTTGCCTACGCATGTGTTTTCTTTTTTTTTTTTTTAAGTGTTTTGTTTTTGTTTTCAACAGGAGCCGGGAAATGGGAAGAAAATAAATATTTTCTAATTAAATTAAACAGGAATAAAAATAGGTGATGGTTGAGATCTAGCCTGAAGGAAGGGGAGGATTCTCTGAATTTTCCATCTAAGAAATTTCAGGAATTCCCATCTCCAACTTCATACCCTAGGCTTTCTTCCCGTTTGATCTTTAAAGATTAACATTCAGTATTGCTCCTGACATTTATATTGAGGAGGGAATCGGCGATTATTAAAAACAGAGAAACTTAATATTGGGAGTGAACATCAAAAGGTCTTGCAGACAAAGAGCGGATCATATGATTTGAAACCCAAGCGACTCAAAGCATGTGTGCTGGGCCTCGCTTGCTAGTTAACAGCGCAGCCTACATCAAAATATGATTTAAAACACTTCTCACAGCTGAGCTGACATTTGGCAAGAGGAGGCCTGCCTTTGCTCTGGAGGATGAGAGTTCAAATCCAAACGAGGTTAACACTTTGTACGGCTGCATATTTTCCTGGTGGATGAGGGGAATGCTCTTTTTTTCCCTCCCATTCGCATAAAATGAAAACATCTGTTTGAGTCCCTAGGGATCACATTAGAAAAAAAGCTGGCTGTTAAAGCTGCCTACAGCCTAGGTAACATTTAAAGGGGCTGATAATTACTCTGTCTGTCACACTGATCTCCTAGGCTGATGAAAATTTGTATGCCAGCCTTGGTTTGGTCTTGCATTTCATGGAATGCTGGGGTCACACTCACCTCTGCCCCCATGATTTCTGGAGCCATATGTTAGTAAAAGGTATTAACAGGGTGCTAAATATTTTCCAACTTATCTTTTAAAAATTCACACGTGAGGGTAAATACTTGTATGTGTTTCTATTTTTTAAGTTAGCTGAAGAAGAAGGCAACCTGGGACAGGAGAAATGAAGGTGGCACCTGCTGGACAAGAGGAGCTTTCCCCACTGCCTTGGCTGCTGTTTCCATTAAGACCTTGATGGAGATAGCCAAGGAGCCTGAACCCAAAAGCCTTGGCAACAGCAATATTCCTGAGACCATTGGTCTTTCTTCCAGATCATGCCATAGTCATCTTGAGGTACAATGGTTTGCCTGTTCCCTCACTACCATGGATAATAGGTAAGTCCAAGAACCCCATGAATAGCAGCACCACCTAGACCATCAGTCCTGCTTCTAACCCAGTCCCAAAGCCATCTTCCCAAGAAGTAACCCTTCAGAGCCAGAGTCTGGTGTGGGGAGCCAAAGAAGCCTGGTTCAGAACTCAGATATTAAATCCTAATAGTGGACTTTAAAATAAGAATCCCTTTGAGATGCAACTTTTCGTCAAGTTAGTTCCTGAGTTCTTTGTTATGGGTTACACTTATAAAGATGTTACTTGAGTTGTGAGATCAATAGGCTATACCCCAAGATTTTAGTTGAGAGCCAAAATATTTGATTCAGCACTCAGGTATCTTTGGGTGGTAAGCTCTAAACGTGATGTCTTTTGAGGATTGCAGCTTTGGCTTTGAAGTTTGCTCTCAGTTGTATCCATTTATGACTTCGGCTGCATTAGCAGGTACCTGAGGCCTAGATCAAAGGTCTTACCCTAAGACTTTAGTCTCCTAGATAAGAAATCCTTATCAAATTATCTGTTCTGTGCTACTTCTAGGATATAACAGACTAAGATAATGATAAGAATATTTGAGTCCCCTTCCTTTGTCTCGTCGCTCTATAAAAACCTTGTCCTGAGGATCAATAAATGGAGCTCATGGTTCTTCCTTGAACTACCCACGTGTCCTGGTCATTTCTTATTCATGTCTCCAGATCATGCTAAGTGCTGGACACTGAGCAGCCCACGGCAGTCTGGCATCTGCTTCTTCAGGTGTGTCAGTCATACATACTGAACACCCAGAAACAAAAGTTCTCCACACTATGATGTTCAATTTGTTGTTTTTGAGATTCTTTCCATTCATTTTGTTGTAGCCATTATGACAATTGTTTTCCTCATTCTGCAAGCTTTTCCCTTCATCATTTCATATGTCTTCCCATGCATCCCTCACCTCTTCATATCTATCATTTCTTACAGTGCAGTATTTTCCCCTTGAGTTCATATATTCTTTCTTCTTCATCTACTGCCCAATCAATAGGCAGTTTTTTTTCCACCAAAAAAAGTCTGCTCTGAATATTTTAGTCTAAATTGGCTTTTTGTTCTGTCTTTAAGATCTTTTAGACTGAGCAGTTTCAACCCTGTTTTCAAGGAAAACCAAAGGAGTTATAATTTGCTTTTAATGACATGATACACATTCAATAAGCATTTTTAAATCACCAACTATGTGCCAGGTACTGGGGATTTAGAGACATAATTAATATCTGCCTTTGCTTTCAAAGAGCTGACTATTTAATGTAGGGAGAGATGGTAGAGAGGTCAATGACCAGGACAAGAACCATGTTCTTCTCAGTTTGCTAGATTCACTCCAAAAACAATAATTATCTCCTTTTTTTGGCTTTTTGGAGGGGGGAAGGCAGGACAATTGGGATTAAGTACTTGTCTAAGGTCACGAGGCTAGTAAGTGTTAAGTGTCTGAGACCAGGTTTGAACTTGGATCCTCCTGACTCCAAGGCCAGTGCTCTGTTCATTGTACCAGCTATCCACCCCAACAATAATTATCTTAATGATCATTCATGCTTACTGTTTATAAAGCACTTTCCCTAAAAGGGAAGATAAAAAATGCAATGTTGGTAACACCCCAATGCACAGCCTGAATTCCTTACTGTTATCCTCTGAGGTCATGCCAGAAGAAAGTGAGGAAGACCCCATTACTTTGAATGCGCCCCATTTGGAAAACTTATGGGAAGATATGTACAAGAGTCACGTAAGATGGGTAAGATGGACAGGTAGGTGTGGGCTTCAGTCTGCATTGTGGATGGAATTCCTGAGTCAGTGAGATCAAAGACCAACTTGAGCATTGCAGTGGACCCATTTTGCAGATGATGATGGGATCTGGAGGTGGAAGGGTCCTCAGAGATTCCCTCCCCCATCCCTAATTATGCAGATGAACTGAAGCATTTGCCCAAAGTCACACAGATCATCAACTGCTCAGCCAGAATTTGAACCCAGGGTTTTTTTGAGTCACCAATGTCCTTAAAGGAAGAGTATCTGCTGTCATTTTTGCATTGGACTGGAACAACAGAATGGTAAAATCTTCAACTGCATCATCTCCTTTATCCCATATTCCCACCCACCCTTATGTGACATACCTGTCCCCTATTAAGTAAAGAAGTCCCACCTATTCATCCACAAGAATTTGAATAATATAACTCTGGCTCCACTACTTATTGCCAGTGTGACTTTGGTGAGTCATTTACCTTCTCTGGGTCTCATTGTGAAATCAGGGGGTTGGACAAGATGACCCCTGAGGTCCTTTCCACTCCTAAATCTTCTATCCTATAAGCTTTCAAAGAGATTGGAACTTGTAGAGCATCTTCTTAAGGAGAGTATGGACATGCTATTGATAATCACTTTGAAAGGACTGGGAAACATCTTCTGGAGCACAGTCACTAACACCTCATCAAGAATGAGGACATCTCCTTAAGTTTCACTCATTGGGAATGAACTGATTCACTGCCTTGGACTGGTTTGGATTGATTAGGGATGGATTTATTGACTAAGATATTTATAGATTGAAGCCATCCCTTTGAGCTGTGCCAGTAAAAAGAGGGACACAGTGATACTCATTCCTTTTTATAAAGATTCTAAGAGATCTGAGACAGAAAGCAGCAGAGCTGAGAGTGAACCTAGGGCCTAGGATAGGGTGTGACTTGAGTGGGGACACAGTGGGAAGGCTGTGCATGCATACTTCTTTATCTTTGATGACTATGATTTTTTTTAAAAAGGATTTGATTTGGTAGAGGAAAATCTCCGCCTTAAAAGGCACTTCTCCAAAAAAGTTCCTCCCAAGCATATGTCAAATCACATAAGATTCTTTGAAAGATGTAACAACAGGCATAACCGTGTTTGATGACTGATTATTAATAGCAGGCAACACATAAGACAGGCAGACATATGTTTGCCAAATGTGTTTGCCACTGTCATGGAAGAGATCCAACACAGAGTACAAATTGAAGAGGGGTTCCCTATAGATGATTCCGTCCTCCAGATGCTCCTGTTTACAGATGACATTGTGGTGATCACACCAAGTCAAACCTCCTAATTGAGAGCAATAATCACTCAAAAGGGAAAAAAATTGACCTGACTATTCACACAATAAAAACCAAGTGGATGAAGAATATCTATTATCTGAATTATGATATGGATTTGGATGGACAGCCTAGAGAGTTAATTATCGTGTACATATATGTTGGGCAAATGCTGCAAATGGACAATGAATTGAAGTTAAAATAAAATAAAAGGAAAACGGGCTTCATTGTTCTGAGAAACTGAAAGATTCTTTTAATAACTCTGTGTTTAATAAAAAATGATTCATAGTTTAACACCAATATTCTTTAAGAAATGGTGTATGGTTGAGAGTCATAGGAAGTGACAGTTTCCAAAGAATTGAAATTCAGTGTGACCCAGAGGATGATGGGGGAACAGGTATACCCTTTGCAAAAGTCATCACCAAGGTATCTGCAGGATGAGTGGCAGTGTTTAGCACAATACTGGCAAATAGTAGATGCGTAATAAATATTAGTGATCGATAATGATGTTATTTCAGTTCCTTGAATTTTCTGTTACATCCCTATCCCCTAGTCTTAATTATTAGTGAGTTGACTTCCTATATCAAGCCAAAGCCTTCCTCTTAGTAACTTCAATCCACTGCTCAGATACCATCAAAACAGAACCCCTAATGTCCTTACAATTGTGTTACCTCCAGCACAGATTGTACACTGGGTCTAATCCAGCTGTTTTTCCATATTTATCCTCCTCAGTGCTATTTTTATTGCCCCAGTTGGGACATCCAGAGTTGGGCTTTTAGATCCAGGTCTGGTTACTTTACTATTCTTGATGCTGAGAAGAATTTATAGTAAAAGTCTTGGCAGATCTTTTCTTTCTTATTCTTGTTGTCATCACTCCAGTTCTATCCCTAAATGCCCACAGAATGACTTTGCTTATTTATCTCCCTTCAGACTTTCTTTTATACATCCTCCATTGGGTATTTTTCTGTTTTATGAAGCCATGGTGCTCATAATTTTCAACCACCAAAATATTCCATGTCTATAAGATTTTACAAACAAGTTTATCATCTAAACCTGTGTCTGCTTAGCAAGTGATTCAGATTTTGAGGATGGAAATATTTGTTGGGCTTTTTCATCCTCCTTTTGTGAAAATTAATTACTACAATGAAACTGTATGAAGTTTAGTAATAGATGTCTTTCCTTTTTTCTGTCCTTGCCAAATTTTCATGACCAATAACCTACTTAAACAGAGCAGGTTTTCATTGTTTTAATTCATACTATATCTTTTTAAAATTTGTATTTTTTCTTCTAACTTTATCCTCATTCCAAACTCTGCTCTAACTAGTTGATGGTCCAATTGTACACAGACAACTAACTTAGGAATGACTAACCTACATCAGGGATGAGTCATTTCCTGTGATAAATATGATCAGCTTCATTCTTTGTGATGCCGTGTCCAGCACCCCCCCCCCAATTATTCATGAGGCTTTTTTGCACTCTCCATGTTTTGACCTATGTTTCATACTCTTGATTCTCAATTTTCACTGTGCATTTTCCACCCTCCCCTTTGCTCCCATCCTTGCTGTGTCAATGAGTATTAAAGCCTATGAGGATCTCATTTAGAGGGTTTTATAGTGTTCTCCATAGGATTTCTCCATCTTTGGTCACAGCTATTGTTGCATAGACTGATTATTTTCATGGTGGTCTTTATGCAAATACTTATCATGAGCTCTGCAATGAATGTGTAGAGGAATTAGATTCCTTGTCTTTGGATAGTTGATAAAACCAACTCCCACAACTCCTTTATCCTTTCCTTCCAAGGAGGAGCTTCCCTCCCAAACCATCTTGCCATTGTTCTTGCATCTTCCTTGGCGTTCTCTACCTGGAACAACACTTTCCCATCCAGACCTTTAAAAATCTTGCCCCAAATCCCTGGGGGCTGATAATCCACTCGGCTTTGGAGCTCCTACTCTGTGACTTAGCTGCCCCTTTCACTCATTGGTGAATAAGTACAAACTCACCTAATCCATTATCTAATAAACCCCTTACTAGCCTATTCTTCTCATTGCTTCTAACCATACAACTGAGTCCTGGGCATGTTTTTCTGTCTGTCCCCAATGCCTGGAATGCTCTCCCTCCTCATTTCCACCTCCTGGCTTTCCTGACTTCTTTTAAGTCTCAGCTAAAAATCCTGTCTTTTATGGGAAGCCTTTCCCAACTCTCTTAATTTTGAAACTTTCACTTGGTCAATCATTTCTTATTTATCTGGTGTGTGGCTTGTTTGTACACATTTGTTTGTGGTTTCCTCTGTTAGATTGTGAACTCTTTGAGGGTAGGGTGCTATCTTTTGCCTTTCTTTGTATCCCCCGAGTTTAGCACAGTGTCTGGCATACAATAGACACTTAAAAAGTGCTTAATGACTGGCTGACTCTCACAATTTGCCTTTATGCCTTGTACCCACCCATCCCTTCATCCCTTTTCAGTACTTGCTCTGGACATAATAAGAAAACCAATACTATCTTTATGTCTGAGAAGGTTGTGTTAGTTGATTGCCATATGTTGATCAATTCATCTTTCCCGTGACCACTCCCTTCCTCCTCCTCCCAGCCATAAAATACCTTCTCCAGACATGAGTCTTCTCTATGTGTTGTCTCCTATTAGAATATAAATTCCTGGAGAAAAGGGACAATCTCACTTTTGTATTTGTACACCCAATGCTTACCACATGACCTGAGATGTAATAATTTCTAAATAAGTGTTTTTCATTCATTCATTCATGAGCTCCTTTGGCTTAGGAGTTTTAACCTTAGCTGTGTGAACTTTTTTTTTTTAATATTGTAGGAATTGTTTCTCAAAATAATTGGTTTCCTTTGTAATTCTATGTGTTATACTTCATTAATTTCAAACATTACTTCAAGAAGGGGCCTGCAGCATCAAAAGGTTAAGAACCTCTGATTTAATGAAAAGACACCTCCTCCTGTCCAAATTCTCTTACAGAGAAAGGGGTCTAGTGGTATGGAACATTGTATATATTTTTAGATTTTTAAAAAATGTTATCAAAAAGTTTTACTGATTTCCCCCTATATTTCTAATTTTATTTTAAAAATTTATTTGTTATATTGGATGGCCCTTTGGGAGGGGTAGAGGAGAGGCATGGGAGAAATTTAGGTGTTATAAAATAATATACATCAATAATATTTATTGTTAATGAAAAAAACACTAATTTAGCTGCATTTTCCTTCTGTCTTTTGGCTCCATTTATAACTACAGTGTCAAAATTGACCCAATTCAGTCACTCCAATAGTCTATTTACCCTTTGTTGATCAGTAGAAGTAGAAATTACATTTAGAATACCACTCGCTTAGTTCTAGTTTCTAGACTCTCTGAGATTTGTGAAAGATCATGAGCCTCTGAATCAGGGAGAGAAAGTAATAAGTGGAGAGAAAGTAATGGGTGGAAAAGATATTGCAGACATTATGGTTACAAGACTTGGCAACCCAAGTGGATAAAGGGAGAAGATGGGAGTGAAGAGAAAAAGATTACCTTCAGGCTACAGATGTGGGTGATGGTGGTATCCTTAGCAGAAATAGGATAGTTAGGAGGAGGAGTGTCTATTAGTCAACAAGCACTTAGCAAGGTCTTCCTCTGTGCCAGGCACTGTGTTATTGAGGAGGATACAAGGAAAGGGCAAGAACACAGCCTCACTTCTCAAAGAGTTCACTCACATTCTAATGGGAGAGACAAAATATAAATAACTAGTTACATATGCATTAAAAATCCCTAGAAGTACATCTGAGATGAAAGGAACTAGTAGCAGGGGGAATTGGGAGAGACCTCCTGAAGAAAGTGACATTGGAGTAGAGTGTTAAAAAAAGACTACGAAACCCAGAAGGCTTAGAAGTGAGAAGGAACAACATTTGAGGCATATGGGATGGCCAGTGAAAATGCATAGAGTTAAGAGATAGAATGTCATATTGAAAAGAACAGGAAACAGCCCCTCTTCTGTTTCTCAGGGCCAAGATTTCATAATCAATTATCTTATAATGCCAATGGCATAAAAGTTCAGAAAAGCAAAAAGAACAAAACATTTAAAAGGAACTCAAAAGGAATAAAAACACTAACAGTGCAACATATGTAGCCTGCGACATAACTTCCTCTCTTCCTCCCCATACTGCTTTCTTGCTTACAATGACAACGGCCCTGAATTCAACTGTTGCCTTCATATGGTAAGTAAATAATTTCTGTTATTATATGACAGAAACCAATGAAAGTGATTTAGTTCCAGGATTATTCCCTGCAGAGAATTTTCTGTTATGCAACCAACATGTTTCTATAGGCCTTTCTTTGGAGCACCAAACATGCTTTTGTTATTCAAACCTCTTTTTTGTAATGTGACTTCTTGCATTTAAATTTTAGAAAAATATTCCACATAAGCCTTTTTTTAAAAAATGTTTATTTTTAACATTCTTTTCTTTGAAAGTTGAGTTCCAAATTCTCTCCCTTGTGCCTACCTCACTCCCACCCACTGAGAAGGCAAGAAAAATTATATCAATTATACATGTGAAATCATGAAAAACATATTTCCATATTAGCTATATTGCCAAAAAAGAAATCAAGAAAATTGTACTCCAATTTGCACTCAGAGTTCATCAGTTCTCTGTCTTGAGGTGGATAACATTTTTTCATCATGAGTCCTTTGGAATTGTCTTGGATCATTATATTGATCAAAGTAGCCAAGTCTTTTCTAGTTGATCATTATTACAACATTGCACAAGGATCTTTTGATTTTTCTCCTTCAATTTGCATCAATTCACATAGGTCTTGCCATTTTCCCCCCCCCAGCCCCCCAAACCACCTCCTTTGTCATGTCTTATAGCACAATAGCACTCCATCACATTTATATGCCACAACTTATTCAGCCATTCCCCAATTAATGGACATTCTCTTGGTTTCCAATTCTTTACCACCACAAAGAAAGCTGCTGTAAATACTTTTTGTACATATAGGTCTTTTCCTTTTTCTTTACCTTTTTGGGTTATAAGCCTAGTAATAGTATAGCTGGGTGGAAAGATATGCATAGCCCTTTAGGCATAGTTCCAGATCTTTTTCCAGAATGGAGAAACCGACATTTATTTTGTACCTAATTTCCCATCATCCCCTCTAGCTTTTGTCATTTCTGGTGTGAGGTGCTACCTCAGAGCTGTATTAATTTGCATTTCTTTAATCATTACTATTTTAAATTTTTTTCATATGACTATACATTTTTTGAGTTATTTTTTTGAAAACTGCCTATTCATATCCTTTAACCATTTATCATTTGGGCAATGGCTCTGCACACACTCCAGGTGGGTCACCCCTGCCTTCTTCCTGCCAATCTCCTAAATTGTCTTAGGCTGTAAAGGTGTGTCACTCTGAACTTTTGTTGACTCTGCTGCTCAGCAATTTCATTTGAAGAGCTATTTTGATGTTGTTTAGAGGGTAATATTGGGAGAGTTCATCTGGGCTACTGTCTATACTCTACCATCTTCCATATATAGGCTTTGCATGCATTATTTGTTTAATAAATGATTGAATGGAGAGGGGTATATATACATATAAATTTATAGTATGTATATATGTATATTTGTGTATATATAAATTTATATTATGTATATTTGTGTATATATACATACACGTACATGTATATACATATATACACATATATTATATATACATAAATACATATGCGTACACACATGTATTTATATATACACATATATAAATATTCATGGAGTGTGTCCATGCACCTGGAACTATTGAGTAAGAGAATCATTCTGGAATTTTGTAAAATCACAGGATATTTCTAGAATGGGAAGGGTCCTTGGAGATCAACTAGCCCAGTCCCTTCATTTCACTGTGAGGAAACTAATTGATGTATACACAAAGAGGGGAATGAATGGGGGGGGGGGACGCGGAATGTAGGGCTAGGGAAAGACAACTAGATTTGGAGGGGCTAAATCAGAAGATTCAGAATTGGAAGGAACCTCAGTGACCATCCAAGTATAACTCCTTCATATTAAAAATAAGGAGAATGGAATCCAGAGGGTCTGAGTGACTTGCTGCAGAGCTAGTAAGTAGTGGAGGTGGGGTTTTCTTTCCTCTTCTATAAAATAGTGGGACTCAATAGTCGCTAAGCTCCCCTGCAGCTCTGATCTGCTCCCATGTCCTCAGATTCCGTGTTGCTGGGTTCCTTCCCATGCCTCTATTTCTTCTGTATTCCTTGTTCTGCCGTTCCAAGGACCCCTCCTGCTCTGACATCATCCGTATCCTGTCCTAACGTTAGAGGTGGTGAAGGCTCCTTCTAGCTCTAACATTCTAGGTTTTTAAGTTCCCCTATAGCTCTAATAGGCTGTGTTTAGATGTTCCTCTCCACCATCACCCATTCCTTGCCCTTCTGTTCTATGTTCCTCATTCCCATACCCTACATACCAGAGGTCCGTGCCTGCCCTGACTCATGTTTCCTGATTTTGCGTTCTATATTCCTCCTTCTATCATCTTACATTTCTAAGGTTCTCTCCTATAACTAGTTCTTGTTCTAACATTTTTATGTTCCTTGTTCTAAAACCAAATGTTTTCAATGTCCCTCCCAGCTCTGACACTGACTAATAAGGTTGTTTTTTTCTCACCTTTTCTCCCCTCTCTAATGCCTGCTCTCCTACTAGGAAGGAGGCTTCAGTATATGTATCGCCTCTCCTTTAAAGACCCTAATCACTTAGTTCTTAACTTACTTACTTCCCATAAGCTACTCTTCCGCTCTACCTCAGCCACGCAAACAGTTGGTTATCCCCTTGATCGTACCCTCCCTACAAATGTGCCAATTCCATGTTAGCCAATTCTGAAATCTAGTGGTATCTGACAGTGATCTTGTTGACTGCTCTTCATCCTCTTGTGACCTCCAGTCCTCTGACGCCTCACTTCTCTACCGGGCCATCCGCTCTGTACAGTACCCACTCTCCTTTTCCCCTCCCAGGGCTTGGGTTCTCTGTTTCTAAAGCCTAGCTCTCCTCCCCAGCTCGGACAATCCAGGGCTCACAGGTGCCTTCCTCCTCCTGCGTTCTGCATTCTTACTTCGGATGTTTGGGTTTCTAAGGACGCCTCCCACTGTTTTAACGTTCTGAGACTTGGGTTCAGTGGGTCAGAACTCCAAAGCACTTAGCCCAACCGTTGCGGGGCTGGTTCCGATGTAAAAGGGCGCTTTCGCTCCAGCATCTCTAGGCTTCCAGGGAGCCCGCCAGAAATGCCCCCAGTTCTAAATCCACGCTCCAAACTTCCTGACTCCGAAGCGCCTGAATCACCCCTCCCGGGCTCTCCCTGACTGGGAACGCCCAGAGGATGCTCGCGTCTGCCGGTCAGCAGGACAACCGCTTCTGGGCTGGGGAGTCCCTGCCTCTCCAAAGTGGGACGGTTGAACGATTGGCCTCGGAGCTGGGCCTGCCCGCCTTTCCCCTTCTCTGATTGGAGAAAGAGGAGGCTTCTCGTCCAGCCCCCTCGCGGTTGCCGCGGCAACCATTCTCCCCAGCAATGAGCACAACACCAGTCCAAAGGGTCCAACAAGCCCTCCATCTATCACCGCTATCCATCATCTCCCTATGACCTGCGTTGCTGTCAGAGGTAGCATACACACTCGGTGCTCCCTTCTGGCTGTCCTGTTGGAGGGCACAGCCCCAGCTAGGTGCTGTAGCCCGTCAGACATCCTCCCCTGACCTGGGTTGGGAGGCGACGAAGCCCAACTGTCAGTAGAGCCCATAGCCAGCAGGGCGTTTGCTATCCCAAGCAGCCTTGGAATAACCACCCCAAGCCCAGGAGAAGCGGAGCTTTTGTGAGCCCCCGGGCTGAGGTTTTGCGCCCCTTGGGAACAGTGAGAAGGCCCTCGTAGGACAGCTTGGTGAAGCGCTTGGAAGGCCACCTGCCATTGCATCAGGTTGGGGGTCAGCTGGTGTGTGGGCAGGCGCCCACATCCCGACAGCCCCACCATGCATTGCAGGTCGTACTTGTTGCTGGAGAAAGAATTCACGGAGCTCCAAGAACAAAACCTATTTGTGAGTAGGAGGGATGGAGAAGGGAAGGGAAACAGAAGCCGTATTGCTGGGGAGGGGGACAGCATTGCACGTGGTGGTGAAGTTTTTAAAAATCTTGATGTCTTTCCTCTCGCTTTCATGTTACAAAGGAAAGAACAGGATCAGAAGGCAGAAAGTCAGGCCTGTTTTCAAATTTTAGCACCAGGACTTGCTATCTGTGTGGCCTGGGAAAAGTCATTTAAACTTCCTGGTCTTCCCTTTCCTCATCTCTAAAATGAGGAGGCTTGACTTGATGGCCTCCTAAGTGCTTTCTGTCTCAAAATCTGTGATCCTGTGCTTGGTCTTTCACAATCAGGACTGGGACCTGTGGGTAGAAAGACTCTTGAAGTGAAAATTACAAAGGTAGGTTGGAACTGTCCAGCCATGGCCTCCCACAGGAGGTAGTGTGTTTCCTGTCACTGGAGGGTAAAGAACCACTTCTTAACATCGTGATTTTGAGATTTGCAAGGGACCTTCTAGGTTATCTAGATAGGAGGAAAGCATGTGAGAGAAGGCTCAATGTAGATTTGAAATCGCTATGGAGCATCAGCTATTATTGGTATTATTATCTTGCAATCCAATTTCCTTATTTAACAAATGAAGAAACCGAGGGACAGGGGATGTTATAGAAGAGACACATGTAATGGGAATCTGAATTTAAGATCTTCCCTGCCCCTAGGTTAAGTGCACCTGGAGCCTGTGGGGGGAGGCTTGTTTTTCAGGAACTCACTTGGGGTTCACTTTTCGAAGATTTGTGTGACTTGACCAGACAAGACTCTGGGCAGCTATTGAGCACCCTGGCTTTGAAAACCCAGATGTTGATGCTTCCCTCTCTGGTAACTGTGACCAGGTATAGATGTAATGTTTGGAAAGTTGGAGGCCTGTCTGCTTGAAATGTTTGTTTCTCTGTCTTCTTGTAACTTCTGCTTGTAACCTCTGTATACTCTGAAGTTTGGGGTGCTGACTTTTTCTCCTGAACTAGCTGTGACTATATGTTTGATTGATTAAAGCAAGATTGTTAACCCATTTTGAATTGCTTTCTTTTAGAAAAGCCAATCTGAGAACCTGTGCTGGCAGCCACCCTGGGGATGCTGGGGTGCTTGCCACTACAACACATCCTTCAGTTATGGATTGAGCTGCACGACTCTAAGAGCCCCTCTAATACTAACATGCTTATTGCCCTCCTCTACAGAGTTCTTCAATGGACTAGTTTGTACCAGATTTGTGATTTTATTGTTGTTGGTAACTGCCAAGGAACAACTCCTGTTACCAAAGCAAATTAGCCCCTGCTTTATAACCTATCATCTTAGAAACAGTAGCCTAGGTAAGTGAGAGGTTGTGACTTACCCAAAGTCACACAGCTACTAAGTGTTAGAGGTGAGACTTGAACATATGTTTCCTGACTCCAAGACTGGCCTTCTATCCACTGAATCCTCTGCCTCTCAAGTTAGATGTTTGATTTTTAAGCCTCATCTGAACTCACTGAGCACTTGATCTCAAGCATTTTATCTATTATATTCTTCACCTAAATAGTAGCATGTACACCTAAATGCCACTCAAGAATTTTAAAGACTTTGACCCCATTGGACCCAAAAGCCATCAATTACTAAGCAAGGTAAATGATGGTCTCTGACAGGACTTAGACAAGAACTGTGGAGGAAGGAGAGGGAGACACAGACAGAGACAGACAGAGAGACAGAGACAGAGAGAGACAGAAAGAGAGATAGAGACTGAGAGACAGAGGGAGACAGAGAGAGAGAGAGACAGAAACAGAGTCAGAGAGACAGGTAGAGAGACAGAGACAAAAAGAAGAGAGAAGAGAGAAAGAAGAGAGACAGAGAGACAGAGAGAAGTGAGAATGAAAAAATGAAGGAGGGGTGGCTAGGTGTTGCAGTGAGTAGAGCACTGGCCCTGGAGTCAGAAGAACCTGAGTTCCGATCCAGCGGTGTGACCTTGGGCAAGTTACTTAACCCAATTGCCCTCCAAAAACAAAACAAAACAAAAAGAAGGAGTTGGCAATCATAAATTAGAGCTGGAAAGACCTCCAATCCATCTCTCCTCCTTTCACAAAGGTCCAAAGAAATGAGCTCTCTCAGACAGTCAGTCATTCAGTCACTAGCACTTATTGAGAGTTGAATCTGTGCTAGACACTAAGCTGAAGTGGGGCCATCTCAGAGGTGTTCTGGCACATGAAACAAGATTGCTTGATTCTAAACTCAGCATTTTGTTTACTCCCATTTTCCCTTGCTGCAGAAACAGCTTCTTCCATTCCAATGGGATGACAGCAGTAAGCCCCCCCATGTTGTCCTTGGATGGGGCTGGTGTACTAACCCAGTGTTTAAGGCACTGCATCCATTATGGCTATGAGCTCTTCTCTTACTGTGACTGATCTCAGAATGGTGCTAGAACCCAGAAGGTGGCAAAGTCCAACGTGCCAAGTGGGAGTTTGTTGGCCCTTTGGTGAAAAAGAATATGAAACATTTTAGATCATGTGAGAACACAAACATTCCTGCACTTTGAAATTTCCATGGGGTTTCCTTGTCACAGCTCTAGGAGGTAGGAAATAAAAGTATACCTTCATTTTAAAGATGAGAAAACTGAGGAGAGAGGTAAGTTACTCAAGTTGTACAGATGGTGTGTGTTGGAGCTAGGATTTGAATTCATGTTTCCTTGGTCCAGTTCAAGTGCTCAGCACCTTTGTCAGCAATGATTTATGATGAATGAATCTATGGACCAGACAACCCAATATATGAAAAGTGCTTTGGAAGCCTTAAAGAACACTCTCAGGCTAGCTATTATTAATAGTAAAACCTTGCATTGTGTGAAGTCTTCAATGACTTAAACACCTAGAGATAGTCAGGTGGTACAGCGGACACGTGATGGAACTGAGTCAGGAAGACTTGAGTTTATATCGAGTCTCGGACACTTACTTGCTGTGTGACCTGGGCAAGTCACAACTTCTGTCAGCCTCACTTTATTCAGCTTTAAGACGGGGATAATGGGGGGCGGAGCCAAGATAGCGGAGTAGAAACAGCATTTCCAATGTGCTCTGCCCCACACAAATTTCAAACAATGTGAAAGGGAACTCCGACCAACTTCTGGAGCCACAGCACCCACAGAACGGCACAGAGAAGCTAACCTCCTGCTGAGGACAGCCCAGCAGCCCTGCAGGGAGCGGCCAGTGCAGCGCTCTGAGAGCAGGCAGCACAGCTCGAAGGGAACCGACAGTGCAGCCCGCAGAGCCGAGCCCAGGTCGGGTTTTAGCCCCAGGGCGGCCGGGCCTTCAGCCGGCTGGTGGAACCCAAGAACACCAGCAATTGTGGCGATTCCAGAATTATCAGCACAGATATGCCTAGGACAAAGTGAGAGGTTAGTGCCCTATGGACTTTGGGACCAGTATTTGGGGAACGCGTGACTTCCTCCCCTGGGGGCAAAAAGCTGCTGAAGAAACATCTGCACAGAACCCATTTTGCAGTGTCAGTAGTGGCTCTAGCTCCTGGTCTTCGAACTGTAGGAAGATCCAGCAGTCAGTCTGGGGGTTAATCGCTTTTGCTTTAAACTGCCTGGATCTGGATTGTGGTCTGGGGGGGAAGTTTGGGGTGGGTATCCAACTTGCCAGAGTGAGTGGAGGCTTTACAGAGGCCACCCAACTGGCAGAAGTTGTGAAGACCCCACGTTTGGGCGGAAGCTCCCCTGTCTGGTGGCAGAGTCCTACTGTGGCAACAAGCCCAAAAATCAAGTAATTAAGTGGCAATATGCCTAGGCAAACGAAACAAAATAAACAGAAAAGTTCAACATTGGACTCCTATTTTAGGGGCAAAGAGGCTCAAAGCATGGAGGAGGACTGTGAGGTCAGAACTCCTGCACCAAAAGCCCCAAATGAAAATGCAAGCTGGCTACAGGCCATAGAGGACCTTAAGAAGCAGATAAGAGAAGTGGGGGAAAATTTGGGAAGAGAAATGAAAAAGATGCAAGAAAAGTATGAAATGACAGTCAACAGCCTGACTGAGGAAAATAACACCTTAAAAAATAGACTAACTCAAATGGCAAAAGAGGCTCAGAAAGGCAATGAGGAGAAGAATGCCTTAAAAAGTCGAATTTGCCAGATGAAAAAGAATCTCAAAAGCTCACTGAGGAGATTCATTCCTTCAGAGTTAGACTGGAGCAAATGGAAGCTAGTGACTTTATGAAAAATCAAGATACTATTAAACAGATCCAAACAAATGAAAGAATAGAAGGCAATGTGAAATATCTCATGGGAAAAACCACTGACCTGGAAAATAGATACAGGAGAGACAATTTAAAAATTATTGGACTACCTGAAAGCCATGATCAAAGAAAGAACCTAGAAATTACCCTTCAAGAAATTCTCAAGGAAAATTGCCCTGATGTTTTAGATCCAGAGGGCAAAATAGAGGTTGAAAGAATCCACAGATCACCTCCTGAAAAAGATCCCCAAAAGAAAACTCCCAGGAATATTATAGCCAGGTTCCAGAATCCCCAGATCAAGGAGAAAATACTACAAGCAGCCAGGAGGAAACAATTTCAATATTGTGGAAACACAGTCAGAATAGCCCAGGACCTGGCAGCGTCTACATTGAGGGATAGAAGGGCATGGAATATGATATTCCAGAGGGCAAAAGAGCTGGGAATGAACCCAAGGGTCACCTACCCAGCAAAACTGAGTATCTTGTTTCAGGGGAAAATATGGTCATTCAGTGGAATAGAGGACTTTCAAGTATTCTTGATGAAAAAACCAGAGTTGAATAGAAAATTTGACATTCAGACACAAGAAGCAAGAGATGCTTGAGAAGGTAATCAAGGAAAAGAAATCAAGAGGAACTTATCAAAGTTGGACTATTTACAGTCCTACATGGAAAAACAATAACTGTGTTTGATGAAACCTTTCTCATTATGAAAATAATTGAAGAAGGGTACATGGCATATGTTCACAGATATACATGGATAGAGGTTACAGGTTGAATTTGATGGGAAGGGATGATTATTTTATTTTTGGAGGGCAATTGGGGTTGGGTGACTTGCCCAGGTTCACGAGGCTGGGTTTTTGTTTGTGTGTTGGGTGTCTGGGGCCGGATCTGAGCTCGGGTCCTTCTGGCTCCAGGGCTGGCTCTCTTCTCGCTGCACCACCTAGCCACCCCAAGGAAGGGATGATTCTTAAGGGGTGAAGTCAAGAGGTGAGAGAGGAAAGTGACAAGAGGAGATGGAGAGAGACAGGGTAGGGCAAACTATCTCATGTAGAAGAGGCAAGGGGAAGTAGTTGCAGGGGAGGGGAAGAACAGGAAGGCAAAAAGGCAAAAGCATATTCTCATTGAAGTTGGCTCAAGGAGAGAATCACATACATACTAAATGGAATATCTTACCCTCACTCACTCTCCTGAGTAGGGGAAAGGGGGATGAGAGGGGGGATGATGAAGGGGAGGGCATTCTGGGGAGAGGGGAGGTTAGAAGTACCCACTATCAAAGAGGGACAGGATCAAAATAGGGAATGGACCAGGTGGGAGGTGAGACAGGTGGGAGGGAAATATAAGCAGTCTTTTACAATATATCTACTATGGTAATGTTTTGCATAGATATACATGTACAACACATACTGAATTGCTTATCTTCTCAGAGGGAGTGGGTGACAGGGGAGAAAGGGAATGGATCTGAAAATTGAAGTTTTAAAATTAAATGTTTCATAAGATGTCCAGGCAGTGGGGCTCAGAGATTCACCTTGCCCTAATGGCAAAGTCGAAGGGGGTATGGGAGAAGATATGGGAGAGAGCAGATTGGATGAGGGGATATCTAGTGGGACTGCTATTCTGGGGTGGTGGGTAGGGAAAAAATGGGGGAAAAATGTAACTCACAATCTGGTGGAAATGAATGATGTAAACCAGAAGTTAATAAAGCATTTGTTTAATTTAAAAAAAAAATATAGCCAGAGAACTAGGTGCTGGGAGCAGAGGTAGAAGCTTTGAAAAGCTCTCCAACATAAGGTGAATGAAATGTGTGTTTTATGAAAATAAAATATTTAATAACAAGGAAGACAAAAAAAAGAAGGGGATAATGATAATAAATCTCCCAGGGTGTTGTGAAAAGAGTAGTAGTAGTAGTAGTAGTAGTAGTAGTAGTAGTAGTAGTAGTAGTAGTAGTAGTGGCGGTGGTGGTAGTGTTGGTGGTGGTGGTGTGGTAGTAGTAGCAGCAGCGGCAGCAATAGTAGTGGCAGCAGCCACTAACATTTATATAGTGCTTACTATGTGCCAGGCACTGTTCTAAGTATTTCAAAATTATTATCTCATTTGATTCTCATATTTCAAGCCTTAATATATAAATGCTAGTTGTTATTATTATTAGTATAATACAACCTAATAAAAATTTTAAAAAGTATAAAGTTTTTTAAAATATGTTTTGGTTGGTATTTGTTTTTACTTCTTGAAGTACATTTACCCCAATTTGAAGAGGAGTTTAGCAAGGGTTTAAAAAATATATGCTTTTAAAAGGGTGAATCTACCTCTAATGAAGAGGAAATTAAAACAATAACTATGAATTATTTTGCCAAACTGTAGGCACATAAATTTGACAATTTTAGAGAAATGGATGAATTTACGAAAATATAAGTTACACAGATTAACTGAAGAGAAGTAAATTACTTAACCCCATCTCAGAAAAAGAAATTGAACAAGCCATCAGCAAACTCCCTAGGAAAGTATCTCCAGGGCCAGATGGATTTACTAGAAAATTCTATCAAATATTTAAAGAACAATTGATTCTGATACTCTGTAAAATATTTGGGAAAATTAGTGAAAAGGAGTACTACCAAATTTTTTTGACACAAATATGATACTGATACCTAAATCAGGAAGAGATAAAATGGAGAAAGAAAACTATAGACCAATTTCCCTCATGAATTTCCCTCAAGCAAAAATTTTAAATAAAATATTAGCAAAAATACTACATCAACTTATCACAAGAATAATACACTTTGATCAGGTAGGATTTATTACAGGAATGAAAGGATGGTTTAATATTAGAAAAACCATCAGTATAATTGATCATATCAACAAAACTAGCAGAAACCACATGATTATCTCGATAGATGCAGAAAAGGCTTTTGACAAAATACAACATCCATTCCTATTAAGAACACTAGAAAGTATAGGAATAAATGGAGTCTTCCTAAAAGTAATAGGTAGTACCTATTGAAAGCCATCATCAAGTATTCTATGTAATGGGGATAAGCTAGAAGCATTTCCAATAAGATCAGGGGTGAAACAAGGATGTCTACTATCACCCCTCTTATTCAATCTGGTATTGGAAATGTTAGCAGGAGCAATTAGAGGAGAAAAAGAAATCAAAGGAATCAAATTAGGCAAAGAAGAGACCAAGCTATCACTCTTTGCAGATGATGTGATTATATACTTATAGAATCCTAGAGAATCAAGTAAAAAAACTACTTGAGACAATAAATAAATTTGGCAAAGTTGCAGGATATAAAATAAGCCCACATAAATCCTCAGCATTCCTGTATATTTCTTTTTTTTAATTTTATTTTTATTTTTTTATATTTGAAACATTTAATGTTAAGACCTCGAATTTCAGATCCATTTCCTTCCTCCCTTGTCACCCATTCCCTCTGGGGAGATAAGTAATTCAGTAAATGTTGTACATGTCTAGCTATGCAAAATATTATCATAGTAGATATATTGTACAAGGCTGCTTATAATTCCCTCCCACTCATCCCACCCCCCACCTGGTCCATTTCCTACATGATCCTGTCCTTCTTCTATAGTGGGTACTTCCAACCTCCCCTCCCCCCAAGGATGCCCTCCCATCCATCATCCCTCCTCTCATCCCCCTTCCCCCTATTCTTCTGTAGGTTGAGATATCCCATTTAGTATGTATGTTATTCTCTCCCTGAACCAAATTCAATGAGAATGTGGTTTTGCCTTTTTGCCTTCCTATTCTTTCCCTCCCTTGCAGCCACTTCCCCTTGCTTCTTCCACATGAGATAGTTTACCCTACCCTGTCTCTCCCCATCTCCTCTTGCCACTTTCCTCTCTCACCTCATAATTTCATCCCTTGAGTATTCTCCCTTCCCAACAAATTCAACGTATGCCCTCTATCCATATACACACACATTCACATATGTATTTATATGACCACACACCATTCTTCCATTATTTTCATAGTGAGAAAGATATCATCAGTCACAATTATTGTTTTTCCATATAGGAATGTAAATAGTTCAACTTTGATAAGTTCCTTTTTATTTCTTTTCCCTGATTACCTTCTCAGGTATCTCTTGCTTCTTGTGTCTGGATGTCAAATTTTCTATTCAATTCTGGTTTTTTCCTCAAGAATACTTGAAAGTCCTCTATTCCACTGAATGACCATATTTTCCCCTGAAACAAAATACTCAGTTTTGCTGGGTAGGTGACCCTTGGGTTCATTCCCAGTTCTTTTGCCCTCTGGAATATCATATTCCATGCCCTTCGATCCCTCAGTGTAGAAGCTGCCAGGTCCTGGGCTATTCTGATTGTGTTTCCACAATATTGAAATTGTTTCTTCCTGGCTGCTTGTAGTATTTTCTCCTTGATCTGGGGATTCTGGAACCTGGCTATAATATTCCTGGGAGTTTTCTTTTGGGGATCTTTTTCAGGAGGTGAACTGTGGATTCTTTCAACCTCTATTTTGCCCTCTGGATCTAAAACATCAGGGCAAGTTTCCTTGAGAATTTCTTGAAGGGTGATTTCTAGGTTCTTTCTTTGATCATGGCTTTCAGGTAGTCCAATAATTTTTAAATTGTCTCTCCTGGATCTATTTTCCAGGTCAGTGGTTCTTCCCATGAGATATTTCACATTGCCTTCTAATCTTTCATTTGTTTGGATCTGCTTAACAGCATCTTGATTTCTCATAAAGTCACTAGCTTCCATTTGCTCCAGTCTAACTCTGAAGGAATGAATCTCCTTAGTGAACTTTTGAGATTCTTTTTCCATCTGGCAAATTCGACTTTTTAAGGCATTCTTCTCCTCATTGCCCTTTTGGGCCTCCTTTGCCATTTGAGTTAGTCTATTTTTTAAGGTGTTGTTTTTCTCAGTCAGGCTGTTGACCCTCATTTCATACTTTTCCTGCATCCTTCTCATTTCTCTTTCCAATTTTTCCTCCACTTCTCTTATTTGATTTTTAAAGTCCTTCTTAAGGTCCTCTATGGCCTGCAACCCACTCATGTTTTCCCCTGGGGCTTTTGGAGCAGGACTTCTGACCTCACAGTCCTTTTCCCGCTCTATGCCCCCAAAATAGGAGTCTAGGGTTGCATTTTTCTGTTTCCTTTGCCTTGGCATGTTGCCACTTAATTACTTGACTTTTGGGCTAGTTGCCACACTATGGCTTTAAGGCCAGCTAGAGGAATTTTCATCCCGAACGTGTGGGGGGCAACTTCCGTTTCTGGCAAGCTGTAAACCCACCCATGACTTCCACCCTAGATCACAATCCAGATCTGGGGAGGTTAAAGCAAGAGCGATTACCCCCCAAGACTGATCGCTGGATCTCCCTACAAATTTGCAGGCCAGGAGCTGGAGCTGCCTCTGAAAACTACAACATGGCATGTCTCCTCAGTGGCTTCTAGCCCCCAGGGGAGGAAGTTGAAGCATTCCCCAAATGCTGGTCCCAAAGTCCACAGGGCACTAACCTCTTGCTTTGTCCTAGGCATGTCTATGTTGATAATTCTGGAGTCACCACAGCTGGTGGTGTTCTGGGGTCTCTCCAGCCGGCTGCTGGCCCTGCAACCCTGTGACTAAAACCTCGGCTCACGGGGACCTGGGCTCTGCTCAGCTCAGCTCCCCAAGCGCTGTGTGCTGCTGGCTCCCAGAGTGCTGCACTGGTCCTTCCTGCAGGGCTGTTGGGCTGTCCTCATCGGGAGGTTAGCTTCTCTGTTGTTCTGTGGGTGCTGGGGCTCCAGAAGTTGTTCAGAGTCCCCTTTTACATAGTTTGGGGGGAATCTGGTGGCAGAGTGGCTTGGATGAGCTGTTTCTACTGCGCCATCTTGGCTCCGCCCCTATTCCTGTATATTTCTAATGAAATCCAACAGCAAGGGATAGAAAGAGAAATCCCATTTAAAGTTACTGTAGATGAAAATATTTGGGAATCTACCTGCCAGAACAAACCCAGGATCTATATGAACACAACTACAAAAGACTTTTACACAAATAAAGTCAGATCTAACCAATTGAAAAAACATCAATTGCTCATGGCTAGGTCAAGCTAATATAATAAAAATGACAATTTTAACTGAATTAAATTACATATTTAGTGCCATACCGATAAATTTACCAAAAAATTACTTTATAGACCTAGAAAAAATAGTAACAAAATTCATTTGGAATAACAAAAGGTCCAGAATATCAAGGGAATTAATGAAAAGAAATGCTAGGGAAGGTAACCTAACTATACCAGATTTTTATCTGTATTTTAAAGTAGCAGTCATCAAAACTCCTTGGTACTGGCTGAGGAATAGAGTAGTGGATCAATGGAATAGACTGGGTACATGAGACTCAGCAGTCAATGACTATAATAATCTACTCTTTGATAAAGCCAAAGACTCCAGTTTTGGGGATAAGAACTCACTATGTGACAAAAACTACTGGGAGAACTGGAATATAATATGGCAGAAACTAGGAATAGATGATTATCTAATGCTGTATACCAATATCAAGTGTAAATGGGTGCATGATCTAGGTATAAAGGCTGACACTATAAGCAATCTGGGAAAGCAAAGAATAGTTTCCCCTTCAGATTTATGGAGAGGGGAAGACTTTATGACCAAACAAGAATTAGAGAGCATTATAAAATGCAAAATGGATAATTTTAATTACATTAAATTTAGAAGTTTCTGTAGAAAGCTATTGTAACCAAGATTAAGAGGGGAGTGGAAAACTGGGAAAGACATTTTACAACCAAGGTCTCTGATAAAGGTCTCACTTCTAAAATATACAGAGAATTGAGTCAAATCTATAAGAGTACAAGTCATTCATTCCCCAATTGATAAATGGTCAAAAGATATAAACAGGCAGTTTACAGAGGAAGAAATTAAAGATATCTATAAGCATATGAAAAAATACTCTAAATCACTATTGATTAGAGAAATGCAAATAAAAACAACTCTAAGGTACCACATCTCACCAGTCAGATTGGCTAAGATGACAAAGCAGGAAAATAACAAATGCTGGAGAGGATGTGGAAAAATTGGAACACTAATGCATTGCTGGTGGAGTTGTGAACTGATTCAATCATTCTGGAGACACTTCTAGGTTTGTATCCCAAAGAGATCATGGAAGTGGGAGGAAGACCCATATGTACAAAAATATTTATAGCAGCTCTTTTTGTGGTGGTGAAGAATTGGAAATTAAGGGGATGCCCATCAATTGGGGAATGGCTAAACAGGTTGTGGTATATGTATGTAATGGAGTACTATTGTGCTATAAGAAATGAGGAACATACAGACTTCATATTTACCTGAAGAGACATATACAAACTGATGCTGAGTGAAACAAACAGAACCAGGAGAAATCTGTACACAGTTACAGACAAAGCATATGTGTGACGACCAACTTTGATAAACTGGGCTCTTCTCAGCAATGCAGGGTTATAAGTCAGCTCCAAAGACTCATGATGGAGAGAGATGCGACATTCCGAGAAAAACCTAGAAAGAACAGAGTCTGAGTGTAGATTGAGGCAAACTACCTGCTCTCTGTCTTTTTCTTGTTTGGTTTTGTTTCCTCTTCCCCCTTGTTCATTCTATCCAATACAATCCTTCTGTATAATCTGACTAATGTCTAATGTGAAAGTATTTGCAGATCCTATACCTGATTACATTCTGCCATGGTGGCATGGTGGGGGGGATTAAATTTTTTTTTTAAATATTCTTTTTAAAAAATCTCAATTCAGGACATCTAGGTGGTGCAATGTATAGAGCACCCCACCCCCCACCTTAAGTCAGTAGGACCTGAGTTCAAATATGCCTCAGTGCTTAACACTTACTAGCTGTGTGACCTTGGGCAAGTCAACCCCAATTGCCCTGCCTTCTCCCCTCGAAAAACCAAAAAAAATATCAATTCTTATTTCACCCATCATTGGCCACAATTCTAAGTTTCTGTGATTACAATTTTTTTCAATTCAATTAATTTTGGTAGTCCCTCTTATTATCTGTGTGACCTTTGGCAAGTTAATTAACCTGCCAGGGTCTCAGTTTCCTCATTAGCAATAAAGGCATCAGGCCACCTGGACCTCTTATGTTTCAGAATCTATCATTCTATGTATATGGTAGTGTTTTGGTGCTGGGGATACTCAAGTTCTCCAATGGACCTTTGATCTCATCAGTTTGGTATTTCCCTTCAAAGGTGCAGATCACAACCCATTCGTGTTTGCCCATCCTTTGTAACTTCCATCCATGTCCTTCCAAATTCAGAACGGGTGTTCTGATCAACCTTCTCATTCATCTAAAGAGTACTACTGGAGACTGTTGGCTTTCCACTTGTCATCCCTTGCTGTTGCCAGTGACCCAGGCACTGGGGACACAAAGACAAAATCAGAACAGACCTTGTCCGCAGAAAATTTACAATTTAATTTTGAAATATCTGAACTAGAATGCAATGTGGCACAGGGGAAATAATGCTGCCCTTGCAATCCCATCCTCTGTGCTTGAATCCTGACTCTGCCATTTATTACCTATGAGTCCTTGGGCAAGCTGCCTATCCTATTTGGGGTTTAGCTTCCTCACCTGTAAAATGAAGGGGTTGAATGAGATGGTCCCTAAGGTAACTTCCAGCTCTAGATGTGACAGTAACAATGGTAGTATATAGACAGAAGATGGTAGCATAGATGGAATGTTGGACTGGGGTCAGGAAGACCTGAGTTCAAATCCAGCTTCAGATCCCTACTATCTATGTGACCTTCGGCAAGTCACTTCATTTCTGCCTCAGTATGCTCGTCTATAAAATGGGGATAATAATAACACTGACCTCAAAAGTTCATTTGAAAAGTGCTTAGCACAGCACCTAGCCCATATATAAGCTCGTTGTCATTTTTATTATTACAATTAATAATAATAGCAGTAATAATAACTAGCATTTACATAGTGCTAGTTTTGCAAAATTCTTAGCATCAATCATCTCATTTGATCCTCACAGTGACCCTTTGAGGGAGACTCTATAATTATCTCCATTTTATAGATGAGCAAACCACTGCTGAGAAATGCTCAGTGACTCGCCCAGAGTCACACTGCTAGCTAGTTGATTTTGCCATGAACAAGAAATCTTGAGCATAAACACATATCCGATATAAGCCAAAGCAAGACATTATTCATCATTTTAACATTTAAACACTTACAGGTTTTTTTCTGATTGCTTTATTTTTTCCCCTTATTGTAGGGCATAACTGTGACTCCACTAAGTAATAATTTACTCAAATGGTTAGCTGAAATCGAAGGCCTGAAGGATTCAGTTTGGGAAGGTTTGTGATTTCCTATTAAGAAATAAGCACACCTTTTAAGATTTATTTTAAAAATACATTTTATTGCTATCTTCAGTTTCTATGTGATAATCATTTCAACTCCTCCCTAACTGTAGGAAAACCAAGCAAGAACCACAGACATGGCACCATTTGGTGCCATACCCAGAATTCTGTCCTCTCTGGGCTGAGGGATTGGTGGGGAAGGGTGGGGACAGATGCTTTGTTCTCTGGAATGTTCAATGGCTTTGCAATTACTCAGATCTCAACTTCTTTCCAGTGATCTTTTCTATTATCATTGTATATATTGTTTCTAATTATTTAGTTCTGTATCAGTTCATAGAAAATCTTTGAGTTTCTCTGAATTTCTCATATCCATCATTTTTCTCTGCACAATAATGTTCCATTTCATTCATATGCCATAGTTTTATTTTTTAGTCATTCCTTCATTGATAGGCATCCATTCTCCTTCCTTCTTTCCTAACAGGAAGAACTCTACTGTGAATATTTTTGTATATGTTGGCCCTTTTTTTCCTATCCTTGACCTCCTTGTGGTGTAGATCTAATGGTAGCCTTTTCTAACTCCACTGGGCAGATCAATTTAATCAATTTACTTACATAGTTCCAAATTGATAATTAGAACAATTAGATCACTGCACAGTTCTGCCAATAGTATGTTAATGGGGCACATTTTATTAAACATCTATTTTGAGCAGTGCACCTCACTGGGCACCCGAGGGAGCAACAATGTCAAGATAAGACCAAGTCCCTGCCCTCATGGAGCACACTGTGTAGCTATGCTTCTGTGCATGGAGAACAGCATAGACACATGTCACCTCAAATCCCAAGAAAAGCATAAAGGAGGTTCAAGAGGCACCACTACATAATGAAAATTGGCATACTGTAAAATTAGAAACTACCATGATACTTCAAAGAATTTATTGTGTCATCACTGAAGATGTTTCCTCCAAAAATGAAAATCAAAATGTAGTGATGCCTTACTATCCTGTGTGACTGCTTCAGCCATAGGTGTCCCCCACCCCCAACATGGCGGATAACTTCCAATTCACTTCCTGATGATGCATGAGTAATAAGGAACCAGAAGTGCTGTCCAGTGGTAATCCATTGCAGTGATTGCAATGATTACCCTCCCACACTTCTTGTCATTTATTTCTCTGATTGCATTCATCAGAGATTTTTCACCAGAATTTTCAGATGCATAAGAAAATTCTAAAAGCTTTCTGATGAACACTCATGTCATTTGAACACAATTAAGATCTTGGAGATGTCTTTACTCATTGCTTTAAAAAAATCTAAAAACTATAAATCACATCTAAGACAGAGTATACATTTCAGCCATCTTGGTGAACAAAATTCCCATAAAATCATTTATCATTTTTCATAATTTGAGATATTTTTAATTATCAATTTTTTGAACTATGAATTTAATCATTAACAAACATGAACATTTCAATATATAGTGAACAAAAAAGATTACATGAGAAACCATGAAGTTTTGTTATGTGCTCTTTTTCTAAGTGTATGTGAAGTTGAACCCAGTTGTAATAAATTCACACTTTTGATTTTCCCTCTTCTGGGCCCCTTGTACTTCCTTCTGTGTATTTTGCAGACATTTTTCATGAAAGGTCCTCAAAGGGAGCAGTGGGAGGACAGAATCATTCCACTCTTTTATTGGAGAAACAACATTAATAACTCAGTCGATCCTGATGGTGTAACTTTTATTTCTTTATCCCAGGATTTACATTCCCTTTGTTGATGAAGTTTTCGGTGAACTACAACAATGTCCCTCCTGTTGTGGCATTTAATCCCATTCCCTTCCACCCCAATGGTAAGATGCAGATGGGTGAGTATCAAGCAAATCCTCTGCCTTTGGCATTGTTCCATTGGCACCATTTACTACCTGTCTTTCCAAGTCCCTTCCTTTTATACTATACTAAGTCTAGTCCTTAGCACGTGTCATCTAAACTATCGCAACAGCCTCCTGTTTGGTCTCCTTATCACAAAATTTTGATTTCCTTTCCATTTCAATTTTCATTCCAATCTACTTTCCAGCTTTAAAGTGATTATCTTTAAGTGAAAATTTCAGCAGGTCACTCCCTTACTCCACCAACTAATTTGAGTGGCTCCTTCTAATCTCTGGGTTCACACTGTTTGGCTTTTACAATCTTTCCCAACCTGGCCCCATCCTACCTTTCCAACCATTACTCCCTTCCCTATATTTGATGGCCCAGCCAAAATGGCCTTTATGCACCTCCCATCTCTTTGCCTTTACACTGCCTCTATCTTTATCTCCGTCTCAAAGAATTCCTCTCTTTTTTCAGGATGGAGCTCAAGCTCCCCCTTTTCATGATCAACCAACAGTTCCCTAAGCACCTTATACTGAAAACAAATGTGCTCCTGCATGTGTATTTCTCCTTCAGCAACCTGGAAGCTGCTTGAGAATAGGCCTTGTTTTGTGTTTTTTTATTTGCACCTCTAACATCTAGTAGAGTGTCTGTATTTCTATTGCATGTTGACATTATCTTCTGTTTTCTTTTCAAACAGTTGACCCCAAATCTGGCCGACCATGTATAGATTTTCTAGATAGGCCCGAATGTTGGGATAGTAACTATAATCTAAGTAGCATCTTACTTTCTATTCAGGTAAGAAAAGACTAATATAATTTTTCCTTTAATTTTTGAAATTTTTATTTCACTATTCACCTGAAGTATTAAAATAGAATATTTAAATCATTAAAAAATTTTCTGGTCAGACCACAGAGTGGGGCCTTGAGTCCACTTGGACAAAGTGGGAAAAGGAGGCAATTTGCCATTAGTGCATTGATAGTGATGAGACTGCCACACAAACATAGATAGTGTCCATGCCCAATGCTACAAGGGCCTTGGAAAAGACTCTAGACTGCTTGAACTGAAAGAAGACTGATCAAAAACCCCTGTTTTTAGTTCCTACCCTAAAAAAATCACTTGGCATTTATTTTGTGTGTATAATATATTGACTTACCTGTGTACATGCTCTATCTGATAGAAGGCAAGCTCCTTGAAGGCAGGGACCATTTTTCTTTTCAATTTCTAGTGCCTAGCATACTTTCAAGAAAAAAAAGGTCTTAATAACTGTTTGTTGCATTGAATTCTTAGACCATCTTAGACCATCAGTTAATCTTGAAAACAGCAATGAAAATATTTTAAAGACTTTTCAGGAAAATAATCAGTATATTAAATTTTCCCTAATAAATAAAGCATGGATCATAGATCATAAATTGAGGATTGCAAGGAACCTTAGATATTATCAAGTTGTGTGGCCTTGGGAAAGACACTCACTCTGTGATGTGATCTTCAGTTTGTACATCTATAAAAATGAGGGCATTGGTCTTGATGGCCTCTGAGGTCCTTTCCACCTATAAAAATCTATGAACTTATAATCTAGTCCAGCCCTCTTAGAAATGAGAAACATTCCAGCCCATCAATAGGCTTCAAGTGGAGCCCATAAGGGAAGCTTGCCTGCAGGGAGGCTTTCACACCTTTTGTTAATTTCTAATTAGGTGCTGCTGGGTCAAGAGGGTTGTGATGCTTTCTGGCTCTGAGAAGTGTACACACACACACACACACACACACACACACACACACACACACACACACCCCGAGTTGTGTATTTTGCTTTAGGGGCTTGCTTATGAGAGGGATCTTGTGGTTCCCTGGATGACCGTATGTTCAGAGCTCCTGCCTGTTCAGATGTAAAGGCTCTCTCAATCCAGGGATGTATGTAAAGTGTATAGTTGATTCAGACAGTCAGAGCCATGTCTGTTGGTCTTTATTTCTCTGCTTGTATTTTCTCTGAAGTTCAGAGTGCTGACTTTTCCTCTGAACTAGTGAATGTAATTAATAAAGATTGTTGACCCTTTAAACAGCTCTCTTTCCTGGCAAAGCAGATCTAAGATGCTGTGCTAGCAGCCATCCTGGGGGTGCAGGTGTGGTTGCCGATACACAAGGTCATCTAGATAGCAATTGTTAGAGGCATGCTTCTAAACCAGGTCTTCCTGACTCCAGAGTCAATGCTCTAGTCAATATGATTAATCGATGTTGAACCCCTTGTTTCTTTATTGTAAGATGAGTAGTGTTCTACTAGATGCTTGCTAAGACTCCTTTGAGCTCTCCAGTCCTGTGATCCCCTGATCTAAACCTTAAATGCCTGTCTAAAAGGCAGGTATGATTCTTGTCCAGTACTGTTCACCTTAGCTTTTCTTGTTTAGTCATTTCAGTCATGTCAGACTCTGTGACCCCCCCCTTGGGTTTTCTTGTCAAAGATACTGGAGTTGTTTTTTCCCTTCTCCAGCTCATTTTACAGATGAGGAAACTGAGGCAGACAGGGTGAAGTGACTTGCCTGGGGTCATGCAGCTAGTCAATGTCTGAGGCTGGATTAGAGCAGAGGTCTTCCTGACTCCAGGTCTGGCATTCTGTCCACTAAGATGCTTTTATCTTAGTAAGAAGATTATTTTTTTATTGTCATTCCTCATCAGTTAAGTGAAGGAGTTGGACCAGATCATAGGATCATTAAGAAACCGAGTTTCAGATCAGTTGAGTGATTTGCCCAAGGTTGAATGATCTCCGAGAGCCCCCCCGACTCTTGCTCTATGATCCATCTTGGTTTTCTTTGGAAAAAAGATTCTCACTGGACATTTTCTTGACAAACATTTATTTTCAAATTTTCTTCAAGCATCACTAAACATGTTTTTAAGTACTTTCATTTAGTTGGCTGAGGAGTCTAACTCCCTTGCTTACCCCCTTTTCTGAACCAACTCCCCTTTGTTCATATATAATAGCAGAAGAAGAGCCTGCTTAAGCCACATACAGAGAGCATATATTCCAAGTTCACATAAATTTATGAGATTTAACTTGATTTAATTATACCTCCACATATCAGATGATTACTTTCCACACTCCTAAATATTTCCTCCATCAAAATTCTGTAATTTTGTTTCTAGGTATCAATAGAGGGTCAACTTATAGATGGAACTGCCTTCTTTTCAGGAAGCCATGGGGTATTACAGAAGGACACATCTGTAATTGATACTTCTTCTAGTATTGAATTCTGCTACTATTTTGTCATCATTAAGTATCATTACTTAATAGTTGATGTCTAGGTATAACTGGGAGGGGGCAGTTAGAGGTCTTTGGAAAAGGGGATAGCTAGAAGAATGCCAAATAAACTTTACCAGATGTGTCTCTCCATGTCAGATGGCTGCTACTCTCCACCACCACCACCCCATCCCCCCCCGCTTCTTTTTAAAAAGACAAATACCTCAAACCATCCTCTTGGAGACAAGGTTCATCTGTTTCCCACCCACTTTGAAAGATATGCTTCAATCTGTTCAAAACTTTTTATTTAAGGAATGATGAGGTGCCTATTGGAATCCATCTGAACCCATTTTCCAAACAGGAACACACTAATGACAGCAGAAGAGCTCCTAGGAGATCATCTCTTCCCTTGCTTTTGGAAAACCAGATGCTGATTTTAATCAGAGGAATATTGTCATTATTTATACAGTTCCTGTCAGGGGTTAATGGAGCCCCTGTCTACACTAGGCTTCTTTCAATAGCTTCCACCATGACCACATTTTCTCTGTACACTTTTGCATGTTAAAATGCATGCCATATACAGTTCTGATTTTTAGAATAAATATTTGCCTTTGGGGCAGCCAAAGACCATTTTCTTTATGATGGAAAAAAACAGCCTATGGCCTCATTGAACTGATGAGTTCTGTTAAGGCTGCCAGGCATTTCTGTGATTTGTCCGAAAGCTATGCAACAAAATCAGTCAAACAGCCTTTGGAAGGGGATTTAAGATACCCTCAAAAGGCCATAGATTATAAGCCCCTTGAAGGTCAGAACATTGTTTTGTCGTTGAACTCAACAGTTTATCACGTTGTGTGGCTGGCACACAAAACACATTTCATAAGTCTTGTCGAAACCCAATTGTGGAATGGAAGATGGAGCAAGTAGAGTAATTGTTCACATGGTCACAGCCTCTTAAATCTAGCACCAAAATGAACCCGAATAGTCATCAGACCCAGCTTCCTCATTTTACAGATGTGAAAACAGATTGGGGAGGTGAAGCATATTAAGATCCATAGAATCAAACTGGTGAGAGCAATGCTTTATCTTGTAAATTTAAAACTTTCATCTGAATAATAAAATTCTATCAATTTTTTCTTATCATAGTTGTACCCTCACATACAATATAGACAAGTTAAATAGAAAATCTGGTAAAACATTTCAGCTAAGGAAGAAAATGAGGCTCATTGTAGAAAGTGATTGACTTTTTTTTTGCTTGGCATCAGAGAAAAGAACCAGAAATAATGGGTGGAAGATACAGAGGGGCTGTTTTAAGTTTAAGGTTCATTGATCTCAGCAAAAAAACCAATTTCCTAATAATCAATGCTATCCCAAAGTAAAATGGGCCATCATGGAGAAAAGTGGCTTCTCCTTATTGGAGGTTGAATGGCCTCTTGACAGGTAGGTTGTAGAAGGGATTCTTGGTCAAATATAATTTAGACTAGATGGCTACCTACTCCAGAATGATTCTGTGATTTCTGTGGCCCAGCCCAATTCAATCCATTTCCTAAATAATCCATATTAATTTTATTGAACATGGTAGGAGAGGAACTTGTTTTGCTTTTAATATTTATGTTATGGATTTATCATGATCAAATTGAGACTGTTCCATTCCCATTCCACTCCCTCCTCCAGACCTGGTAGATGATATGTTTATGCATCAGGGGAAAGAAAGGTTACTTATAAAATCTTCTGCCTGCTCTGTTTGTCTTCCTCTAGGTTATGCTTTCTAATCCAACACTAAACAATCCAGTTAATGTTGAAGCAGCAGGAGCAATGCTAGAAGACATATATTTGTTCAGAGAACTAGCCCTGAAGTCTCTCTACCACCACAGCAGTTTAGATGGTAAAAAAAAAAATCACTATTACTATGGGACATATTGATTATCATTATCACTAGAGGAAAGCATTTTAGTAAACACTTGCTGATAAGTGGGAAGCAATATGACTATGAATTTAAGCCCTGAATTGGAAAGAGAATCTTCATCTATATGAATGGTGGCAACATACTTTTGACCTCAGTCTTGCTGTCAATAAGTTGGTCAGTTGACAAGCATTTATTAAACACTTAGTTCTAGATGCTGTGCCAGGTGCTGGGGCTGCAAAGAAAGGAAAAATATGGCTCTACTTATATTTTTGTTTAGGAGAAAACATAGGAAAAACATGTCCATAGAAGATGTATTTTGTAATTAGAAGATAATCTCAGAGGGAGGCTGTAGGAAGTGTGGACAGGAGGTGAGGGTTAGGTTCCTTGTGGATGCTGGGATAACCTAAGTTTTAAGGGGATTTGGGGAAGCCAAGAGGCTTAGGTTAAAAAAGTAATTTCTCCTAAATCAGTAAAGATTATCCATACATTGTGCCACAGGCTTGTTTAGAGACACAGAAGTTACACCGGGATGTTTTGGTCATGTCATGTACTCATGATGTGGTCATTCCCTCCGGTGGTATTATAGTTTGCAGTCCTTGCCATTGTGTGCTGACCTTGTCTAGGTCCTCCCATTGGACCTTAAGTGAATATCATCTGAATGCCTACACATCTTTTCAGCGGGTTCTGACTCGGGTATGGTCTACACTAGCAGCTTGTCAACTGCTGTCCAGCTCTGAGGTCCTGAGTCTGATCACTATCTCACTAATACATCATAGCTTTGGCACAGTGCTCCACTGATGCCATAAGGGCAGAAACCTGAGGGTGAAATCTTGCTTTGAGAGCAAGGGAGTGTCCATTGTAGGGGAATGAGTTGCCTTGTAGCAGAATGCTTCAGTGGGTCCAGAAAGGTTGGACAGTCACTCTGGTGATAATCCTATTCATATTCTGGCAGAGATAGGCAACCAGTCAGTTTAATTAAATGGGCATTTCTTAATCATTTACCATGTGTCAGGCATGGAACTGGGGGGGGGTGAGAAAAACAAAAAATGAAACAATCTTTTCTATCCAAAAATTATTCTAATATTTGTAGTGGAGCAGAAAGAGCTTGGACTTTGCAGTCCATGGACCTGGGTTCAATCTTCCCTAAATGTGGCCACTAGCACAAGTCATTAGACTCTCTGAATCTTAGTTTACTTATTTATAAAAGTGAGGAGTTTGGGGTAGGTGCTTTATAAGGTTCCTTCGAGCTCTGTGACTCAGTGACTTCTGGGGTACGTTGTGGCCTCTGTGATAAGCCCCCCCTTTCCTGATTAGAGGTAATTTGAAACACACACTATGGGAAAGATAAATTTATTGGGGGAATTGGTTGTTATTTTTGTTTTCTGACATCCTTGGGGATTCTTCATTTTTCTGTGACTTGACTGGATACCTATGGAGCTGAGCCACCTCGAAGTGAGAGTACCAACCCTCAGACATTACCTTCATTGCTAGAAAGCATCTTTCCCAGATCCTACAATATCTCCTAGGCTGTTGACAGAATCCACAAAAAATAGGAACCCCCGCCCCCCACATATGTCCTTCTCTAACATATGACTTTCCAGAGTCTGAGGGAGTTGACATTAGGACTGTGGCATCAACACTTTTCCCAAGAATCCTAGAATCTCTAGGTTTTCATCCCCTAGAGGTAGTTTCAGCAAGAACATGATGGCAAGTCTTAGGAAGCTGGGAAAGAGCCTCCAACTTCTCTACCTGACTCCCCTCTTTCCAAGCACTCACAGTGATGTGTTCTAGAACCCTTCCAGGAACCAAAGTTTTGCTCAGAGGACTCTAGCTCAAAGCCATCACTTGCCTTTTGGGAAAAGTAGAACGGATGGGGTTGTTCTCTAGTAGTTTTCTATTTAGTCCTGTGGGAGCTTATAGACACCCCCCATGGAGATTCAGCAATTCTACTGACAGCTCTTTAAGTCTATATACTGGGAGGCCATTAGTCTAGAACCAGTAAATTGCAAAACTCATTATGAGTATTTATAAAAGTCAGCAATGGTCACCATAAACCATGATAGATTCATCAAAGACAGGTAAGGTCAAGATAACTTCATTTCCCTTTTTTAAAAAAATGATCAGGTAACTATTTTGGTTGACCAAAGGATTGTGATAGATAGGCTATGCCTTCATTTGAGCAAAATATTGCATAGGATTTCTCAGGCTATATTTGTAGATAAGATGGAGAGATGTGATCCTTTCCTTAAAGAATTTGTATTCCACTGGGGGAGATGCACACACACACACACACACACACACACACACACACACACACACGTGTGTCTCTGTTTATATATGTGTGGGTATGTGTGGGGGTGACGGTGAGAGAGAGAGAGAAAGAGAGAGAGAGAGAGAGAGAGAGAGAGAGAGAGAGAGAGAGAGAGAGAGAGAGAATATAAAACACGAGCAGGCATAATTTTGGGAAAGAGGACATGAAAAATTGGGGAAATCAGGAGATGCTTTATGTAGGTGAAGCTCGAGCTGCATCTTCAGGTGATTCTCTATTGCAGAGATGAGGGATGAAGTGGAATCTGAGTATGGGAGACTGACAGTACAAAGGCTTTAGTGGGTAATGAGAAGCATCCAAAAAGTTAGTATGGCTAGAATGTAGAGTGCAGAAATAGGAGGAATGAATATGGAAGGCAGATGAAGACAGGTTAAGATCCAGTCATGAATGGGTTTAGATACCAAATAAAGGAATTTGTATGTTGTTCTGCCAGCATCATCCAGTTTCAACTTGAAAACCGTCAATGAAACAGAATGCTTTGGGAAAGGGTTCAATATTCACTCTATTTAAAAGCTTCAAGGACCTTTCCTTAGTTTCATGCCAGTCACATTTTGTTTTTTATCTGTGACTTGAGTAACTATATAAAAGGAATGCTTATCAATTTTTATGCCAGAAAAACTGGAAGGGCTTGTTAATACCATAAATGACAGAAGCAGGAATTAAAATCACATCTTCAGGTCTGAATTTAGGACCCAAACCAACAAGATGAGATTTAAAGACCATTAAATGCAGTGTTAAAATTCCCTTTGGGCTCAAAAATACCAAATGCACAAGTATCCAAGATGGTGGAGATGTAGTTTAGTAGCCATTCACCCAAGAAAGATTTAGATTTAATTTGATGGTGTGTGGTTAAGAAGAAGGGCTAATGAAATCTTAGCTGAATTAATGGAAATTGGCTGCCCTGATCACAGTAAAGAATCATTCCATTATGTTGCACCCATCAGACCCATCTAAACTATGGATTTTGCCCCTGTCCACACATTTTAAAGACATTGACAAACTGGAGCCCATTCAGAGGAAGGGGGAAAAGATGAAAAGTAAAAAGGAATTGCTTGGCAGCCCTGTTGGGCAGAGGAAGAGGGATAACAATCATTTATCCAGTGTCTACTATGTACCAGGTACTGTGCTGAGGGCTTTACAAATATTATCTCATTTGATAGAGGCCCATAAGGAATGATAGAAGAGCCTGAGTTGTTTAAGCTTGGAGAAAAGATGGCATGATAGCTGTCTCCAGCAACATAAAAGATGTCATCTAGGAGGGACCAGACTTGTCCTATATTCCCCCAGAAAACTAAAGTAGGATCAACAATGAGAATAAACAAAATTCCACTGAACAGCTAGGAAAAAGTCAATCACCTAATGAACCTAATGAACCCTACCAATGATGGAATGGAAGAAGTGAAGAGTGAGAAAGAGTGAGCTTTTTGATGCTGGAGGCATTCTAGCAGCAATATGCTGACCATTTATTAAAGCTGCTAGGGTCAGATGTCCCACTCCCATGTGGGACCAGTTGATGCCTAATGAAGCTGGACAGATGCTAATGATGCTAACAGAAGCTGGACCAGTTGATGCCTAATGTTTGTTTTGATTCTTATGTTCTGTGATTCTCTGTATTTCCCAAAATACCTGGTATTTAATCAATACTTGCCAAACTTTTTCTCTGAAAAAGACCTGTGAGGTTATTTAACTAAATTTTATCCAACAAGGGTTTACAGAGCATCTGCTGTGTGCCAGGGACTGCACTAGATATTGGGGATGCAAAGATAAACATTAAACAGTCCCTGCTCAGGGCGGCGAGGTGGTGCAGTGAATAGAGTCAGGACGACCTGAGTTCAAATCCGGCCTCAGACACTTAACACAAAAAACTAGCTGTGTGACCTTGGGCAAGTCACTTAACCCCAACTGTCCTACCTACCCCCTCCAAAAAGCAAAAGCAAAAAAAAAAAAACAAACAAAAAAAACCAGTCTCTGCCCTCAAGGAACTTACATTCTATTGGGATGGCTTAAAGTTACAAGTCACTATTCATAGAGAAGCCCCAACATCCACTTGGTGTCCTAGGAAGAGTGTTGGATTTGGAATCTAAAGGACCTTGTCTGAGGCTTTCCCTTCCTCCAAATGTGGCCAAATCACTTAATCTCCCTGAGTGCCTCAGTCTTTTCAAATGTAAAAAAGCCAAAGGTAGGCTAGATGATCTTGAAGACTTCCTCCATTTCTGAGTCCCTACTGGGACCAAAGCAATTCCATCATTCAGTTGGTAACTGCTGGTAGATGCCCTGGGCACTTCCCCCATTCATCTCTGTTTCATTCACGTCAGCCACTGCCTGAGGATGTCCTCATTGAAAAAAGGTTCCATGACAACAAAATGTTGTGTTGGGGGATGTCAGTTAAGAATCTATTTTCTATTCTGGAGTCTTTGTGAGAAAATATTAACGACTTTCCTATGTCACATAATTAGGTCAAGTAAAAACTTCAAGGTCTTTGCTTGCATGAAGAGTCATAGAGAGAAGTCCTGGTGTGCAGAGCTGGTGACACCATGTTTTTCTTGGTCTGGTATCTCCTGGGAGATTTGGTGGACATAAAGAGGCTCTTTACAATAAGTTTCAAAGACTTGCCTGGACAGACTCTGATGGTAATTGCAGCATTGACAGAGACCTTCATAGCAAAAGAATGGAAGGAGTATTAGGAGCATATTAGGGAGATTACAACAATGAATAGCATTACATACTGTCAAAAGCCTGATAGTGAGATGAACAGAGCCCATTCTCTTTGTGGAGATGCCTGGAGAGTGGGCCTGTTCTTCTCCCAGCTCTTGGGGTTAGTTTAGCAAACCCTTGGAGCAATCAGACACCCAGAAGAGGAGGGTGGGAACACCTGAGCTCCCAGCTCCTGAGATCTCATAGGACCCCAGATATTCTCTGGGGTTTCTTTTTCCCTTTTTGGTCATATACCTTTGGTGGGAACAAAAATAAAAATGTTCCCTCCCTGGCTCAGAAAGAGAATTTTAAGCTGGTCAAAGTTGGCGTCTAAGCCCTACTTCAGAAGTTTTCAGGCTAGGAGGACTGTTAGTGATTCATTTTGCAGATGGGAAACCTAATGCCCAGAGAGGTCTGGTCACTTGTCCAAGCAGCAGGTTTGGACTCAGATCTTATGATCCACTCTAGATCCCATGATTTTTCTGCCTCTCAGACATCCTGGTTTCTTTCAAGGCCCAGTTCCAGCATCACCACTACCAGAAACCTTCCTTGGGTCCCCACAACTGCTAATGACTTCTACTCAGTGGTTTCAATTGTGTCAGACTCTCTATGACTCATTTGGGATTTTCTTGGCAAAGATACTGGAATAGTTTGCCATTTCCTTCTCTAGCTCATTTTACAGGTGAGGAAACTGAGGCAAACAGGGTTAAATGACTTGCCCAGGGACACACAGCTAGTAAGTGATCGAGCCTGGATTTGAACTCAGGTTTTCCTGACTCCAGGCCTGATATTCTGTTCACTGTGGCACCCCCTAGCTGCTGGTAGTGACTTACAATGCCCCCCATGACTCTCATATTTATTTTATATTTACTATATGTGAAGATACATTTTGTGTAGCCTGGACAATCAGCTCCTTGAAGGTTGGACATGTTTCACTTTCATTTGTGTACCCTCCAGGCCCTTAGTAAATGCTTATTGGTCGGTTGCTTTCCTCACTTTTCCTTTGTAAATTATGTGTTGACACTCCATGCCTAGAAAATAAAGGCCAGACACTTCTGCCTAGCATCAAAGCTCTCCATAGCAGTGATGCTATGTATCCATTCCACCTTAATTCAACCTTTGTTGAAAAGATGGAAATATAGGTTTGATATAAAGAATAAAGTATCCCAAAGTGAAATGGCCTGCCTTGAGAGGCAGTGGCTTCCCCCTCCTCATTGTAGTTCTTGGAGCATTGGCTGGATCATCTTTTGTCTAAAAGATTATAATGGGTGATAGGAGCTCCTTTTCAGGAATGTGTTAGGATCAGATAGATGGCCTCTGAGGTCCCTTCCAACTCTGAGATTCTAGCATCCTAGGGTTTTCCATGACTCAAGCTTTCCTTATTCAGATTTCCACTCCTGCCCAAATGGGTTCCTCCTCCTTTCTCAAGCACACAATGTACCTTTACCAACATTGTGCCATTTTCCAGACCTCTCCCTCTCTCTGCCTAACTCCTATCCTTATTTTTAACCTTCACAGTCTTCAGGGCTCAGCTCCAGTCCCACCTCCAAGAAACTGTCCCTCATTGCCTCCATCTATTGTCCTCTGTTCCTCCTTGGAAGTCCTGCAGCACCTACTAGCACCGGCTGACATAAAAGGGCATGACTCCCATTTAACCTCCATTCCCACCAGCTTTCACATTTATTAAGGGCTTATTCAGTTTTCTTCTAATGATTGGTGTGTGGAATTAACAAATGTTTGAGACAACAGCAGTCCACCAGACTTAACTTTCACCTAATCTATATAACCACATTATCATAAGTTGAATTTAATTCATTTAATCAATTAATACATGCATTACCATGACAATAAGTATGTACACTATAGAATGAGAGAAAAATTGAAATGAAAAAAGATAAGACAAATACAAAATAATATCTGATCCTAGAATCACTAGGGAAACAACTGGCGTTTACTGAGTCAAGAAGTGACATGGTTAGGCTGGAACCATTGAGAAATCATTTTGGCAATCATGTGGAGGTTGGATTGGACTAAGGGCCACACTGAAGCGGGGGGTGGGGGTGGGGGCGGAGACGGTTATGTGGCCAGGAGAGAGGGGATGAGGGCAAACTAGGGTGGTGCCTGTGGCGATGTTGAGAAAGGGATGTAGGTGAGATACCCAGATGTGGCAACTTATGGGGCAGTGGGGTGCAGGAGAAGAGGCTCAGGGCTCTTCCTCACTGACAGAGAGCCCAGTGTCTGAGGAGCACCATTCACAGGCATGGAGTGATAAGAAGCAATGGGTATGCATGCTGGAGGGGGGAAACAGAGGCTTTCCCAGGAGTCCTTGCTCATTACCCATTGCAGGACCCTGAGTAAAAGCCAGGTTATAACTGACCTGAGGGACAGTGGGGAGACTGCAAGCAGAAGGAGTGGTCTAGGGGGAAGAGCATTCTAGGCTGAGGGGCTCTGTGATCACATATGAGACTGGATATATCCCAGAGTATCTTTGGGACAGTGGAATATGAATGAAGTAAAACACTTTGCAAGCCTTACAGTGCCGGATAAATGCTAATCGTCATCATCACCACCATCTTCCCATCATCCAAGTGACTGATCATGCATTTCCTGGGGTCAGTCCACAGACCTCACTGATGTAAAGAACAGAGAACTAGCCTGAACTCAAGAAGACCTGGCTGCAACTCCCACAGCTCTTTTCTCTCCTTGCTTCAGTCCTTCACTAAATCTGGGCTCTCACAAATATGTCTACATTGAAACCCACTGTAAACCATCCAGCACATTTTCATTCTGCTTGATTCTTGTTCCTTTCATTTAGGGGAGTGGGAGAGGTGAGAAACCTCTCCATTAGGAAAGTCCCCTCACCAGTGCAGATCAGCAAATGTTCTTCGATTTAGAGGCTGAGAGAGTAAGGGATCCTGGTAAGAGATAAAAGGACTTTCCCAGTATCACATGGTCAACATGTATCAGAGGCTCAAACCAGCTCTTTAGGTACAAATTTAATGTGTGAACCCTGCTGTCCTTTATTCTTGTCCCTAACTTCCCACTGAGCCTCCACAAAAGGGTTATCTGAGACACCAAAGGTCTTTAGTAGTTCTTTTTTTCAAAGATGTTGGGGATTTACTAATATGTAGACTGAGTTAAGATGTTTTCCCGCATTTGTAACCTTGTAATCCATTCAGCAGTCTGGAAGTATCTTTCCCAGCTCATTAATTGTTGAATTGAAATTTCTACTTTTTCCTTTCAGAGGATGTTTTTCATGGAGAGAATACTGTGATCCCTTTCAAGTCAGCAGAAGAGGAAACCCCGGGCCAGGCTGAAAAGTAACCATTTCTGTTGTTTTTGATATAATGATATTTATAAAGAAAATATGGTGTAGTAGTTAGAACTCTGTCTTCAGAGTCAGGAAAAGCTGGTTTAAAGTCCTGTCTTTTTTATTGATAAAAGATGGAAAGTCTTTGATGAAATGAAAGGTGAAAGTCATTGACATTTCCATCCTTATTGATGACTCTCTAGCTTTCTGTCTCTGGTGCTCTCTCTCTCTCTCTCTCTCTCTCTCTCTCTCTCTCTCTCTCTCTCTCTGTATGTGTGTGTTTCTCCCTCTCTCCCAGAAGACCTGGGTTAAAGCCCAGCCTCTAACAACTAGCTAACTAGCTGTGTAACCCAGCACAAGTCACTTTCTCAGGGCTTTGGAAAACTCGCTAATACTCCTAAATTACAGATTTGGTGCCATATACATTGGTCAGAGAGTCATTTTTTTTACCTAGAGATTCCCTGGACAAATGAAACCCCAAGTCTATCATATGGGATACTGAGGTAGAGATGGCTAGCAGGAAGTTGAAGAAGTTGAACTGGAGCTCAGGAGAGAGATGAGGGCTGACTATGTAGATTTGGAAGTCATTTCTACAGAGACACTAGATGAATCCAGGAGGACTGATGAGATCATCAAAAGAAAGAAAGAACATAGAGAATGAAGAGGCCCAAGACAGAGCCCTAGCTTGATAACTCCATGACAACTTCCTAAATGGCCCTGTCACAATCTCAGTATGCGATTTACTCACCTCTCCCCTGATCTAGTGGGCTAGCATCATTGTAGAAGGAGTCTACGTGATTATTTGGGTGGGACTTGTTCCTGATAAGCCCATATTGATTACTAGTGGTCATTCCCTTCCTGTATAAGTACTCACAAATCATCAATTTAATAGTGTCTTCTAGAATTATCCCAGAAATTAAAATCAAACCTACCATTCTATAGCTTGAAGAATTCATCTCTTTCATCTTGTGAAAACCAGAGTGACCTTTGAATATCTCCAGGCTTTTGACAAATACATTTTCCATGGTTTTTTCAAACATCACCAACAGAGGATGGATTATCCTTGGCGCTTCTTTCACGACCCTAGGATATCTTTCTGTGTCTGATACCTGATACTCAAAGAAATACAAAACATAGTCCCTGAAGACCACTGACACATTCTTCTGTTCTTTCAAGTTGGCTGAAACCAAAATTCTTCAGGTCTATGAAGCTCTTGCTGTTGGTTGCTACAGGAAACTGCCCATTTGCCATCACTTTTCCCATTTCCCATAGCTTTGATTCCAGGGTGGTGGTTTTGCTTTTTTTTAGTACAGTGGGTTTTCCTACCTTTTTTTCTGTTTTTCCCCATATTTTTTTCACTTCTCTAGCCTACTTGCTTAGGTGTATTTAATCGGAGTTGAACAGTTTTCCATCTATGTCAAATACAATTGTTGCTCTGAGTTGTAATCTGAAAGGACTCCTGACAAAATCTTACTCTGTCATTCTTGACTTTCCATTTTCGGTGCTGATCAGACACAAGACATCTTTTACTTTTTCTTTATTCCTCATGGTCTAAAAGGTTGAGTTGGGGATTTTGTGGAACTGAAGAAGAGGTGTCCTGTGTGCAGTTAGAAATGTTTGTCTGGAGCTCAGGAAGGAGATATGAATTTAGGATTTATCTCCATTGATCATCATTGAAACCATGAGGGGGAGTGAAATTGCCAACACAGAGAATAGCAATGGAAGAGAAAGGGGCAAAGGATGCATAACCTTGAAGAACATTGACTTCTGAAAAGAGGATCAGGAATCAGTGAAGGAAGCAAGAGAAAGAGTAGTCAGAGAAGTAGAAGAGAACCAGGGGGCTCGGTTGCCTTTGAAACTGAGGAAGGGGGAATAAGAAGGAAGGCTGCTCAACAGTATCAGAAGCTTTGGAGAAGTCAGGAATAATGCATACTGAAATGCTGCTTATAAGGCTAAATTCCTATGTGGAATATTCAAAGCAATCTGGTCCCACTTTGCCTACGTGGCTTGATTCTCTCCTCCCTGCCCTCCATCTTCTGCTGCATGCAAGGTTCCAGTCCCATTTAGTAACAACAATGAAGATGAAGGTGGAGATGATGATGAAAATGTTACTTCACCGCATTAACATAGACCTTCCTCCCAGATTACAGTGCATCCATACCTCCTCATCTTGTTCATCAAAGACTAGCTTATACTTGCTTCTTTTTTTCACACCATAGTACATCAAGGTGTCATAGTGGACAAAATGCAGACTGGAATCAGAAAACTGTAAACTCAAACCCTGCCTTAGCCACAGACCCTGGCCAAGTCATTTACACTCTCTCAGTTTCCTCATTGGCAAAGTGGAGATAATGACAGCCCCTACCTGCCATGGGTGTTTAGGGGATCAAATGAGATAACGTGTTAAGCACTTTGCAAACCTGAAAGTTCTCTATAAAGGTTAGTTTAAAACTCTCAGTACATAGAATTGTGCTAGGAATATCATAAACATTGAATAGAAACCAAATGATTGGTTGAAATAATAAATCAACTTGTAATGCTCTATGTTCCCAGTGTTTCCAGAGGATGTATACACAGTCCATTTAGAGAAAAAGAATTAGACTTAACAGCTGTCATTATTTTCATGGATCACTTTCAGAAATTGCTTTATGAATGTCTTTTTAAAGAAAAAAGCTCTTTAAAAATCACTGCTTTGTGCATACTATGCATTCTTTAAGTTCTACCTTTCAAGAGGAAACTTTAAATAGTTCAGAAAAAAGAAAGAAACGCAGAAGTCAGATAGTTTGAAATTGAACAGGACAGACCCCAGGGGATGCAGAAGGTCATGGGCTGCTTTTAAACAGACAAAAGACAATGGAGCTCATTGTACTTGAAGATGGCATACACACACACACACACACACACACACACACACACACACACACACACACACTCTCTCTCTCTCTCTCTCTCCTCTCCCTCCCTCCCTTTCTCTCTTCTCTCTCTCTCTCTCTCTCTCTCTCTCTCTCTCTCTCTCTCCTCCTCCTCCTCCTCCTCCTCCCTCTCTCTGTCTTTCTATCACTCTTTGCCTCTGCCTCTGTTTCTCTGCCCCTGTCTCTCTGTGTGTCTGCCTCTCTGTCTGTTTTTCTGTGTCTATTTCTGTCTTTCTCTGTCTCTGTCTATCTCTGTCTCTGTCTCTCTGTCTCTCTGTCTCTCTGTCTCTCTCTCTCTCTCTCTCTCTCTCTCTCTCTCTCTCTCTCTCTCTCTCTCCATATAGCCTTTAGTTCATGAGATGGTGTGTTGACAGTTTCTTTCCTCTCCAGCTCATTGCTGGTGGCCACATGATCTCAAGCTTTTTCATGTAGGAGAAAGAACACCGCCTCCATTTCAGTGCCCCCATTGCCAATTGTGGAAATGTTTTGTTGGCCAATTCCTGTGAGCTACCTGTATGATGGGTTCACTTGAAGTTTCTCCTACATTACAACAACTCAAACAACCAGGATAAATCTAGTCTGGCAAGTTTTCAGTCCCCACTTAAGTGTGATTATAGGAGTGAAGATGCCTTTGTAATCCCATTTTAAAAGAAATTACTTTAAACTTTTAGGAAGTATCAGCGACATTTCACATTTGGTGCTAACAAAAATTCCTTCTGACCTTTCAATACAAATTAGAACAATTGCAGAATGTGATGGTCAGAAGGCACTGAAGGTGCCACTGAATCCAGCACAGAGCCCAGAGGAGCCGTCATTAAAATGTACCTGAAAATGAGCCTCAGTCCTTGATTGAAAGAAGACTTGGGTTAATTTCCATCCAATTTGCCCCACTCAAGAGGTTCTGGTAGCTCCCTATTGCCTTCAGTATAAAGCACACCCTCCCCAGCTGGACACTGAAAGCCTTTCACAATATTTCTTTTTTTTTCTTTTTTGGTTTTTTTTTTTTTTGGAGGGCAATTGGGGTTAAGTAACTTGACCAAGGTCACACAGCTAGGTTTTCACAATATTTCTTCAACCTCTTTTCATTCTTATTTCATATTGCTTATGGTATATGGGAAAGGGTTCTGCCTCTTGAGTCAGAAGACCTGGGTTTAAATACCCCCTCTTGCTTGCCTTGGGCAAGTCACACCTTCCTGGGCCTCAGTTTCCTCATCTGTAAATTGAGGGGTTAGACTAGTTAGTCTGAGAGTCCTCCAGCTCTGGAGCTATGGTCCTTCATGAGCACTGTGCTCTGGGCTAACTAGAAAACATCTTAGCTTAGGATTGTTTTATTTTTCTTTTTTTCCTGAGCATGGTCTTCCTGACTCAAAGCCCACTGCATATTCTTTGGGGCACACTGCCTTGGTCAGTTATTATAATGAAGTGAGTGTTCCACTTGGAACATTTCCGCACTCCCTTGGAAGGTTTTCTGATGAGTGCTGGTACTGGGGCCTCTGTGTGCCAAACTATGATGTTTCACATTCACAAGTTGATTGTTACCTGATTTAACTTTTTTTTTCAGAAGCGTTAAAGGAATTTCCTTTGATGAATACTACAAGACATGGTCTGGAATCGCAACATCACAAACAGCCAGCTGTTTCAAAATTCCAGGTCAGGTCATCTCACCTTCTTCTGCATCCTCTTTGGGGTGGGGAGAGTAGACTAAAATGGCCAACTTTTCCCCTTTCCTTTGGTTTTTCCAGTTATCAGGGGCATAATTAAGGTTCGTGCTTGAGCCCATTAACTCACTACTATTCCATGAATATTTGCTGAGTGCTTCTTATGAGAATATAGGAGAGGGTAGGGGGGAAGGTAAGTCTGTAAGAGAGAAGACACAGTTCATCACCTTGGAAAACTTACATTCTGACATTCAGAACTCCCTAACAATGCTCCTACTCAAATAGGAACAAAAGTGATTAAGATATATTTAATTACTACCCCACTGGAGAGAAAGTATAAGCAGGAAAGACAAAAATAGAGAAAAAGGCAAAAGAATAGAGTCAGTTTAATTTATAAAATGCTGAAAAAGTTCTTGCTCCATGCCAATGACTGAGCTTGGTGCTGGGGAGATGAAGTCATAATGAAGCAGTCCCTACCTGCATAGAGCTTCCAGTCTACTGGTGTTATTGGGGAAGAATGAGCCGTGCATAGATGCATATGATAAAGTACAATGTGCCAGGGCATGAAATAATTACTTGACAAGTGCTGATTCACCCTCCCCTGCTGCATGCCAAGGGAAGATCGAAAGACAGAGATGAAACAGTCCCTGCCCTCAGGGAGCCTTGAAGGAAGCCATGGGCAGAGATGAAGACTGGAGGGACTCCAGCTAAGAGATCAATGGATCCTGCTGGGCGGTGCCAGTTTGAGGAGTCTTGGCCTCTGTCTTCCATGCAGATTAGGGAGCAAGAGCAGGTGAATAAACATTTGTCAAGCACCCACTCTAGGGGAACCAGGGTGCCAGGAGGCACCACACCTGGGAAAACTGGGCAGCTTTCCAGCTCTCCTTCTTCATTTTTTTCCCCACAAGGTGAAAAAAATGTTCATTAAAAAAAAGAAAAACAGTTCATTTTTTGCATAGAAGCTCTCTGATTATCCAAGAGAGCCAATACACCTCTATTCAAATGTTCCCTCCAAGCTGCATTCCAAAGTCAAGTGTGCATCTATTTCTTTCCAACTATCCATCATTCTGTGTTATCCTAATAGAGCTCCCTCTCAGATTTCCATCTTAAGGACAGGTATTTGATTTGATTAATTTGTCAGTAGTGATCATGGATTTACATTGCTCAACTTCTAGAATTTTCATATATGAAGCTTGCAAAATGGGTCAAATTTCTAATTCTCCCAGGAATGTGGGGCATCTTATTTAGAGATAAAAATCCTTCTCTCCTTCTATACCTAGGAGTCTTGCACAAATCAGTCCATCCTCACATCTCCCCAAATTCAACCTAGAAAGACTTGAAGGTGGGACTTGATCTGCCAGAGGGTGAAGACCCACACCCCTAATTCACCCCATCCATTCCATGACCCACACCCCTAATTCACCCTCTCCATGAACTTGAGGGATCATGGGGACCCACTGGTTACATTTCACTCCTATTGGAGATGCCCATGTCATTTTCCAGTCATTTCTTCTGGTTGATAACTTGGATGCCACTTCTTGTGTTAACATCACTAATATGTTACAGTCGACTTATACTCGCTGGATGACTCTGCCCTTTGGGATCACCTGGGATCCTCTAGGAGAAGCCTTTCCTGATCTTCCTTTGTTCTAGTCTAGCCTTTCCTCTATTAATCATCTCCAGTTTGCCCCTCTTGGCCATTGCCATTCATTTTACCTTAAATCTCATCACTGAACTCTAGCGATTCAGGAAGACAGAGCGAGGCTGATGAGTTTGTGCAGCTCAATTTCACTTAAATGCAATTCACTCACAAATCAAGACATCCCCCTTGTGATGTCACTGATCCTCTTCAATCACAAAGAATGAACAGCAATATTTTGTCCCATACTTAGCTTGATTGTACATGGTTATTTGCATGTTGTTTCCTCTGTTAGACTGGGGCTGTCTTTTGCCTTTCTTTGTATTCCTGATGCTTACCACAGGGCCTGGAAAATAGTAGATGTTTAATAAAGACTTAATGACTGACTGATTATTCAAATATTGTGATATTTTGTGATTCAGAGACCTATGACATATAGCATCACTGGAAGAAGACTGACATTAAAAAGGCTAGGTTTTTGTTTCAGGGCTAAGCTTGGGATCCTTGAAAGTGTAGTGTAATTTCCTAAATGCAATACAGCCTGTTCTTATCCTCCTAATAATTTCTAGGCCTAGTTCGCTCTTGATTGATGGTATCTTCCCAAGCTGTATGTATTGATGTAATTACTCAGTAGGCTGTTGATTGAACCACATATCATATTCTGAGCAACTGCTATTTTTAATCCCTTTGGTTTTCCATATATATGTAAATAAAACTCTTTGCAATAGTTATACAAATAGTTATAGATAGTCATTCAATATAGTTATAGACCTCATTTATTATTCTGGGTCTCAATGCTATTTGTTTAATTTCACCTGCATCCCAGAGAAAACTTTGTCTTCTATAGGAAATATGCTTTCCATTTGGGCTCTGCACTGAACGTTTTCCATAGGACAGTTACAAATCCTTTGATGAGTACACATTTCCCTAAATAATGATAAGCACATGATCATCAAACAAAGTTATCCCCCTTGTTGCCTTGATTGAGGAAATTTTATGATGGAAACATGCATGGGGGAGACCTTGTTGGAGAAGGGTATTTGAGGCTTTACTTTAAAAAAAATATAGTAAATACAGTGCAATCTCTTATTTTCTGCCCCTTTTGTGTGACTATGAAAATGTATTTTGTTGTAGAAAATGTGCTTTGCTTTAATAATGATAGTTAGTATTTATATAATAACTTAAAATCTGAAAAGTCCTTTACAAACATCTCTGTTTTTCCCCATATAACACTCCTGGAGAGGAAGGTGCTATTATTAGTCCCATTCCTCAGATAAGGAAAGTGAATCAGACAGAGATTAAATGACTCACCCACTGTGTGAAGTCACATTTGAAACTCATGGCTTCCTGATTCCCAAGTTCAATGCTCTATCTATTGAGCTACCCAGTAGAACTCTCATGTTTCCATCAAGCATCATCAATCCAGAGCTGGCAGAGACCTCAGAGGGAAGTTTGTTCAATCTCTTCATTTTACAGATGAGGAAACTGAGGCACAAAGAAGTACAGTGATTTGCCTAAGATCATTCATGAAGTAAGTAGGTCGACAGACTTAAAATCCAGCATTCTTTCTATTGTACAACACAGGCTCCCTTCAAAACATTTAGGTTGTAGGTCATTCTCATAAAGAATTTATGGTGATGAGAAAATAAGCATATGGACCAGTGTCTGATCACCGAAATTATCTCTGATGTTTCCTTCCTTACTTTTTTTTGGTAGTAGGACTCTTCATGATTTTTTAAATTATTCAGTTTCCTCCTTTCTTTTTAATATTTTAAGAATTATTCAGTGAAGGTCCTCAAAATTTTGTCAGGACCAGCATAGATTTCCTCTTTGTATCCTTGTCCTGGTCTAATTTCTCCCCCCACTTTGCCTTCTTTTCTTTCATTTCCACTCATGCAGCAGCACACAATGTTCTCCTGGTTCTGTTCACTTCACTCAGCATCACTTCATGTAAGTCTTTCCAAGTTTTTCTGAAGTCTGACTGCTCCTCATTTCTTATAGCACAGTAGTATTCCAGTACATTCACATACCACAACTTGTTCAGCCATTCTCTAATTGATGGGCATCCCCTCAATTTCCAATTCTTTGCCACCACAAAAGAGCTGCTATAAATATTTTTGTACATGTGGCTCCTTTTCCATTTTTTATGATCTCTTTGGGACACAGACCTAGGAGTGGTATTGCTGGATCAAAGGGTATGCAGAGTTTTACAGCCCTTTGGGCATAATTCCAAATTGGTTTCCAGAATGGTTGGATCAGTTCACTGTTCCACTGACCATGTATTAGTGTAATAAAGGAAATTCAAAGAGGATTTATTCCTACATACCCTTTCATCATAATTAGGACAACAGCTGCCCTTCTGCAGTCTAATACCAGCATCTCTCCCATTCTTCATGATATTTCAAAGATAACTGACAGTGTCTCAGCAATCATACCTGTCTTCTTCTGTTCTTCTAGTAATGTGCAGGGAGGCGTTTCTGATTTTCTTACACATTTTCGCCACCCCCACACTCTATGATATAGCCATGCTAGCTTACTTACTGTCTGTCAAACAAAATGCTCATCTCTCTTCTGGGATTTTGCGCTGGCCATTGCCCATACATGAAGTGCACTCCCTCTTCACCTCCACCTTTGGAATCCCTGGTTTCCTTCTAGACTTGACTCAAACACCACCTTCTATAGGAGGAGTAGAGGTTGACACCTGCAAGGTGAACCTGTGTCTGGGAAGATGGTAGTTACCTTGGCAGTAATGAGCAAGAGGGTTTGAGGGAAAGATCATGAATTCAATTTGGGACCTGTTGACTTAAGATGTCTATAGGCCATACAGCTGGAGATGTCTAATAGGCGATTGGAGGTGTGAGACTGGAGATCAAGAGGGAGGAGAGGGCAGGACAGATTGGGGAATCATCAGCAGAGAGATTCGCCCTGACAAGGAGAAGACAGGGTGAATGAAGAGAGAGCAGGGGAAGGCAATCAGAGTGAGCTTGGGAGCTTCATTTGGCCCCTTGACAGCTTGTACCCTGTGTTTCAGACAGGCCCCTAGGACCAAAAACAAAGCTCCTCCACAAAAGAACTCTTCAAATGCTAGAAGACAAAAGGTCTGGCATAAGCACTCTTGATACTGTAGCTGCTGACACCAGGGCCCTTGACCCAGCCTAGGGAATGGCTCAGATCAAAACATCCACAACATTAACAAACCAACACACTGACTCAGAACGGGGCCTTCTGCATGAGAGAGACAAAGAAAATATTCAGGGGTCCTTGAAGTATTCAAGCTCCTAGAGCAATGAACAGAAGTGCATGCCAAAACCTTGGGAACTTGGGGAGACAGGGAAGAAAAGAAACATTTATTGAACACCTACTATGTGCCAGTCACTATGTAAGCACTTTACAAATATCAGCTCATTTGATTCCTATAATAATCCTGGGAGGAAGGTGCTTGGGCCCAACTTTATCCATCTGTTGCTAGAATAATAACAGGTCCTTACTTTAGAATGGGGGAAAAATAAAATGAAAACTTCATATGTGGGCTTCTGTCCATCCTGCCTTCCAAGGGCAAAGTGGAGCAGGTCCAGTTTGTGATCTCAATCTCTCTCCCTCTCCCTCTCTCTGTCTCTCTCTGTCTCTCTGTCTCTGTCTCTCTGTTTCTCTGTCTCTCTGTCTCTCTCTGTCTCTCTCTGTCTCTGTCTCTGTCTCTGTCTCTCTCTGTCTCTGTCTGTCTCTCCCCTTATCTCTTCTCCCTCTGTCTCTTTCTCTCTCTCTCTCTTTTTTGTAATTTTCCCAGTTTCCTGGAAATAATCAAGACGGATATTTAGATAAAGGAGAATTTCTTGAGCTACTCTGAAATGAAAGGGAATTTTAAACATAAGCTCATGTTCTACAGTTATCTTCTTGTCATCTGAAAGATAATTGAAGGTTAGAGAGTGTTTTTTTATAAGATTGTGATCTTGGATGAATAGTAAAATGCAATTGGTTGCATTCAAGTTGTTGGTATTAACCCCTCATTGTGAATGCACTCTGTGCACTTTTCCAAGCTCATAAATCTGGACTTGGTTACTGAGTCGGAGCAGATTTTTGTTTGATTCACGTGAGATTTTTACCTGGCAGTGTCAAATCTGAAATGGTTTGCATTGGAAATCATTTGGCTATATGAAACATATCCATCTGTGTATGTATGTGTACGTGATGTATATTGTATGTGTATACATATACACCTAATGTCCGGCATCTGGAAGATACTTGTTTAATGCTCTATGTACTGATCGATCCATTGGTTTCAAATCGTGCCCCTGACACTGACTAGCTGTGTGGTCATGTGTGAATCACCTCTGAATCTCGATTTTCTAATCTGTGAAATGAGGATGGATAATAATGAATGAATGGCCAGCACTTACATAACCTTTTAAGGTGTGCACAACGCTTGACAGATATTGCCCCCTTGGTCCTCACAAAGACCCTGGGGAGGGAGGCTCTATCGTTATTCCCACTTTACAAGTGAGGAAACTGAAGGCAGGTGGAGGTAAAATGGCTGGCCCACAGTCCTACAGCTAGTAAGTGTCTGAGGCTGGATTTGAACTCAGGTCTTCCTGATGCCAGGTGCAGTTTTCTGGAAGAACAAGAGATTGCTATGAAAAACACTTTACAAACCTTACAGCACTCTAGAAAAGTCAGCTATGATTACTCTTACCGTCAATGACTTAACCATCAGCAAATAGGGGATATCTCCAATTATGCCCCCACTATCGTGGTAGAAGAGCAAATAAGAGGCTTGGCAGGGAATCTGGTCACACATGTGGTTGTGAGCGGCAGAGGGTTGGCCCCATGAGGAGCCCCATGAGGAAATGTTTAGGGGAAGGGATTCTTTGAGAGCAGTGGGGTCTGTCACATGGAGGGGAGGCTTCCTGCTGCTTCTTTGCTGTCATCAAGACAGACAAAACAGCCTGCAGGACTCTTGGGGTTTCTTGCTGTCACCCCAGGAGTCCTGGCTTTTCTGGCTTACTACCAACTCCAGGGGCCACGGGTCATCAAAATGGCAGCAGACACACAAGGCAGTGGGAAGGAGTAGGTGAAGCCATAGGTTATGAATGTGAAGGAATAAAGCTTGCTTCTAATTTTGTCACCCACAACTGACTGAACCAGGAACAAATTAGTTAAGGTTTAGGGTCCTGATATTTTCATCTTTTCATTGGGGAGGATATGTACCTTACCTTCCATACAGGGCTGTCAAATGTTGTTTCTTTTTGTTGGATCAGAGTACAGTGGAAAGGTCGCTGGATTTGGAGCCAGGAATTGACTCTCTATGCTACCTACCTACCTGTGTGACCTTGGGCAAGTTTTGAAATCCCTCTGGGCCTCAGTTTCCCCATCCCTAAAGAGAGGTGGTTGGACTTAATGGCAATCTGTCACCCTTCTAGGCCCAAACTAAGCACCAGTTGGAACTCCTGATATGGGACCTCCCGCATGCACCAACTCAGCTTGATGACTTGTGTGTAATTTAAAAATTTTAGTGAGTTGTCAAGGCACTGAGAGGTTAAGTAGCCTGTCCACCATCACACAGCAAGTAAGTCTGAGGTCAACTCTGAACCCAGGCTTCCTGACTCCACAGTTGGCTTGTATTCACAATGCTACTTGGCTTCTTGAAGGCTATAAGGTGATAGATAGCCCTAGTGGGAAAGTATTCTAGACAGGCAAATGTTCTAAGGAGAAAAGAGAGCCTTTGTATTCCTTGCTCTGAGGCATTCCTAGAGGATCCCAGGGATATCAGAGAACATTGCAATGATCTTTGTTCCCAGATGTTTCCCCTTCCATTTTAGGATAAGCAAGAGAAACCTCTGTCAGCTGGGGATGGGGGTGGGCGGAGGACACATTTGGGGCTGGGATACAATGTGCAGTTGAAACAATGCTTATTATGTGTGAGCATAGCTCCTATTTCCTGATGCTGGGCAATGCATTGTTCTGCATCTCTAAAAGCCCATTTAAAAATACTCCAGTGTCCATGGATAGTATAGCCAATGGCAACTGAATAAAAACATTACTATTTCATTTCAACCCATGAAATAATATAGATAACGATAACTGATCTGATAACTAGCATTTATATAGTGCTTTAAGATGTGCAAAGCACTTTAGAAATATTATCTAGAGAGATGGGCCTAAAGTCAGGAAGACCTGAATTCAAATCCAGCTTCAAACACTAAACATATGTCTGCCTTACTTTCCCCAGGTGTAAAATGGGGATAATAATGGCACGTATCTCCCAGGATTGTTGTGAGGATCCAAAGAGACCATTTTTGTAAAAGCGCGCAGCACAGGGCCTGGCACATAGTAGGTGTTATATAAACGTTAGCCATAATTATTGTTGTTACCACTATTTCCATATGGTGTCTTTACGAGGGAAATTAGGAAAACATTTCTGCTTAGTCTGACTAGATGTGTCTAATTTACATTTGATTTTTTTCTTCTTTTACTCATATTCATTTCTAAATATACTCCTCTATTCACTGAGCCTTCCCTTATGATAAAATTTTTTTAAAAAGAAGAAAAAAGTTTAGCAAAACCAATCTGGACATCAACAGCAAGGGTCATTGTATGCCCTGTTCCAAGCCCAATATCCACCCCAAAACCATAAGAACAAAGATACATTTTTTTCAACTCTTACCCAGGGCCAGGCTCAGAACCTTTCAGGTTTTTGTTTGTTACCATTATGGTAGTCGATGCAGATAATTTTCTTGGTTCTCCTGAATTTATACCAGCACATCCACATCTTGTATTTCATGGTATTTTTTACATTTATTGTTTCTTACACTACAGCAATAACATCTAGGTGTTTTCAGCATTTAACGCCTTGAAAACAAACATGCTTTTGATGAAAAAATTTGGTTACATATGGGATCACAGATTGAGAACTGGAAAGGACCTCAGAGACTATCTAATTCAATTTCTCATTTTTCCAGTTAGAAAATTCAAGTTCAGAGGGGTTTAGTAATGTGGCTGTTGGTAACAGAGCTGGCATTTGAACTTTGATTCTTATAGAACACAGAACCATAAAATTTCAGAAGTGTGAGGGACCTGAACGGCCATGTAATTCAACCCATGCTTCAGCCAGAATCTTCGTTCTTCCACACTCCACTGGTGGTCTTTCAGCCTTTGTCTGAAGGCCTCCAGTGGGAAGGCGATCCATGTTCTCCAAGGGAATCTCTTCCACTTTGGGACAGCTATGCTTGTTAGGTGAAGCTTCCCTTAAAATCAAACTAAATCCCCTTGTTGATAACACCTGTTCACTGTACTTAGTTTTGCCCCTGGGACCAAAGAGAACAAGCATAATCTCTCATTCACATGACAGCCTTTCATATATTTGAAAGATAGCTATCATTCCTTGGTGAAGCCTTCTCTTCTTTAGGGTAAGTGTCCCCAGTTCATGGAATCGCAGAATTGTAGTTTGGGAATGGGCCTCAGAGACCATTGTGTAGACCATCCCTGACCAAAAATGCCCTCTGTGACATACTGAACAACTATACAGCCACTCTTTGCTTGAAGACCTCCAAGGAATGAAAAAAAAAACCACTACTTCCCAAGATAGAACATTCTGCTATTGAGCTGTAATAATTATTAGGAATCCCTCCCTCAAATCAAGCCTCATTGACTCTTCCCAATTTCTGCTCCAGAATCAGCGCTCTTTCCAGTGTATATTACCTCCTATCATTTGGCTTCATTCCCTACCTTAGATATTTCACCAATGACTTATAAGATCACAGAGTTAGAGCTGGAAGGAAATGTGGAGACACTCTATAGTCCATCTTCCTCAATGTCTAGGTAAGGAAACTGAGTCCCAGAGAGGGGAAGTGAATGCCCCAAGGTCAGACCAATAGTAAGGCGAAGGACTGAAATTTGGATCCAGACCCTTTGGCTCTGCATCCAGGCCTTTGTTCACTCTGCCACTCTGCTTCCCCATTGATTTGAGGGTGTCATGAGTGGGTCCATACTGATCTTATTTGAGACCCAACAGGTTCATTTGAGGAGTCAGTCAAGTAAGTCTCAGCTTTGACTTTACTTCTATATTCTCCATGAAAGAGAAAGGGCTTTAACCTAGATAAGGTGGAACCAGCATCTTTAAGAGAGGTTTAAAGTGGAAGATGAAGGGAAGACAACAATTAGATGGGTTGTTCTTTTAAATGGGTTTGAGTGCAAGGGTCTGGAGGACTGTATCATGGGCTTTGAAAGGAACTTGCAGATGTGATCATGAAACTCTCTTGAGTAATATTGGAGAAGATAAGAAAAGCAAGGGAAGTCACTGAAAGAAACAGGTGAGCAAATATCATCTGAATTCTCAAAAGGGAGAAAATGCACAAAAAACCCGTTGACGTCATTCCTGATAAATTTGTAAAACTAATGTAATGGGGGGGGGGGGCTGGCCAATGAGGGAGGAGTCAATCTTCAGAGCACACTCAGACCTTCCCTTACTGCTGGGTTACACAGAGTATGTGATTGGCTGGCTCTCTTTTATTGGTGGTCTTGACCACTGATCAGAGATAAGAAGATGTTCTTGTTCAGATGTGTGCTACTGGGAAAAGAGAGTTCCCAGATCTGCGCTTACTATTTGTGTGACTTTGGGTAAGTCACTTACCCTTGCCAAGTTCTAATTCCTCCTCTGTATAATAAGAGGACAGGAATAGGTGACTTCCAATATTTCTTCCAGTTCTTAATCTCTGGCTGTGCCTAGGTACAGGTTGGACTGGATGTTCTCTGAGGTCCCTTCCAACACTGCGATTCTGAAAAGTTTCATCATCTTTAGCGCTTGCCAGATGCCATCAGAATAGGTCTGTGCACCATATTTCAAGGGAGGATATTGACAAAGTGGAGATAGTCCAGACTAGGGCAACCAGGAAGATAAGTAGTCTGGAAACCAGATGAGCATCCTTGTGCTTACCGAGAAGAAAAAACCTCTAATGGGTCTTATCTGCCTTTAATACCTGGAAGATTGCCAGGTGAGAGAAAGAGAATGTTGCTGCAGAGGTTAGAACAAAGACCAGCAGGTCAGCATTTAGGGAGGCAGACTGAGGTTTAGTAGAAGGAATGATTTTATGGGCAGAGATGTCCAATAGCAGCAAGATTGCCTCCCAAGGTAGTGAGCTTCCCGTTCTGCCAAGTGTTCAAACAATGAGTGAATGGCTGCTCATGACAGATTCCTCTTTTAGGAGGGAGACTGAGCTAATTTGTCCCTATGATTCCTCCCATCTCTGAGAAGCAATGTCCCTTTTTGAAGCACAGTCATTTCAAAAGTTGGGAAATGGTTCGTCACTATTGTTCTGTGAGTAATTTCAGATTTGCTCTCCGCGTGACCTTATTCAAACTGATCGCAAGCCAAATTCCACTTCAACAAATGGTGTGCTAATGAAAACAGCACCAGTGGCAATGTGGCAGGGCAGAAAGCACTCTGGCTTTGGAGTCAGGCTTTCAAATCCTGCCTCCCTGCTTACTCCCTGTGTGACTTGGGCATTTGGACCTCAGATTTCTCAGCCCTAAAAATGAAGGGGTTGGACTAGATGGCTTATGAGTGTTCCTTTTATCCCTAGCTCTGCGGTTCTAGAAATAAGCTACATTGTAAGCTGCAGGATAGGGAAAGTCTTAGGATTCTTAGATTTCAGAGTTGGAAGGGACCTCAGAGGCTGTGTAGCCCAACCCAGACCCAAGGAAGAATCTCCTTCATGTCACACGGTTTGAATGATCATCCGACATTTGTTTTAAGTCCTTCCCCCACCTCTCTAGGAAGCTCCTTACACTTTTGGGTAATTCTAATCATTGGGAAGCTTTGGCAAGCCTCAATTTGCCTTTCTGAATCCTCCTGATTCTGCCCTGTGGGGCTGAGTGAAACAAATCTAATCCCCCTCTCACATGACAACTTTTCAATACTTAGAGACAGCTATGGTGTAATCCATGAGCCTCCTTTTCTCTAGGCTAAACATCCTCAATTCCTTCCACTGAGATTCTTGAGGGCTGGATTCAGGGTCCTTCCCCATTCTGGCCACCCTTTTCTGGATGCTGTCCAGTTTATCAATGCCCTTCCCAAAGTGTGGTTCCTGGAACTGAATGCTCTCCTTCACTTTTGACAATTTAAAGGAATTTGACACAGACATCAATCAGCAAACACTTATTAAATGCCTATTATGTGCTGGGCACTGGGCTGTGTGTTCAGAGATCCTTATTGCCAAGTAAGCTGCTTAATGAAAGATATTAAATGACATTTAGTGAAAGGCATTAAATGCTACTTAATGAAGTCATTAAATCAAGCTGAGATATGAACACTTAGCAATTCTGAACTCATTAATGTAGCTAAAAATTTAGTCTGAAGTTAAGTAAAGATTTCTCCAAGCCATGATATAAGAGCACTGGACCTGATCTTGGCACCAGGAGATTCCATTTCTGACACTGACTAGCTTATGAATCACTTACTGTGTCAGCACATCCGTTTCCCCATCTGTAAAACATCGACAATAATGCCACATTACCTGGCCCAAAGGTGTGCTGGGAGGAAGATGCTTGGCAAGACTCCAAGTCTACATGGGAGTTACTGTCTTTCTGTTCCTTCTTCCTTGCAGTATCTCACGATCTCATGGAAAACTACAAAAAATGGAAGGGAAAGAACATAAAGTCAGGTCGGGACTGGGATGCAAAGTGAGTAGTCTGACTGTGAATATAACATGGAATGGAAACTCCCTGAGGGGTATCCCCAGAGCACAGGCTGGGCTCACCAAGGGCTGAATGAGTGCATGTTGATTGAATAGATGGAGCACTGGTTACTCATCTTTAAAGGCTTGTCACGTGTCACCTTCAACCCCACTTTGACAAACATTTATCAAGTTTTTACTGTATGCAGAGCACTGAACTAGGACCTGTGGAGGGATAAAAATGGTGAAATAAGGCAGAATTCTTGCCCTCATAGAGTTCACTATCAAATAAGAGATGAAATACATACATGGATATGATAGACATTGAATACAATGAGCATAAAACAAAAGGATGCATGATCAGTAAATAGACAGACTTTTATTCAGCAGTTGCTGTGAACCTGCCATCACTAGGTGCTGGGGTTCAAGGACAGAAAGAAAGCATTTCCCACTCTCAAGGATGATGAGTTGAGATGGGCAGACCCAATGCTATGTGAGATCTGAGGTGGTGAGAGTCCTTACCAAGGGAGGGAAATCGGGGAAGATTTTCTGTGCTCATTTCCCCACTCTTCAGTGGCCTTTGGCTTAGGGTTGCCCACATTGCTGGCTGTGGCTTCATGTCCTGGGCAGCCTGGAAAGGAGCCTGCTGAGAGTTACCCACTCAGGAAGGGACCAGGGTGGGTGGGTTGGTCCTTCCTTTCAGACTGGTGGTCAATGGAGATTCAAAGATTCTTATCTAAGACATCTGAGTCAAGAGCCAGAGTTCAGAGCCAGAACATGAGCCTGTGGTGACCTCTGTGAGAGTTGGAAGAGGTAGGGAAGATGTGGTCAGAAGGTCAGTTAGAAGGGACCCAGATTGCTGGCTCAGCTTTCTTTAGGCTTATCTCTGTCCAAATGCTGGACTTCTGGATGCCCTTGCACAAACTTCAGTAGGACAGCTCCTTATAATCACTTAGGGTTCATAGGATAATAGATTGAGAACTGTAGGTTCTTAGAGGTTATTGAGTCCAGATCCTTTATTCTATAGATGAGGAAACTGAGGTACTGAGAGGGTAAGTTACTTGTCTAAGATTATGTAGCATAAACAAAAGCATGGAAATGGGAGAGCATGGGATGTGTGCAAGGGATCATGTGCGAATAGCTTCATTTTACTGATTTGTAACATATGTGAGAGAAACTAGAATCAGACAAAAGCTAAAAAGGAAAGATGGGGCATAATGTGAAGGGCTTTGAATGTCAGCCGGAAGTGGAACTGCATTTGATAGAGGCTTAGGGAGCTGAGGAATGACACGTTCAGATGAGCTCTCCAGCAGCTGCTAGTCAATAATATTTAAGGGGCTTTGACAAAACATTTAAAAACACACAGAAGAGAAAAGAAAGGTGCTCAGAGGGGGACACAGGCAGGCAGGGCAGGTGGCAGCTACTGTCGAGCTACTGTGCTAAATTGAACATATCCTTAAAAAATCAAACCATCCATGATTGAGGTCCCAAGTCTAGGATATAATCCTCTTTTTCTGTTCTTTGTTTACAGAAATGTTTGTATTTGCTTATGCTTGTCAAGTTCATAATTAGAAAAGAAAGTTTCCGAAATGAAATGAAATCACTGAAATTGAAAATGAATAAGTGTTGCTAAGAGCCAGGATGGACAGCAGGTCTTAGCTTTAGGCTCTGGATCTTGCCATCATGGCTGCAGCCAAATATTTCAGGGTCTTATTTGCCTGTTTATTGTCTTTCCAGAGCTCTCACTTCAGCAGCTGCCTTAGAGCTGGGGTCCCCAGAAAGCTTTTTTCTTGCATTCTCACTTTCTAACACTTCAATGTAGCTATCTAAAATACCTCCTTGCTGTGCATCGTGTGGTCTTTTTTTTCTGTCTTGTAATTGTGGACTAGAGAGACAACATGGCGGAGTGGACAAAGGATTGTTAGAGTCAGGAAGAACTAGGCTCCAGCCCCACTTTTAACATGTACTGACTGGGGGACCCTACGCTGTCACTGAAGGTCTCAGTGTCTCAGGCAACATTCTAATAAAACTGTAAGTTACAGATGAGTGACTGACCCAAGTAATGAGGGAGGGAGTGCCTACACTGGGAGGAACTGATATCAATGAAAGCACAAGTCTGAATAATCATGCATGCACTTCAATGGACTCGTTGTTGTTCAGCTGTGTCTGATTCCTTTTGATCCTATTTGGGATTTTCTTGGCAAAGATGTTGGAGTGTTTTGCCATTTCCTCCTCTAGCTTATTTGACAGATGAGGAAACTGAGGTAAACAGACTTGCCCAGTGTCACAAAGCTAGTGAGTGTCTGAGGCTGCATTTGAACTCAAGTCTTGACTCCAGGAGCTCTATCTACTACAACACCTCCAGTATTATAGATTTAGAAGCAGAAGCAATTCATTGCCATATAAAGAAAAAGTACAGGGGTGGCTAGGTAGCGCAGCAAATAGAGCACCCGCCCTCAAGTTAGGAGGACCTGAGTTCAAATCCGGCCTCAGGCACTTAACACTTACTAGCCATGTGACCTTGGGCAAGTCACTTAACCCCAAGTGCCCTACCTTCCCCTTCCAAAAAAGCAAAAAAGACAGACAGAAAGAAAGAAAGAAAGAAAGAAAGAAAGAAAGAAAGAAAGAAAGAAAGAAAGAAAGAAAAGAAAGAAAGGAGGAAAGAAAGAAAAAGAGAGTACTGAAGTTATCTGAGGACCTGAGTTCAAATCCCATCTCTGCTAGTGACAACCTGTAGAATACTGAACAAATCACTTAGCCTGCTTCAGCCTCAATTTCCTCATCTGTAAAATGAGATTAGACTTGTGGGCCTCTAAAGCCCCTTCCAGCTCCATCATCTGTGATTCTATGGTCCTGAGGTCATCTAGTCAATGGATCCCAGCTCAAGAGTTTAAAGGAACCTCAAAGCCTACCTTATCCCACCTCCTCATTTTGTAAGTGAGGGAACCAGAGCCCAGAGAAGCCAAATTGCCCAAGGCCACACTGGTAGTAAATAAAGAAGACCCCAAATACCGTGATCCAGGGAAGGCAGATCTGGGCGCCTTAACAACAACATAACTCAGTACTTTGGATTTCTATGCTGGGACTCATATGGGACTCGAAGCCCCCTGAAAACCTCCCTCTTTCACCTTTAGCAGCATAATTCAAGCTCCATTTCCATCTGATTTTCTTTTCTTGGTTGACTTCAGCAATAACTTTTCTTGAAGTCCAAATTGAAGGGATGCTTTTTTCCCTCCTCTTTGATATTTTTCTGCTTTCAAAATGAATTAGGAGCAAAAGAGCAGCTTCTATTAGGTGGAGCTGGAAGGTGGCACAAGCCTGCTCTCATCTGACGGCCAGTGTGGGGCTTGTTTTAGAGTGGAAGAAGCCTTCTAGACGAGGGGGTTAATTCTACTCCGACCCGACTTCCTTTCTGATTTCCTGTAACAGAACGGCTTTGTTTTATTTCTCAGCTAATCGATTCATTATGCAATCCCCCAGAATCCCCCATGCCCCCCAACCCAGGAAAAGTCAGATCTTGTCACTTTCAACTTCTCCGTCCACTTGGCCATGTGGCAGAGGCAGTTGTGAGCTCCTGGAGCCCTTGCGGGCTTCCCCCTGGGTTATTGTGAAGGTTTAGGACAAATTACCATATGCCTGATGACCCTGTCAGAGGAAAACCCTCACACTCAATGCCATCTGGTGGCTGATGAGAACCTCTTTAGAGCATTCTATTTTCTGTGTTTCAACTATGGATTTCATTAGTTAAAAACAGACTCGAACTTTAGACTGCCCAGTTCCTCAGGACTTTTCATTGGCTGACAGGAATATTTTCTTGTGGTTAGATTTTGAAATACAAAGGTCTGATTATATAGGGGAGGTCAGAAGAATGGTGATATTCAAGACTGATCCCTAAATGAGAATAATTCATAGAATCACAGACAGAGCTGGAAGGGAGGCTAGCAGTCAACTAGTCCAAACCCCCTGTTTTTATTTTGACAATTGAGGAAACTGATGCCTATAGAAGTAAATGATTATTCCTAGATCACCCAGGTAGCAAGTAACAGACCAAGGTACTGAGTTCAGGTTCTTTGTTTCACAATTGACAAGCACCAACAACCTTAAACATTAATTAAGCATCTACTATGTGCCAGGCATTGTGCTAAGGGCTGGGGACCCAAAGAACCCCAATCTTGTTAATAATAATCATTGTTTTGTTTTGTTTTAGCCAGAAAATCTTGAAATGTTCCCAGATAGAGTGTGGCTTTAATCATGCTACTGTGTTAGAGCAGTTGAAACAAAGAGATGACAATAAATGCTTCTGGTGACTGTGTGAATTATTATTTGGTCGGTCTGTGGCTTGAGTTACGTGTATTTTATGTAACCAGCTTGGAAGACCCAGGCATGATGTAGTGGGAAGGGTGGGGAGCGGGATTTGGAGTCAAGAGAGAATCAGGTTTAGATCTTGTCTCTGACAATGAATAGCAGTATGACCATGGGCAAAGTTACTGACCTTTCTGAGCCTCAGTTCCCCCCAACTGTGCAATGTGAATAATAATGCTCATGTTACCCATTTCACAGGGCAGGTGAGTTGGCTGAGGACCAGGACGACATACCTATTCTTGGCCCTTTTCTTGGCCTTCTCTTCCCCGTACGACTTCCCATGGTCTCAATCTCCATCCCTCCTGATCTTTCTGTTGGAACTTTGAACTCCTTCCCCAGATGCCCTAGGTCTTCTGGGTGAACTTTTCCCTTGTATTGCACAAATCCACACCTTCTCACCATGTGGGGGCCTCCTCTTCACCATATCTTCTCTTTCCCCACCCATTTATGCATTGTCTTCTTCCATTGGCAAGTAAATGCCTTGAGAGTAGGGATTGTTTGTATTTGTATCCATAGTTTTTAGCACAGTGCCTAGAAAATAGTAGGAATTCAAAAAAGATTTGGTCTGATTACCCCACTCCTCCTCCTCCTCCTTTTCCTCCTCCTCCTCCTCCTTCTCTCTCTCTCTCTCTCTCTCTCTCTCTCTCTCTCTCTCTCTCTCTCTCTCTCTCTCTCTCTCTTTGGATCTGTCTCTGAATCTGCCTCTGAATCTCTGTCTCTCTCTTTTTCTCCCTCTTATCTCTTTCTCTCTCTCCCTCCCTCCCTCACCCCACATGAGATAATCAGTATAACACTCTGTTTAAAGCACCATACAAATGAAACTATTGTCATTAAAGTTTCCCACAAAATATGTATAAAATATGTTTGTTTATTATAGAATGCTAGAATATGATTCCTATGGCCCCTCAGAGTCATCCAGTCCAGTCTGTTCCTCTCATCCTAAGTTTTTCACTAGCCTTGGCTTGGAGAGGACCTGGTGATGGTCTGCTCTTGACCACCTCTGGCCGTCCATTCCACTTAGGGCAAGTTCTAATTGTGAGGAGGCTTTTCTTCCTCCAAGCCTAGACTTTCCTGTCTTCGGCTCTTCCCACTTCTAATTTTTTTTCCTTTAGAGGCAAAGGGAACAAGTCCTGTCCCTGTTGCTCATGGAGGCCCTTCCCCTGTTTTCTCTTCTCCATTTCTCCCCCTTGATCTTCTCATGACCTACTGTCTAGTCCCTTCAATATCTCACTTTCCTATTTCTATGGCCCAGACTGTCAGACAGCTTCCAAAAATGCACCACCCCAAAGGCAACACAATCCTCATGACTCTCTTTGACCAGGGTAGGGATAACAAGGCTAGCTTCTTCCCACTTAGGGCTCATAAACTTCTGTTTAAACACACAAACATATGCACATACATGCACACACATGCATAGACACGCACACACACGCAGTGGATTTAATCATTACAATCTATGCAAAGAAGAATGAGAAAGAAGGCAGCACTTAAGGATTTCTGCCTGTACAATTTGTTTCTTAAGAAATATTTGTATCTCTAGAGGGTCATCATGATGAAGTACATGAGAGTCAGCTTTGGAGCCAAGAAGACCAGGGTTTGAGTCCTGTCCCGAACATGCTGCCTGTGTGATCCTAGACGAATCATTGACTGCTTGGGGCTCTAGGTCAATGGGGTCAAACTCAGCTAGGAAGCAACAGGGGTCACTAATCTGAAGAGAAGGATCTCTGGCCTCTAAATTGGCTCTTTTAAAATGTGATTAATCTGTATTATTTAATAATTATGTATTAAATATCTCCCAGTTCCCTTGTGATCTGGTTCTGGCAGCAGCAGGCAGTGTGACGGGTGGCAGGTGACTGCATCTGATGCCTCTGCTCTAGGCAATGATCCAAAACTAGAAGCTGAAAAAGAATCTGATTTCCACAAGTCACAGGAATTCCTGATGTTGATGCAAGCACAGGTCAGAGAGAGAGAGAGAGAGAGAGAGAGAATTCTTATCCATATATCTCTACTTCTAAGTCTGTCTCTCTATTAATACATGCACATATCCACACAAATATATATTTATATAGTATAATATATATTATATAAAGAATGTTATTATTTATTGTTCCTCACTATTGATCCATCTTGAGCTTGCAGTCTCCTAAGGTCCCAAGATCTTTTTTTCTTATGAACTATTATTGTCTAACCATGTCTCCTCCATCCTGTACTTGTGAAATCGATTTTTAAAAATTAATTTGATGTCTGTTATAATGAATTTTCACATGGTCTCATTTATATGAGATACCCTGTCAAGGGCTAGACACTGCTAAGTACAGTGTGACTTGTTGAGTCATTTCAGCCCTTATTTGGGACTTTCTTGACCCTTTCTTTCTCCATCTCATGTTTACAGATGAGAAAACTGAAGCAAAGGGGTTAAGTGATTTGCCCCAGGTCACACAGTGTGTGAGATCAGGTTTGAACTCAGGAAGATTGGTCTTTCTGACTCTAGGTTTGCCTCTCTATGCATTATGGTGCCCCCTGGCTGCCCCTACAGGGTGGCAGATGTCCTTAAAGACATAGGAAAGTCATTTTTCAAGCACACTGAGTGGCTTTGTGCCTTTGAAGAGAGGAGCCCATGTGTTTTATTTACTCACATGCCTTCACATATTTTCTCCTGTCATGCCCCACTCCAAGATTTCATCATGGCATGGAACGGATCATGGCCACTCTGGACAGTGGTAGTTCTTGGCAGTCTAGAACAGCTTGGAGCTTTGGCTCAGGGAGGGCTATCAGCTATCTGAGGACTGCTGGGCTGGGCTCAAGGGCATCTCTTAGCTACCTCAGCTCATGGAGACCCCCTACTTTTCAGTATTAGTGGAGGGTACTCTCCCAATTACAGAATGTTGGATCTTTGAGTGGTTGAAGCCTCTACTTCAATGTATCATAACTGAAGGTCTGGTGGACTTGCAGGTGAGATAAGTCTGTGTTCAATTCCTGTCTCTGATTTGACTTGACTTTGGGCAAGTCACTTGAGTTTTCTCACACTCTTGCACCATCAGCAAGATGAGGATATAATCCCCATAACTCTTTGGTCCCAGGGTTATTTGGAAAGATCAAATGAAATAATGAATACAAAGTACTGTGAAACCTTTAAGTGCTTCTAGACAGACACCAATGACTGTTATTGTGATTCTGCTAAAATCCTCTTCAGATGTTGTCTCCTGGCAAGAAGGCATCTTTGGTTTCCCAAAGGCCATGACAGGATCAGGCCAGTTAGACAAAATGATCTGTCTTGAAGTTTTGAAATGAACAGTGTCCTTCATGCCAAAAAACCTTGAGGAAATATGGTGTATTCAGGCAACCAAGAAGCATTTTCTAAACCCTTATTATGTGCTGGGCACCATCCAAGTCACAAGGCTACAAAGTGAAAGTACAAGCAACCCCTGGTCTCAAGGAGCTCACATTTTAAGAGGGGAGAGAACATGCAAATAACCTTGTACATTCAGTATACATATGGGAGAAATAAAGTGGCTCAGATAGAAAGTACTAGGTAGCACTTGGGAGTCTGGGATAGATTTCATGAAGAAGGTGGTGCTTGAGTGGAGTCTTGAAGGAAGAAGAAGATCCTAAGAGTGGAGACGAGAAAGCTTTCATCCCAAGAATGAAAGAGGGCTGACCCAAAGATAGGGATGCTAGAGATGGAGCCTCTTGTGCAAGGAACAACAGACCAGCCAATTTGACTCCACCATAGAAGGACTAGAGAGGTAGGGAGGTGCCAGATGGTAAAAAGCTTTAAATGCCAATGGACTTTATACTTGATCCTGGGGGTAATAGGGAGCCCCTAGAGTTTATTGAGTAATGGAGTAACATGCTTAGATCTGCTGAGTGGAGGCTAGATTGGGAGAGAAAAGAGAGAGAGGCTAGTTAGGAAGGTGGTGTGATTGTCCTGGCAAGAGGTGATGAGGATTTGGACTGGAGGAGGGATGACGGTGTGAGTGGACAGAGGGCAAGTACCTGAGAGGTGTCATATAGAAAGAGATGGCAAGGTCTGACCAGCTAATAGGGGTGAATGAGCATGAGGAATTGAAGCTGATGCTGAGACTGGGAAGCTGGGAGATAGGAAGGGTAGCAGTCCCTTGGGAAGTCTGGAAGAGAAGAGGATTTGGGCAAAAAGTGAGCACTGTCCAAGTTTGGGTGGGACCAATTCGTTCTTAGAGGTTCCTCCCTGACTTTAGGGGGAAAGTCTGTACCATAAAATTATAGAAAGCCTGGAGGAAGCTTATCAATCATCTTCTCCAATCCCACAATTTTCAAATGAGACAGTGCAGGGAAACTATTATTATAATAACAATGATAGCTAGCATGTAAGGTTTGCAAGGCACTTTGCAAACAATGTCACACCACAACTCTGGAAAACAAGAGCTTTTATTTGTACTCATTTTGCAAATGTGGAAACTGAGACAGACAGAGGTTAAATGACTCACCCAAGGTCACCCAGCTGGAAACTGAGGCAAGCAGTGGTAAAGTGACTTGCTCAGGGACACATAGCCAATAAGTGTCTGAGGACAGTTTGAATGTAGGTCCTTAGCTCTGTCTGATGTACTGTGCTGTGAGTGGGAAGAGCAACAGTGACAGTCAGAGTACGTGGCACTTTCATTTACTACTTGTATGACTTTAGGCAAGCCACACACCCTTCTGGGCCTCAGTATTGTCATCTAAAATGGGGAGACTGGACAAGATAAGGAACCTTACGTCCCTTCTAGACCTCAATCTATGACTCAAGGAATCAAGTAATTTTAAATTCTGTTCTTTTCTAGCCCATAAGAATAATTCAAGTTGAACAAAAGTTGAGAGTTAATATGTTCTAACAACTTTGGTCTTAGGTGACAGATGTGTGAGTGACACCAGAGTATTGTCCCATATAAGTTGCACAGCTGACTGTCAGTTTCCTCAACTATAGAGTAAGGGGATTGGACTAGATGACCCCTGGAGACATTGAGATGGACGTGGGTCTGGGGTCAGAGTCCTTGGTTCTAACCCTAGCTCTGCTGCACCCTGCTTGTGTGACCTTAGGCTAGTCATCTAACTTATGGGGCCTCAGTTTTCTCATCTGTAAAGTTGGGTAGGGAAGACATGGGACTAGATGACCTTTAATGTGCCTTCTGCCCTAAATCTATGATCCTGAGGCAGAGTCTGAGCTGTTCTTCTTGCCCCCTGGCTTCCGGCCCCGAAAGTCTGAGCCTTGGGTGCCATCTTGTGGCAAGAAAGAATATAGGCTTATATATAGACTAGAGATGTCACAAGGGATCTTAGAGGTCATAGGATCATCTAGGGGAGTGAAATGACTAGTTCAGGACCGCCCAGGGAGTAAGTGACAGCAACACGTTGGAAACTAGGTCTTCAAATGCCCTTTTCAGCAGGGAAACGTTGACTCCACTTTCAAGAATCACATCTGTAACAGCTATTTAACATCTACTTGGGCATTTCCACTGATGGGAAGTTCAGCACCTTGGGAAATGGCCCATCGCCTTGTTGGACATCTAGAATTGTTAGATGAGCTGAAGCATGCCTTCTAGTAACTTCTAATAATCTGTCCTTCTGCTCTCTGGAATCACACCTTATACTCACCCCCCCCCCCAAAAAAAAAATCCCTACTCCTTCTAGATAATAGCATCTGTCTTACATTGTGGTTGTGAGGATCAAATGGGATAGCATGCTCCAGTGCTAGATGATGCTAGCTTATTATCCCCCCAGTGCTGATCCTTATAGCTACATTATGTTTATCTACTTTGTGTGGGCGTTATTTGTTCTCATGTTTATTCTGCATTGATATGTGTACATATATGGGAAGACAAGTATATATATATGTATACATATATACATATATATATGTAAATATGTGTGTGTGTTCCCCTTTTTTTATGATACAAGCTCTTTGTGAGTAGGAATTATTTCAATCTTAGTATTTCTATTCCCAGGCTTAACACAGTGCCCGGATCATAGAAGGTGCTTAGTAAATATTTGCTTATTGATTAAGTGTCTTGCCTAGGGTCATGCAGCTATTAAGAGATTGAGGAGGAAGAGGAAGGCGAGCCCAGCACTGTCTCCACATTCCACTCCTGTCTGGGATTTCCTGTCCCATGGTCTTAGCACCTTGGTTGACAGTTCTCCATTGACTGTGAGGCCTATTTGTCGGGGGAACTCACTCTTCTGTTTACCTGGGTTTACTCACTAATCCCTTTAGCAAGTGAAAGCCCCTGCTTAGTGCTTCTAGCTACTTAGATAATCCTTGCTTCCCTTAGCTTACTGACTTGTGATTAGCCTGTAGTTTTTGTAAACTCTAATAAAAAGAAACTTGGACACTTTCACCCTTTGCATTTTCCTTCTGATGTCAAATAGAAGAGGTCAGTGGGGAATGGCTGAAGAACTTAAAGTATATGAATGGGGTGGGAAAAATGAAAGATTTCAGAGAAATCCGGGAAGACTTAGATGAACGTTGAGAGACTTAGAAACTCTGCTGGCTGCAGTGACCAACCACAAGTCCCCAGGAGTCATGACAAAACATCTGACCCACTTCCTGACAGAGTGTGACTCATCATGCAGACTGAGGAATCATTTTTTGGACATGGACAAGGCAGGAATTCGTTTTGCTTGACTATACATGTTTGTGATGGATTTTTTTTTTCTTTTCTTAACTGGGTTGTAGGGGGAATTAGGAAGGAAATAAAGTGGACTTTAGACTTTCGTTGATAGAAAAAAAGATAAAATGCTATACTTGGGGAAAAAACATTCTAACCCTTAGTACCTTCCTCCTTTTCTGACATTTTGCCACCACCACTTCAGAATCAAAAAGTAGTTGAAGAGTTCTAAAAGCCATTTGTTTCATGAGTTGCCATGACCAAAGAAGTCATAGCCTACTGACTAACCTCCTGATGAAGAGCCTTTCCATACTTACCTAGGCTTGTCTTTGGATAGCCAGTGAAATGCATTGCTGGAACCACAGGAAATTATAGGGGACAAAATAGATGGTGTTAATTATTCAAAATAATTTTAAATAATTTATATAAAATTAATTTTAAATAATTTATATAAAAATAAAAATAACAAAAGCATCACAAAATAAAAGAAATTAATAGACTGGAAAACATTGGAATAAAATTTCTAGTAAAAGATGGTTGTAAAAATTCTACGGAATGGTCAAAAGAGATAGAATGGCATAATTGATAGAAAGTTGACCTCAGAGTCAGGACCGTCTTACATTACTAGTAAAGCTGGGTATTCCTACAATCTTTTTTTAAAAAAACAATATGGCCTTATAGGAGTATATTAGAGCAGCTAGGTGGCACAATGGATAGAGCACCATACCTAGAGTCAGGAAGACCTGTGTTCAAATCTGGCCTCAGACACTTGTTAGCTACCTGACCTTGGGTGAGTCACTTAACCTTGTTTGCCTCAGTTTTCCTCATATGTAAAATGAGCCAGAGAGGAAAATGTTAAACCACTCTAGTATCTCTGCCAAGGAAATCCCGATGTTATTGGCACTGGGAACATCTTTTAAAAAATAATTCACAGTGGCAGAAAAACTGGAAACCCACAGTATATTGTTCCTTAATTGGTGAGTTGTCTAAATGAAATGTGGCAGAGGAATATAATAAACCATTGTTTCAGCATAAGAACTGAGGCATATAAAAATACAGAAATATAGGAGGATCATGGAAGATTTAAATGATGGGATTATGATAGCAACTCATTTTAGGAAATGGAAGAAAAACATCTTAGAAGGGAACATGAACATACATGGGACTTTTCTCTTTTTTGTCAAAATGAATATATACTTAAAAAACAAACTAACAGAATGATTGTTTCAAAAATTTTTTAATTCTTGCATAAGCAAACATTTGTTGATGAGCTCACATAAACTGTTATTAGTAGTGGATGTAGTTATATGCCTATAGAAGTGAGGACTTATGGGGGGGGGGGGAGGGAAGATATGAAAACTGTAGTCCAGTACCGAAAGAAGATTTGGAGAATAGCAATTTGGATGATTTGGATGATTAGCTTCCTTTGTTTCCTAATGATTATGCCACTGGAAACCACGTAGAAGGGAGCAATGGAGAGAACTGGACTTTGAACTTGAATTAGCTCAATCATAGTAATGATACAGCCTTTGAAACCTCACATTCCAGGTCATTTCTATATTTTAAAAAAATACTGTGAATTTTCAAAAAGATACGTTGGCTAGATGGTCAAATAATATAAACCAGCAATTTTCAAAGGAAGAAATCCAAACTATTGGGTGGCTAGGTGGCACAGTGAATAGAGCACCAGCCCTGGAATCAGGAGGACCTGAGTTAAAATCTGGCCTCAGACACTTAACACACACACACACACACACACACACACACACACACACACACACACACTAGATGTGTGACCTTGGGCAAGTCAATCCTAATTGCCCTACCTTCCCCCCTCCAAAAAGAAAAAAAAAAGCCAAACTATTGATAACCATAAGGAAAAAAAGTCCCACATCATTGATAATTAGAGCAATGCAAATTAAAGCAATTCTCTTTGCCCTCATATCCACCATATTGACAATGTTGATTAAAAACAAAGGGAAATGATTCGATGGAAGGGCTGCAGAAAAGAAAGGCACATGTACACTAGTGATAGAACTGAAAATTCATCTAGTCATTCTGGAAAACAGTTTGGAACTATAGCCCCAAAGTTATTAAGCTATTCAACTGCATATATACTCTTGGACCAATATGGTAGCATTAGGCCTATAATGCCAAAAAGGTCAATGAAAGACAAAAAGAACTTAAATGTACAAAAATATTTACAGCAGCTCTTTTTATAGTAGCAAGGAACTGGAAAGTTGGAGAGTTCACATCAGTAGCTTAGTAAGTTAATATTATTGTGTCACAAGAAATTATGAAAGACATTGTGTCAGAGAAATCTGTAAAGACTTTTATGAACTGATGCAGAGGAAAGCAAGCTGAACCAGGAAGATAATTTTTTTAATAATGATATCATAAAAGTAAAACTTTGAAAGACTTGAGAACTGTGACCAATGCAATGGCCACCATGATGCCAAAGGACCAATGATGAAGCATGCCCCACTACTCATCTTTTGACTAAGAGGTGATGGGTTTAGGGTAACAAATGACACCATTTTTGGACATGACCAATGCAGGGATTTGTTTCACTTGACTATATTTGTTATAAAAATTTTTTTTCAATGAGAGGAGTGGGGGAAAGGAGAAATAAAAGGTAGATTTTGGTTAATTGAAAAAAAACTTTTAATTTAAAACAATTCAGACAGAATTGATTTAGTTTAAAAATTGGATGATTTATTTTTCTCTTTCTAGATTTCACTCCATCATGGCTAGAATTGCTCGGGAAAATAGGTTGCCTACAAAGATAGATAGAAGCTTAATACAATCCATCAAGAATGCACAGATCTGCACACCAGGTAAATTGAATCCAATTGAACTTTTTGTATGTAGAACTTATGGAACTAATATACCTAAAGAGAAATTGAAAGGTGGCCACTCACCATCCTGTTTGTCCTCCTCTGGATTCTACCAGTTTGCCAATGTTCTTCCCAAAATGCCACCCCAAAAACTGTTCCAAGAACATAATATTACAGATGTTGTTTGACCATGGTAGAGTACAGGGCACCATGAACTTGAACAATCTGTCTACTGTGCCTCTCTTCACAAAGCTTAAAATAGCACTGATTTTTTTGGCTGCTGCGTCATACTTGTGTGCTTATACTGAATCTGCTAAAACCCCCTTGATCTTTTACCGTTGCCACGCCTTTCCTATCTTGTACTCAGGAAATTGATTTTTTAAAAATCCCTCAAATATAAGGCTTTAAAATTACCTCTAAGATCACATCCTGTTAAATTCAGCATATATTTAAAATCACTCTTGGGATCCCGAGTTTTTACTCTAATGTGACAGTGATCTTGCCCAGTTTTGTGTTATCTGCAAATCTGATCTTCATTAAAATTATTAATGAAATATTGAACACTCCAGGGCCAAGGACAAATCCTTGAACCATTCCAGCAGAGATGTCTTTACAAATTAGCATTGACCTATCAATGATAGCTCTTTGGGTTTAAACATTCACATGGTTATGAATTCACATAGCCATAAGACTGGGACAGTCATAAAAGTGCAACCTGTGATTTCATGATCCTTAGCAATTCTGTGCTTTTCCCCTACCAGTATCATTAGTGCCTTTTCAAATCACCCTAAGCAGGGTGTAGTCATTTGATGTAACAAGTCTCAGGAGGTGCTTTGTTGAGTTCTGGATTAATGCTGTAAATGACAGAAGACTTTTCTGTTAGCATAGGCTATCAGCAAACAACTGCCTTATTCCTCTTTGGTGAGGAGGTACCAATCACCCCAGCTTTTATTTTTTTTTTCTATGACTCTTAGGCCAGCCAAGGGTGATCTCTAGATCACTGGACCACAGAACGTCCAAGTTAGAAAGGACTTCAAAGTCCATTTAGTGCAGCCCATACCTTACCAAGCTTACAAACATACTTGGAAAACAGTCAGTCATCTAACATGTTCATGAAGGCCTTCAATGACCATCAAAGACCTTCACTAGCTCTTGAGGCATTCTATCCTACTTTTTTTTTACTCCAAATTCAATGTCCTTTCCACTGTACTGTGTTAGGAAGTGTTTCTTATAAGCAAACCTTAATTTACCTTTTTACAACTCCATAGATCTAACAGGAAGTAATCTCAAATTTTATCTCCTCTAAGCTTCCCCTACAACTTTAGAGATGAAGAAACTGAGGTCCAGGATGGTGAAGTTTAACCCCATAAGCCTATCTGAAGGCAACTCTCTTGGCTTCTCAAACATTGAACACAAGAGGGACTAGGGAATAAGAAAAAAAGGGTCCATGGACTAGCAGGTCTAAGGTGAGCTTGCTGCCCATGATACCCTGAAATATTTCACAAGGGCTACCATGCAATGGTCCAAGTAGCAGAGAGAAAGATACTGCTGTTCCTCCATTTCCTAAGGCCATTGCTGCCATCTGCTGGGGTCTGCAAAACATGACATTTCTAATCATCCCAGTAAAGAGAAGGATAAAAAGGAGATTGAGGCTTCCTCTCTCCTTCTGGAAGCCTCTAGTCCCTGGGCAGGGCCCCCAGTCCAACACTCCCCATTTCTCAGAGGCAATATTGAGACATGGGAGGAATTTACGTAAACATCATTTGTCACCTCAGTATAACCTACTTTTTTTTTCCACCAGAGAGATACTCTGGAAAAGTTGTATGACAATTATTTTTTTTTAGAAATGCAAATGATACTCCAATTCTCCAGAAAAATCCTGTGCTGAGTAATTTTGGAAATCAAATAACTGAAGATGTAGCCCTAGAATCTTTGTGGAGCTGATTGGGGTTGGATGTGGATGTAATAATGGGCCAATAGAATACTGTGTATCTGTTAGCTATTATTGTTCTCTGGATTTCAGCATTTGGCAAGGTCTTTCATGTTTTCCTTGTGTAATGTTAATTATATTGCAAATGCAGAATTCACCCATGTGGAGTCAGAAATACTTGTTGCTTGATTAAGGTGGTTCAGACCAAAAGAGTAAATGTTAAAGTGTTGGTGTTAATTTGAACTTCAGTGGAATTCATTATACATCTGTGCTTGGCCCTGGGTGGTTCGGCTTTTTTACCAATGACTTGGATTTTAGAATGGACCAGGCATGATTTCACAGCTTGCAATCATTCCATGGTAGGTCCCACTTCTGTGTCACAAAGGATGGAGAGATGGAGTGGATGCACGCTCACACTATTTTTATTGTTTGTTTATTATTTACAAGAGCATTTCCTCTTACTTTCCAGTCTTCTTAACACCTCACACCACTCCCCTCCCCTCCCCCAAGCTTTGTATTCTTCCATCCAACAACACTGGCCTCCTTGCTCCTCAAACAAGACACTTCATTCCCAAATGCAGGTGTTTTCTCTGGCTGTTTCCCATGCCTGGGATGGTCTCCCTCCTCACCTCTGCCTCTGCTTCCCCTGACTTCCTTTAAATCTCACCAACAATCCCACCTTTAGGAAGAAGGCTGTCCCAAGCCTTCTTAATTCTACTGCCTTCCCTCTGTTGCTTATTTCCTATTCACCCTGTATATAGCTTCTTTATACATAACTGTTTGCATATTTTCTCCCCCATCAGAGTGTGAATTCCTCCATGGCAGAGACTGTCCTTTTGCCTTTCTTTGTATCCATAGCACTTATAAGAGGGCCTGGCACACAGTCAAGGCTTACTGAATGTTTGTTGACTAATAGTAAAACTTTTGACCTTCAAAAGCTAGCCTTCAATAAGGAATACACTACATATTGTATACATTAATACGTTATTAAAGAATACGTTAAAACTGTATTTTATTCTTGATAGAAATAGCTATAAAGATAACCTTTTTAGGCAACCCTCTACTCATTTACATCAGAACAGACATGACACAGATGTCTGCTCTGGGAAGGAGTTCCCCACTGGCAGGCAGGAGATCCCCAAGCACTTCAGTTCAAGTTGAACAAGGATGCCCTAGAGATGGTGAGATCTCCAATTGTTCCTTTGTGATGATGGTATTGTGCTGATTGCTCCAAACACTGGAACCTCCTAAGTGAGATTCATGAACATCTAAAGGAATTTGGCTTAATTATCCTCACAAGAAAGACCAAGTGTATGAAGAACGCCAGTCTTCTAGTCTCTGACCTGCAATTGGATGACCAACACGTAGAGCTAGTACATAAGTGTATATATTTCAGACAGACATTGAAAATAGACTTTGAGGGGGTGGAGCCAAGATGGCGGAGTAGAAACAGCACGTCCAAGGTGCTCTCCCCCTAGATCACCTCCAAACAATGTAAAAGGGGACTCTGACAACTTCTGGAGCCCCAGCACCCACAGAACGACACAGAGAAGCTAATCTCCTGCCGAGGACAGCCTAACAGCCCTGCAGGGAGCAGCCAGCACAGTGCGCAGGGAGCCAAATCCAGGTCCGAGTGAGCCATGGTTTTAGCCCCAGGGTGGCCGGGCCAGCAGCCGGCTGGAGGGACCCCAGAACACTGGCAGCTGTGGTGATTCCAGAATTATCAACACAGACATGCCTAGGACAAAGTGAGAGGTTAGTGCCCTATGGACTTTGGGACCAGTATTTGGGGAACCCATCGGCTTCCTCCCTGGGGGCTAGAAGCCACTCAGGAGACACACCATTTTGCAGTTTCAGTGGCAGCTCCAGCCCCTGGCCTGCGAACTGTAGGGAGATCCAACGATCAGTTTTGGGGGTTAATCACTCCTGCTTTAACCTGCTTGGATCTGGATTGTGATCTGGGGGGGAGGTCTGGGGTGGGCATCCAACTTGCCAGAACCAGAAGTTGTGAAGACTCCAACATTCGGGATGGAAGCGCCCCTGTCTGGTGGCAGAGTCCTACTGTGGCAAAAAGCCCAAAAGTCAAGTAATTAACTAGCAACATGCCTAGGCAAAGGAAACAAACAGAAAAATGCAACATTAGACTCCTATTTTGGGGGCAAAAAGTATGGAAGCATGAAACAGGAGGAGGACCGTGAGGTAAGAAATCCTGCTCCAAAAGCCCCAAAGGAAAATATGAGCAGGTTACAGGCCATAGAGAACCTTAAGAAGGACTTTAAAAATCAAATAAGAGAAGTGGAGGAAAAATTGGGAAGAGACATGAGAAGGATGCAGGAAAAGTATGAAATGAGGGTTGTTAGGGCCCGCTTTTCAGGGCAGACGTCAAAGTCACCTCTCCAGCCACCTCTATGGCACTCCAATTGCCTTCCACAATTCCTGTTGCCCCTACGACCCGGCTTGCCTCCACAAACCCCTTCCCCAGCTGCCCCTACAGTCTGGTCACTCTGGTCATCCCTACAACCCGGGCTGCCTCTACAACCCCCTCTCCAGCTGCCACCATAGCTCTAGTCACTCTGGTCACCCCTATGACCCGGGTTTGCCCCCACGAATGCTGTGGGGGAGCCTGCTCCTCCGAGACAGACAAAGGAGTCCTGACACCAAGATGTAATGTCTTGCCATTTAGTCTCTTTCTCATTCACAATCCCCTCATCTCTCTCCTCCTCTTTCACCTTGCCTCACTCCTTTTAGCTCCTTTCCCCTCCCCCAACTCTGTTCTCCCACGTGCCTCAGCAGTAGCAAACTTCTCATGGCAGGGGAGTGCTCCTCTGTTAGCAGCGCATACTCAATACCCTGAAATCACGGGGGAGAATACATGTCTAGGTGCCTCCAACCCTGCTTGAGTTGCTCTATCCTTTGCCTGAGTTTTCCGTGGGTTCTCAGGGTTCAGGTGGAGTCTTAAAGGGCTCCAACAGAGGGTCAACAGCCTGACTGAGGAAAGTAACACCTTAAAAAATAGACTGGCAAAGGAGGCCCAAAAGGGCAATGAGGAGAAGAATGCCCTAAAAAGCCGAATTTGCCAGATGGAAAAAGAATCTCAAAAGCTCACCGAGGAGATTCATTCCTTCAGAGTTAGACTGGAGCAAATGGAAGCTAATGACTTTATGAGAAATCAAGATGCTGTTAAACAGATCCAAACAAATGAAAGAATAGAAGGCAATGTGAAATATCTCATGGGAAAAACCACTGACCTGGAAAATAGATCCAGGAGAGATAATTTAAAAATCATTGGATTACCTGAAAGCCATGATCAAAGAAAGAACCTAGAAATCCCCCTTCAAGAAATTCTTAAGGAAAATTGCCCTGATGTTTTAGACCCAGAGGGCAAAATAGAGGTTGAAAGAATCCACAGATCACCTCCTGAAAAAGATCCCAAAAAGAAAACTCCCAGGAATATTATAGCCAGGTTCCAGAATCCCCAGATCAAGGAGAAAATACTACAATTAGTCAGGAAGAAACAATTTCAATATTGTGGAAACACAATCAGAATAGCCCAGGACCTGGCAGCTTCTACACTGAGGGATTGAAGGGCATGGAATATGTTATTCCAGAGGACAAAAGAGCTGGGACTAAACCCAAGGGTCACCTACACAGCAAAACTGAGTATTTTGTTTCAGGGGAAAATATGGTCATTCAGTGGAATAGAGGACTTTCAAGCATTCTTGAGGAAAAAACCAAAGTTGAACAGAAATTTTGACATCCAGACACAAGAAGCAAGAGATGCCTGAGAAGGTAATCAGGGAAAAGAAATAAAAAGGAACTTATCAAAGCTGACCTATTTACATTCCTACATGGAAAAACAATAACTGTGACTGATGAAACCTTTCTCGGTATGAAAATAATGGAAGAAGGGTGTATGGTCATATGAATACATATGTGAATGTGTGTATATATGTTTACAGTTATACATGGATAGAGGGCATAGGTTGAATTTGGTGGGAAGGAATGATACTTAAGGGGTGAAGCTAAGAGGTGATAGAGGAAAGTGGCAAGAGGAGATGGAGAGAGACAGGGTAGGGTAAACTATCTCATGTAGAAGAAGCAAGGGGAAGTGGCTTCAGGGGAGAGGAAGAATAGGAAGGCAAAAAAGCAAAACCACATTCTCATTGAATTTGGTTCAGGGAGAGAATGACATACATACTAAATGGGATATCTCAACCTGCAGCAGAATAGGGGAAAGGGGAATGAGAGGAGAGATGATAGATGGGAGGGCATTCTTGGGGGGAGGGGAGGTTGGAAGTACCCACTATAGAAGAGGGACAGGATCAAGTAGGGTATGGACCAGGGGGGGGAGTGGGATGGGTGGAAGGGAAATATAAGCAGCCTTGTACAATATATCTACTATGGTAATGTTTTGCATAGCTAGACATGTACAACATATACTGAATTACTTATCTTCCCAGAGGGAATGGGTGACAAGGGAGGAAGGGAATGGATCTGAAATTCGAGGTCTTAAAATTAAATGTTTCAAATATATATAAGTACTATTATTAATACTCTTTTGAATGTAATTGGGAGATAAGATTTGCAGGCATTGGGGCACAGAGATTCACCTTGCTCTAATGGAAAAGTCAAAGGGGGTATGGGAGAAGATATGGGAGAGAGCAGATTGGATGAGGGGATATCTTGTGGGACTGCTATTCTGGGATGGTGGGTAGGGGAAAAACGGGGGAAAATTGTAACTCAAAATCTGGCGGAAATGAATGATGTAAACCAGAAATTAATAAAGCATTTGGTTAACAAAAAAAAGAGTTGGTGTGGAGTAAGAGACACTACAATAGTAATCACCATATGTTATGTCTACTTTGTTTTTGTTACCATAAGGTTGTTGAATACCACATGGCAACAGGAGCTCAGATGCATGGGCATGAACCCTGCACTAAGGGTCAGAGGACCAGCTTGTGGTTTTACCACTTTTCACTTCCATGGGAAAGTCACTCCACGTCTTCTCATTACTAAATCAGGTTTTCCTCTTCCAGCTCTCAATGCAAAGTTATGATCTTATGAAGTACTCCCAGTATGTGTGTTTAGGAGGCAGACCTACGATTTCACCAACGTAGGAAACTCCTAGTGAGGAAGCTTCCACCATCAATGCAAATTACCTGTAAGTTTAGTCTTAGAGAATAACCTGAGGACTTGTCCATGATCATCCAGCTGGAACGTGTCAGAGGTAGGGTTCAAAGCCAGGCATTCCTAACTCTAAGGCCATTCTTCTATACAACACTGCTGCTTCATTATTCATCTTATTCATTATTCATCAATATTTCCTAGAAATTCATTTCAGAGGCTTAATTCATCTGACTACAGAATGTTAGCATCTTGAAAACCTCCTATTAAAATTCTTTTCCAGCTCCTGTAGTTTAATTGTACAGAGTAAATATTAATAATTATATCAGGGGGCAACCCAAGAATTATTTCAACTCTAATCAGATTACACCTGTTGTGAAATTGTGTGACAAAATATAAAGGGTAGCAGTACGAAAAAGGAAAACAAAAGTGAAAGACATCACAAGTCATCAATACATTGAGAACTAATGGTGAAACACACTCCTCCCTTCTTTTTGGCAGAGAGGTGATGGAGGCTGGGACCAGGGATCTGTGTTGAAATCCTTACTCTGGTACTTAGCTTTCTGACTCAGTGCATATGCCTTAACTTCTCTGAATCTCACTTCCCTTGTCTGCAAAATGGTGATAACCATGCTTGCAGTGGTCTCACAAAGTTCTATTCTTGCAGTGGTCTCACAAAGTTCTATTATGGAGCCTCTGTTGGGTAAACTTTGAGCCACATTGGAAACCCCAAAGTAGTTCTTACTTTGACATCTCTATTCCATTTGAATTTTTCTTACTTCTAGAAACAGATATGAATGTTTTGAGTTCAGAAAACAAAGAAGTCGTCAGAAAAAAGCGGAAAGGTAAAGAGAAGAAGAAGAAGAAAAAGAAAAGTCCCAAAGAAAGTGATGATATGGATGAGTCCTGGGAAAAAGAAGTAGAGAACCTGGTAGACTGGACCAACAAACTCAATGCTACTCTATTAGAAGACTGAGCTTCACAGTCGAGGTGAAGCCAAAACACTCTTCTGCCTTCCCCAGGGGCGAGCACTTTGGGGAGATGGTCCTGCTGTCTGTCCTTCTGCCATCCTCTTCTCGTTCTGCTGAGCAGCAGAGTTAAGATCAGACCCACTGGAGACAAAGACCTGAATAGTGATTTGCTTCAATTTTTTTTGTTAAGAAATGTGGAGAAATAGAACTGTGACTAATACTGTTTATGTCCAGGGCAAGTGGTTCAATATGCATATTGAACTCACTAAAGTGGGGGCATGAAAAGAGTCAGGGACACCACCCCAGTGTGGGGAGATGGAGAGACCTATGCATGCCCTGGGGAAATGGGACCTGCAGCAAGGTGGGCAATGGGAAGAACAAATTAATGGAGGAGTCCTGCTAAGTAGACTCTCAGTTGTGTTGTTTCTATGTGACTATTGCAGTTTAGGGGAGAGGTGGGGAAAACCTGGTCGAAAGGTGCCTGTTTGTGACTAGGGGCCAACATGAGAACATGAGGTATCTGAGAAGAAAGACTATAGGAGGTAGGAGAGGGGTACAAGGAGGGAAGTGGGAGGGTGCTCAAAACCAATTGTATTTTGTTAAAAATTTGGCCTGAAGTCCATCCTCATGGAAAGGAGAAGAAAATACTCTTCTTCCTCCTTTCTGAACAACATACTACTAGCTCCTACTCCTGGGATCTAGAGATAAGGTAAATATATAGAAACTATAACTGTAGTTCTGCTATTTGGAACCTAGCCCATTTAAAAATATTTCATTTCTATGGGAATTTTTTTTAAGTTCCAAATGATCAACTTTCAGATATTTTGGATAGCACAGTCCTATAGGATGGGAGACCATTTGTTCTCCATTTCAATTTCAATTCAAATGAAATTATATAAAAAGATTCCTATAAATCATAGGATGAGAAAAGCAAAGTAGCCTTAACACATAGCAATTACCACAATTATCATAGTTTTCTCTATTCCACATTTCCAAATATGATTATAGGATTCAGGAATTAAACTTATGTCAATTATTTCCAGGGCAAACAATACGAATATAGTTTTATGTCAAGAAGGACCAGTGACGACATCTATCATTGCATCAATCGTATGGTCTAATTACAGAAAGGAATATCAATGGATTGAGTACAGTCATGGGAAGAAGGCATTTTCTCTGTCTCTGATGGTATCTACTAATTCTCTTTTTACTCTTAGGTTCCTCACGTCTTGCACTGGGGCATTCAATATTGTCTTTAATCTGATTTCAGCTCCCTTCTTGGGGTCTTTATGTATATTGGCTCCTGGTTCTGCCCCACCATATATCTCTTTATATTATTATCTCTATGTTTCTCTCTCTCCCTTCCTTCCTCTGCCCCTCCTCCTTTCCTTCTCCCCTCTCTCATTCCTATTGCTTCAGTATAGTGAATTCCCAGCTCAGAAACTACCAATGCAGACACACTTCTCTGCAATTAATATTCTTGAGAGAGTTGTGTAAGGATACTGAGAGGTCGAATCACTTGCCTAGGGTCACACAATAAGTGTCCCAAGTTCAGACTTGAGTGTATATCTTCCTGACCCCAAGACCACCTTCCTACCAGACCACTTTGTTGCATTATTCATAAGGGTGCATTTCAGACCATGATTTGTTCAGTCCCTTCCCCATCTGAACAATTTCCACTTTGTTTCTAATTTTTTGCTATCACAAAATTGATGGGAAAATGTTGGGGTCTTCTGTCCTTAAAACCCTTGGGGGCACATGATGAGAGGGAGGGTCTCTTGGTCAAAGGGTATGAAGAGTTTAGTAAAGAAGAAAGTGTTTGTGATTTATTCACTAATATCAAGGCTGTAGTGGTAAAGTGATGGGGAGAATTGAATCAGTTTCCAAGCAATTGGCTAGTGGTATGGTAGGGTCAGGTTTTAGGGAAAACCCAGGTGCAAAGAAGACAGCACCAGCACTTTCCTTTCATCATTTCTTCTTGGGCTGGCTGATTCTTCTGCTCTGAGGGAGGGAAATTGAGATGAGTCAGAGTTATGTCTGCTGCTACACCTGTAACCGCTAATACTAAGCCAGAGCAGCCCATATCAAACATAATGACACATGAAATCTAAAGCAGTTCCAACCCTCTCCTTTTACAGAGGAAGAAACAGAGGCCCAGGTTCAGTGACTTTCCCAAAGTCACGTGGCTTCAGAGATGGGATTCAGACTGAGGTGCTTGATTACAGAGTCAGGACCCTTACCAGTGTTCCCCACTGCCTCGCAGTAATCCCATCCCATCCAATAAACATTAAGCAGCTCTGGCCAAGGCCAGCCACTGTAATAAGCACTGAGGATACTATTAATAAAAATGAAAAACAATCCCTGCCCTCAAGGAACTTACAATCTAAAGTGTTTGGGGCTAACACACAAAAGAATGCAAGAAAGCAGAGGAGGAAAGTTCATGGGGGCATCTTGTTCTGTGGAGCAGGAACAAGCAAAACAGATCTTTAAAGGAGGGTGCTGGAGGAGCTTGGCACTCTGCCCTTCAGCCCTCCAATCAGAGGAGTGAGAAGGCTGAGGCTCCAGTTGCAGCCTGGAGTTTAGACGTGATGGCACATCCTGGGAGGAGTGGGCAGGCCCCCTGATTCAAGATGGTTCTGTTCTGCCGAGCACAGCTGAGATGAATATAAGTACAGGTAAGCTTGATTCCTAGTCTCCACTC